>CM032064.1:25185828-26385828 GCA_018831715.1 Matsumurasca onukii
TAAAGAATAAAAACAACATTTTAACATATAACCTTACAGAATGATAGTTGCGCAAATTGTTAGAGGTCAAAGCCAATCTACACCTAACCTAATCCAGAACCACCTCTTTTCTCAAGGAAGAGGATTTAAAATTCCCAGAGGTTCAAGTGGTGCATGAGAAAGAATAAAGATACCACATAGTCTAGAATGTAAACGCTCTACAAAATCACTGATACAACTTAAACCTATCTAGTTTTACTCGTGCTATCACACCTACACACTCCATACTATCATACTTACATATTCAACGAAGACGATCGAGAGTTTAATACATGATGGTGGTCACAGTAATCCAAAACACATTGTCTCTTTTTGCTCTTCTTCTTTCTCCTGCGAATCATGTTCTTCATTCTTACATATCCCACTTGCAAAGAACATTATCCTTTGATTCTAATTGCCTAATGGATATGTTTGAACATGGTGAGTTAGCTCTAGGAAACAAATTTAAAATAAAAATATTGAATGAAGGTAGAAAAGAGAGATTAGTAAGCCAACATAAGCCTAATCAAGTCTTAGCTGTGTTAACTGAAGAAAGTATGAAAGTTTTTCTGTACTGTCTCTACAGATCATCTAGGCCTTACAAAGCTCGAACAAATTAAATCTAAAAAGGAAACTATGCGTTTTGGTAGTAACAATTGCTATTTTGCATTAGATTATTGTTAGCCTACTACATCTATCACCAATGCTTACTCATTCCGAAATGACTTAGGTCTACTCTTTACTCCACTGAAATGTATAGTAACTTTTAACTTTCATCAACAATCTAGAGAACGCAAGCTTTTAAACTTGGTTCTTTTAATTAAAAAAACTACATGTAAAACCTAACATTTTTCATTTTTTGAACATGTTGACTTCATTCAGGTGACATAAGCATAACTTGACATGAGAATTGACGATAAGAAAATAAGGACAAGAGACGAGCGTGAAGTATGCCCCACTTTTTTGCCTCATTTTAGATAACAATCCTTTTCGACTAAAATCACCATATCTTTGTGTTTTACACAAATATACATAACCAGCCAGTATATACACATAACTTTATAAGAGTTTAGGTAATTTTCATCATAAATATATGGGTGAGGAGGTGAGTTCTCAAGTTAGAGTACATATAACATGTACATGTTAACGACGCGAAAAATAGCACGTTTTCGCAAGACAAACAACTAATTTGGCAATTTTAATCAACTTTTTGGATATTAAACAGTAGGATTTAATCTAACTACTTTGACTTAGGTTTACGTAAGGGTGCTATAGCGTTCTATGTAGTGTGACGTCACGGTGGGGAGTACCTTACTCCAAACTTTAACGCGTGAGTACTCGCTGATCGCGGGAGGCACAACAAGTTCGAGTAGTACAATGGATAAGGTAGATATTTACCTGTAAGAGTTCATTAAAATGATATCGACAGTGAGTATTGGATGGCCGCTATAGCGCTCTACGTAGTGTGATGTCACGGTGGGGAGTACCGTACTCCAAACTTTGCTCAGTCCCCAGCCCCCAGGTAGTCCTTTTCCTTTTCCTCCTGAGGCGGTCCGAATTGACACCCCGTGAACATGGATGAGCAATTACAGTACGCATCGCTACATCTTTGACAAGCGGCCCCCACTGCCCACAGCTTCCACTATTTACCATGAGTCACTCAGTACGAGAACCAAATCAATACAACTAACAATGTAACCAGTAGCAAACTTGGACACAGTCGAATATTTGTGAATCGCATCTAAACATTTGCAGTCTGTACCAAACACCTTGTATAGTTTTAGCTTATTGAACACAAACGACAAGTAACACACAAATGAAAGACATTTATTATTAAGACATCAATTTTTTCTTGCATTTTAACTGTATCTATATTGGTTTTGGAAACTTAACCTGACCCAAAAGTAAACCATTCTTCACCATACTTAACTGTATCAATTGTAATACGGTACAATAGTTGATGAAAATGTGTGGTTTCCTACTATTTTTGATAACATTTTCAAATTTGTTATACAGTATACAGTTTATGAGATTGCTAGCACGTGAGTTGGCGTCAGGGGGGGGAGTGGTAGTTTCCGTGTTCTCTACTAGGCGCCGTTAGTGTAGTGTAGTTCTTGACTATCGTTTGCGCTATATGCAATAAACGATGTGTCGGACTAGACTATTTTGTCGTTCCGCTCCGATGTCGTACTCAGTTCGCCATTGGAGCGCAAAAGGTTAAACAACCCGAAATGCTGGTTCAAACTACTGGTATAGCTGGGCGTTTATTTCTTTGTCAAGCACGATGTATAGCGGATCCGTGGCGGATTGGTATCACACGCGACTCCGGAGCTCATCACTCCGGTGGCGCGGGTTCTATCTCCGCAGTCACCTTTTACATTTGTAATGTGACTAATACGGTGACGCTAGGTTAAGGTCGAGGTTGAGTGGTAGAGAGGACTTTGTAGTCCTAACTTCGCCTCGTTAAACAAGACAAACTTTACCTTTTTTTACCTTTTGTTTATCTTGCTCGTGTAATCCAGAGAGAGAGAGAGATAGTGAGAGAGAACGCCGCGCCGACCTCTGGGGAATGCCCCGGTTGCGCATTCCTATCCTTTATAGCGAGTTAGTGCAGTTACTGACGCGCCAGTTGAGTTAACGACAACAGTGCAGTAGCCAGTACCGGCTTGCGGCGTGTACCCCTACAATACAATGTACCAATGATTGCTTGTATCAAGCTACTTTGCAAGAGACGTCAGCCGATGGGCACGTGGACAGTACATTACTACTTGTCACCATACAACTGGCGGGCAGTATAGTTATACTGAGAAACCACAATTAGAATACGTACACACTGTCCCTTTACCGTGAGGACGATCCCGCCTGATAGAGGGCCGCGGGACTCACTCTGGGCACCAGCTTTAAACATGGACTAAAAACTGCAAACGTTGTTTTAAAGTGGGTTATGTACCCAAAAATATGATTCATTCAAGCATATAAAGCTATTGAGAAAATTAAATAAAAGTACTAGTTTAAAAAGTAGTGACAAGCTAGCTACTCTATCCGAGGAATTCAACATTAACAGATTCAAATTCATAAATAAAATTGAATCATCCTTCAACGTAAGAAAGATTATTTCTGGCAAATCGACATTTTTTAGCGAACCTCCACTAGTCCGGCATTTCCGCTAATCCGGCACTTCCGATATATAGGGCAGGATTAGTAAGTCGTACTGTATTTAATTTACTTTTTAAATAATAAATTTAGTGTTTCTATATTGTATTTTATCACAGTTAAGAAGGCTGTAATTTTCGAATTACACATTTTGTACAAATATTGTTAATTCTAAGTTTTATGTAGCTTAGTCATGTTCACCTTAAAATATGTGTACTACATGTTGGATGAATAAACAATTTTGATTTGATTTGAGACTGCTGCATATTACTCTTAACTCAAAATCTTGTTCTTTCATCAAACAATAAATTATCAATTACGTTTATTAAAATTTGATTTTCCCACAAGAACATCATCGAGCTCGAATTATCGTAATATTTTGTTTGGCAAGGAAGTTTCACGTTTTTGCTGTTATATGCTGCAGCATGAATGGCTCTATGCTTGTATTGACCACTTTTCCCATTTTGATTTTTGTCCGTTAATCCACTTAAAACATTGTTTGCAAATTTTCCCATGTTAAATTCCCTATCTCACTCGGGCTCTCCCCACGGGGCCTCCTAGCCTCAAGAGAATAACTTGCAATGTTTATAGTTTATACACTTTAAACGTGATTTAATTAGTGTTATTCAAGGAATTTTTCCCCTAATGACCATTTCTTTTTTCCACAGTGAATCAAATAATCTCTTCTAGCTTATCACTGTGCGTGGGGGAGGGGGGAGAACTACATTTATTAAAGAAAGTCGCTGAAATCCGTGCTCGCCAGACTCAGAGATGTAGCGGCGTCTGAAACATTGATGATTACCACGCTAGTTTGCATAGGATACTCATGCATCATGATTGTTGCATAATTATAATGAACAAAAAACAATTTTTCACAGCTTTTTTCAAGAATATACTGAATTGAAGTGATCTTTTACAAATACACGTTCATTTCACTTTGAATTGTCTTTTCTTTTATCTGACGACTGACTGTATTAGAGAGGTTTGGCCTCCGTTGCCTTCTTTGACAAGCAACTCTGGTGAAAGGGCGAAAAAATGCTTCAATTTAAGAAAATATTAAAGTGTATTTGAAAATTAACTAAATATCTTACATACATCAGGATAACGTAAGACTAAGCAAGCATTGGACAGCTAAAGTAGGGTACATATAGTAGCTGAGTTGGCAAGCCTTTCTGCCAATATCAATTCATAATAATTTAGTCATTGTACAGTACGATTAGGACGTTTGAGCAAAGTTATCCTATTAATCGATCTATTCCATATTTTGCAAGGTTTTGTTCAACTCATTAAACTCGTTGATGAACAAAATTAACAATCAAGAAATTCTTGCCAACTTAGCTGTTGATTACTAGAACTGGCTTGAACTGAACAGTAACAGAATATATTCACGTTAATTATTTATGGCCAAAACCAGTTAAGTAAATGGTCTTGAGGTTCCCGAAAGAAGGTGAAATTATAATTTGTATTACATTTTTGTTAATATTAAACTATCGATTGTAAACAGAAAATGTAAGTAAGTTTACCAAATATTTCACACAAATGACATAACAGTATCTTGCTTGAAACACTGTTAAAAGTTGTTGTTGCTCATAGTATATAAGACTTTGAAACATATCTTGCATGTTTGAACTGCTCATAGCAAATTAAGGAACATTTGTAAAAACATTGTATCGTTAAACGATAGCCAGAATAAATGTTGTACCTTATGTTGGAATTACCTCTAATCCCATATCACAAAATTCATTAAGTCATGGCAGCGTTTACACATTTACTTGCACACATCTACTTGCGTACACTAGAAATACAAGCTATATTTAAAATGACTTCATAACTATATAAAACATGCTTGTGATTTTGAAACGAGATTTTGACGTAAATAACATAACAATCATACATCAATTATTCATTTTGGCGAAAGATGTTAATCTTGACAAGTTTTAACAACATAACAAATAAATAATAATATTAAATTAAATACGTTTCTGGTTGCCTTTAGAGGGATACTCAGGTATCTAACTGTTCAGCTTGGGTTTGCAGACAATCAAAAGCGTATTAAATTTATTATTATTGCATAAATGCTTTAAAGGATAGACAAATTTTGAAGAAACACTTTCGCATGAACCACCATTTTATTAAATTATTTTTTTATGTTTTAATTTTTGTATGTTTTTTGTCAATTGCTGTTGTGTTTTCTTATTTTAAATCTTTTAGATTATTAAATTTGATAATATACACTTGATATCATTGGGTTATTAATTATTATCAATAGCAAAAACAACCCCAAATTAATAATATAAACGTTAAACAAAATATAGTTTATTTCTAGCAAATTTGTGCATAAAAATATATATGAACTACATCACATGTGATCCTATATTAACAATTTGTGATAGAATAATGAATATATATAATACATATAAATTAGCTAGCACTCTCAGAAAAATGGCCAACGCTACTAGTATGTTCACTATTTAGTATTTGTCACTGAAAAATGGCTAATATTTGATTTACTGTACTAAATAATATTGAGCCTTTATTATCACATTGTAGTCAGATCTTAAATAATACTTTAAGTAAAGAAAGTTGCACTTTAAAGTTCTTATAAGTTAATGGAATTTCTTCAATGTCAAATTGTATATTTCTTGTGCATTTCAATATTGCACTGATAAAAAACACATTTATAAATAATAACTTTTATCCTCAATGAAAAATATAAATATAGAGCTACAAAAGTACACTGTCTATTTATTGGACACTGGTCATAAAAATGATTAAACTGCAGTCTTAGCAATGCTGGGGGAAAATTAGAACATTAAAGAAGGAGGTAAAGGCAGGCCCGATCCTGTAAGGCCAAGCTGCACAAGCTGGGGGCATATCCGGTTAGAAGTCATATCCAGCTTGCAATGCATGTATTCAGATGAAGTTTTAAAACTATTTACCTATTTTGATTTTCAGCTGTAAACATAAATGTATTTTTACTATTAACACTACTTGTACGCAACAGTATCACTTTTAGAAGTGTGGGAATAGTGAATTTATTTTCTATCTTGAATCAAATAGGAGGCAACACGAAATGTTGTCGATTTTCTTGTATTTGCCCTTTACAAGAACCACAAGGGTGTTAAGAGTTTGAAAAACATTGATTTAAAAATGTAACTGCAGCAATCACATGCGTTGTACTGATGTTGACTCCATGTTTGAATTTAGTTGTTGACGATGGTAGAATTTTGAGTTTGAATTATTAGAGCACTCGTGTTCCACTGTTAATGAACAAGAAGAAACATTGTGGGAGCTGGAATATGATGCAGTCTTCCGGTGAAAAGTAACCTAATAGGCTAACACATAAGAACATGAATTGGCCTGGCTGTCAGTGTTGACTGGTCAGCTTACGCTCATCAGTTTAGCCTAGCTAATTTTCTAATGTTTTGTGTTATGATTTGGGTTACTCTTCACTTGAAGACGGGATCAAATCCAGATCCCAAAACATTGTGTTCTTCTTGACCACTAACGATCGGATTATTTCAAACTCAGATGTTACCTACGTGGAATTCCAAATCTATTAATAGACACTTTAGCTAGTATCTTGCTAATGCTTACAACTTTGCCTTTCCTTATCATTCTCTTGATAGTTGAATCCGAGGCTAAATGTAGCAATTATTATAGATTTAATCCTCACTAATAAAAGTAAACTTTACTTACAACCAGAATTAAACACATTATGAGAATCTACATTTTTGTCAATGCTACAACGCTACTGCCTCACATGATTTGCAAACTAAACATAACCTTATATTCAATATTGTTCAAAGTTTTGATTTGTGCTTATTTTAAAACAAATGGCACTAGATTGAAAGCATGTATCCACCAACTGAAGGACTTTACAGAGGTATCTGTTCTAGCGTCTATTGTTAAATTATTTACTTATAGAGTTATGGCACACAATCAGTATATGAAGCGGTTTTGGAAAAAATTAAAATTAAAGGAATTTGCGCTTTTCTTTGGCTAAACCCCCAAATTAAAAAAAAGGTTACCATTTCTTTTCTTCAAGTGTATCTAATGATTCATTTAAGACATCTACTGCGCCAGGTGTATTGGTACCCCGATCTATTACACAGAATCAAATGTAATTTTGGTTTTAACCTGATAATCACAGTGAATGCGCGCAAGTTCAGGTATTTTGGTCAAAATTGTAAAACACAAAATTGTGATAGAAACACGCAAAACAAACAAATGCCGAGGGTTGCATCCACCCAAATCTCGTGGAATGTCATTAAGAACAAGAATTATAACGAACTAATTGTAACCAGACATATGACTTAATGTATTACTTGTTACGCGGTTTACCATAGTTTTCTGGGCACTCTAAAATACACATAGTATATTACTATCTACATAGATTTATCATTTACAAATACAAACCAAAAAACACTGAAGAAAATTCTTCAACTTTAAAAATTACAGCCATTTTTTCAAATAATACTATAAAACTTCTCATAAAATAATTGATTACCCACCTAAGAAGCTAATACACTAGTTAACTTCTTAAACTTTCATGAACTGACTGTTAAGCAACTGAAACATTTGTTGTTACTAAAATGGTCCTAGTTTGACACCTTCCAAGGTAATGATAGCGTAACAAAAATGGCATAGAAAGAAAGATTTAAAAATACAGTACGATCTCAAAATCCGGTCCTATATCGGGATCGAAAGCGGCAGATTAGCGGAAAAACCGGATTAGTTGAGGTTCAGTAAAAAAGACTCAATTTGCCAGGAATAATCTGTCTTACATTAAAGGACGATTCACTACTCTTAAGAATGATTCAATTTCATTCTTATTCTTCCTTGTGTCGGTGAGTTTTTGATTTGCCGATGTTAACTTATCACTACTTTCTAATTTTTTAAAATAACTTTTTACAACACTTTTTATTAATTTTAAAATTAACATGTTCACGTTTTTGCGATATCTCACGACCTGTACTGAACGGAAGCACCGATTAGCAATAAACAACGCACAGTTTGGTCACACGCTTTACAGACAAGTAGAGACTTGAAAACAAGTGGCTAAATGACGTGGTCACAGCGCCGATTACTGGACGTGTCGGAGTGGCGAACGGCCGGATTATAGAGACTGTACTGTAGTTTGTAATAACGTATCCAAGCTATGGTGTACACTGTACAGTGAAACTGATGTTTATATTTTGTAACACTTTACTCATTGAATGAACAGTATTTAGTGTTATTTCAATACATTTTTGTGGTAAAATCCTCTACATAATGGAAATTGGATAGTTCAACACCCTTTTGGTCCACAGATAGGTGAATTGTCAAGTTTCTACTGTACTATAATTGTGATCTATTTATGCAGAGACATGGCAGTTGCCGGATTTGTATATTATAGGACAAGGAAGCAGGCTAACCTTTTAATCAATCCACTTCTTCTTGATAAAGCAAGTATGTGCATTCTTTGCTTTCTTTTGAGTTTCAAGAAAAAGAGGACATCTTAAAAGGTAAGTCTCATTTCCTGCAAACATTCTATATTATTTGACTTAATTACTCACTAAGCGTGAAATATGCCAACATTACCATTTGCATCAAAAAGTACCCCTACCTATTCAACAAAGTGTCAAATGGTTATACCGTAGTTCTTAATTATAATTAATTATGATATTATCTTAATGGTGATTACTAGTTAATCAACTGAAATGATTTACACCGAATGGTTATCCTAAAGTACCGCTATTTAACCAATGTTCAAGTGATGAATTCGGGAAGGCTTGGTCATACATTAATGGTGCACATTTTCTCAATGATTCCTCTCTATAGAAAATTGGTTTCCGGCAATCCGGCAAATGATAGTCATTCAATTTCATTTCAGGCACTTTTCAACAATTAAATTACTACTTTTTGTCATTAATGCTGTAATAAGGACAATCTATACTTTTGAGCATAAGTTCAAGACCCTTTAAAAATAAGTTCAAACGGTTTACTTTTTTATTAAAAGTATTTGGCCGCCTCTTTGAATATAAGGCACAAAGTATTTCAAATCATTCAAAGCCTAGTTTATTATTCTTAAATTTTCAACAGAATCTATATATAAATATATTACCTATAATTTATTTAACACTGTTCTAATGTATAAAAATAAATAAGTATGTTTTTATAAAACAAGATTTAAATACAAAAATTTTATCACAATAACACAATGGCTGCTGTGGAATGTCTAGAACTATTTAAAAAAATTGTACCAAATGATGTGTTTGTGCTTTGACTATCACGTCGAAATCACATTGTCAGCAGCCAATGTGATGACAAACTCTGTCAAACAACTACAGTATAATTCAGTTACGTATTGATATTTCAATGAAAACAATCTGGTAGGATAGCAATGAGGAAACCCTAACTTAGTACCTAGCTACACTCCGATGACGTAGTAAAAAAAACTACACTACCATATACAATTTGAAATAATAACATACTACTCAAGTAAGCTATACACTTTAAAATATGAGATAAATTTCAACTAAATTAGTATTATATTACATCTGTACAAAGATGAAAAAAGGACAACAGTGGCCATACAGATACAACTATTTAAAAAATTATATGGATGATATTTTTAATATAAATAAGATAGAAAAAAGTTTGTTTGAATAAAATGAAACTCAACCAGCAAGCATCCACAATGGAAGTTGTCATAGAAACCTCTGTCCCGTTGCATCTAAAGACAAGTGTATAGAAGGTGGCTGAGAAGAGGGACTGTATATGTGTATTTTATTGAACACACTTCTTCTCCTGGAATCTTCTTGCTGTTTTAGCTTTGTCCTATTAAGACAAACTGTTCTCACTGCTACAAATTTAACATGACGAATTCATAACTAGAAAAAGAAAAGTCTGCTACTGACTGAAAACTGGAATAAATAACGTACTATAACCAAAGCACTTCATGTGTTTCAGTGATATTTCAGATTATGAGAAACAGCTGACTGCATGAACAGTTATAATGTGCCTTGGTTTGCAATGTGCCCTGTGGTAAAATAGCTAATAAACATTAACAATAGAAACGGAAAATTTCAGTTGAACATTATCTTCTTAGAACACATAGCCCTGAAATAATAGTCACCTCTTAAAGTTTACCACAGTGATTGTGGAATAGCATCTATTGTTTTGTGTGTACAGCTATGTCGCTAAGTTGAAGTTGAAGGCACGTCGTGGAGGACACTTGCTAGAACAGGCCGCAGTCCTTGAGGTTGTTCTTGATGATGACATCAGTGACAGCATCGAACACAAACTGGATATTGTTGGTGTCTGTCGCACAAGTGAAGTGAGTGTAAATCTCCTTCTGGTCTTTCCGCTTGTTCAGGTTTTCAAACTTCATTTGAATGTAAGCTGCAGCTTCCTCGTATGTATTGGACCCTGAGAGAAATCAAGAATGTAAACACGGACTGTTAGGATATTCCGCTTTTCCTAGCGCTGGATTTAAGAGGACAATGGTCACATTTTACTTCATATCTACAAATTATTTGTGTTCCCCTCGGCCTTCAGCTTACGTATTTTATTGTTATTATAGATCATTGTGCTACACCTTATTATAGTTACATTAACGATTCCCTTAATTTTTGTTGAGAAATACCGATGGAACCCAGTGGATGTGTTCAAAGCTATTGTTTGTGTGCATACCTGTGTGTATAGTTTGTCATTGTGAGTGCTGGTTTCTTATTAAACATGTACAGTATGACATAACTTGGAAAACTAGTTACCAACTCAAAAATGTTACAGATTTTTTCCCCCTAACTGTGTTTTTGGATTAGCGGGGTTCGGAATAACGGATTAGTGTACTTTGCTCAATGCTCATCCAATAATGAGTCTCCTGGGTGTAAATATGATCCTGGTCCATCCTGCCTCTTGCGTTTTCAGCTCCTTAAGCCAATGTCAAGACTCAAGAGTCTAGTGTAATCAACACAACACGTTAACTTCCATGGATGACCAATCAAAACCGACATGGTTAATCGTATCAAGAACCATTTATTCACAGAGTTTTTTACATGTTCAATAAAATTATAATAAATTATGGAAAAATAGATGCTCATAAAGACTTTACATCCGTGAGTGAGCAAGATTTCAATATTTTCATTAGATGACAACATTGAGAATAATGATTTTTTAACTACTATAACCATACGCATAAAAGAAAATATTATCTAGCAGAACTAAAATACATGGTTCTGTATTATGATTCTTTACACGCAGCCAGTTAACTTTGTGGAGCTAATTAACTTTGTACGTTAATATAGAGATAACATTTTTATTATAATAAACAATTTACGGTAATTTATTTGTATCAATCTAGTGGTTTATACTAACACTAATAAAAATTATTTATATTTGGAATATTATATTTAAGTAAATTATTACATTTAGCATGTTATTTAATGAAAAAACTGTAAGAATAGCAAGATATTACATTTCTTTGAAATAAAGAGGAGTGCCCCCAAAAATAACACAATGGTAGGCTACTTTCACAAGGCTAAAATGAGTACTACTGAGTCACAACCAGACGCAATTGTTAAAATGAGTACTACTGAGTCACAACCAGACGCACTTGTTAAAATGAGTACTACTGAGTCACAACCAGACGACTTGTTAAAATGAGTACTACTGAGTCACAACCAGACGCAATTGTTAAAATGAGTACTACTGAGTCACAACCAGACGCACTTGTTAAAATGAGTACTACTGAGTCACAACCAGACGCACTTGTTAAAATGAGTACTACTGAGTCACAACCAGACGCAATTGTTAAAATGAGTACTACTGAGTCACAACCAGACGACTTGTTAAAATGAGTACTACTGAGTCACAACCAGACGCACTTGTTAAAATGAGTACTACTGAGTCACAACCAGACGCATTGTTAAAATGAGTACTACTGAGTCACAACCAGACGACTTGTTAAAATGAGTACTACTGAGTCACAACCAGACGCAATTGTTAAAATGAGTACTACTGAGTCACAACCAGACACTTGTTAAAATGAGTACTACTGAGTCACAACCAGACGACTTGTTAAAATGAGTACTACTGAGTCACAACCAGACGCATTGTTAAAATGAGTACTACTGAGTCACAACCAGACGACTTGTTAAAATGAGTACTACTGAGTCACAACCAGACGCATTGTTAAAATGAGTACTACTGAGTCACAACCAGAGCAATTGTTAAAATGAGTACTACTGAGTCACAACCAGACGCGACTTGTTAAAATGAGTACTACTGAGTCACAACCAGACACTTGTTAAAATGAGTACTACTGAGTCACAACCAGACGAATTGTTAAAATGAGTACTACTGAGTCACAACCAGACGACTTGTTAAAATGAGTACTACTGAGTCACAACCAGACGACTTGTTAAAATGAGTACTACTGAGTCACAACCAGACGCGATTGTTAAAATGAGTACTACTGAGTCACAACCAGACGCAATTGTTAAAATGTATAAATTCAACAATACACATCGCTGCACTGTGCAAGGCTTTAATTCCAGCGTTGACCGCTCAAAGGGTTAATATAGGATAAATCAATATTAAAATAAAGTATGTATTATTAATAGTAAAACATAGCTTTTGAGTGTTTAAATGGGTTTTTCATTATTCTCCATTATTTTGCAATAGAGCCTAAATACTGAGTATCAGCGTACAATTACAACAGACCACTTAGCTATGTGCAATAACTTTATTTCCGATGCATTGGTATCAAATTCCATTTTTAAGTTCCATACACATTGAAAACATAGTAATGGCCGTTTATTTAGAGATAACATGAAATTTAGGCCCATTTGAGGACATTTAAAATTTGAATTGAGCACTGAGAATTGAATCTCAAACCAACTTATTACTAAAAGAGGTAGAATAATGCTTACCTGTATATTCAGGGAAACAGATCGTAAGAGGGCTCTTTGAAATCTTATCTTCAAACAGATCTTTCTTATTGAGGAACAAGATGATCGATGTTTCAACAAACCATTTGCTGTTACAAATTGAGTCGAACAGCTTCATCGATTCAATCATTCGGTTCATCTCTTCGTCTTCAGCAAGAACCAAGTCATAACCTGTACAACGATGAAACTACTACAGCATAACCTCGGTCAAATGTGTGATGCTTAAATATGTAATTTAATTTCTTACTAATGTTTTTTCTTCTACTTTTAGCAGTCGTAGATAGTATATATGCAAATTTTCAAGTGTCAAAATTTACTAAAGTTAGCTTTAGAGAAATATGGGGGAGCAGAGTTTTAAGGTGGAGAAGAGATTGAGCGAGTTGAGATAATATTGCAAGTTTGTATTAGTAGATAAGTTTTATCATTTTACGAGTTAAGGAATTACCTGAGAGAGCAACACAGAAGATGATAGCAGTAACCCCTTCAAAACAATGTATCCATTTCTTTCTTTCTGATCTTTGACCTCCCACATCAAACATTCTGAAAATTGCAAAGTAACATTGTAAAGTATTACAAGAAACATTAAATAGTAAAGTAATATTTCAAGTGTTAGTGACATGGATCTGGGGAGGCCTTGTACGGCCAAGAAAGCGTTAAATGTTGAAGACAAAGCAGATTCTAGTCTCCAATCAGCGTCCGTGACAAATTCACGACTATCATTACCACTTGCGATGATCTGTTTATTATTGTTGTAGTACTGTACAGTTTCATTCATCCACTAACTGGTTTTGTCTCTTTAAGTTCTCCGAAAACTAGGGTGTGAAAGTTCATTTCTTCAAACTCCTTTTGACTTTTGATCATATAATATGACGGAGATTGTTGCTTTTGTTTTTCTGTGAAAATTGACCACTAACCAATTTTTATTACCACTTAATACTATTTATTCAATGAGTAAAGTGTTACAGGAGTTTAAGAAGCAAACCTCAATTTTACTGTAAAACATAGTTTGCAAACATAATTACTAAAGAACAAAATATTTAAAAATATACTTTCTTTTTCTGTCATTTTTGTTATTATCAAGTCACCACACCACGGGAAGTGTCGAAATATAGTGTTGAACTATGGAGTGTTGAATTATCCAGATTCTACTTAACATGTTAGATTAGATTTTTTTAAACTTTACATGTTAATTTGTGTTTAATACACTACTACTTATTGTCCTTAAAATATTCTTACAGAAATCATATTATTAGTTTCTAGATAGCTGAAAAATATGTCTATTTGTAAACTCACTTGAAATGGAGACCTTTGAATGTGAAGTGTGTTTCAATGATGCCTGTTGTCTTAACTCGTGTACGCAGTACGTCCTGCTGAGTGGGAATGTAGTTAGGTTGTGCGATTCTGTCCAAAGCGTTGAGATAGTAAGCTGCAGAATCGTTGAGTTGATACTCTCGGGAGCGAGAAAAGCACAGCTCGACACCGGCATCTTGCCACAGTCTCTTCATCAACATCACTAGCTCCGGAGTCAACTCTCCTTCCTCCGCTGCACTTGCCAAGGTGAAGAACTGACGAGCCGCATCCTGCACATTCACCACAACCACAAGCTGAAATGGACTGCACACATTGAGGATATTTGCTCTAAACTTGCCAGAGTGACATTTTTGCTTTGCAAACTTACCAACCTAGTCTCTGATTCTTTTCTGGTTAATGCACACTATGCAGTCTTCCACAGTCATCTTAGTTATGGCCTCCTACTGTGGGGACATTCCTCTAAAACTGTGCAAGTCTTGATCCAACAAAAAGCGGCGGTGAGTGTTATCACATCTGGCGGTTGGCTGGACCACTGTAGGCCTCTTTTCAAGAAGCTCAGCATACTGACCGTCCACAGTCAGTACATTTTGGACTGTGCTGTCTACATTAAGACCAACATTTTGAATTTTGTAAGAAGGGAGGAGGTGCACAGCTATGGTACCAGGAGACGTGGAGAGATCAACACCCCATTCTGTCGCCTCAGCAAGGCCAGAGACAGTTTCCCTGTCCTCGCCATAAAAATCTTTAATGACCTACCAGCTGCAATCAAAAGTCTTTTTAACAAAGAGTATATAGTATAGTTTTTTTTTTATGACACAACCTATCCCGAAAGGGTCTTCGCGAAGAAGAAAGGTATAGGTAAGGTAGGTATAACCGCTCAGCACCTTACCTTCTGCATTAGTACAAACATGACTGCTTACTGTAGTTTCTCTAACATCCTCTAACTGCTCTGTCTGTCTGTAATATATGTGTTGTAAAAATAAGGGAATACCTACTACTTATCACATAGTTTATGTTTCAAACAACTAGCTTGAAAATTAAATTACCACGGTAAATGTAAAGAAATCAGGGCATTAAAGAGTTGTAATGGAAAACCCAACTAAAAAATCGGAAGCATAACTGAAATTGAGATAACTAAGCAGACAAAATGATTAAAAAGATGTTAACCGTTATCAATGACACGCTTTACATCTGAACTTACAACGTTCTCTCTCAGTTCTTGCTTGACCAAGCTCAACAACAGAAACAACATAAAATTGGTGAATAGGTCTACCAGCCGGTTTCAGACCAAATAGGTCTGGAATTGTATGGAACAAATCCTAAACTTGACAGTTAACACTAATCCTTCGACACCAAAAAATATATTATAAACATGTGGTATGTACCAATGTATTTTTTAAAATTTAAATACAGTGTATGACTCGATTCACTGTGAGTCTCTTTCCCAAATTAAAAAAACAGGGTATAGATGTTAAAACTTTAGTATAGTAAAGGAAACACTAACGGACACAAAATTAATATAAAATGTATGGGGGAACTTTCAGATCAATTTCACTTAAAAGCCGGTCTAGACAGGGAGAGGGTCTATCTCCAATTTAGTCCAACTGTGTTTTAGAAAAGTTAATTCAGCAATGGCGATTTCTTCAAAAGTTGAAAAAAATATGGATCAACCCATTTAGTTAGGTTGAAATCGTATCAAAATGGATTGTTTGACATTTGCAAAGGACCTTACGGTTTTAGCTCAAGACACGGCAACTGTCAAAGAACAAATTGAACCCCTAAAAAATTGTAAAAAGTAGGTTTACAGATTTTGATCAGGAAAACAGAATTGGTGACCAACCTCAGAAGACTAACTCAGAACATTTATAATGAGAAATCGACAACACTGTGACAAAATACAGTTTTCAAACCAGAATGCCTTTATGTCATAGAAATAATAGAAATACAGATAAAGATCAAATTCAAAAAAGAGAAAGTCAAATTGTTCGAAAATATCACACCCAATCAATACTGAACCACCAAAATGGCCGACCTCAAACTCACCAACTTTTAAGCCCTTAATTAGAGAGTCGGGAAAAGGTAACCTAAACCTGACCACGAATTCACCAACTTTTGCCTCCAGGTAGACGTCGGGTGATGGAAGGGTGCAAGCGACCAAGCGTGCCGAATGTGACCGCAAGGGCAGTGACTGACGCTGCGCCCCCATGTACACCTAAGACGTCCGTTCAACGAACCAAATGACATTTTGCATAGAGAAAAAAAACTGCAGCAAAGAAAAAAGTTATGTAGTTTGAAATTAAAGCATATTGTACTTTTCAACCACATTAATTTTAACTTTTAAATAGACATGTTGCTATTGTTTGAATGGGTGATAATAAGTATATTTGGGTCTTTCAGTTTGTAAAAAGATATTTGGAAGCCCTCTTTAAAATCCATAATTCACCCCCTTTTTACAAATTTCCAAATTTTCTTCAATACTTGTCTACGTGTGATTGGACTGCAAGTAGTGTTCAACAAACGATGCCTTTATGGATGTTCGATTGTTAAGTGTTGAGGTAAACAACTGTAATATGATTAATGCCTTCTACAAGTGAGCAATTTCCACACAAAAAGTTACGGATCCCATGAGTTACATATTTGCAATACCTGGACATATAATAACCTATTTATATTGAGGATGCTAAGGCGAAACATGTCTATTTAAAATTATTGTAAATAAAAAGTCCAATATTCTTTCATTTCATAGTAATGAATACCACAATGTAAATGGACGTAACATAAAAAGTTCATTTCTTTGCTCTTCGCAGTTTTCATTTAGCAGTGACCGTACATAGTTTAGTGACCGAGTGTAATGAAGTACCGGGATTTGCATTTAGAACTGTGTTTGGACACGTGATGGACTACAACAACTTAAAAATAGGTTTAGTGAGAAATGTGATGAAAAACTGTTTTAAACAAATTAGAAATTAGTTTTCTGTCGCGTGAGGAAAGAAAGTTATGAACGCGTTTAGAGATGTGCTTTCACAAGGTGTAGTGCTAAAGTGTACAATGATGCGGATACATTCTCATGAATTGACGGCGAGCATCACCATGAACCAAGCTTTGAACCAGTTGAAGCACGCAAGTGTATATCAAACCGTATCAATATTGCTTAACCTTGAGTAAGCAAAAGCTTTGTAGAGTTTCGTTATAATCTGGAATTACTAAATTTTCTAGATATTAGTCATTTGTAAAATTCGCAAAATGATGATTACAGGCTATAAAAAAATATTTCAACCTATTTTGAACTCTCTGTATTAGAATAAGAAGTCGTTTGATATAATCGAATATTATAAGAAATACCTAGTTTCTTGGTATTCATAATCCTATAAGAAAAGAATAGGGAGCAAAAGTTGGTGAGCTTGTGGTTGGGATTAACGGGGGCAGGTAACAGTTGGTGAGTTCGTGGGCCCCCCACCAAAATATAGACATAATAATAGAATTTAAAGCCATATTAAAAAGGATTTAGGATTCCAGAGTAATAAAGAAAATTTTAGCTTTTATGAAACCCAAAGTAAAGCGAAAGCAGAAACAATTAAATAGATCATGGCTGTTAAGGATGATTTAAAAGTGGCAGATATACCTCAAATGGACATTTAAGATGGAAACACATTAAGAAAAAAATTGTTTGATTATAAAGTTGGTAAGAGGGAAGTTACTAAAAGGAAAGGAGCAACCTGGCCCGATGAAAGGAACAAAGCGACGGTTAACATATATCACATAGTCATACTGATTCTATACATGAATAGTAATAATAGGTTAACAAGTATTTACCATAATCAGATGGTAAACTCCTATCCTAGGGCTAAAATTAGTGAATAAACAATAATACATCAAATGAGAATATAACGATTTCAAACAATAATTATTGAAAGCTACATAGTATGAAAAAAACTATACAACCAATAACTACAGTGGAAAATAAAAATTTACCGCTTTGCTTGGATCCGCAAAGTCAATTCTGAGCTGGCCCATTGCTCGGATGATGGCCATGAGACTCTGAATGGTGTTGCTGTAGACAACTGGTCTGTACTGTTCACATTCTTCCTTAGAGTAACCCGTTTCATGGATTATCTTCATCTGCTTTACAATGGTGCTTTTGCCTGATTCTCCCGCACCTGCGAACATTACATGAAAAATTCATTTCCAGACTTGTACTGTAATTATTGTTGTAGTTGTTACAGTAATCGTTATATTTTTCTGTAACTTTTTAATTTGATCGCTACATTGGTAAAGCTGCAACGGGTGATCAGTACAATTTATCGATAATGATTATATGTAACAAGTAACTTTTTATATGTCAATAACAGATAAAGATATGTAAGAATTTTATATGCCCTCTGCAAAAGACCTAACAGCGTCCTGTTGTATCTCAATCCAAAACGCCTACAAATACTGCTGTAAAACGATCTGGCTGTAAACGCAGAAAAACATCACAAGTTGCTTCTGGCAAAAGAGCAGACAAAGTGGAAACCATTCCCAATGTAGACATGAAAGCTCATACCACATTTCTGGGAATTACCCTTGACAAGACATGACTTGGATACCACATCCGGACAACCTCTGCAAAAAGCTTAACACTGGCTTCTTTGCCATCAAACGCAAAAACAGTTCTTGTGACAAAAACGCAGCCAGGACTGGATACTTTGCACTATTTGAGTCTCATCTTCGCTATGGTCTAGTTGTGTGGGGTGGAGCCTCAAAAACTAACCTACAGAGGATACTAGTCATTCAAAAGCAAGCAGTTTGAACGCTAGCAGAGTTACACCATCTTGACAGCTGTAGAATGGCGTTCAAAACACTGAAAATCCTAACAGTTGTAAGCCTCTACGTTGAAGCAACTATAACAAGTATTTGTGAAATGGACTTTCAGAAAAACAACAGCATACACCAACACATTACAGGAAATGCTGATCTCTATCACCTCCCAGCCCATCACATGACGCTGTATGAAAGAAAGCCAACATACATCGGAAGAAAGCCTCGGAAGGCCGACAGTTCAGATCAACCCTGAGAAAGTGGCTGGAGGAACATCCCTTCTACTCTCTAGAAGATTTTTTTTGAACATAAGGCAGTGTAGACTGTATGAATGTGTGTAAACATCAAGCCTTTAATAACAAATTCTTTTGTATTTTGACGCCATTACAATTCTCCAACAAATTTGTAAATAAAGATATTATTGTATTGTACAGCCAAATTCGGCACTGTTTCGTGTAGACTCAAAATCTGACACATATGAACGTAGTTTTGATTGCCTTTTTCTTATTGTAATCTTGATCTCCATCGGAAAACTTGCAAACAATCAGATTTTATCTACATGCTTTTGAGCAAGAAGCAAAAGAAAAGAATCAAGAAGTTTATTTTCCATTAAATACAAATAAATATACAATAGGCATTGTCAAGTTTTTTAAGGTCTTTAAATGGTTAGATCTTTCATACAATTTACCTTTGAACTTTGTTGTGTATGTATTTACAAACATTAAAGAAGATGTCAACAGTAGTGCTATATAATTATACACTCATGATCTCTAGTAAACTAACCTGACCTTAGTAAATTGGAACTATTTTTTTTATGCCTTCCAACTCAAGTTAAAACATCTATAATTTTTCACTTTCGTTCTGCTTTCATACATAGTTCATCATTAGTTAATTACTTGATTAAAAACTGTTTTGAAAGTATAGTTACAAAAACCTTTTAACAGCCTAAAACTTACACAATGCAACGGTTGAGTCAAGTTTGGCTCTACAGTTAATTTAGTATTTACCCTTGACATAGAATGACACTGAATGCTAGATTTTGTTTCTTAAGCAAACTTGGCACTACAGCCTAATGCGGTAAGGCTTGTTATTTAGTTTAGGCAAATACCAACTTTTTATTTAAAACCATTTTAGTTCTGCCCTAGCCCACTGGCATACTTAGACCAGTATGAACATTTCAATCCAATTAAGAAGGTTCCAATCAGGACTTAATCAGGTTACTTCAAGATGGTTGACACACATCACCTTAAGACTTTTGGGAAAAAAAGCCTTCCTACCGAGGAGCAGCTTTCAACAAATGCCTGCCACATAAATTGAAGATGCTGCCGGAAAAATACCTTAAAAAGACTTTGGTGGACTGGCTTACGGCAAGATCATTCTACTTTATCCAAGAGTTACTCAGCTGGGCACAGACTTGAAGAAAGAAGACAACAAAACCATTCTTTGTAATTTTAAATTGACGCAAAACTGGCTTTGTTCATGTCTTTGGGGAGGGCATCTCACAGTAAATTACTTACATCTAGTTCTATAAGGAAAAGACATTTCT
The DNA here is from genome assembly GCA_018831715.1 of Matsumurasca onukii. Taxonomy (NCBI): domain Eukaryota; kingdom Metazoa; phylum Arthropoda; class Insecta; order Hemiptera; family Cicadellidae; genus Matsumurasca; species Matsumurasca onukii. The sequence goes on from CM032064.1 coordinate 25,206,589, forward strand.
CACAAAATGGTCAGAATATTGTGGTAAATTTGTTTTGAGAGAAAACAGTTGGACATTTGACCCAAATAATGCTTTTAAAGATTATTTTAAAACCTTTTTTGAGAATATTTAATGATTTTTGAAACTGCATTTCCTTTAAAAACATGTTCTGTAAACAATTCAAATAATGGTGAAAAACTTTAAGAAACCTGGGTTACTTTGGGTATAAAAACATCAAGCATCCGCAAAAGACAACTTCATTTAGAAGCCAAATCCTCTAGAGATTTAAACTTTTTAAATTATGTCAAGAATTACAAAAGTTTTCAAAAAAGTGTGCAATGCAGCTAAATTAATGGCAAACAAAAGTTTCATTGCAAAGTCCGAAAATAAAAGTAAAGCCGCTTGGTGCCTGGAAAGGCAGAAGCTTGGATCAAATGTGACAAATAAAACTCAGGAACTGAAATGTCTAACTGTAAATGGATCACAGATTGAGGAGGGAAATTCAATAGCAACTCATTTTAATAATGCATTTTTAAGTATAGCTCAACATATAAATGGAGTGGTAAACCCAGAAATTTCTGTTTCTTTCTTAAAAAACTGTAATGTTAATACAAATTCAGAGGTATTTAATTTTGAGGAAATATCTCCGGATACTATATTTTATAAATCAATAATGAGTTTAAAAAATAAAAGGTCAACTGGATGGGATGAGGTTCCAGTTAAGGTATAAAAGTCATCTGCCAATTTTATTTTACAGCCATTAAGTAATCTCATTAATCAATCTTTTAACATGGCGTTTTTCCTGATCAATTGAAATATGCTAATATTCATACTATATTCAAAAAAAGGCAGTCGAGACGACTTAGACAATTATAGACCGTAAGTGTACTGTCAAATTTTTCTAAAATATTCGAAACTGTGGCTTATAAACAACTTAGTTCTTTTCTTGAAAGTAAAGGATTACTAAGCGAAGTTATGTTGTAATAAATATATTCTATTCTAATCGAAACACTCGCAAGTTAATATTTATATTTTTGGTTGTCAAAAAAGATATTCACAAGAGCAAGGGATGCTAACAATTTATTTGGCAGTAGTTCTTCTCACCTTCAGAACCATCTCTGCTACCAGATACAGTTTGTAAGGTTTAGCATGGCCGGTGAGATGGGCTATATAGGGCCATAAGCGGCCAGCAGGAAATCTCAAGGCCACCGGCCATGCTATACCTAACGAACCGTACATGTCAACCAGTATTCTATTTATTTACTGGCAATAACTATCCAAGTTATCAATCAACAACATAGGAAACATGTATTCAAGTAAGTACTGTACATTATCGTAAATCTTGTATATAAAGGCTATAATAACATTGTAATACATAAACAAATCAACATCACTTACCACTATATTGAGTAGTTATGTTACTTACTTGAATTTTAGGTAACAGTAATTATAACTGGCTAAGCGACTAGCAAGGCTACTGGGCAGCCTGTCACAGTTATTTAGAGTGAACCTTAACATAACCTAGAAATCTGTAGTGGGGTAGGTACAAAAGCTAATCTTGGACATTTAGTAGGGCCTAGTACATATTGTACATAGGCTGGGCTAGGTACTTTTACTTATTTTATCCAGGATGGTTATTTAACTAAGGATATAAGCTTTGGGACCTCATAACAAAGTCAGACTTTGTTATCAGCTTGTTTAGGCCGAATCTCTTAACATATACATGTGCAATAAACTCGTGTATGCAATTTAAGTGTAGAGCTGTTGAAACGTCAACCTGTGGAATGGAAGGCTACTAACCTAATAACAGTAGTTTGACTTCTCGAGCAGCTCTTTCCCCATCGGCTCTTAAATCTTTGTCAATTTTCTTTGAACGCTCTACTGCTTCCTTTTCTCCAGAACTGATAGCACAACCCATTTCAAAACAAACTACAAATTCATAATACCAAAAATAAATCTAAATTTTGTTCACTCACAGACATAAACGGGTACAACAAGCCTAGTTCAACACTCAACAGTTTCAGATTCAACACTCACTCGTCAGTGTGGCCACCAACCAAACAAGTTTTGACAGTTTATCATGATCGGGAAAATCAAATTAATTATAAATGTTAAAATAATATATGTTTTTGGAAATTTTTGCTGGGCTAATCGCAAGTAATAATATATGTGCTGGCTAGCAAACTAAAAAAATATATATAAGATTGGTTTGCAATCCATTGGCAATTTTAAAATCAATGTCATTATGGTATCTGCTTGGTTATCAATTACATTCATAACATAGTATCGTTGACTTTCCACTTTTGTAAGAAGGAAAGTCAATGATAGTACTGTAATATAAAAGTAACTATGTTATCTTATTGATGGTTAAAATAACTGGATAAATAGTTGTAACTTTTAACAGTGAATTTATTTATTTATTTACGGTTGACATAAATTTACAAGATTTTGACATATTTTGATATAATAACATTTATAATGAAAATAAATTCTAGATTTCACAAAGAAAGGTTTTAATGGCTAAAGAAAACTAAAACTAGAATAACAAAGATAAATATAAATAAATTATTAACGGCTATATAATAAGGTAAATATGAAGAAAACTTAAACATAGATTGACTCATATTACAAATCAGTGGCGGCGCTTGACCTTAACAGTAGGGTGGGCTCACCGGGGGGTTTGAGGGACCTCCCCAGAAAATTTGAAAAATGTAACTATGTGTAAAATTGTGAGTTTTAAGAGTTTTGAAGCCTATCCATTATCTAACAAGTTTGTTTCTGGAAATGTTGGAAACACATTTTTAGACTTCCAATAGAAAATGGGTGACGCTCAATAACGACACATTCTAATAACGACACAGGTGAATAATGACACATTCCGATTTAGACACAAGATTATACAAGAATCTTGGAATGCTGTGGCTAGCTCGGCAGCAGCTACCAAAACATCTTCTTTGGAATTCTTTTTTGCAAAGAAATCGCCGATTGGTTTAGAAGAGGTTGCGTCCTGCATACTTCTCGAACGTATTCTCATAATTTTTAAAACCAGGACAATATTATGTCCCGAAGATCTTTTTCGGGACACTGGGACATTGATGACGAAACCGGTGACAGTTCCGGAAAACCGGGACGTGGCAACCCTAGTTTTGATGGATGATGGCTGATGAGGCGTAGTCTTGTAACTATTATTACAAACTAGGGGCGGCTGTTCCCCAGATAGGGTCGTTAGTTAATTACCCAACGACCAATGGAATGGGTCAACTGCTTAAAGTGACACCCGAACCACGGGAGTAGCCAAGGCGAAAAAGTTATTACTGCAGGGCTGGAAAAATGGATGTACCTGACTACTCTGATTATCAGATCACTTGGAGCCCTTATCGTAAACCTTATTACTTGATGTACTGTACTTGAATATAATTGAAAGGGGTAAATATCACGATGAAAATAAATTAGTTTCTCCTAAGTTTAATGTCATGTAGATTGATGATTTATGAATAATTTATTTCGTGATACATGTGCATAACGCTTTACAACGAATGAATAGCTTGGAATCCAATTAATACGTACTTATAAACTGCAATGTTTTCTTTCAATGTATATGTTTACCGATTGGAGTTAATTAATTTATTTAGTTTGGACTTTCATAAAAAAATCAAGTTTTAATTTTATCAGTTTATACAGTTATTTTGTTATAGTATGTTGATACAAAGGCGTAGTTTGCTAGGCAGTGATCCTCTTATTCATCCGTCAGTTCAGTTCAGTTGCCTGGCGGTGACTATTATTGGACGTACTCTCAGAATCAATTTAGTGTGTGGAATATTTTAATAATTGTGTGTTTGGAAGTATGTTTGGGTGAAAAATGTTGTTTTAGTAATATATATTGTAATGAAAACAAGAAAACTGTCTCACAAATTAACATGTTCGGGTTGTGACAATGGCATTTTGTTCTACTTGCGATTAGGCCTTTTATTAAGGCCTGCTTAGTATGTAGAAAATGGCTTCAAACGCCACTTCTAAAAACCTCCAAGCCTCACAAAATAAGATTCCGAATCAACAACTACCACCACCAAATAATCTCAACTATGAACCTCTTGACAAATCATCTAGCAATACTCTAAAGGTACGTTAATCTCACACCTACCACCTTTTAAGAATCTGAGCAGTGTTGTCCATAATTTGAGTTTATGAATCAATCTTGAGGGTAGGCTATTATTATTTAGGCTCTAAAACATAGTTTCAGCTCGTATATGCTACAAATTATTGAGTAAAGTCCCTGACAGCACTAAAGTGGTCAATCTACGTTCATTCCTTAATAGGCCCACTCATCATTAGACCTAAGTCTCTTCTTTTGTACTTTCTGTTGTTATCAGAATTTGTTAGTGAATAACTATGTGTCTGCTTGTTTATGCAATTCCAAGATAATTTAGTTATTTGACCCAGCTACTTGGCTTTTCTGGCCATTGGACAATTAATACTACCAGCTCCTAAAAATCATTGGTGTCGTTTCACCTAGGTTATGGACTGTTAAGAAATGGTGAAGTTATTCCTGTATGACCACACAAATTTGTCTCTAAGTAATTTCGCATACTTAAATCTCATCACGTTACTTTGCTGTGGAGCATATGTGGTTCCAATTCACAAACCTGGTTCCAAAGATGTCTTAATTACAGACCAGTATTGATTGATACTGCTGTATCCAAAATTTTCGAAAACTAATTGTGATGAAACTTAGTCTGATATTCTGCAGTTTATGCTCACCAAAGCAGCATGGTTTCACCCTTGGCAGATCGACGCCTTGGAATCTAGTAGTGTGGAATCTGAGATAATGCAGTATTTATCGCAAGGTCTCAACTTGATTTGGTCTATTTTGACTTTTCAAAGACATTTGATAAGCCAAGCCTTAGTCAAAATATCTTTATTACATTGTCTTCATGATTAGTATTACGCCACGTACAAACAAAATTGTTGGCAAAGTTAGTAGGCTAAGTTATTAAGTTTACAATGTCAATTCAAAGAATTCTTTCAATGTCTAGAAGGGTTGGTTTCGTAGCCACAAGGTTTTTGTTAAACAGAAATTGGTGCATTTTCTTCAGATTGTCTGGTAGTGTCTTAAGTAGTGGAGAGCTCTTCTCTTATGTTCTTCTCTACCACATGCTAAGGTACGAATTGTGAGCTCTAAAAACTCGGTTTCAATTCAACGGCACTAGGGTCATTAAGCACTTGGTCCGTTTATCTCTTTTGCTTTGTTATTTCGGAGGTTGTTCTTACTGGTTTGTTCTAAAATAAATTATAATAATGGTTGTACTACTGTAAAAATCACCTGGTTAAATCTGTAGATTATGTTTATATAGTTTAAGGGGTTTTATTTGGATGTTGTATGAGGGAATGTTCTTTTCTTTGTTGACTACTGCTGTCAATCATATACAGTGTGAGTTTAAAGCATGGAAACACCCTGTTCAATTTCGAATGGATAAAGTTTGAAAAATGAAACCCAGGAGACCTTCGTAGGAAATTAAAAGTAAACTTTTAGTTTCTGTTACATTTTAGTCCGTTTCCCAAAAGTAGGATTTGTGGGTCAGCTAAAAAAGGTTGAATGTAAAGATCCATTAAGTGATACCTCATTTTAAAGGGACAAAAGAAGAACTGTGGAATAAGAGCTTTCTATTTCAACCCATTACAAAATGGTAGCTCATTAACACTAAGTAAAACTTAATGGAGGGATGTAAGTAAAAAGTATGGGTACAACCTGTTACATTTTAAATGGATATTGATAGAAAAGTGAAACTCAGAATACCTTTGTAGGAAATAAAAGTAAACCTTTTAACTTAGTTACTATTAGATTTTTGTCCATTTCCTAAAAATAGGATTTGTCTGTCAGCTCAAAATTTTGAATGAAAAGACGCATCAAGTGACATCCCATTTGAAACGTCTTGGTTAACAAAGAACGGTGGAAATAGGAGTTTTCTATCTCAACGCATTACAAAATGACAGCTCATTAAAACTAAGTAAAACTTAATGGAGGCGTATGAGTAAAAGTATGGGTACACCCTGTTAAATTTTTAATGGATAAAGGTAGAAAGGTGAAACTCAGGCCACCTTTATGAAATATTATAAAAGTGAACTTTTTAGTCACTATTACAACTTTGACCATTTGCCCTGAATGGGATTTTGTAGTTCGGGGGGGGGGCTCAAAGTTTTTAATAGTAAAGATCTATTAAGTGACACCTCATTTTAAAGGTCTTGATTAAAGAAAAAGAACAGGGGAAACTAGAGCTTTCTATCTTTATCCAGTACCTAATGACAGCTTATTTAAATGTTTAAATCCGGTTTTAATATTTTGGAAATTTACTGTTAAAAGGTAAAAAGGTAAAGTTTATCTTGTTTAACGAGGCGAAGTTAGGACTACAAAGTCCTCTCTACCACTCAACCTCAACGTTACTTCCACACACGTTTAGTCACATTACAAATTGTAAGTGGTGACTGCGGGGATCGATCTTGCGGAATGGATCCATGCGAAATGGATGTTTTGCCTCCATTAAGTTTGACTTAATTTCAATGAGCTGTCATTTTGTTATTGGTTGAGAAAGGAAGCTCTAGTTTCTATTGTTATCCTTAACCAAGATCTTTAAAATGAGACATCATGTAATAGGTCTTTACATTTAAAAATTTTGAGCTACCCTTCAAAAGTCCCATTTTGGAGAAATGGGCAAAGATGTAATTTTGACAAAAACGTTAGCTTTTATTTACTGGAAATAAATAAATATATCTTTATTTGTCATTAGATTTTACAATCATTGACAATTGTCAAGCTTAAGGTTACTTACTCTGACAGGTTAGACCTCACAATTTCCTTGTACAGTATAACTAACTACTTAAAGTACAATTGAACATTGCCTGTTTTATATTATAATAATTGAAAAAGAAAATAGAAAATAACAGTTAACATTCCAATACTTTTAACACATTTTAATCTAATTGTATTTTTTTTACTTAAAAAAACTAAAGTATTGTAGAATGAATTTTGAAGTAGCCAGAGGTAAAATTTACGTAAAAACTGTTTATTAGAATAAATGTCTGATAAATGTTCTATTGAGTTAAAAAAAAAGGTAAAGTTTGTCTTGTTTAACGAGGCTAAGTTAGGACTACAAAGTCCTCTCTGCCACTCAACCTTGACCTTTACCTGGCGTCACCGTATTAGTCACATTACAAATGTAAGTGGTGACTCCGGGGATCGAACCCGCGCGAGTGGTTGGTCCTGTGATACCAATCCACCACGGATCCACTAAAAGACTTTAAAGAGATGACCATATGACTATTTGTCGTCTTACCTAATCTGTGTAATTTAATGCAAGTATTGTTTTTCCCTCTTGTATGATAGAGCTCTGTGAATTTTATGGGTTGGGCTCAGAAAGTTAATCAAATCAAGATCAAATATATACAAGTTAATTACAGTCTAGATTTCCAGTTGGATAACAAGTGGTCTGCAATGTTCTAATCCCCAGAGGTGGACTGAGTTTTGTTTTTCCTTCTTTTAGCATCTAAAATTTAACAGGGTGTATCCATACTTTTAACTAACACGCCTCCATTCAGTTTTACTTAATTTTAACGAGCTGCCGTTTTATGCTGAGTTATGATAGAATCATTTAAATAATTAAAATTATTAAGAAGCAAGAAATAACAAAAATGTACAAACAGTGATTTGAAAATACTTAGAAGAGTCAGACACACATTCAATTCAGTATATGACAGCTAAATTGTTATTGATATATATATGTGTGTGTATATACTGTCTACAGGTCACATTTTTTGTCAGATTTTCTTGAAATGTGGTACAAATGTTCCTTTTGTAAATATCTCGGTCAAGTTTGTTTGCCAGAAAAATCTGACCACCGCAAGTCCCCTTTGGGGTTCTCAAAAGGGATTCAAATGCTTTAAAAACCGTAAATTTCATCCAATTTTGATAAATTTTAAATACATACCTACTTAGCCGTATTCATCAATATACCATAAAAATTATAAAAATCCATTAAATAATTTCAAAGTGGCAACCAAAAAAGTGATTTTTGTCTATAATAATGGAATGAGTTGTCTTATCTCAATGAAATTTGAAATATGTTATCGCTTTAAGATATCTAAAAAAACTTGCAGTAAAAGCATGTTAGTCTGCTCGTGAATGCTGCCTGAAGCGAGGCTGTGAACACAATACACGCCCGTGGTTACGCCGCTTACAACCTCGCTTCAGCCTTTGGCCTCAGCTTTTCGTGCTCTTTTACCACGGGCATTTAAAGGCTTTTCACTACGCTTACAGTTGTGCTTTGGCCTCAGACGTACAGAGTTTTATACTGCAAGTTATACTGCATATCATGAAAGGAAAATGAAAGGAAAGTAACAAATAAACAATAAAACCAAAAAGGATGTGCTAAAAAATTTATAAAAAAAACGGTACGTGTCGATAGGTATGTTAATGGAATTTACAAAAACATTGTTTATATTGAACGAACCCTGTATAAACTAAAAAGAGCACGTGAATGATTTATGCAACATCTATATTATACACGAAAACAAAACCTAGTTAAACCGCTCAAACCAGTGGAACATAGCCCAGCTTAAACAAAATAGTAATTTCACCGTATACTAAATAAAAATACACTGAAATAGATTCAGATATAGGCCTAAAGAAAGGAAGATTGAATTTCTATATTGACAAAGAATGCAACCTTCAAGACTAACAATTTTATGAAACTTAAAGTAAGCCGAAAGTAGAAACTATTAAATGGATCGTGGCAGTTAAGGATGATTTAAAATTTTAAAAGTGACAGGTATCACATTAACGGACATGATTGATTGAAACACATTTAAACAAAAATTGTTCGATTGCAAAGTCAGTCAGAGGAAAGTTGCTAAAAGGAAAGGAGTAGTCTGGACTCTGGACTAATGAAAGAAAAAGCGCTCATTCTAAAAGTATGAAGGAACATACTTTGCGTGTCTGAATCGAACCGTATGTGAATAATTACTGAACGTTTTACATTATTCCCAGTCTTTTCAAACTGTTTGGAAAGAATTGATCTGAAGAGGGAGTTTCCTTTTTATTGGATTAAATTCACAAAATAATTAAGCAGTTAGAATTTAAGGGATAATTATCCTGAATTGGTGCTTTCACTGAATTCTAAAAGAAACAGAACTTTTAATTAGCATAATAACCAGGTTTAATCCAAATAAATGGTACAGTTACAATGTGAACATTTTATAGTTATTTTACATGTTACAAATGTTCTATATGTGCCCCACGGGTCACACAACAGACATAAATTCTATAGTCAAGTTCTGACCAGACTTTTCCAAGGGTATCGACTTCAACACTTTCTATGGCTCTTATTACACATAGCCTTAATTCTAAGAGGCCCAATGGTAATGGGGGAATAAAAACTTAATAAGAATAAGAAAATCTTTATTTCCTTCAACATTGTACATGTATGATTACATTTTTACATAGAAAACTTAACTTAAACCTATTTTACACAGTGAACACAATTTTGACATAACTATTGAAGGTAAATAAAATAGGGCCTCAAAGGCAAAGCCTGATTTGAGGTTCCGTTACTTGTTGTTAATGGACTCTGATGCCTGCTCTACCTATACAATTAAATGTAGAACTTTAAACAAATTGTAAAATTATTTAATGCTAGATTCAGTTTACAGTCAACATTTTTAATTTGCTTATAATTAATTTGAACATTTTAAACCACAACTAACTTACATATAATTGTTGGATCTAATTAGGAGTTAATTCAACAAATCTTCAACTGTACATACTTCAAGCAACCATTGTTATACATTGCGCTTGAACAAGCTCATATTTTGATATCCTCAGGCAGTTTCTCAAATACTTTAGGTCCAATAAATTCCAAAGATTTTTTGTAGAATGTTAAAAAAGGTTTTGGTGTTTGGAAAAAAGATGTTCTTCTCAGATCATATTCATAAATCGTTCATCAAACGGAATTTGTCCACTTCTCTTATAGAAAATTAACAATACTTTATAAACAAACAAATGTCTCATCGGCAAAATTTTGTTTTGTAAAAATAAGGGCCAGGATGGATCTTAAACATAACCCCACGGAAAGAAGTCGCTTGGGGTAAATTACCTCGATGAGCAATGACTGCTTCGCTGGATTAATCGTGCAACTGACGACAATGTGTCACTCATACATTTGTTACCTCAAAGTCTGGACTTGACCCCATGTGACCTCTTTCTGTGGAGTTAAGAAGGTTAACAATGTTAAAGATACAGTGTTTACTCCCTGATTACCATTGAGCCTCTTGGAATTAAGGCAGTGTCATAATAAGAGCTATAGAAAGTGTTGCAATCGATAACCTTGGCAAAACCTGGTCAGAACTTGACTATTGAATTGATTAAACCTGTTTAACTGTGTTCATGTAAAAGTGTATATAAAATTTTAAAACTTTGCCTTTGCAGTCTAAATGTAATATTACCAGATTCTTTTAACACATTTTTGTTGATATAGTTGATGAAATTCAAAAAGTACAATTGTAAGGCCAAAAGTTACCTCAAATGATCTAGTTGAGAGGAAAAGCATAACTTCATCAACCTTTTGTTGGCAATTCATTACCCACATCAAATTATAAAGGCAGCAGGTAGATTAAGTAATTCTAATAGTACGAAAGATACTTCCTATCTAATAATATTATATAAAATTGGTATCAACTCTTGCTCTCCCTTTTTTCTTTGTATAAACAAATTTCTTGAGGAAGGTCATTTTCTGATCAATTAAAGATATCTGCATCTGTCAATCTACAAGAAAGGAAATGTAAATACCCTGACAGCTATCGTCCAGTTTCCATACTACCAATTCTATCTAAATTAATAGAAATAATCATCTATGACCAAGTCTCATGGGCAGTGCGTTATCCTGGTGCAAGATCCATGACATTTTTTTTTTAGTACAATCATGCAGTGTTGCCAAAACTTGCAAATAATAAAATTGGTGTATCGTTTGACCATCTAGAACCCATTAGTCATCACAATGCCGTTGATGTCAAAGAACACGATCAGCATGGCTTACCCGCCACCTCTTCAGGCCTACTTGGATGTTGCTCATCTTGATTTTCTCGGCCTTCAGAAAACCTTTTACACCTTGAAAACACTTTCACAAGATACTTGTTTTAAAACTTATAGCAGCCAGAGCTTTTCAATTTGAAATTTCAGATTGAGTTGTTGCTAGTGTTTTTTAAAAGAGATTTCGATAGGCATAACAACTAAACACATTATTTTTTACCTTTACCGACAAAACGACAATAGTGGTAAACATAGATTTTTGTTCTGGAATAGTCGATACTACCAGCTTTCCAACAATACAATTGTTTCTCCCAGATGACACTAGGATGTCCTCCAAGTGACCAGTCTCGTTATTTAATAGCCAGACCTAGTATAGGCTGGAAAGCCCAGAACACAGTCCAACACCACATATGGTTAGAATCACAAGAATTTGAATATTGTTTCAAAATAAGTCATGTACCCTACACTAGGATACAGTACAAGCTTTTCAGAGCTCAGTTTGCAATTTTCACACATTTTCAAGTGTATTTTATCTCTCTCAAGCATACTTCCAGTAATTCAACATTGTAAATCCGATATAGGGTTGAATTAAGAGGAGGATCATATACTGACGGTGTCTGTTAAATTTTTAGCTGTACACTCTAAACTTGACATTTAACCTTCAATTATCTTGTCTATAAAACACCATACACCAAATTTACTTTTTTAAAATAAAACTTGATTTTATTTATGTAAACAAGTAATCTGGGGTTATGCACTAAACTTGATATTATTAGAAAAATTAATTGTTATTTCATGTTGAGCAGGATAGTTATGAGCCTAACTCAAAATAAGTTTACTTACAAATCCGTGCACTGAACAAACTTGTTTTTGGCGGAACCCCAAGATGGAGTTTAGCAAAGCAGACTTACTGAAACTCCTCAGTTATCTTGAAGGGGAGCTGCAGGCGAGATGTAGTGATCGCAACACTAAAGGTAAGGTGGTAACATTCATTGTTATTTCTAGTAATAACACGCTTTGGTTTTATTTATCTCCTACCTTGATCTGTATATTATGTTGTGGATTAAGCAGTAATGAGCAAGTCGGGTTTGCACACACATATCCTCGATTAAGGATTGCTTTGAATAGAACTTGGGATGTGCAGCATAACTTGAAGAAAGCGGTAACTTTGGAAAATAGATTTCATTTTTATCCTTAGTGTAATTTAAAACTAACATTTTGATATTTTGTTTGCAGTCAGAAAATTGAAGCAGCTGTTGACATCCGGCAGATCCGACCCTGACCCTGAATGAACCGACGGCAGCACTGCACAGGGACAACTTTGCAGCGGTGAACACAAAGGTAGGCGAAGCAGATCTGCAGTCTGGCCGAACACCAACTCAGCTCACTGGAGAGCCTTGTCCTGCAACAGCGCCGAGCTCAGATCAGAATAGCCAGAGTTCTAAAGGCTGAACTCCGGCATAGAAAGGTAACTTCTTTCTATCCCGATATGATTAGGACACAGATAGAAAATAGTCTAAATCTTTTGCAAATCAAGGCTTTTGGACATTATATTGATGTGCTGTAATGCATGTGAGGTTAAAATTTTATAGTCCAATAGTCTGGTTGCTTGTGTCAACATTTGGATGGATTGTGTGTAGTGCAGTGTGAAGGGGTATTTATTTATTTATTTATTTATTTGTTTCTGTTAACACACCATTTACATATACAGTACTGACATTTGCATTTAGGTACTTATACAGAATGAACAAATCTGTTTACTTATTGTGTTAATGAAAAGAACAGCGGTATAATACTAAAATTAAAAGACATTGAAATAAATACACATGCACAAGATATTATGAATAAATGGTGGATTAGAAAAATACATGCTATGTACTTATGCTTAATGAAAAGGCGATATAATAACTAACATTAAAAGACTTTAAAATAAATACACATGTGATATTGAATAAAAATTAAATTAGAAATATATTACTACTTAATGCTTACTGAGAAAAGAAGCGATTAATAACTAACGATTAAAGACTTTCAAGAATAAATACACGCTAAGATGAATAAAAATTAGATTAGAGAAATATGTGCTACTTAATCGTTACTGAAAGAAATTGATATAATAGCAAAATTAAGACATTGAAATAAATACACTTACCAAGATATTGAATAAATAATTAGAATTGAGAAAAATCGTTGCACTTAATGCATTAATGAAAGACAATGATTATAATAACTAAAACTAAAGACATTTAAAATAAATCACATACACAAGATATTGAATAAATAATTATTAAGGTACATAAAGGCCTTATAAGCAGGACAATATATTAATAAATACTTTTTTAACATTTAAATAGAACAACATAATCTATTGACATTGGAAAACAAACACTAAAACAAATTGACAACATAATTTTGTGCTTGTGTACTGGAACTATTTGAGGAAACAGTTGAAAGGGGTACAATTCATAAATGTCAAACACACACATTCACAGTCATCTTATAATACCTTATTTCTTAGGTGTTAAAATAGTTTGCCAAAGTTTGCTATAGACTAGTTTTAACTTAAGTAAATAGTATAATATGTTTAAGGTTGTTCAAGAATTAGTTGAAGAGAAGAGGAAGCATGAACATGACACAGCAGGAGGCGACATCACATTATGGCTTGGAAATAGAAAGCGTGGTTGAAACAAGTATGTTTGCATTTAACTCAAAATTCTATAATCTATAGTACTGAATCTCAATTAATATGTAAAAAACACTTATCAGTTGCTAACCACAAGTTTTTATAATTTAATATATAATTTTTATATAGAATTTTTTAATATAGATATTATAATTTTATAATAGGCTACCTTCAGCGGCACTTAACTGTTAAGAAATTTGCTCACATTTTGTTTCAATGGCTGTCAAAAATCCATTTTATACCATAGATGAATACTTTGAATGTGATATTTTAATTTAAATAATAAATAGTATAAAATAGTTATATTAATTAAATTGACCATGACGATGTCTATTGCAATGTTGTATTTGCTGAAGGATAATAAAGACTTTCCCAGGGTAGTAACACTTTAATTTGTTTTGAGTAAAGTCAGTAAACTATGAGTCTTCAAACTGTCAGCTTATCAACGAGCCTATAACAAACCAATTTCTCTCTCAAACAAAAAATATGTTTGGGTTCGGTAATTTATATACAAAAGGTACATTTCTATTACATTTGTACTCAGTTTTTGATCACCAGTAATCTCATAAAAACAGCTAGGCCATTGACTTGAAAGCATTGTTTTAACAGTCGAATAATATTTTGTTTTGTTGTATAGGAACTAGAAGCAGAAAGACAAGCTAAGAAACGATTAGAAAAAGAACTGAAAAAACTTAACGATATGGCAGAAGAAGAAAAGAGTAGACAAAAACAAATCGTATTACTATTGTTAGCTGAAAGAAAAAAAATCATTATGAAATATGTAGAAGAAAGAAAAAGGTCGGAAGATTTAGCTCAGGTAAAAATAGGTTTACGTATTTGAAAGTCGTCAAAGACACTAATAATAGTAATTACTAATTTCATGTAGAATATCTGGGTTGATTCGGGTTAAATGACTTGTGTGTTAGGACCTACCTCCTCTCAAATATATTTTTTGGAAATTGTTAAGTTTGTTTTGATTTGATTCTGACTAAGGAAGGATATGGATCTGTGGGGCTTCGGTTGGGGGGGGGGGTTATCCTTAACTATCTGAACCTGTTGTCTTCAAACTGCTTTACAGAGGTATTCTAAATCCAAACCGGTTACCGGTTTTGGTTACCAAACCGGAGGTAACCAATGATGTTCCAGGGCTGCAGGTTTTGGTTACCAAACCGGAGGTAACCGATAATGTTCCAGGGCTGGAATTCATAAAGTTCCAGGGTTCAGTTTCATCCAAAATCCTTGTAGGAAATTACTTTTAAAACAATATCCCATCGAGAATACAACTTTTAAAAGTGTAAAATATTGGTTGTGGAATTGGCACTTATGGTCCACAAATTGGGCTGGGCACCCAAATCCCAGGATTGGAAGCTCTAGTGCTGACATTGCCCGAGAGCTGTATAGTAAAGGTTGACAAGAATTTTTATTCTAAAAAAATGTAAGATTAAAAAATTAAAACAAACAAATTTTTAATACCATAAAATTGACCAGAAGTAATTATAACACGAGTTTTCCTGTAAGCTAAAAGATTCGTTCCTAATATTAAGTGCTAGCAGTTTCAATAATAACGTACTAAATATTTTTCATTGTCTTCCATACTGCAGTAATCGGAACAACGGTTAAGTTCGAGAGTTCAGACTTTCGATCCAGCATAAACATTACCATCTGATCACATGATGCCATTCATATTACGTCGCCTGTCAGATCAACAGTACTTTGTTTCGTCCCTTGTCGTGCTACAAAATGATCAAACATGATGTAGGCCTAATTAATTGAGATTTTGGAATTACAATAAAGAAAATGGTTATAAAGCAAGTTTTAAATAGTAACTGATCCAAATTTCGATCAAAAAACGGGAGAACGCTCTTTTGTTATTATGTTCAGAACCTAACCTCACGATAGAGTTTGGGAAAAACATAAGCTCAGCCTGTTGATAAACTCATTTTTAGTTATACAAATTGTGTTTTATCCACCTGAAATATACATAACGCATATTTTACTGCACTATCAAGTAAATTTTTGTTTACACCCTAACAAACCCGAATTAGAAATTTGTGATTGTCAGTACAAGTTAGCATATTAGTAGACCGGTGTAACTGATAAACTGGACTAATATTTATTTATGTGTACAATACTTAAACTAAAGGAGCACTCAGGAAAAATAAACAAATTGCATTTTCAATATTACAATAGTATTCTAGAACAACTGAGCAAACTGCTCAATAATAGCAAAAACAAACAAATGGGGTGAAAAATTTATCAACATTAAATTTCTCTTCTCGGTATCAATTTTTGAGATCTCGGCTGATAATCGCTCAATCTCGTCTCGACCTTAAAAACCTGCTCTCAGCACACCTCTACTGTATAGCTTCCAAATTCTGTGTTTAAAATTAAAATTTTCTCTTAGATTTTAACAGAAGAAAAAGGACGTATGGATTCAATGGCAGAAGGTTTAGAAGAAGAAAGTAAAAAGTCTTTACAAATGGAAGCAGAGCTGGAGAAACAACTAGCACATTTCGATTCCGAAAGTCAGCAGTTGAAAGCTAGTCTTTTAAAAGAAGAAAAGAGGTACAGAGAGTAAATGTGTTTACACTATAGTAGTGGGCTAGAGCGAGTCTGTAAGGTTCTTTTGAATAGAAGGGATTACTCCTCGATGATTGATACACATGCGGCGGAGAGTTTGACCATAAAAAACCTGCTCTACCACACCTCCACATTTTAAATATATTTATCTTAATTTTTTAAAGCAATTCGGGTAATAGTATTTAATTTAACACTTTCACTGTGTCGAGTGTTGTATAAAACTAATTTGTTGCAAACAAATGCAATTTCCATGTTTTATGATGCCAATCACAGTGAATTTGTTGAAGCAATGAGATCTAATTATGTGTTTTGTATAAACTCCGCAGCATTTCACACACACATACACACAACACTAGAAATCACTTCACGTGCCAAAGACATAATCTGGAGCTCTACAAGAAAAAGACCACATTCGAAGGATATACATTTTTGCCGTACTTGCCTCAAGATATTACAAATGAACAAAACCCCATAACATTTTATACAAAATTAAAATCTTTCTTAATGCACCTATCTTGCTATTCCTCAGAAGAGTTTTATGATTTCAGAAATCCTTAAACAAATTATAGGTACATGTTGTTACTAAAATATAGTTAATTAATAAGTTTAGTTATTTTTAACATAACATAACATACGTTTAATGCCATTTTACAAAAATAATTGTGTTGACATGTGTGCTTAAAATAAGTTTACAGATAATTTAGAAATGATAAAACTATGTTATTTAAATTAAATAGTTAATTAATATGTTAATAGTTAAAATTTAATTTTCTGTTGCCAATGTTATTAGTAAGTACATTTTTAAAACGAAAAGTCAAAGTTAAAAAAATTAAATCTTGTAATATAAATCCAGGAAACTAACCTTGAATTATTTACAGTTGTAAAATTATGTTGATGCTGTTCTGTACAAATATTATATGATTTTTAATAAAGAATATTTGAATTTGAATCTTTTATTAGATTCTTTGCTCATTCTCTTACTTTGAACAAGACTACCTGTATGATTACAATAGAACACTGTAATGTTTATTTATTTATTCACAGTAAACAACTGCCAGGAAATAACAATACAAGTACTCAGTTTGACTCTCCCTGGTTAATCCCGACTATTCAAACATTCTTATCTATGGCAAAGTGAAGGATCTTTCATTAAATAGAGTTTAGGTTCAGATACAGCCACTATTCAAATATCTATCTATTTTTCTTGAAATGAAAATAAAATGGATGATTATTCTAAGAATTGTTGTGAATGAAAGCATTTAAACCGTTTTGCAGGAACAAAGAATTGGAATGTGAGATAGAAAAGGCAAGAGGTGAAGTAGTGTCTTTAGAGAAGCAACTGGCGGAGGCACACCAAGTAGCAATGTTTCAAGCCAATGCAAACCTGGTTGGTACAATGGTTCATTCGCGTGCCCCGCCACCCCCCAACAAACCGTCAGCCATCCCACCCCAAACATCACCCAGATTAACGCCTCCAGGTAACTAAAAACTTAACTCATTTCTCCCATGGTTTATTTGAAATAGCTGTGTCAGGGTTGTCAGCGACCGGGAAAACCGGAATTATGCACGAAATTTGCCTGCCGTGAAAAAAAAGGGAATCCTGTGTGAAAATCAACATTTTTGGAAAATTTTCGGGAATTTCATTGTTGTTAGTAAACAATTTATTTTCTTAATTCTATTGTCAAACTTACTCCCGGTTTGTTACGCAATTTTTTGGGAGCAAACAAGTTTCTATTCGGCTAGCGAGGGTTGGGAAGTTAGTGGGTTGGCAATACTGGCAGAATGGCGGCAGCCAACTAGCAGACGACAACTGCCATATGTTGTACTAGACTCGCACTCTCGGCTCATCATTGTGCAGTTGTTCTGTTGTTGTCTCTCACTTTTCATTGTTCTTATTACTGTTACTTGCTGAACAAATTGTATGAGACCGAGAGGACGGCTATACATTTTATAGATAAGTGCTTTTGTTACTGTTTTAACAATAATTAACAAACTGATTGCTCAATCATTTATTTCCTAACCTAACCTCCCTGCTGGCCTAGAGCTTGTTTTTGGCTCTAGCGAAGATTAATGCTTACGTATTAAAGTTGTATATGTCTATTGATCTTATATTAATTCATTATATTATATGTATATTAGTTTCTCTCTTAAAATCACAAAATGTAATTTCTAAGATGACAGTGAATATTAGAACGTTACACAATTTTTAATGTCCATGTTTCCTTTTTAACTATCAATAAATGTTTAAGATTTCACACTAAGTAAATGAGTAGCTACAGATCAATATATCTTGTCATAGTTTATTCTAAATCATAGTTATATTACGGTACGTAAATTTATTTGCATAATTATATTGTGTCAAATTTACTCCCAGTTTGTTGTGTAAATTTTTGGATGAAACATGTCTTGTAATGAAATTGAAAATGTGGATTTGTTGGATATGATGAATTCATGCAATACTTCCACGAAACACATGCAACAATCAAGCTTGTTTCAATTGCCATCGAAAGCAGAAAGATGCGTTGAAAGATGGCGGGAGGGGTGAGAGAACGCTGTGCATATACAAGAGTAACGAGACAATAGGAATTTCACTACTGCACATCGGTTTCGCACACTTTGCTGAGTGACTCATTACGCATCAGTCGGTCGTGTCGGGCAAGGCTCGTTCAGGCGACCAATCAGAAACCTCCGTTCTTATCTCTTGTTTATAATTATAGGCCTAACGATAACGACGACTGGGATGTGCGCTTCTAAGGAGACTTGGATTGTTGGTCAAACAAATACAGGACTCGAATTCACTTAAACCATATTCTAGCAATATAAACGGATCAACAATGTTTTTTTTCAATTCTTGAGTTGTTTTTATAAACTACTCTGTGTTATTAGATGGTATTAGACTATGACAACAAAAAACAACTATGATGACTCTTGAAAGGTTGTACATTTCCTGTAACACAATAAAGGTTGGGGTGGTCTCTTTCGTCATTTTGGATTACAAAAAGGTCGTGACAACGAGCATTGTGGCCAGGCAAGGTCAACGATCCATCTCCTCGCAGTTCCTCCCCACTAAAAGTTTAATCACATTGATCTTTTTGAAATACTGTTTTTGAAACTAACATATGATCGCTTGTCATTATATCTGTGATTTTTCATTAATCAATTATAATTTGTGCATAATTATTGTGTATTACTGTATTAATTTCTCATTTGAATTCCTATGTTCGATCGTGACGGACGAACTGCACATTTAACTGAGTATGGCAGAATATGGCAACCAGGTGCTGCGCTTTTTGCTTATCTTGAATTCTCGGGACCCTTTCCTGTACAGTAGTGATGACTCATACTATGGACAAATATTCTTAACTCCCATTTTCAAAAGGTATTGGTAGATGTAACCAACCAATTTGTAATAAATTACTTCTTTTAAACATCTTATGAGGTAAAATGTGTGGGCAAATTAGCGAGATACAATACCTGGAATTTTGTTATTTTTACCGGGAAAGATGCGTTAATTTTATTTATTGATCTTGCTGACAACCCTGTGTGTTCACCCTTGTAGTGCCAACATCTAATTTTGACAATAGAAAGATGTGGCTGCTAAATTGCTGATAATTTTCAATATTGCTGCACTTGCACGAAATGTTTGTGATATTATATATGTTAGTAGTGATATATATATGTTAGTTCAAATCAAATTAAATGATAAGGTCGCTAACTTGCTTGGTTCAAATGAAAGAAAGCTCAACTCTCCTTGATAATGTAAAGGAAATGAGGGCTTCATTCATGAATGAATAATTATTACCTGTTCAACTTCTCTAACTAATAATCTTTTTGATGGTGATCTAATTTTCATGTTGAACGGTTCTTCATGATAATTTCATGAAATATTTAATTGCAAAGATGGGGAGAGTATTTAATTTGTTTAAATTCAAAACGTGAGATCCTTTTAGAAATGAAAAGAGAGATAACGGGCATGCTGGACCGTGGACAGATAGTGTAACCTGTAGTATCTGTTGCTTGCAGGCAAGAGCAGTGTGTGGGTGGATGGAGGTGTGGAAGCGGCCACACCTATGATGAGTGTTGCCAAAGTTGTTCAGCCAACTGCTACTGTTTCTAGTGTACCTGTATGTGGACCGAGTAAGTATACTTGGACTTTTACTCATCTACTTGGTCAGATTATTTTCTCGAGTTTTGGACTCTTTCTGTGACTTCTGTAAGTTCTTGGCATACTCAAACCATCTCGGGTTTGCTCATCTATCTTTCAAGCTAGCGTGAATAACCTGTCAGATATACTCTAATTTGTGTTTGGTTCAACTAAGGAGTACAGTTTTAAAATAAATTGTCCTGGGATTATCAAAGTAAGAACATACAGAACAAAAGATTGAATATTACAAAATGTGTAATTAAATTCAGAGGAGTGTTTTGTTCCAGCAACTGGTATTGCTCGCAGTGTTTCTCCAGGCCAAAGTCTTCGAAGTGTTGTGGTTCCTTACCCGTCAACCACGGCTACCTCACCAGCACCAGCTGAGGTTTGTTATCAATTGATTTGATAGAAATCCAAGTATTTTGTGGCATGTAGTTCACTCCCAAGTAGGGATTTGGAGGTGGGCTCGTTAGTAAGGCCTTCTGTGTGTGTAACTCTTCGTTTTGGAAATCAAACCAAGATAAATCAATCGATTATTTCTATTGTTTCTTTCCTCCTGTTCATAAAAAGTGACAACATTGGAGACAGTATATCTTAATATATACTTAATGTCTTATCTATGTAGTCCAGAAAAACCGCTTCCCAATCCAAAAAATCAGTCGCACTTTCTATTAATGAAAGATAAGAGCTGTTAAAGAAAGTTTCCTTTGATATATCAGTTGCAACAAACAAAACCTGTAAAGTAATCACTACCTGTAAGGCTGTACCTTAAATATATTTTGTGATTGCAGGTGGAGAAGCGGACAGGAGTGGGTGCTGTGGTGACTTCAGGTGTGGTGGCTGGTACACCACAAATGACACCCAGAATGCCTAACCCTGCTACCAAGCTGTTCTCGACACAGGGAAAAGTAGCGTCGGACGCTAAGAAACAGCCGCCGGTCGGCCGAGGAGCACCACCACCGGTGCCGCCCAACAAACCTGTCATCCCACCCAAGAAAGATACAATACTCTGTCGGAGAGGAGATGCAACCCTCCCGTCCGACGATGCTAAATCTAGTCCACAAACCCTCAAGTACGGGATGACAGTGAAGGAGAACAAGGTGGGAGGAGGCACCGGAGACCAGGTGGGTGAAGGCGAGGGAGATGAAGCTGTTGTCGAAGACCTCGAACTAGACTTGCACCACCTTGCATTGAACTCTAGTAGCTAACTCCCACATCACAGTCAGGGTTCATACCAGTACACAGACACACACTTTGAAAATACCTCTAAATATATGTGTGATAAATTCCTTCAAGGCTGTGAGGTTCCTTAATTTCTATTTTATTTAAAATTTAATAAAGTATTGACAGTTGTTGAAAAATTTGATCGAATACACATAATGATGTACTTTAAATGATCAATTATCCAAATTTTAAGTTTTAGTTGTTTGTTAGAATAAATCCCGAATTGAAGACCTCCAAAACTCTTCAAATCAAATCACAGTAAAGGCTTTAACTTCAATTATCCAGATCAATATGAGAACAAAATAAGTTTCAAAATAATTTGTAATAAATAGACTTTTATGAAGCAACAAAGTGTGGTATAAATATAATTAATTATGTTAAAAATGTTGTCAATCATCAAATGCCTAACAAATCATAATGCTTACTTCTTCATTGTTATATAAATCCAAGAGATCAATCCAAATGAATTCCCTTGAATACGGTGTATCAGGTTATCAAGATAGGGTCTTGATTATTGCTGTGTGCATACTATTTTAACTGTTTTACCGCTTTAGTTTATTAAATTTTAAGCTACTAAGACATTTAAAAAACAATTTACTAGTCCCGCTACAAGCCTCTGATGAACTCTGGAGAGCCTTGGGTGCAAACCAAGTCATAATTTCTCAATTTTTCAAATTTGTACGAGGGTCATCCAGAAAGTAAAGAACGTTTAGGCATGGTTAAATAAATAAAAAAGATATCAACACAAAACTTTATTTACAAGTGCACAGAACCTTACCCTACTTTTCTACGTAATCACTATGGATTTCAAGACACTTGTTGTAACGTGGGACCAGTTTTTCTATGCCCATGTCGTACTCATTTGCCTCCAAAGACTTGTGCCAGGATTTCACACATTCTTGAAGCTCCTCATCGTTAGCAAACTGTTTTCCATCCAAAAAATCCTTAAGCTTTGGGAATGAGTGATAATCACTTGGCGCCAAATCAGGGCTGTAAGGGGGATGACTAAAAATTTCCCAACGTAGACGTTGAGGTTCGTTATGAGTTCTTGCCAGATGCATGAGGCCGAGCTTTGTCATGGATCAGCAACACTTTTTCTGTCAGCATTCCCCAACTCTTGTTTTGGATGGCACGTCGAAGTCGTTGGAGGGTTTCACAATAGGCCTCTGAGTTGATCGTTTCTCCCCTTGGCATAAACTCGACATGGATTAAGCCCTTTCGGTCCCAAAAAACACTTGCCATGACTTTCCGCGTGTTCAAATTTGGTTTTTCCTTCCTGGGTTTTGAGGGCGAATTTGAGTGGTGCCACTCCATTGATTGCCGCTTGTTCTCTGGAGTCTTATATGAAACCCAAGTTTCATCCCCGGTAACGATGCGGTCAAGAAATCTGTCACCATCTCTGTCATATGCAGTCAAAAACTCAAGGGCTGCTCCCATACGATTTGTCTTATGGGCTTCAGTCAAAGTTTTTGGCACCCACCGAGCACACAGATTTCTTGTAACCAAGGTGCATTGTCACTACTTCATGTAACAGAGATCTTGAAATTTGAGGAAACAATTCATGTGGCGTGCTCATTGTGAAACGTCGGTTTTCCTGAATCTTTTCCTCGACTTTTCCCTTCAGTTCTTCTGTAACACTCTGATCTTCATCATGTACGCTGGTTCTTCCTTGACTGAACATAATGCACCATTTCCTCACAGATGACTCGTTCATTGCACTATCACCATAAACACTCTTTATTTGCTTATAAATTTCAATAGGCTTAACGTTTTAAGCGTTTAGAAAACGAACAAAACTTCGCACTTCACATTTAGCGGGATTTTCAATTGTCGACGCCACTATAAATCACTGTGAAAACGAGACGCTTGACCACACATCTACGAACATAACCTCAAATTGAAGAGGAAGACTGGAGCTAGCAGCTGCGCGCGCACTGGTTGTGGGGAGAGGTCTGCGCGGCGTGTGATGCACAATCATTCTTTACTTTCTGGATGACCCTCGTATATTTGTTATTCTATCTATTATATAACCTTATGATAGAAAGACATCTAGACAAAAAGTATTTGATTTGAAAGTCAGAGGAGAAATACTAAAAGGAGAGGATAGCTTGGACTGATGTATGAAAAAAGAGTTCCGGACACAAATAAAAAAGCTTTTTATGACAACAAAGAAAAAACTTCTCAAGGCGGCTTTCACATACTCCGTGTGGTCTGTTATAATACGTCCTTCCATTAACAATAATAAACCTGACATATTTAGTGGTTTTCCAGTAAGAAGTTAAAGTTATTCACTGGAATAAAAAATACATCAACATTAAGAAAAACTGAATATGTTGAGATTGCAGGTCTATCACTTTTTGTAGAACTTAAACATAAAAAAAACTGTTCTGAGGTTAAATGAATGTAATTAACAAAACGGTAAAAAGTTTTAAAATATTTTTCACGTTGCCATATATAGGAAACTCTCTGTATTTTGTGTTCTACTGTTTCAATTTCAAACTTATACTCAAGCTAGATTTGAGTGTGCTTCTTTTATATTTGCATAATTTAAACATAATTTTACCGTCTACTGTATTTAATAAACTCTAAAGCAAGGGTTGGTTAGCATAGTTAGTTCAAGAAAGTAGGTATAACGTAACACAATCTACTGACCTGTACTTCAAGGAACATGCCTTGAATATTTAAATTTTACTTCTAAATAAAACTATAAAAATATAGTTAGCCTTTTCTCAAAAACATTATGATTTAAGTAAAGAATATAGTGCTAAACAATATTTTAATTAATAATTGACAAACTTGTATGAACCCTCTATCTTTTTTATCTGTTATTTCAAATTTATTTTTAGCATCACACTGCATATTTGTTCCTTAACTAGTTTTGTCCTTTTTAGTATTAGAAAATGACTTTTACATTATTATTTGTGTAGAATCAAGATAAATAACTAATATGTTTATTTATTTTGTCATATTTTATAAATATTACCGTGTATAGATTTGTATCTTGAATGCTATTGTTTTCAACCATTATTTTCTGTATGTATTATCTAGGTCTATTTTTAATAAACATTATAATTTTGTGCATGGCTTTTGTTTTAATTCTTACTCCACTAGCTTCAGTAGTATGTTGTTTAGTGATTCTCAAGTATTAAACATTAAAACCTATCCTATCAGGTTGCCGGCACAGATTGGATATTACATCAGTTATACTACCTGACCTAGTGTTATGATGAAGCTAGAATGCATTAACAACCATGAAACAGTATCATTCCACTGATGCAGCAGTATCACTTTGACTTGGGATAAATTATCTTTAGCTTCAAGAATGTACCTTTTTTCTTAAACCTCCAGCAGAAAGTTAAGTTCAAACGGTGAGAACTTACTCAAGTTTTAAAACACTGAATTACAAGTGGGTGTTTCAATTCGGGCGTTGGCACAGACTCCTCCCTTGCCCGCATCTAGTCTAGCTTCCCCCCCACAACACAGTGAGACTCTCACTCACACTAATTGTTGTGTAAAAGCATGTTGTTCACCTCAACTCCTAGTCCTAATGCAGTAAAGAGCTGCGAGTCTTCCCAGCAGCTTCAAGCTCCTGTCTACTTACGACTTTGCGGTTAGACTGGATTTGACTTCAACAATAACTAAAATCCAGTCATTAAGGCAGAGTAATTCCCAGTTACACTGATCTATTCCGCCGGAGCTAGTAGTACTAGATAAAGGTAATGGTTTCAACTTTCAATAGATAACCACTGCTTAAGCTCAAGTTTAAGCTCTTGCATTTGACTTGTTATGATGTTGCTTGAAAATATAACACATTAATATAGGTAGAGTAAAGTAAGTTGGAACCTCGTTTACCCATACACAGTCTGGACATCAGAAATACACTGTTCTGAATTCAAACAATTGCAACCTAGGTATAAATAAATAAATTGTTTACTGCGGAAACATATATACATGCTATGCAATCATCGTTAGGTTGAACTAAAATTGTCCATGCATTCTGACATCGAGGTCCTATTCGAACAAACATTTTCTTCATTCGCTCTCTCTCTCTCTCTCTCATTCGAATTGTTCCAATCTAGCCCTATTGTACTAGTTGTTTTGTCCAGCTATAGCCTTTTGATAATGGTTACCTGGTATGTAGCCTGTAGACCTTGTGATTATTGTATCTTGTACATTTACTAAGATAGCCATCTTCAGGACTGTTTACATATTGTTCTATTTACACTAAAACACTAAACACTATGTACATGTTGGTCCGTTATATGTTATGGTAGCGACGCGGTTGGACCCTCGGCGAGGGTTTCTTGGACGTAGCAGGAACCGGCGGCAAGACCAGTTGAAAATGTGCCACCCGGCAGCCATAAACCTCGCCCGGTCCAACGGCAGCTACCATAACATAGCGGACAACATGTTTTTAGTGTTTTTTAGTGTAAATAGAACAATAGTGTAACAGCTATTGAATCTTCTTATCAGGAAAATGTATCGAATACATAATAAGGTCTACAGGCTAACAATAACAGCAAACAACCTATTATGCGTCATAAGTTCTGC
The DNA here is from genome assembly GCA_018831715.1 of Matsumurasca onukii. Taxonomy (NCBI): domain Eukaryota; kingdom Metazoa; phylum Arthropoda; class Insecta; order Hemiptera; family Cicadellidae; genus Matsumurasca; species Matsumurasca onukii. Next base: position 25,232,824 of record CM032064.1, read on the forward strand.
AGCTTCCCAGTTATGTGCCATAAACTCGTCTGTACTGTAAAACGCCTCTGTGACCAAGATTTGTTTTAGATCTTAAACAATTTTGATGAATGCTGAAAATTAGAAGTCTCTCTTGACCCAGAGAGAAATGGTGGCAATTTTAAGTTAATAAAACAACCCCAATTGAATTTGCGCCTATTCAATATCATAAGAGTATTTCGACTGTATAAGAGATTCTGAAAACTGTCTCGTTGTTTGACAAACGTTGAGCAACCCTCCTTTGGGCTTCCCCAACGATTTAGCTACCTCATTCAAATAGTCGGAGAGCGTTGACCTTTCTTACCAGTTTGTAGAACTTCCGAGGAGTTTACAGTCTACCAGTATCATTTGGGCTTTATTCGTGGCGCCAGTACAGTACTGTGTCTTACAACTGATGCACCATGGATCTTAGTAAAGAGCGGCTTAACTATACTAATGATGCCAGGCTTTAAGGACAGTGCAAAGTCTTATCAAAAAGTTAGAAATTTACTCAACAACAATATTTGATATCTAAATTTGTAATGTATAAAACGGTTCATCGTTTTGAGGAAACAGGATGTGTAAGTAACCGTCCCAAATCAGGAAGGCCAAAATCAGCTACGAATGCTTGCGTCCGTGGCTCAGTGGGTAGAGTCAACACTTGCAACATGCAAGGTCGCGGGTTCAATTCACGGCGCAGGCACAAGGGTTTGGACTGCTTTCCCTGAAAGCGTTTTGTGATGCCCACAAACCCTAAGTTAAGTAACTAAATAAAAATGCCATTGGTGTAGAATGAAAAAAAAACAAAAATGAGGAAACTTCTTTAGATGTTTTACAATCTGTTTTGGAAGATCCGCATGTTTCATCGGTGCAATCTCTCAAATTTTCAGCATTTCCCAAAGATCTGTACTTAGAACTTTACATCAGAACAATTTCAAACCCTACAAAATCCATCTTGTACTGGATTTGTCAGAAGATGACTTTGATCGATGAGTAGAGTTTGGCGAACTGATGGTGAACCACATAAATTGTAATACAATTGGAATAAATGACATTGTTTTCTCAGACAAAGCGACTTTCATGTTAAATGGAAACGTTAATCGGCATAACTGTCGCTTCTGGTCAAGTGTCAATCCTCACCAGGTAAGGGATCAACATACCCAGCATCCTCAAAAGTTGAATGTTTGGCTTGGTATCGTGGCAGGTCATTTGTTGGACCGTTTTTTTATATAGTTTGGTTCCAGCAAGATGAAGCAACCCCTCTACCCCAATATGGCCTAAATGTTCGAGAGTATTTGAATATCGTGTTCCCGAATAGCTGGATAGGTAGAAGAGGCGCAATCGAATGGCCTGCAAGATCGCCTGATCTATCACCATTGGATTATTTTGTGTGGGGACACATTAAAGACGTTGTATACAAAAACAGACCTAAGAGGGAAAATAGCACAGGCGGTCCAAAGTGTTCCTCAAGAATCCATACTCCTTGCTACGTCAGCGTTCTACACAAGGCTAGGACATTGCCAAGCAGTTCAAGGAGAACAGTTTGAGCACCTAGGCCTACTGTCATAAAAGTGAGGTAATTGGTCAAGATATATTTGTACAATTAAATGAGACTTAACCTTCAAATACATAATTTTTCATTGTACACAGGTTTAGTTCTTTGTAAACTTATGCCTTAAAAATTCTGTACGACTTAAATTGTCACAATTTTTTTCTGGGTTAAGATAGAGACTTCTTATTTTCAGCATTCATCAAAACTTTCTAAGACCTTCAAAATGAGGTGTCACTTGATGGGGTTTCTCTATGAAAATTATGGGGCTACCCTACCAATCCCCCATTTTGAAAACTGGGGCAAAGTGTCAGTATGCATTAAAAGATACTTTTGATAACTTTAATACGATGTGCCGAGTTTGGTTACTGAAAAAACTGGTTAAAAAGTTATAAAGGCGTTTCCACATTTTTGCCTAATATAAAGCTGTGTAATTTAAAATCTACGCCATTTCTTTATGGGTTAAGATAGAGACTTCTAATGTTCAGCATTCATCAAAATTTTTTAAGACCTTCAAAATGAGGTCTCACTCGATGGGGTTTCCCTATGACAATTATGGGGCTACCCCACCAATCCCCCATTTTGAAAACTGGGGCAAAGTGTCAGTATGCATTAAAAGGTACTTTTGTTTACTCTAATAAATGTACAGAGTTCTTAAAGATTATTAAGAGCAAATAAAGATGATTTGTCTTTTTACCTATTTAAATTTTTAAAAACAAAAACAGTCTAATAAAGCAAATTTATAAGCCTAAAGCTTTTCATGAATTAGGTTCAGATCGTCACTTTGTAGCAATATGGACCAATTTGGTACAAGTTTAAACTCTAAATTACCAAGAAGTGAGCGACAGTTGACCTGATCGTTTTGACTCAAAAGTTAGAGGACTTTTAGAGATTTTACTACTTTGTTTAATAATTTCAAAATCAACTTCTGAAATGTAAGTAGAAAAGGCAGACTTAAGACTTTCAGCCGCTTTAAACTTGAATTCAACAGGAACTTAGTTGCCAAAAAATGGTAGTCAACAGGGAATTCCGACTTGAAAGCTGAGGAGGTTTACTGCTTTTTATTACGTCTCACTGGTTTAGGACAACTAACCATGTTCTTGGCCTTTTAATTTAAAAATAAGCTAAGCTGTTGAGAAGTGGTGGTAAGCCAGAGGTTTTTGACTAGAATTATATTACTCTGCCTTTTCGATGGTTTAGTAGGCTTTTCAAATGAGATCAAGAGTAGTTATCGGGCGAAAATGGTGGTTAACCTGGGTAGAGTTTACTGCTTTTTACCACTATTTGTTTAAATCTATGTTTGGGGTCTTTCCTGGAAAGAGAAAACATAAGTGTGAAATTACGCACATTTGTGGCAGTGTGTAAGACCACAGATCTAGTATTGACACATGAGTGGGAACAATTAAGACTTCTTCATACAAAACTTAGTAACATTTGTTTTTGCAGTATGTTTGTATTGTATCCCGTTAAACTATCTATAACTTTATTTATCATTTATTACAATACAAAATATAATACCTAATTTGTGTGATATTTGTTCACTTTTGAGGGATACTTGGTATATTAATACAAGAATTGAAAACACTGAGAAGGACCCTTTAAACATTTATTTTAAACCATTTGTCTAAGACTCTCTTAAATGATCTTAACGGCACAATCCATGCACTTTCTGGTCATTTATTAAACAGTTTGATTTTCATAAATAGATGGCTGTTTTGTTTTTTCTAACCTTACTTGAGGAAGTTCGAGAAAGTATCTCTTCCTAGTGTTATACCGTGACTGTAAGGCAACCAAGCATTTATTTTACACTAACCAAGCAACAGTTGCGGTCACATTGTTTTCCCCCAATTAAATGTTATGCCACACTTTCACTTTGCATCATGCGTACTACTGAGTGGACACTCCTGCTGATGTTATACCTTAAACTATTTGATTGAAAAGTTTTAAGAAAAATATTTCCCTCTTAGTTTGCTCTTGATCAATTTTGAAATTGTGTTTTCTTATAAACCATCTAAAGGATCCAAGAAAAATATTTTGTACTTAATATTCCTTCACCATCTTTGTATTCCAGTAGACCCTCTCCAATGGAAGAGTAACAAGTCGATAGGAGGATAATGAATCACCATATAATTACCTTCGTGTCTATTATGCAGTAAGTTGCTAAGCATAAGTTTTCTCAATTATTGTTTTATTCTAGGATTTAAGTTAATTGGTTACCCATATTATACATTTAATTTTAACTCTAGAGAGGTTCAACTTTATGACCATAGAAGTCTTTTGGAACTTATGTTGTATCATTGACTGATTTGCCCAAGTTACTTTGAAAGTACAGTACCCACAAGTTTTGTGTACCTGTGCTTTGGGCCTGTGCATAGTTACAAACTGTTTTTCTTTTCAAGCTTTGACTATTTCATTATATTACTACCGATCATTACTCTTAATTATTGTGATTATTGCTCATTGCCTCAGAGCTTTAATTGCCACTGAATTAACAATCAGTACTTTATATCTCATAACTACTAATTATTGTGCCTTTTTTTCTTAATGTATCAGTACAACTTGATGTTTTCTACTTTGGCATTGCCTCATCAGATATGCACGTTTTCTGAAATGTTTGTTGAAAAATGTTCATTGGAGCAGTAGGTAAAGAAAACCTCTTTACAGGAAAATCACAAAAATGACTTGATTTCATACAATTTAAACTTTGCCTTCCTATTTCAAAGATTAATCCATCATCCTACAAAAAAGATGATCGATCCTAAAAATTCGAGCACATACAATTATGGCGTTGAACACTATTTCCTATGAAAATAAATAAACATTAACCAGCTTATCACTTTTTTCCAACGTCAAGGGCTAGGATTACCTAATTTTTATTTACCATTACAACGACTACTTAACCTTAATTATTTCAGTTCCAGTAATAACGACTTAATAACCAGGCTGAGTGCATCGAATTTATTTCAGTTGTTAATACGCGCCGCTTCCCTCACAGCTGCAGCCAGTGCATCAATTTCCTTTGCATTTTGTTACTCTAATTCGCTCCACTACAGCTTGACCTCAGTTTATGTTCTATTCGACGACGTTACCGTTGAGGGGTTCTGCGGTCTCAGAGTTGTGGGATTTTTTACTGGAAGTTATACTACATATCATAAAAGGAAAATGTATTTCAAAATTTGACATTTTAATATAGTTAGATAGCAAAAAATGCTTTTTTTGGCTGCCATTTTGAAACAATTTGGTGGATTTTCATAATTTTGGTATATTGATGTACGAGGGTTGTTTTTTAAGTAAGGGCCATTGGTGCGTATAGTCTTGTAGTTCGTGCGGATGCCTCAACAAGCCCACGCGCCACTTACAACATCCTTTGCAGAAACACTGGTGCCAGTTTGAGCTCTGTAGCTGACTTACGCATCACTGTGCTTCTTTATAATGTTCTAGATCAAATCAAATCATCTTTATTCAACAAATTGAACACATACAGGACATTTCATGTACAATTCCTGAATGGCGTTATTACGTAATTCATAATAATACAAAATTCAACACTTGTCACCAAACAATTACTTTAAATAAACATTAGCATACTGTGATTTAGTTATTTATACATTAATAATAGAATTAAAGTTCTTCCAATAAATATAGGGCTCTCAAAGTATTTTTTAAATTTTTCTTAGAACAAAGTTAGACTTTTTATTTCTTTAATATTTTGAGGAATTTTGTCATAGAATTTTATTTCTGCAGTTTTAGGGGATTTCCAGAAAAATTGAAGAGAGTGACTTGGAATAGCCAATTTGTTTCTATTCCTAGTTAAATATTCATGATTAGAGCCCAACTTGGGCAATTTAAGTTTATCCCCTCTGATAGCCATTACTGTTTCTAAAATATAAAGTCCATAGACTGTTAATATTCCTAATTCACCAAAAGGTTCCTTTAAATCATTACTCATTTTTTTTAAACAAGTTTCATATAATTTTCAAAGCAAGAAGCTTTTGGTCAAAGCATCATCAGTTATAAACTGATCAAGGTTTATAACCGATGATGCCTGATCGGTGAAATGCTCTTATGAAAAAATATATGCTGTTTAAATAATTAATATTAAATCCTCTAAAGTTTCATCAAGAACACAACGAAGAAAAAGTTCCTTAACAGAATCATCAAAACTTAATTTTAACATTATCTTTATAGCTTTTTTCTGTAAAATTAGTAACTTGTTTAAGTTACTCTTTGCCCCGTACAACACTATACCGTAGTATATGTGAGAATGTATATGTACATAGTTCACCATTTTTAGTAAATCAATTGAAAATTTTGCAAAATTTCATAAGAGAGATTATTGAATTGCCCGCCTCAATGAGATACGGTCAGTGATATGTTTTCAGAAACCAGAAATATCTTTATTGCGTAGACAAAGACAGTAAAATCATCACAATAATACAAATTTACAAACATTCATCAAAATCAATTTACTGAAAATTGTTTTGTAGTGTAGAGTTCATTCCTTTCTAGTATCATCTTCAGTTGTCTTCTAAATTTACTTATTGGAAACTGCTTCATCCATGGTGGGAGGAAGTTGTACAGCCGGAAGCCAATTTGATCAGGGTGTGTTTTTGTCAAACGGCAGTGGGTGATGTCAAGCTGATGTCTGTTACGAGTATTGTGACTGTGGACGTCGCCTGTAATAGGATTAAGATGTTCTCTTGACTATAATCCAGAGATGGTTCGAATAGCGGACTTTTGAATTTTAAATATTGACTCAAGATGGGGTGAGGACCCCCACACTAGTATGCAGTAGGACATTCTACTGTAAAATCAAGCAAAATATACCATCCTCAACGTTTCCGGTGTTGTAGAGCAAGCCAATCTTCGAAGAAGAAACACTGCCCGGGACAACTTCTTGGCTAGATCTGAGATGTGGCACTTCCGTGACAATCTGCTATCTATTTGCACACCTGAAAAATTGACTGCAGCTTCATCCGTAGAGGCAAAGTTGATGCTGAGGTGTTGTGTCTTTTCACGGTTGAGACAAAGTCCGTTTCCTGTACACCATTTTAATATTGTGTTTGTTGCCGTATCTGTAAGAACTTGCTGCTCTTCTAAACTCCGTGACTCTATTCGAACTGTAATGTCATCCGCAAACAGATATGGGCTGATATTATTTTGCTCCAAGTAGTATGGCAAATCATTAATAAAAATAAGAAACAGAACAGGCCAAAGGATAGAGCCTTGTTTTACACCCCTTGGTATGCTGGCTGCTTGTGATGTTTGTCTATCGTGCTCAACTACCTGGTTCCAACCCTCAAGATAGTTTTTGATCAGTAGAAGATGCTTCCCTGCAAAGCCATAATGTTCCAACTTATACAATAACAGGTCATGTGGGACGAGGTCAAAAGCCTTAGACAAGTCGTATAAGCTCAGTGATATGCCATTTCTTCCTTCAATCCCTTTCAGTGTGTCCTTGATCAGGGTGACAGCTGCTGTTGATGTGTTCACTCCTTTACAGAATCCAAATTGCTGTTTATGAAGAAAATGATTTGAAACCAAAAAAAGATTCATATGGCGCAGCAGAACTTTTTCTATTATCTTCGTAAGAATGGGAAGAATACATACTGGGCGGAAGTCGCTGTAGGATTTCATCATGCCCTTTTTCGGGATAGGTGTCATTTTTGCTGTTTTAAGAGTTGAAGGAAACACCCCACTTTTGAAGCATTAAATAGCACAGAGGCTCGTCTATGAGGTTAGCTATCGATTTATGTAGTAATGTTGTTATTCCGAAACTATCATCTGCTTTAGAGTTCTTCAGTTTCTTTATAACTGAAGCTACTTCCTCCACTGTAGTCTCCTCCAATATTAGGTTTTCCTCTGGTGTCGGCGCTGATCTTAAGAATGTTGAGTCGAATCATTACTGGAGATGAAACATGGGTATCTCATATCACACCCGAAAGCAAGCAACAATCGAAGGAATGGCGACCTACAACCTCACCCGTCAAGGTCAAAGCCAAACAGATCCTGTCAAAGCGCAAGATTATGGCAACTGTGTTCTGGGACCGACGCAGTGTTTTGCTAGTAGACTTTATGCCACGAGGAACAATCAAATCAGATGCCTATTGCGCAACTCTAAAGAAGCTCCGAAGAGCAATTCAAAACAAAAGGCCCGGCATGCTGACAAAAGGAGTTTTGCTCCTCCACGATTACGATAGACCTCATACCTCTGAAAAGACTCGAGACTTGATTAATTCTTTTGGCTGGGAAGTTTTAGACCATGCACCATACAGTCCCGACCTTGGTCCTAGCGATTTCCACCTTTTCCGGTACCTTAAAAACCATTTTAGTGGCAGTGCTTTAATGACGATGTTGAAGTGGAAGGGGCCGTGAACTCTTGGCAGTCAGAGCAGGCGGCCGAATTCTTTAAAAAGGGATTAAAAAACTTGTTGTACGGTATGACAAGTGTTTAAATTAACAAGGCAACTATGTAGAAAAGTAGGTAAAAGTATGTAAAATCAGAAAATAAAAGTTTTTTCACAAAAATATTTGTACCTTTTTGTAAAAAACGGCCCGGACTTGAAAAAAAAACACCCTTGTATTATAACAAGCTCTTTTTTGATAATTAAAACCCATTTTGGTGAAAAGTCCCCCCCAACCGGGGTTTCCGGCAGTTCGACTTTGCTGGTTAACAAACTCGACCAAGATATACAAAGGAACATTTGTACCAAATAAAATCAGACCAAAGTGGAAAGAGATAATACTAATATATATATAACATAGGTTAAATGGTAACAAGGTTATATAAATAGTATAAATAACTCACAGTTGCAAATAATCTAAAATTAAACCGGAAGCCTTAGATATCAATCTAAAATTTGCTTTAAACGTCTTCTAGGGGCCAGGATTGGTGCTCATTTCATGGTCCCGGGCCTGGGTCTTGCCACGCTGACGGCATGAATATCTCATTTTTCCAAAGAAATTTGATATTAGTTAATAAGCAAGATGTAAGCAATAATTAAAACTTAATGAATTATTTGAAACACACTGTATTTTACAGCTTTTAGAGTGAATACATTTTTATTTCATGTGGTATTCGAACCTTTTTTGTTACAGGTCGGATGAAAAGCAATATTTGTACAGTACCAAAGAAGTCAACTAACTACAGGACCATTTATAGTAATCTGATGATAATATTATACAAGTGATAAGCTTTAATTTTAGTGTGCAATGAGCATCTTCAGGATTTTCCTGCTATCTATCTTTAAATTTAATTTTTTAAATCATCCAATGTAATTGAATAGGTATTTCCAGAGTTATGTAGGAACCGTGTTGAAAGAGATAATTTAATTTTGAGAATAGCTAATTGATTCACCATACATACCGTAATTGTTACTTCAAAAAAAAAAATACTGTGAAGCTTTAACTCATAGCGTTATCAAAGTGTCTATGTACTATCAATATAAAATCATAACCATCAACTGTAACAATCTAGATATATTCCATTGGGGTGTTAACATGTAGTAAGTCAGACGCCTGAAATTCCGAGTTGTAGAATTAGGATAGTTGAAACACTTCCTCAGCTGTATCGATAAGTACTGTAAATGTGTATATTGGTTAAGGTTGTAAATATATATATATATTTAACTAGTGTTCGATTGTTAAATCGGTTATATTGTGTAAGTAAAACATCTCAGTACCAGATAATCCTGCCAGAATCGAGGTTTAGCTTGAGAGCTTCACAAATTATTCAGCTTTAAATAATGGACTTTGTTAGACTTCTTTATCATTTGTTGTTTACATTTATCTTGTAGATATTGTGATAAGAGTGTAAAATATGTTTTGTTACAGTATTTTAATTTATAAATATTGATACTATATAAAAAAATACTGTTATTTCCTCTCAATCAATTTTTTTCAAACGAATAGTAAAAATTAAATTTTATATATGTAAAGAATACAAAAAGGTAAGTACTCAGGGTTAACAATTTTGTGTGTTTATAATGAAATGATAAAAAATGAAAGAGAGTAAACAGTTTAGTCAATGTGTTTTTTATTTTATCCTAAAAACCGTTTACTTTAAAATGTATTCTACCACAGTATACGAGGGCTACTCAGAAACTAAGTTCTGTTGCTCTATACATTGCAGAAGAGTCAAATCATATATGCAAATTATATTCTGAATGTGTAGTAAGGTAACTTTGTGGTGGTCATTACCATAGAATGATAACATTTTTATTTGTGAATACCACTTAATTTATTTGCATAACAAAACTGTTATAAGTTTTGATATAAAAATTATAAACATATATCAAATGACATTTGTAAAGAAAAACGTTATCTTTCTAAGCAAACTATACTGGATAGCCTGATTCATTGTAAATCTGACAGTCAGTGGTGACCCGTGGGTACTATGACAGAGGAAACCTGATAATGGTGAGACAATGCCGAAGGTTGGGAAAAACCCCCAAATCCTAAGGGGGTACAGGGGTCCTCCGCCCTTAAAAAATGCTTAAAAAACAGCAGCTTAAAAAACTTTTGAGCTTTTTAATCATGGTAACTTTCTTTTATTTGCCTGAAACATTGTGATGTATTTTTAAACCTTATTGAGAAGTCAGTAATCAATGATAACACATAAAAACTGGCATATCCATTATTTCTGCAAAATTAATGAGGTAAGCCAACAGGCAGTTAAGGCTTGTCAAGCTTCTTCGAATAAATTAGGTGACATTGTAATATTGCTAATATTAGGTATGCAAATATAATAAACACTTTACAAACATTTGGAGGTCATAATATGAGGTACAGTCAAAAAGTACCCAGAACTTATTTCTGGAGACACCTAACGCGGTCACTGATCAGAAATTTTGTATGCAGCAGTTGGTACTATACCTAGGGAAGAAGTATAGGTGGTGGGCAGATTTGGGGAAGTTACTTTCAGACAGTAACTGATTATAGTTACAGTTACTCTGTATAAAATGTAACTGATTACAGTTACAAGTTACAGAAAACCATATAACTGATTACAGTTACTCCGAAATGTAACTGGTCAGTTACAAGTTACATCGGGCTCAGTTACCAACTGGCTTCTGCGGTGAAATTAAATAATAATATTTTCATCCAAAACTTTGTTTAGGAAGAGATTTCTATCGTTTTTTTTTACTTTAATTAAAGATTACATTGATTGATACGAGGATTAAAAGGAATAGCCTAATGCTAAACTTACTAGTCACTCTTAGCCTCGGTCAAAACTCAAAACATAGCCTAGAAAATAAAACCAATGCTTGACAGGTCCATCCATTCTTTTTTTAAATTTTGGCTAGCCTGGCTAGGGAATCTGAATTATTGATTAATTAGGTATATCTGTTGAAACATCCTACTTATGCCCGGCCAAAGTGTTTCACCTTCTTCACGAGTATCTTGACTAGTTGGTTCATTTTCAGACATTTTTACTGTTGAAATTTAAACTATACAACTATTAGTCTATTACTGTGTATAAATCAGTATGAGGCAGGTTAACTTAAACGTATTTAGTCAAGTAGTAATTGTCTATTGCAGTTGTAGAATTGGGAAAAGCCGGAAAAAGGTTTACACTTAATTCAAACTGTTAGTGGTAGCCATTAAGCGTTCGGGTAGCGAATTCTACCAAATGACTTAAATGAGTACATCTACTCAAACTGAAACAACTAGCAAAACATCACATTCAACTCAAACTGCATCTATCGTGAATAATTGCTTTATAAATTATAATGATGAATATTAAATTTAATATTTATATCATATCAAAATTACAATGCAGACAGCCAGCTAAAGTGTAAACAGCATCTTACTAGTTGACTACATTCAAACATTGCCGTTTAGGGGTTATGATGATGCTCACTTTTTGTTTTCTTTGCTTTATAACTTGACAGATATAGTCCATAGATAACACATTTTAGATATTGTATAACTGTATAAAATCACTTAATAGCACATATATCAAATTGAAATTCATATTAAAATACTTGTTTTGAAATGTACGCGTATTTTTTACGATTCCAAGCTGAAAAATGTAACTAGTTACATGTAATCGTTACCGGCAATTTGTAACGCACCGTTATTAGTTACAGCGTTCAAATGTAGGTTGCGTTACAAAGTTACAGGAAAATGTAGCGATTACAATTTTGTGATCGTTACTCCCAAGTCTGGTGGTGGAGGTATTGCTCATTTGCCCCGGTTCATGTGTGGTGAGGGCTTGTTGTGTATCTGTTAGTGTTCAGTGTTGTATTTTAAAAATTGTCCGATTTTTCTCTTCTTGGAGATGCTTTTGTTTTCCACTCAGAGGACTGACGTTTTGTTTCAGGGTCATATAGAAAACACCATGTTTGGTCGTCAGTTAAAATGTTTTAAACAACATTTTAATCAGCATCGGCCATATCAATGAGCTTGCCATTGGTTAGCGCTCAATGTTTTCATCGTTGGTTGCAGTTGAAGGTCGTCCACTGCGAGGTTCATCCTCAATGCTTTTGCGACCTTTACAAAAACATTTGTGCCAATCATAAACCTGATTCTTATTCTTCCACTCATCTCCGTAGGCTTGAACTAACATCTCAAGAATCTCACTAGCTGATTTTGAGAGCAAAACCCAAAATTTAATGTTCCTACGATGTTTGATATACGCCATATAGAAAATCTGACACTGAACACCCATCTCTCTTCCGTATGAGTAGTACCAACTGCTGCGGATGAGATTTCCCATCAGCGACCGCATGAGGTGACTCTAGAAATAAATTCTGGGAATTTTTTGACTGAAACTTGTATCACACAATATGTAATAAAGTAGATAGGCCGAATTTCCAAGGCTAAGTAGGCCACTGCCTGTGGTGGCAAATTTGGAAGGGCAGAAAATCGAGAACAGCAAATTTTGGCCTTGCGAATTGTCTTTTCTATTCTAGCTAAAATTTGTTCAGGCAAAAGAAGGTTTCCAGCCTGAAAAACTACTTAAGGTCAACTTTGAAGGACAATAAACTTTTTTTGTCAAAAAAAAACTGTATTTGTATCAATGCAAACTGCAAAGTGCCCATAGGCACCAACAAGTGAAAATAAATTCAATATTTTCGTACATATATTTGTTTCAAAAGTGTGGCTGTGATTATACAACTTTGGTTGACAAACAATATTGTAGTCAAATTACTCTTCCTGGGTGAATTGCATTGCCATTAACAGTAAATATTTTGATTTACTCAGTTCAATTCATTTTATGGAATATATGAATTCATTCATTCTGCAGGTGAAACGCTAAACTAATAAACTTGTGTATTAATTTATTTTGGGGTTGCAAATAAAAAGCTCTTACATAAAACAATACTGTCTTTATTATAAAATGCAATAAATATAGGATTGACAAAGTATAAAGTCTTGCGAGTAAAATACTTCAAAATCACAGAAAGCTTCTCAATGGTAAAAGTTGTCTTTTGATACATTGATGGAAAGACATGTGGTTAAGGAAGTTGATGTCTGAAAAAGAAAATAGGCAAGTTAAGATCCAAACCCTTTTTGTAGAATTTAGAGATAGTACACAAAGCTCAACAAGAGTACAATTTCCGGTGCTGTAGAACCTCAATAACTCAAATTTGTAGGAAATTTTAGAAAATTCAAGCTATTAAGGTTTTCTTGTAAGTTAGGTTTGAGTTATCTAGGTAGTTTGAATGAAATATTCAAGACATTGAGTTTCAGTGTTTCTTGCTTTTTGTGACCTCTACACCTCGAAGTTTCATGCGTTTAACCTCTGTAACGTAGTGCTGATTAAGTTTAATTAATGCATACAAATTTAGATATTCAAAATAAATTTTATTATTTATAAGAAAGTAGTATTTTTGTTAGTACAAAGAATATATAAAATGTACACATGTTACACAACACAAAATATTTACCAAAAATACGAGATTTTTCTTTTGTCGGTTTACAATTTTTAAATGCTTAATAAGCGAAGAACAGATAAGTGAGATTCTACAATACTGTATGTTATAATTCTATTTGAATCTAAGATGAAATTGTAGAGAAGCAATGGACTGGTGGTAACATACCCTTGCAGCATGAGCCAGCGCTTGAGAGTAGGAACGAGCAGACCGCCGAGGATGATCTGGGTGGGGTGGTAGACCAGCAGCGGCAGTGTGATCTGAGAGAAGTGTGCATAGCCAGCAAACAGAATCCGTAGGATCGGGATACCTATATCAACAATCACAACACCCTAAATACTGTATCCGCCATCTTATTAAATCTTATTACTTTGAAAATCAATTTGAACCGTTGTAACACTCAAATTTTACACTAGGTTAAAAACTAAACTGTTCCTTTCAGAATGGTTTGATATATTTATTAAATCATGAGCTTTCTAGACTGATAAGGTTTGCCATGTGACCACATTTCACGGTGTAATGGGTTTCCCTGCTCTGGGGCTTGCTCTCTGCTCACTTGCAGGCCTGGCTACTTTGCCACTGCTGTAAGCTGGCCAATGTTGCCGTGGGGGGCCACACGACCAGAGGAAGTCATCACTTGCATTGTCTGAGGATTCCATTCCACAAGTTTAACAAACTCAGTTTATTAAAAGAACAACACAAATTATTCTTGTCTATATACTAAGAGTCACAGTTGCTCCCGCCAACCATTGTAAAATAACTTATCAACTATTGCCAACAACAGACAGCTAGCTACACACAAGCTATTGACAAGGTAGCAGATCGTAGCGGATTGGTATCGCGTGCGACTCCGGAGCCCATCACTCCGGTAGCACGGGTTCGATCCCCGCAGTCACCACTTACAGTTTGTAATTTATTTGATTTATTCTTTGAACTGAAAACCATTTACAATAAGAAATTCCTCAAAGAGGTTAACATGGTTGGTCTAGAGACCAATGCATAACAGAGTAGACGATTTGTTAATGAGTGCTGATGATAGATGCTAATAATATATTAATGAATACTAATAAGTTAATACAGATAAATAAAGTATTTGAATAATATTAACACAATGATACAATCTGAAAATGACTAACAGGTGATAAAAGTGTGTGACAATAATCTTTGTAATATGATCATTGTGATCTTGAAATTCATTTAATGTGACTAATACAGTGATGCTAGGTAAAAGTCAAGGTTCAGTGGTAGAGAGGACTTTTTAGTCCTAACAGCCTCGTTGAACAAGACAAACTTTACCTTTTTTAGTCACAACACACTCAACTCTCGGTGGGCGTTACTAAGAATATACCCAAACCAAAACTCTACTCCACCCGTGCATTGAAGGACTAGTGTGCAGCATGCAATGTAGTCTGTACCTAGTGTGAGAGACTTGTGAGAGGCGCAGAAGGTTATGGCTATCACGTCCGGAGGGGAGTAGAACAGCGAGGCAGTGTGGAATATCATGTACAGCAAACCCACTTGCAGCAGCAACACTGTAACAGACACAGAGTAAGCAGGGTTTGCAAGGCTCAGGTAAAACAAACTCTCGTTTACTTCTCCATTTTTCAGTTTTGTAGTATGATACTACCTATGTCCCGAGAGTTGGGCTTCAATGTGGTTTTTAAGAAATTCATTGTTACTCCCGCCCTTGTTAAAAGTGGAAATAATAAAATCTGGAAGACTGCTGCAATCTCTAGGCTATTATTAGCATCCGCCAAAATCACAACTTTCGTTACCTCTCTCGAATAGTTGATCTCTCTTCCATTTTGTTCGCAGACGTGACAAAACTAAAATTTTTGACAAGAACTGCCGTTGGCAATAACAAACAACATTGAAATTATTGTTATTAATCAAAATGGTACCTAGACCTCATTATTATTTCTGACCATCTTTAAACTATAGATCATCCCGACAAAATCACTGCTTTCTTTAGTACTTGCACACGATTCTAGACTGAAATTAAGGTTTGTGATTAAACACGACTTTCTTTTTATCCATGAAAATCTTTAGTTAGGGTCATCATGGCTGCGTTTCCTCAACTCCGGCTATGGTCGCAGCACAGATTACAGTGATACAAGTACCATATACACTGTTCTCAAAGTTTCCTTTATGAAGCTAAACCCCTGCGTGATTCCATGATAGCCATTGTGCTGGACAAGGAAGAGACAGGTTATATCAGAGATCAGTTATGGCTAATTAAGTGCTGATCTTTTGGGAAAAATAGACCATACACTGCCCTTTGTCAAACATATTCAAATGTACATACTTTTCATTTAATAAGAATAAAAACTGCAAATTGTGTCATAAATTAATTGCATGTGAACCGAGATGTGAACACTTTAGTTTATTGGAGTTAAAAGTATGTCACTTTATAAACACAAGTCCACAAAATAAAATATAGAAAAATCATTATTGGGTAATATGTTATTGTGTTTGAGCATATATAGCAAGAATTGCTCGGGAGTCCTATGGACGGATTTTCTACTTTTTCTTTATCTGACCCTTCAGGCTTTTTGCAGGAGGGTCAGCCGACCCCTCCAAACCCACGAGGTCGATGGAAGTGTGGGTGTTTTGTACATTACCTAGGCCGACAGTAATGAGAATGTCGGACGCGTTCATGCCCGTCGTGTGTGTGTTGAGAGCGTCGCAGAAGGTGGTGAAGATGATAAACAGCAGAGCCAGCTCGCCGACCGTGGACAGTGGCAGTCTGTGCACCAGTGTAGCTAGCCCATACCTTCAACACAACTCATCATCAGGCACACAAGTTGCACTAGTCTTAGTGCTTAGTTCACTTATTT
This sequence comes from Matsumurasca onukii, assembly GCA_018831715.1. Lineage (NCBI taxonomy): Eukaryota > Metazoa > Arthropoda > Insecta > Hemiptera > Cicadellidae > Matsumurasca > Matsumurasca onukii. The sequence continues at coordinate 25,249,086 of CM032064.1, forward strand.
GTTAAAATATCATCTTAGGTATTTGAAAATAAAAGCTTACTAAAACTATTTGTATAAATTAGATGCTGGCTTAATCTAACAACTAGGCCGACACGCAGCCACTAAATTGCCACTAACGCGAGTAGCCGAGTACAGAGAATTTACTCTAACTATGACAGCATAGTTTTAGCCTTTGGCCTCAGATTTACATGGTCTGTTACTACGGATGTTACAAGATAACAAGGTTTGCTACCAAAGGCAAAAGTTTTGTGTGTGAATCCGATGGAAAGTTTTCATGTTAGATGTCCCATGAAAATGCATTTTTCAGGGGTTTCTTATGGGACACAGCCTGCACTGTGCACTAACAAAGCAAGTCCAGCAGCATGCAAGCAAAGCTTCATACTTTAACTTTTAGGCATGAAGTTCAGTTGAGTAATTTAGTATGCGTTGAAATAATGCTTAGACGAAAGCACTTTGGCATCCAAAGCAGAATAAAAGCGCTTTTTTTTCTAAGGGCATTCTTAAATTTGATAGCGGATTTTTATTTGAACATTTTCAAGGAGTCTCAGTACATACAATTTATTTAACAATTTAGAGTATAGCTGGTAGTGATAAGATTTTGAAACATTTAACTACTGTTACAATTTCTGTATTCTGTCTTATTTTAAGTTATATTTACTGTAGTGTTTAAATTTGAAGATACTGTATTATAATGTTAACATTGTATCAGAGAAAATGAAGATTCTTATTAGTTCTAGAACTGGACGGACCTACTTATCAGTCTGAAGGAGCTTTTAGTAGTTAAACTGTTGAACAAATCAAAGGTGTGTGATTGTCTGAGAACCCCAGATTAGTGTTGTATAGCTCAACACTGTGAAGACACAACTTTGTAGCCTCCTCAAACAATATGAACCTTCAGATCATTTAGGCACAATATCACTAACATGCTCCTTCCAGTCTAGTTTTGCATCGAATTCATTCCAAGGAATTTCAACAGTTTCATTTCGTTTAACATGGGTTGCCTAATAGAAAAACAAACACAGGTAGTTTTATAATACATTGTACTATTGAGAAATTAGTTTGGTATTTGCAAAATCTATATTGAGGTTTTTGCACACATTTTAAAGAAAACTACATATGTTATGATAATTAGTTTGGTAGCACTTTGCAAAATCTGACGTGATTGAGGTTCTATATTTCCAGCAATCATTAGCATAAAGAAAATTATTCATATTAGAGCTTTTATATTTTTATAGCAAATCATTGACATAAACATTAAATAACAAGGATACCAAAGAATAACTTTGGGCACATCCAAGTTCTATATTTCTACCTTGTGGTATCTCATTTTGAAAACTCAATATTCAATTTAATAATGATAAGTTTGATTTGAATTTTCTTGTAGTACATGAAACTTTCATTTATATGCATGATACAGTAGGAAGTCGATAATCCGAACGTCAATTATCGAAAGCGTCAAAAGTCCGAGCGCCGTTCAGGAAGAAAATGCAAAAGATATGTTTTGTCAAATATGATTTAAATATCACTAAGGAGGTACACCAGAACAATATTTTTGCGGCGAGATTAAAATATAATGTGTTTGGAACTGGAAATCATATGCAACATGCCGCATAGTGGTGACCACCATAACAGTCCACAGGTGTAGATGTATGTAGCCGGGTGACTCACGCGAGTGTATTGTGGCAGCGACCTCCAAGAGCTATATTTAGCTCGCCCCCTACCATCGTCCTCCCTTTCCACTAGCAACACACTAGTCTGTACCCTGCCATAACAAACAGTGACGAGTGGTTCTTCGCTTAGGTACAGTGTTCAGTTTAAGTGTGTTTTTATTGTTGACTTGTTACCATGTGGTGTGAGAGTTTCTCCCAATGGCAGCCAACGCCATTGAAAAGGAAACAATGTTTGCCTTGCAATTCAAAATAAATTTAAGATGTTCTATAGGTCATGTATTTGCAGTTAACCTATTTAAATTGAATAAAATAACAGCATTAAAGCACACATCTTTTGCCTTTGAAATCTTTGAAAATCGAACAATTTGAAAAATCGAACAATTTGAACCACCTTGGTCCCAATTAGTTCAATTATGGCGTCCTACTGTAATATGTGACTATACCAGGTGTTAGGCTCACCTGAGACAGTTGACCAAGACAGAGGGCAGAAGCACTGTCTGGTACAGAACCACCACCGAGTTCATCAGAGAGACCACTGCCGTCGAGCCCAACTGCATCAAACAACAACCATCAACAGACACACATGTAGACAAGTGAAATCACCTTTTCAATTGTTTATTATTGACAAAAATAAAATGCTGTACAAATATCCCTCAACAATACATAATCATCCTTATTTGTCTTGAAACAACAGGATTGTGCATCAACGTTGGATTCAAGTAATGCACTAGTGTGGACAGCTAAGAGGCATGCTTCTCAGCAATTCCCATCGTTCATGCGTTGACGCATGTGGAACTGAATGTTGAACTGCAGATTGGAACGCATGTTGAAATGAACAGCGCACTAGTGTGGCCATAGCTAATGAAGTACAGAGCACTGCTTCTCAACTGACTCTTGTTGAAAAAAATTAAATTGGAAATAATTTTTTAAATCCTTCCAAAACAATGAAATGTCACAAAAAAGGTCTGGAACTGAAATCTAATTTTTTTTCTCTACAAAATTCAAAGATTATCTAATTTACATTACTAATAAACTGAACACAAGGTAAAAATTTACAACATTCGTAAAAACTTTTTACAATTACAGCACTGATGCACAATATGTAGAGAGGGAGTGCCCTGTACCTTAATTTGGTGTGTGAATACCAATCTGCAGAATAACCTTTTGGCTAACACTGAAAGGAGATTCGAATAATAAGATTTAACAACAAATCGATTGAACAAATACTTGTAGACTTCTAGGAAACAATAATTGCAGAATCGATTACACTTACAAGGAACAGAAGGATGGTAGGTGATGAATATGCCGGATTTGCCGACAGCCGGAGGCGAATATGCCGGTGACTTCCTCCCTCTACCGCCTTGGTCAGGATCTGGCGGAGGAGACTGGAGGAGGCATGCAACTCACTGTGGCCAACCTAATACATTCGACACACTACTGTACAACATGCCTCATTCTAGTCATGTTTAGTTTGATAGGGCATGACCGTGGTGCCTATAAACCGAGGACTGGCAGCTCCTGCTGTGCAAGTACATTGTGCCAGATAAGGGGGTTGCTGACATTAGACACACTGCTTCAGAGACAGCTCTGCACACTTGATTGGCCCAATGCTGTCACTAAACTTTAGGTTTTAATCGGTTACTGTCATCAGTAGGTTGTTGTTGGTTAAATGCAAAACATGAAAAATGGACTTTATTTTTCAGGCATTTGCCTTAGAGGCCTAAATTTCCTTTTGTTTATGTTTATTGGTTTGTAGCAGTGAGTGTATATAGATATGTAAAACTAATTATGTTAAACTATAATTTGTGAACAGTTCTTATTTTTGAGTTTTAAATAATTATAATTGGCAAGTCACCTTCTGAAATTTGTGTGTTCTACAAACTTATATTGATTGTAAACTGAATTTGAATTTGAGGAAAATAAATCAATTTTGAATTTGAATTTTTAACAACTGTATGCGCAATGTAACAGAACATAATGTAACCAAACCAGGTATTACTAAACTGTACAAAATGTTTCCTTATGTTTTATGTTATAAATATATATATTTCAGTAGTATTATTTGATATTAGTGACTTATACTAAGAGCTGTTTAATATCGATGATTCTGAAATTTAAATTGTTGTCTGTTGAAAATACTTTTTGTAATTAGTTTTGTATTACAAAAAGTATTTCATAGTTTTTATTTAAATTTTCTTAATATTGCAGCTTTTAATTGCTAGGAAATACAGAAAAGTCATCTTTGTGTATTCATCTGAGGTGTGGCTAAAGAAGCAGACTGGTGCGAGCTTTCTTGGCAGTGCAAAGCCAAGGTTAAATGCATGTGCAGTCCGCATTAGGACATCTTATTAGATTCATGCAACTCTTTAACCAGATGGTGGCGTTCAATGCACCTTTAGTCGTTCTAGTAGGGTGGTAATATTAGATGCTTGTCAGAAATAATGCTTAGTGTTTTGAAACAGCGTATTAATGTGAGAAATTCCTTGTGACTAGGAAAATCTGCAACAGAAACTCATTCTTTGCTTAAACAGGTGTATGGGGATGGATGTTTATCCACGAACACAGGTCTTTGAGTGGCATAAGCGATTTAAAGAGGCGAGATGAAGATTGAAAGGCGATTACGATCGGGCGACCTTTAACATCAACGACACCAAGAAAACATCAACAAAATCGGTAATGTGATGGAAAAGATGGTCGATTAGAATATTAAAATGCGGTTGCTGAGATGGAATTAGGCATTGACAAGAAATCGGTGAAAATTTTTGCATGACAATTTCAACATGACAAAAGTGTGTTCAAAAATAGTTGCCGAGTTCTCACAGATGAACAAAAGGATTCTCGCATGAACATTTGTTCCTGACATTTGCAAACCATGAAACCGACATTTTAGAAAAGTGATAGCACATCACGTTGAGTCATGGTTTTCCGTGGAAACCGAGCAGGCGGCAATCAATGCATTGGAAGAGTCCGCATCACCAAGGCAAACAAAAGCTTGGATGAGCAAATCAAGTTCAAAAGCAATGATAGTTGTGTTTTGGTATCCATGGGGTTGTTTATGTAGAATTGGGTGCCCGAGGTCAAAGCTGTAAACCAGCATTACTACCTAAGTTTTAACAACCGTTAGGTGACGAGTAGAAAGAGACCTGAACTTTGGAGAAGCAAATTAGGTGGATTCTCCGTAAAGACAACGCTCCTGCTCACAATGCACTATACGGTCAAAGAGATTTTTGGCTAAACATGAGAGATTTACGTGTTAGACATCACCTATTCACCGGACTTAACGCGATTGGCTGACTTTTTCATGTTTCCCAAAAGTGAAATCTTGAACTGAAAGGAACGAAGATTTGATGGTGTGAAGTTGTTAAACAAAAGCGACAGAGGTAATGAACGTTTTCAGCGAGTTTAGGTACTGTTATTTTTGAACATTGGAAAATTAGCATGACCGATAGCAGGGATCAGAAGGAGTGTATATTGAAGGTTGTAAAGTAAAGTTTGCAATAATTAAAAAATAAAATTATTTTTATGCATCCATTTCTTTCTAGCCAACTGTATTATGTGTGAATATTGTTTCCAAAACTCTCATTAGTAGAAAATTGAGCTTTAAACCCCCAGCATCACTGTTCTTGGGTAAGATGCAAATTAGTCATGAGTATATCCCAATCTGATGATCGAAGCAATATTTAACAGGCAAGGTGGCACCTTCAGGCCGGATTAGCCACTATTTGCAGCCCTAGGCAAAAGTTCTAGAGTGCGCCCTTCTGTGTTCTGAGAGGTTTGGTAGTATGTAAGGAATGCTGCTGATATTTAACTTTAATAAATAATATGGTTTCTTGTGACACAGTGACGAGACTTGGAAGCATGGAGACTACGATCAACATGTGTTCGGTGTCTTCTGTATGTCCCTGTATCTGTCACATCTTAGCCGAACAACCCTCGTTCAAAGCTAGATAACAAATACATAGATCCGCGGTCACCTGTCTCTGGTCTGGGTTATGTCTTCAGTCATGGCGAACCACCGCCTTAACACTAGCTCTTTAGAGCCTGTTTTGGAACTAATTTAGCCATTTACTCATTTTTAATTAAGTAAATAATAATGTAAGTAAATCACACAATAACAGTGATCGACATTCCAAAAGTGTAAAAGCAAATACAGTATATACTTGCAATTTTTCACAGTACAACAATTTTTGTTTTTCCCTAAGCCCCCACAAACTTTAAGCCCTAGGCCATGGCCTAGGTTGACCTTATGGTTAATCGAAGCCTGCACTTAGCAGAAACTAGCTATCACTATTTTTGATGGTAAGTTGTAAAGATTGGTGAAAAGTACTCACCCTTTTAAAATCCACTCGTTGACACCAAACATACTCCTTAAGATACTATTTATGAACTGCACTAGTGTTGGGATGAACACAAACGTGAACAGCAGTATGAACCCGTGTACTTTGACTTTTGTAGCAGCATAGAAGAAATCGTTGAAACTTATTGTCAGTCCGCTTATGAAAAATATCAGTGCCACTGCTCCATACTTGACGGTCCATTCTGGTTTTAATATCCCTACATTAAAAAGAAAGAAGCAGAGAAGGGTTAGAGCCAGTAACCTGGGTTTACACTTTACAGTAAGTAAATTGATACAGTAGCACACGCTTTAGACTTGGAAGGGTGCTCCTCAGCAGCTGCTTTATGGCGGGAGACTACCTTACCGATGGGTATTGCATAGCCTCCAAGTCCAAGGGGGTACAAGGATCCTCTCCTGAAGTTTAAAAAAGAATAGCTAAAAACGCTACTGGACTTTTTGTACTAGTAATCTTTTTTAGATTTATCTAATAAATTGTGATTTAGTTTGAAAGTCTTGTCAGAACATTATAATTAACAATAAACACGAACACTTATATACCCATTATACTTTCTGTGTGAGGGGCTAGAGACTGCTGTCAAGACTCGTCAAGCTTCTAACAATAATCCAGGTGACATTGTAATATGTATACACGTATTAGGTTTACAACTCATTGATTAAGGTAGATACTTTATACACACATTTTGGAAGTCATACTATAATTTAATAAAGTAGAGTACATTTAACACTATGACGGGGATTTCAGACACTGTCAGACTAGACTGACGCAAACTATGCACAGTGGCGTGAGTATGTTCCACAGCTAGGTGAGAGCGACAGTTTAGGCTCCGGCTTCCTCACACCTTAATAACTAAGGCGCTAGATACCTCTGTATCGTATCACTTCAACTTAAACAATAATGACAGCTATAGACTATGCAGTTATAAAGTAGTTTTTCTTATAATAAAATTAGTGAGGGATGACATTAATGAATCGTGCATTAAAACTTTAAAAACTTACATGATTTTTCACCGCTTATTTCTTTTCTTTAATTCAAAAAAGTTAGTTGCAAGATTCTCTAAATTAAGAGCATGTGCCCGTTTTAACTCTATACTTAGTGGGCTAGGAGCTCAGTCTTGTGTTTGCTCCTCAAATATCCACTGCTCAGCTGTCTGGCGTCTGCTGCATCTTCAATTCCAGCCTGAGGCTGTATTGACTGTAATGCATTACCACAGACAAGCTTGTCTGAGGCAGTAGAATTCAGTGACTCGTTGGGTTGCTTGCCTTATTTTCCATTTAAAATCATAAACAAAACAGGTACCACGACACTTACTTAACGGAAACAGGCGATTATTGATATCATCTATCGGCGTTAACAAGCTGCTCCCCTTGAGCTCAGAATGTTGCTACTTTCCGGCCCCGAATCTTGGCCCCAAAACTCGGCGCCCCTGCACTCGCGAGAGGGGCTTATTCACGCCACTGACTATGCAGTGCTAGAACAAACATAACCTCAAGCGGCGATAACCTGTCGTGAGCGACAGCGGAGCGACCAGCGAGTAAGCAGTGGAGACTCACACACTGATTTATCACACAGTGACTGCTCCCTCCTGCCAGCCTACTTCACAAGCATACAAGAAAGCTGAGAGAAAAAGCGGCCTCCAACAGGTTGATGATTGGCGCGCTAGTTTGCATTTGTCAGTCATCACTCTGAATTTGAATGGTCTTTCTTAAATATTGCATACACATGCAAAACATGCAAATACACGTTAGTTTTACATTAAAGTATCTTTTCCTTTCTTTTGTCTGAGGGTATTAGGGGGGCCTGGCCTCCAAAGCCTCCTTCCTCTGACGAGCCGCCACTGGTGCTTCTAGGTTAAGGTAACCGTATAAATTATATATAAATTATAGCTCATGGTTAGCCTCAGCTCTCAGGTGGCTTGAACATTGTTGAATATATAACTGAGAAATCTTTCAAGTTTCTGTATGCTACCGAGAATATCACAAATAGTTATTTAACAATGACAAGATCTTTGAAATCTGGAATCTGATGATGAGCCTACTGGCGGAAACTTAGATCATTCACATTTAATACTGAATCATCATCAGGGAAGGTGATTCAATGAGCAATACTAAGGTAAGCAATTATATTCAATTACATTGTGTTACTACGTACACTCAGATTAACACGGATTTCATTTTAAGGTATAATTATTGTTTGAACAATTATTTCAAATATTTTGTTCTTTAGGCATTATTAAGTCTTCAAGTGCAACATTGTTATTCAAAAAAGTTATTGTAGGACTTCATAAAATTCAAACGCTATGGTTCAATTTATGCTTTATAATTAACATTAAAAAACTTGACATCAGCAAAAGTTCAAATTTTGGAATCAAAATAGTCATTCAAGCATGGAAAGAATTTCACTGAATTACAGAAATAATAAATCAAGTTTGTTTTAATAATTAAGAACTTGAATGAATTCTTTGAGCATATGCATAGTAAATTACAAGATTTAATTAAATAATACAACTTGTAACTCAGTAGAGTCTCACAAATATCTCCTTCAATTATCTGACATTCTGTATTATTTGTCTTCCTAAGAGAAAACATTTAAATTGTCAAAAGAAAATCACATATTTTATAACAATGAAAGTGTTGTGTTGACTAGCACATGTTTCTTTCATGTATTTTCATTTTGTTTTACAGTAGAATGTTATTATTAAATTAAAGCAAAAGCTGTTATAATCTAAGTAGTTTATTACCTCCAGTGGCTCCGAGACTTGGAAAAATATCTGCTAATATTATACAAAATAAAAGCCCCAGCAAAACCAATACTTCTTCATCAAGGCAGTGAATCTTTGACTAGTCATAGTTTCATTGCTAGATCACTGGAAAAAGCACAGTAAGATTTAAAATATTAAACTATGAGAGAAAATATATTTGGTGTATCGCGTAGACCAATGCATGAAATGTAATTAGCATTATTATATGGAAGGCATACAAGGGCCATCTAAATTCAGTATTGGTGGCAAGAAAGCTATTAGGAAATAGCTGCATTGGGACCTAGGGCACACAGTCTAAAGGCATTAACTAGATGGATATACTAACAGCGCCCTTTTTGTTAATATTGAGACGGTGCGAAAAAAGCGTAACAACACAAGTATTAAATTTAAGCTACAACTAAAAATATTATAACCACACATTTATTTTACTCACAAAAAGAATCTATACATTTGACACAACCCTGCACAGCAGGCTGCTGCCAAATTGGCCCTACCCATCACCCTAATTCTTAGGGCTGCGTGATTACATTTAAGTCCCGTCAAGGGGAATTCTCAGGTTTAGTATCGGGATTGACATTTATTTTTTAAACCTTCTTGGGACGACTGAAGGAAGTGATACATTTTCAAATAGTTGAGTAATTGGCTAATACCTCATTTTACAAAATCTAGAAAAGTGACTCCCATGGATTTTTAACTTTTCAAGTTCAAAACCTTCAAAAGTTCAGCGTTGTTTTTAACTTCAGAAGTTGCGAAACCATTAAAAACAATGTTTTACAAAGTGGCACTAACCGGTACGCTAACTAACTTCCGCGATAACACCTTATTCAGCCTCTGGTTAAATTGAAGTGTGTGACAGATACGTAAGATCTGCTATAGGTGCAGCTGGCCTTTTTAGCGTCCTTGGCGTCTTCCACTTCGGTAAAAATAATCCCAACTTTAAAACCACTTTTAAATATGTTCAACATAAAAAACCGAAGCTAACCTAACTTAACATAACCCAACTTCACGATAGTGCTTATTCACCTTTGAGTTAATTTTGGAAGTGGGTGAAAGTCTGGTACAGATGAGTGACAGATTGTCTACGCGGGTGCTCCCCAGCGGTAAAATAGCTAACTTTAAACCACTTGCCCATAAATAAAGTTTTCACCCAAAACAAATTTTTATTTATTCAGGGCCTTCTCCCACATCGTCCAATTTAAATCAGTTTTAGCTCGTGAAATCATGTCACTTCTTCTGAACAAAATACCACCTCATTTTACAGTTTATATAAGTAAAATTCAAAACACGTAACCTCTTGATGAAACAAAAATGAGTGGCTATTTTAAAGTTATTAGTTTTTAACTTTCTTGAGTTCAAGGATTGGCTGACTTTAAGTTTTACTAATTAAGTTTTCAGAAATTTTGACCGTACAGAAGTCAAAGCCTTTATTGAGCCAGATTAACAATGTACATACATTGGCAAGAATCAATGCAACTTGAACTCTGGGTTTTCATACATTTTTTTCCAGCTAGCTAGCCTTTACAAGTTTATAAACCTATTGCCACTAGCACTTTGGTTAGCCGTTTTGATAGCACTGCCGCTGAAGTCCTACTTCTAAACACTTCAGTGTCACGGCTCACGTACATTGGACATCTTCATTCATCCTTGGATATAATTGATTATCAATACTTTCATTTTGGGAGTTCTGGTCGATGGAACCTACGGTCTAGTGAATAATCAGGACACCGGACAAGACAAGATAATAGGTTAGGGTTATCATTACAAATAAAAGTTAAACAAGCCACGGCAAAACAAAACCTACCAAAGAAAGATTGCTGGAAAACAATTTAAAACAACCAATTCAATCATACTATAACAGAACATTTAAAATCAATGACAAGAACTTTACCATAGATAATAGAAAGACGCAGCGAGGAATTTCACTATGAAGGGGAATGAGGAGCAGGAGGTTGCCAAGTTGTTGGGTTTTCATCTTAGCCAAGTTGGTTCAGACGAGCATATTAGTAGTTTTGAAGAGACTAAGTAAGAGTAACTTTCTTTGGTAGGGCGGCTAAGAGGCCAGTGTAACTCCTGAGTGTGAGGTTTGCCCTATTTTGCTGCTTCCACAGCATTCTTGCGTATGGAAATCACTCGCTGAGGGGCATGCAGCTCGAAGAAACGAAGTTTTTATTAAGCAGAAAAAATCTTTTTGAGATCATTTCAGGAGTTACAGGCTCCAGGAACATTGTAAACCACTGTTTAAACGGTTAGAGGTGATGACTGTTCCCTGCCTGTATATTTTAACTGGCTGTGCTGATTTCAAAGAGAGAGAGAGAGAGCATGAGTTTGGACCAGGTCTGACATTCATGAACATGGCACAGAGACGAAAGGATGACTTAAATGTCCCCAGATTCAGATTAGCTAAGAATGTCAATTCCTTCGAATTATGGCTCATTCAAACTGTTTAACAGTCTGCCGGATTCCGTCAAAACCTGCAACCTGCACAGTTCAAGTACAAAATCAGAAAGTGTTAGTTGAGGGGAGGCTTTCTACTCGATAGAAGTTCAACGAGGTTTATGGTGAGCATTAGATGTTCAGGCCAGCCACCACCAATAAGTTAAGTAAAAGTTTCTTTTTGTGTGCGGGTGTGCTCCATAATAGTCTTTTTGACAAGGCCATTCCAGTCCACTTCGGTCAACGGCGCTGCTCTCATCAAAGATATCAAGGTATCAAGGTAATACGGTTGTATGAGCCGTTTGCAAAGTGTATTGTTGGGCTGGGGTGAATTTTCTTTGCGCCCTAAATTCCGGTAAATGGTTCCCAATAGGCTAACAGTACACTATCATGGTAAAGGCGTAGACATGAATACATACAAGTCCCGCACAGATTGGAAATCGCGGCGTCAGTCCCCCAAACATACGAGTACGACCAACACTTTTCAATAAACTGCCAAACACCATAAAATTGAAATGAAATGAAAAATTCTTTATTGTCAGAGACGTTTAAATTAGCCAATGCTAAAAACACAGGCGCCATTGTCTAATTTATACTAGTTTATGTTTTATAAACAATAATACTTAAGTTACAAGTAACAAAGTTGACTGTAAAAAATACACACACACAAAATAATAATAATTATAGGAACAGAATATGTTATACAGGAACAAAATTAACCAAGATTTTGTGTTATACGCGGTCCAATATGCTTTAAAAACGCGTTCAGTACCAATTTCGTCTCTCGCCATTTATTTTATCGATGTAGTAAGGATATGAAATATAGCTAAAGACACACTGCGTAATGGGCTTAGCCCCTGAACGAAGTTTCACTACCATAGATTCAGCTGATTTCGAGTTATAAGCGGTCCAATAAATAAATATTTTATTGAACAGACATGTTTACAAGCATGTACCTCGATCGTCTATCAAAAATTTTGCATTCATCCACATCTAGATCCCTTTTACAAACATACATAACTTATATTCGTACTATTCTCATTCACTCGAACTTTCCCAGTCTACTTTCCCTGTCAGTCTGTTTGTTACCAGTCTCACAATTGTGTGCCAAAAACTCGTTTGAGCTGTAAAATGCCTCTGCGACCAAAACTGATTTTAGACGAGCTTTGAAAGTCTGTTGACGAACTGTACTTCTGCCTGTGAGGGCAAATGTTCATGAACCATCCTTCTGTGTCTCCCAATTCGATTGTGCAGTGTGCACCCTGTCTTTGGTTTCGCAAGAGTGTACATCTATACCTCTTAGAAAGTCGCATTTACAATTGAAAACATTACACGTTTCTAACATGTAGAGACAGGGTAACGTCATCAGTTTCAATTTTTCGAATGTTGGTTTGCACGACTCTCCATTGCAATTTTTGGCGATTGTTCGCACTGCTTGATTTTGAAGGATGAACACTATAAAGGAAAAGTTTGTGCTTGAGCAGCCTCCCCACAACGTTAGCCCGTAGGCCAGGTGTGGGTAGATTAGTCCATAATAAGCCGTCATCAGTGAGTATTTGAGTGGGGCAATATTTGGACAATTGCCTCAAAACAGTAATGCCTTAGGCTAATTTTGAGCAGACACCGTCTACGTGACAATCCCAAGTCAACCCTCGATCAAGGTGTATTCCAAGGAGTTTTCTCGAGTAGACATCTTCGACCACTGTTTCATCCAATATGCCTAAAAACGTAACAGGCAGACAGGAATTTTTGCCATCAGCTTCGTTCTTTGCAAAGTATATAAAAAACCAAATAATCAAAAACCGATGGATTCATTGCAGTGTGGCGACAAAAGTATATTTTATTTATATAGATTACTCAAACAAAATTAGTACCAGAGCCCAGTTTGGGACAATGTTAGGAGAGAGGGAGAATATCGAGAAGTCAAAGTCCAGTTCCACGAGTGCTCGCTAGCATGTAATACCTCATTCATGACTACGGTTCACTATATGGTGGCATTTTCAGAGCATGCTAGGGCTTCGTAGAAAGTAGATAGCGCTCTTAAAGTTTAAATTCGAATACAGTTAATTTTATAGAAAACAGTTTATCTGTGTTTTTGAAAATGAATACCAGGCAAATTTAGATAATTGAATCTTTTATTCAAGAGTTGTTTTGTCAAAATAACATTAATACTAACGTCTCCATTTTATTTCCCGCAATTCCTTGTAAAGACGCCCTCTCAAACTAGTAAGAAGCCCTTGAACTATAAAATCGTATCTGTATAAACTTCGACGAGACATCGTTAAAAACACACACATTTTGGATTAAACTTATCCCAACAAAATACTCAATGTTTTGATTTATCGAATCGATATCCTGCTGTACCTATGAGCCCAGGGGAAACGCTGAGTATTTCTGCATTTGTTTGAAAACAAAAGTTTCAGCACTCGCGATGTCAATAGTCATGGGAACTAAGTTCTTGAAACACAGGATGCGCGCGCACCTACTCATATTTCTGTTGTAACATGGTCGACTTATTTGTGGTGAACACGTGAGAGGGGGTATTCGTGAAAATAACTTAACTGAACTTAGTTACTTTACTCAATTAGTTACATTAATCACAAGGGGTTTAAAAACCCCAACCCCTGAACTTTTGACAAAGGACACCTTTAAAAAAACCGTTCAGGAATGTTTTATAGGGCCCTGAAGTCTTTTTACGTACCCACCCCACTTGAAAAAACCATGGCGGGGAGGACGACAACCCTAAACTTTTAAACACCCTCCCTTCGAGACACCTTGAAGAGGGTAATTTTAAATTCCCTCCCAGGTAAATGAGAGTGCAAAAATGTGTGTAGTATTTAATTTCATTTCGTGTGGATTGTGAAATATTTCAAATACTGTATGTATGTCTTCTAGAAGTCAGAAAGGGGCACCCCAGGTTATGTGGGCGCCCATGTTTTCCTGGGCTGATTTTTCAGCTACCACTAAAAGCGAGGTGATCGGATTGCCACCCGTGAACATCGATGAGCAATTAACGACCTCGCGTGATATTTCTGAAGAGCTTAAAATGAACTATTTGGCGCATTTCTTAACGATAAGACAACAATTGCTGTTATTCCATACTCCCAAGCCCCTCTGAAAATAAAGCCTGGCAACGCCACTGCCAAACATAGGGTTTTGTGCCCGGAGAATATTTTCAAGTTTTAGACGTATAGAGAGAGGCTACTATTCAATAACTGTTTGAAATTAAATATTAAAGAAATTAAGCTTTTGACAAATTATTCTGTAATTAAAAAGAGCGTATTATGGTGAAGCATTGTTTACTTTGGGAAAAGCAAAGAAAAATTATGTCTTAATAATAAAAACTTGTTGTTTCATTTGAGTGTTACTTGTAGTTTGTGTTCAATAAGCTAAAACTATACAATGTTTTTTTTTTAGACTGCAAAGGTTTAGATAGTTACTGATTCCTTTGTTAGTTGTATTGTTTATGTTCTCGTACTGAGTGACTCGTGGTAAACAGTGGAAGCTGTGGGGCCGCGTGTCAAAAGATCACCTGGGCAATTCGGATCACCTTATTTCACCTTTAGGTGGCAATTGGAATCCACCCGTTTTCCTGGAGGCCAGGGGTACCCCTCCCCAACCAAGGTAGGGAGACGCCCTTGATTCAGTGATAACAAATCAATATGATTGTTTGACATGCGTGGCAGTAGGAGCAAGCAACCTGTGGATTGCACAACCAACTCTATCTGAGTATCAGGAGTCTAGAGACTGCTAGTAAAACTTCGCGTCGTTCACGGAGTAGATAGATAAGGTTTAGTTTTTAAACAAACCTTGTTAAAAACTAGTCTGGCTAAAAGCTTACGAAATTTGTATTCTTTGTAGTAGACCACTGACCAGACTCCCTTTGCACTTTATATTGTGAAATTAAAGACATTAATTTGTGTACCCTGTCCTTCGATGTCTTATAAAATATTGTTTACGATTTACCTACACTCTACCGGTGCCTCCACTTACAAAACTGTGTAATTTATCCCAAGACCACCAATCAGAGGCCTGCTTTCTAATTCTTAGTTAATATATTATTTTTAAAATATAAATTTACTACATACTATAATCATAACTTTCTCATGAACATGTTTATGTAAATATATCCTCTTATCTTTTAATAGGTTTACACAGCAAAAACATGTCCAATGTCAACCGAATTCATCAATTCATTTTATGTGTAAAACAGTTCTGAAAAAAAAAACTAGAATGAACTATAGACTATTTTAGTTTCCATAACAGCCCTGTAAATGTTTGAAGATTACGTTAGAAATAAGGAAACTGTAAAAGAAATTTTAAAGGAAACAGTATTGTTTGTTTACGTTATTTTCAATACACACAAGAGTTGGAACTTATTTTTTACATAAACTGCTACATACTTTGGGATAGGGTTTTATGGGGTCAAATAAAAGACAAATCAACAGTAGCAACTATTCCAACCCCACTCATAAAAGCCGTTTTACGTTTCACAAATATTTTTGTCTCCAAAACCACTCAGTCGACTTTTTTGAAAGCCGGTATAGGTATAGAGATCAGATAGCTGAAAAAAGAATTACACAGTATAATCGTATTACGTTACAAATATTCTTAGCCTAAGTTATTTTTAATGGGTGTAAACATTAATCGTGGGGAAGTAGAAGTTTAGAAGAAAGGGTTAAAATTTCACTTTGAAACTCATTAATACTAGATACAGGGTGTCCCATAATTAAAGTGCCAGACTCTAGGAAAAGGCTATATGGGGCAAAATAAAGAAAATTAAGAATACATTTTTTTCAAAAACGCTTTAATAGTAATTAACCATTTTTGATATTTGTATCACATTTTTCTATTTATCATATTATATTAATCTCATCCTATATCACTTATAAGTTGACTTGACTTAAAGGTATACTAAGATTATTTTTCTCGTAAGTACACTGTTCTTGGGCATTTAATTACCAAAGCATAACCTTTATAATCTTATAATTTTAAACGTGTTGCAAGCTATTTTATGGTAATTTTAGGGAAATCTCGGCAAGTTACACCTAAAAAAGCGAGTTAACAGTTAATTATTACGGGTAATGCAACATTAGTAATGTTTTTGTATATAAATTTGATTTTTCAAAACATAAGTTAACTTCAATATTTCCATTTTATATTTATCACTAATTATTAATAATCTCCCATCAATCAGTTTGACTCAACTTAGGATACATTTTGTATCTAAGTAAGACTATTTATGGAAAAATTACCAGCATAATCTAACTTATAATTTTAAAACGATGCTGTTTTATGGTAATTTTAGAATTCTCGTTACCCTTAAATAGCGAGTTAACGGTGAATTTTACGATAAAATGTAATAATACTTTTTAGTAAATTTTAATATTTATCCATTGATGAAGTCAAAACAGTTAGAACCAACAATGTTACAGTAAACCGTGGCAAACATCAAGGTAAAATTGTCTGTTTTCTAGTTTCCTAAAAGCTTCGTTGTTCCCATTAGATTTTCATGACCTTGGTGTCAATAGGTATAAAATTCACTCTAAAATGTTATTTTTACATTTTATGTTAAACTGACCGTTTATTCTTTATTTAAGGTGTAACATACTTTAAATTACAAATACCAATAATAATGGTCTTAGAGATTGATTTGAGACAAATAATAATGGTGTGGGAGATATAAAATAATTGACAAATATAAATGGCAATATAATAATTATATTTTTTGGAAAAATTTGTATTCTCATTTTTCTTGTTTTTGATCCATATAACCTTATCCTAGAGTCTGAAACTGTACTTATAGGACACCCTGTATAAGAATCGGTTGAACTGAGCTATAAAGGTAAAGGTAAAGCTAGGAGAAGGTTTCCGTGTTTTCTGTTTCCTAACTGTACACTGTATAGCTTGGGCATTTAATTTGTTTCTACCAAGGCAATGACGCTTTATGAAAAGTGCTTTTTATAAAATGGTTTTAACACGTGTTGCACCCAGGGTCCTACTTTGACATGGTCCTATCGATGGGGTTCGGGTAGGTAAAAATAAACGGTCCAAAACAAGACACACTGCTAACAGAAAGGGGCTGTTAGAATATCCATCTAGTTAACGCCTTTAGACTGTGTGCCCTAGGTCCCAATGCAGCCATTGCCCTAATAGCTTTCTTGCCACTCGAATACTGAATTTAGATGGCCCTTGTATGCCTCCCATAAAATAATGGGCGACTACTTCATTTCATGCATTGGTCTACGCATACACCAAATATATTTTCCTCTCATAGTTTAATATTTTAAATCTTACTGTGCAGTGATCTAGCAATGAAACTATGACTAATCAAAGATTCACTGCCTTGATGAAGAAGTATTGGTTTTGCTGGTTTTTTATTTTGTATAATATTAGCAGATATTTTTCCAAGTCTCGGAGCCACTGGAGGTAATAAACTACTTAGATTATAACAGCTTTTGCTTTAATTTAATAATAACATTCTACTGTAAAACAAAATAAAAATACATGAACCTAACATGAAAGAAACATGTGCTAGTCAACACAACACTTTCATTGCTATAAAATATGTGATTTTCTTTGACAATTTAAATTTTTTCTCTTAGGAAGACAAATAATACAGAATGTCAGATAATTGAAGGAGAGATTTGTGAGACTCTACTGAGTTACAAGTTGTATTATTTATTTAAATCTCGTCATTTACTATGCATATGCTCAAAGAAAGAATTCATTCAAGTTCTTAATTATTACTAAACAAACTTGATTTATTACTTCTGTAAATTGTAATTCAGTTAGATTTATTCATTGCACTCTTGATTATGTTGATTCGAAAATTTGAATGTTTGCTTATGTCAAGTTTCGTTTTAATGTTAATTAAAACGCATAAATCGAACCATAGCGTTTGAATTTTATAAAGTCCTACAGTAATTTTTCAATAACAATAATGCACTTGAAGACTTAACAATGCCTAAAGAACAAAATATTTGAAATAATTGTTCAAACAATAATAAAACCTTAAAATGAAATCCGAGTGTACGTAGTAACACAATGTAATTGAATATAATTGCTTTCCTTAGCAATCTTACTGAATCAAAATTAATGTGAATGATCTAGGTTTCGGCCAGTAGGCTCATCATCAGATTCTAGAATTCAAAGATCTCGTCAATGCTAAATAACTATTTGTGATATTCTCGGTAGCTTAATGTACAGTAAGTTAAATGATTTCTCAGTTATATTCAATAATGTTCAAGCCACCTGAGCGCTGAGGCTAACCATGAGCTATACCATAATTTATATCGGTTACCTTAACCTAGAAACTGCTCAATATTCCTTATTTCCCTACCAGTAGACCAGAGATGCTTGGGACAAAAGGGCTCTTCCCTCAGTATTGACAACTGGTCGTATATCTCCTCATCGGCTCCTCCACATCCTAGAAACCTGATACCTCCCGTAGTATCCACGATTCCAGACGTATTTGCCACCCTAAGAAAGTAAAAATTACCTGACAGGGTAGTTTCCTTATAGCCAGGGTACAACTAGTTTTAGGGTAATCCCAGGGTAAACTAATGTTTCAGAAAAAACATGTTGGCAATATTGCATGCTGTGCTGGCGTTCATTGCACAGCGATCTCTACTTTAGTATTAGGAGTCTAGAGAAGCCTAGCAACACAAGGCAACAACGCCGCTTAGAGATTCACCCACCGAACAGAACCGACAGTACACGAACATTTCCGATCTTCCATTTTTGCGATTGTATCAACGATAGTGTTTGTTGACCATATTACTTATGATTCATGCTTTACAGCGTGCAAAATCGAATTAAAGTGTTCAGTATATTTAAATATATGTATTGTTGTTGTAGCAACCCGGAAATACAACATAAAACTTTTAGCACAGCTGAAAAGTAATTTAACCGTAATTAATCAACTGGTTTTAATATATTTCAATATTGTATTTTAGACACATACCCATGAACTGCTTATTCAGCGTATGAAAGAGTAAACACATGTCTAAAGATACACTTGAAATGTCTTAAAACCAATTTAATAATAACAGTTAAAATTACTTTTCACATCTTTGCTAAAAACAATATGTTTTATTTCAGGTATGTTACAAGAACAAAATGCTATTCCAACTCCTTAAATGTTCCATAAGAAAACTATTTATAATCTTAATGTTATTTCCATATTTACTTTGTGACAGTCATAATTGTTCAATATTTAAAGTATTTAAAATCCCTAGCAACGGAACCTTTTGCATTATTACTCATCATGAAGATATGCAGGTGGAATGTTTCAGCCAATCAGTGACCGAAGATGGTTGTCCACAGCGAGACCAAAATATTTCAATCTAATTATGAAGTTTGGACGTGGTGTGAACTGGAAGAACAGCTAGATTACAGTTGTGACACCGGCCGTAAAAGCCTAAGAGTTAAGTATATTGAAAGTACGTTTTAATATAACCATTTAATACATAAATGCAGTTTTTAAGCCCATTTTACTAAACAAATTTAAACTAAAATCAAAAGCAGTGTTTAATGTATTGTGGTTGACCTAAAAGTTATATTTTAATTTTTCATGACAAACCAAATACTAGAAGTGAAATCCAGTGTAGGACCAAAGTTAAATTATTAATTACCTTGTATTAGGCCTGTAGATCCTACCTTTGTTGTAAATGTGGATGCGCATTTCGCCCGCTTGAGGGGCATCGTCGGCACACTTATTGTCCTTAACTAAAACATGTGGTACACTATTTACACTAAATTATTGTCTTATACACGGGGGGCGCGAACGCGGTGACGCACTACGCGGGTTTCTTGTCCGGTGGCCGTCTACGAAACATCGCACACCACCAACCTGCCAGTAGTACATTCATCCCCAGTGCGCGATGTTTCGTAGACGGCCACCGGACGAAAAACCCGCGTAGTGCGTCCCCGTCCCCCCTGTGTATAAGACAATAATTTGGTGTAAATAGTGTACCACATGTTTTGTAAGGACAAGTGTTGCCAAATGCCCAACTGAGAAATCACCATCATTACAACAAAACGAGATCTATAGGCTAATAAATGATAATAATAAACAAATAAGTTTGAAATCCAAAATAAATTAATTTAGTGTAAAATTACATGGCTATAGTACTACACTCTTATTTTTCAGTATTTTTATATATTTAAGTATAATGAGCATTATAATTTGTTGGTTTGCACGCTGTAAAGCATTAGTCGCCATACAGTCTTGTCGTTTAAAGTGAACCTGATTGGCGTGGTGTCGTGTAGCCTCGATGCACACAGCTCCGATTCCCATACCTTGCACAATGCACATAGCTTAGAAGTTATATATGACTGATTTTTTAAGCTATAAGCAAAAATAACTTTGATTTCCACATCAAATATGTATTCTAGGCTATGACTAGAATATTTGATTTATTTAAACATGAATATGGGTTACAACTTTGATACACGTCGGTTCGCCGCCGAGAACTCCTCCTCATTTCTGGCGCCCGGATACTTTCTGAGATTCTGAACTTGCCCTTGCCCACGCCCAGGGCCGCCACCCATGAAAATAATTTTCCCTCGCCAGGGTCAAGTGCAGGGTATTTTAATTTTAGGGTAATTTGGAGTAATAAAGGGTATCGCTAGGCCCAATGTTCACAGCAGACATTGTCCGATAGTCGACCATCAAAATGTTTAATTCAACCATCGATTCGATTACCAAACTACTATTGGTTCTAAATTCTACTTTGCTAGTTTGCTATCAAAAGGTATCAGACAAATTACAGTTTCTATTACTAGACAGTTTGACTTTCATTAAAATTTATATATACACAAATTATGCTTTTATAAAATCCCTAGCAAAGCAACGTAGCGCGGGTCTAACTAAACATACTAATTGCGTGAATAGATGGCAACTACAAAGGTAAAAGAGGAACCAGCAAGAATAAAAGCTGTTGCGCCAACACGTAGCGTGGGTCTAACTAAACATACTAATTGCGTGAATAGATGGCAACTACAAAGCTACAAGAGGCACCAGCAAGAATAAAAGCTGTTGCGCCAACACGTAGCGTGGGTCTAACTAAACATACTAATTGCGTGAATAGATGGCAACTACAAAGGTAAAAGAGGCACCAGCAAGAATAAAAGCTGTTGCGCCAACACGTAGCGTGGGTCTAACTAAACATACTAATTGCGTGAATAGATGGCAACTACAAAGGTAAAAGAGGAACCAGCAAGAATAAAAGCTGTTGCGCCAACACGTAGCGTGGGTCTAACTAAACATACTAATTGCGTGAATAGATGGCAACTACAAAGGTAAAGAGGAGCAAGAATAAAAGCTGTTGCGCCAACACAGCGTGGGTCTAACTAAACATACTAATTGCGTGAATAGATGGCAACTACAAAGGTACAAGAGGAACCAGCAAGAATAAAAGCTGTTGCGCCAACGTAGCGCGGGTCTAACTAAACATACTAATTGCGTGAATAGATGGCAACTACAAAGGTACAAGAGGAACCAGCAAGAATAAAAGCTGTTGCGCAACGAAGCGCGGGTCTAACTAAACATACTAATTGCGTGAATAGATGCAACTACAAAGCTACAAGAGGCACCAGCAAGAATAAAACTGTTGCGCCAACACGTAGCGTGGGTCTAACTAAACATACTAATTGCGTGAATAGATGGCAACTACAAAGGTAAAAGAGGAACCAGCAAGAATAAAAGCTGTTGCGCCAACACGTAGCGTGGGTCTAACTAAACATACTAATTGCGTGAATAGATGGCAACTACAAAGCTACAAGAGGAACCAGCAAGAATAAAAGCTGTTGCGCCAACGTAGCGGGGTCTAACTAAACATACTAATTGCGTGAATAGATGGCAACTACAAAGTTACAAGAGGAACCAGCAAGAATAAAAGCTGTTGCGCCAACACGTAGCGTGGGTCTAACTAAACATACTAATTGCGTGAATAGATGAACTACAAAGTACAAAGAGGAACCAGCAAGAATAAAAGCTGTTGCGCCAACACGTAGCGTGGGTCTAACTAAACATACTAATTGCGTGAATAGATGGCAACTACAAAGCTTAAAGAGGAACCAGCAAGAATAAAAGCTGTTGCGCCAACACGTTGCGGGTCTAACTAAACATACTAATTGCGTGAATAGATGGCAACTACAAGCTAAAAAGGAACCAGCAAGAATAAAAGCTGTTGCGCCAACACGTAGCGTGGGTCTAACTAAACATACTAATTGCGTGAATAGATGGCAACTACAAAGCTAAAAGAGGCACCAGCAAGAATAAAACTGTTGCGCCAACACGAAGCGCAGGTCTAACTAAACATACAATTGCGTGAATAGATGACAACTACAAAGGTAAAAGAGGAACCAGCAAGAATAAAAGCTGTTGCGCCACACGTAGCATCGGTCTCATAAAATACAATTGCGTGAATAGATGACAACTACAAAGTTACAAGAGGAACCAACAAGAATAAAAGCTGTTGCGTCAACACGTAGCGTGGGTCTAACTAAACTACAATTGCGTGAATGTGAATAGACAACAACTTTACGAAACTACAAGAGGAACCAGCAAGAATAAAAGCTGTTGCGCCAACACGTAGCGTGGGTCTCACAAAATACTAATTGCGTGAATAGATTAGCAACTACAAAGTTACAAGAGGAACCAGCAAGAATAAAAGCTGTTGCGCCAACACGTAGCGATGGGTCTCACTAAACATACTAATTGCGTGAATAGATGGCAACTTCAAAGGTAAAAGAACACCAGCAGAATAAAAGCTGTTGCGCCAACACGTAGCGTGGGTCTAACTAAACATACTAATTGCGTGAATAGATGGCAACTACAAAGGTAAAAGAGGAACCAGCAAGAATAAAAGCTGTTGCTACGTAACATCGGTCTCACAAATACCAATTGCGTGAATAGATGGCAACTACAAAGTTACAAGAGGAACCAGCAAGAATAAAAGCTGTTGCGCCAACACGTAGCGTGGGTCTAACTAAACATACTAATTGCGTGAATAGATGGCAACTACAAAGCTACAAGAGGAACAACAAGAATAAAAGCTGTTGCCCCAACACGTAGCGTGGGTCTCACTAAATATACTAATTGCGTGAATAGATGGCAACTACAAAGTTACAAGAGAACCCAGCAAGAATAAAAGCGGTTGCGCCAACACGTAGCGTGGGTCTCACTAAACATACTAATTGCGTGAATAGATGGAACTACAAAGTTCAAACTACTGTTCAAACTCAGCTATTATGGGATACGAGGATTACCCACTCAGATGCTTAGAATCGTATCTTTTGGTAATAGAACTCAATTTGTAGGAATTTCAGACGCTAGATCGGGAGAGGTGGAGCTCAAGTACGGAGTCCCTCAGGGATCCATACTGAAGGCCAGTACTCTTCTGATCTATGATGTTAATGACGTTGTCATCCGTACTCCACGGACAGATTGTCCAGTACGCAGATGACGACTCTCAGCTACAAATCAAATTCAAACAAAAACTGGAAGAGATGGCTGTTGAAGATCAGCCAACGCGATCAACATTTCAATTAGCTCAACCTCTTGAGCAAATCCAACAAAAATCATTCATTCTGTTTCTTTGCGAGATATCGAATCAGATCATAGTCCAACTGTTATGTTGGATGCGACTGAATCGAAGAAGTCTGGCAAATTCTAGAATACACCTCGACAGAGGGTTGACTTGGATTGCCATGTAGCAATCTATGCTCAAAGATAGCTTCAGGCATTTATGTACTGAGAGAACTATCAAGTACCCTACTCAGGTACTGACGGCGTATTATGGGGTGGCATATACCACACCTTCCTACGAATTGGCACTGTGGAGTGGTTGCGCAATATCACACCTTTCAGACTTTTATTCTTCAAAAAGAGCAGTTCGAACCATTGAAAAATTCAATGGAGAGAGTCGTGCAGACACCAGCGTTCAAAAGTATCAACCATATGTTGTCTCTTCCCTGT
This sequence comes from Matsumurasca onukii, assembly GCA_018831715.1. Lineage (NCBI taxonomy): Eukaryota > Metazoa > Arthropoda > Insecta > Hemiptera > Cicadellidae > Matsumurasca > Matsumurasca onukii. The sequence goes on from CM032064.1 coordinate 25,273,290, forward strand.
CTCTACATCCTTGAAACCTGCGTTTCTTTAAAACCAATTATTATAGAGGTGTAGACATACACTCTTATAGAGCAGGAAAAACTACCAGGCTGGGCGACACAGAACGGTGGTTTACGAGCGTTTGCAACTACTCAGGCAGGAGCCCGTTTTGTCGACAAATTGCCAAATTTGATAAAATGTGCTCAACGCCACGGCGTTCAAGTCTCGTCTAAAATCGGTGTTGACCGCAACTTTCTATAGTTCAGACGAGTTCTTGGCACACCAATGGAGACCCTAGTCCGAAATGGCTACCGGCCTTCGGATGCTTAAGTGGAAATTCAAATGCATGAGCCATTGTATGTATGAATGAGTTCTCGATGTAAGAATGAGTGAACAAAATTTTAACTTTTAAAATATTTAAAACAGTCCTGACGAATTTCATACCATGTATTTTTTGTTGACTAAATAAAAATATTTATTTAATTATTATTTAAAGTTGAGAACCAACAAGAATAAAACTGTTGCGTAACACGTAGCGTGGGTCTAACTAAACATACTAATTGCGTGAATAGATGGCAACTACAAAGTTACAAAAGGAACCAACAAGAATAAAAGCTGTTGCCCCAACACGTAGCGTGGGTCTCACTTAACATACTAATTGCGTGAATAGATGGCAACTACAAAGGTTACAAAGGGACCAGCAAGAATAAAAGCTGTTGCCCCAACACGTAGCATGGGTCTCACTTATTATACTAATTGCGTGAATAGATGGCAACTACAAAGTTACAAAGGAACCAACAAGAATAAGCTGTTGCTAACACGTGCGTGGGTCTCACTTAACATACTAATTGCGTGAATAGATGGCAACTACAAAGTTACAAAGAATTAGCAAGAATAAAACTGTTGCCCCAACACGTAGCGTGGGTTTCCTAACATACTATTGCGTGAATAGATGGCAACTACAAAGTTACAAGAGGACCCAGCAAGAACAAAGATGTTTTTTCGCCAACTAGTGTGGGTCTCACTAAACATGTTAATAGTTATTGCGTGAATGGATGGAAATTGCAAAGTTACAAGATGAACCAGCAAGAATAAAAGATATTACATAACACGTAGTGTGGGTCTCCTCTTTTATACTAATTGGGTGAATAGATGGCAACTACAAAGTTACTAGATGAACCAGCAAGAATAAAAGATGTTACGTAACACTTAGTGTGGGTCTCACTAAACATGTTAATAATTTTTGCGTGAATAGATGGCAATTGCAAAGTTACAAGTGGAACCAGCAAGAATAAAAGTTGTTGCGCTAACCCTTAAGCGTGGGTCTCACTAAACATAAATAAATAAATTGTTTATTGAGTTCACCATGTTGACATGTTATGCCAACGTCACTTAATTCCAGTCAGACATACATTTTGACATTCACTCTCTCTCATTCATTCGAATTGTACCACTCTATAACTGTAGTCAGTCTGTGTGTTCCGCGTTCTCCCAGGTTATCAAAAGAAAAATTTTATTTTCTGGGAAACCTTTTGAATTCAAACTTAGTGAGAACTTTATACTGCACTTATAGACTCAAGGCTCAATTATGGTATAGAAAATTGGGGAGGAGCAGAGAAAATTTATATTAATCCATTAATTATAACTCGGAACCATTTTATTCGCATATTGACTTTTAAAACATTACGTGTTTCCGCTTTTCCGTTATTCAAGCTGTTGCTGACACTCCCACTCAAGCATCTATTCGTTTACAAGGTACTCAAAGTGTTCTATAACCGAAGTGGTAATTACGCCATTGAAAGAGTGTACATCAGAACAAGAAGTGTGACTCAGGAGCTCTACACTCACCCTAAAGTAAACAAAACTATTTTCAAAAAGAGCTTCACATTTTTGGGTCCAAAACTGTACAACCAACTGCTAAATTCCATCAAAACAAACAATAAAAACTGTAAAAAAGTTCCTTAATAATGTAGAGAAATGGCTGTTTACCAAAGATGACGTGAGAGGTTTTTTGTTAGTAGTTGCTTGAATATCATCACGATACCAGTACACCGATTTTGCATTTTTTAAATTTTGAGGATGGTGAGGAGTTTGGGGGAGTAGAAAGGCCGGTCGGTGGCGGTATCTGCTTTCCGTTGTTCTCTCCCTATGGGCTCTCTATTTTTATAAGTAGCTTTACATTGTTGTTGTTGTAATGTGTATAAATACAATGTTTACGTTATGTTAATTTTAAGTGATTTTTCATAATGCTTCACACAAAAAGTAATGTATACTCGTATATAGTTTTTACAATTTTTTTATTATTTAAACGTACGTAAAAATTCAAGTTGTAATTCAAGTTGTATGTATATTATACGGGATACTGTAGATATGAGTATAAGTCACCATACTCACGGTTTATCATGCTTGTTTCAGTTCCTTGATACTATATGGTATAGAGCTATGGGGTAATTCCACTGACAGTCTCAACTATTTTCATAAAATCATTATATTAGAACTATGTTGTACATGAATTACAATCAGTCGTGCAGATCAGTTTTAAATAATTAAATATACTAACACTTCCTTCAATGTGTATATTTAAATGTTTAATTTTCATACATAAACAAATAGATAATGTTTTAACTTTTAACCGCACATGCAGTACTCTCATAATTACAATACTGTACTATATTTAGATATGAGCTCCAATACCCAGTCCATAAACTTACGTTATTTAAAACACTCCTCATTGCATAGGTTTAAAATAACTGGTTAACAAATTACCAATATCTATTAAGATATTAAATTTAAACACGTTCAAAAATGTTATAAATAATGTATTGGTTCAAAAAGATTATTATAAAGTAAGTGATTTTTTAAATTATAGAGAGTTAGTTTATAACGTTTGATTTGTATCTTATTTGAATGAAGGTATTTTATTTTCTGTTCATTATTGTGATTAAATTAGCTAATCTATTTTGTGAAGTAAATATTCATTAATCCAAGGACTTTTACATTTTGTTTTATCATATTTATATTTTATCTCTTTTGTTTCTTTACTTAGCGAGAGTGCTTCTTGTATTGCATTATAAAGCTCCTTTAATATTGTTCATATCAACAAAATTTAGTAAGGTAGGATTCCAATCATATTTTTTAAATAGTTTATTAATGAATCAAAGTTTGTTTTCTCGTAAGTTATTGTAGCGGGAGTCTTTTTTTGAAGATCTATTGATACAATTTTTACTTTTAATTACCAAAGCAATTAGACTAGACTATGATCTGTAATTTCTAAATGGAATATTCCTGCTGCAAAATATCGTAGTTCCTTATGTCTAACAAAAATATGGTATATTCATAATGATGAGACTGAGGTGACTCTTGTAAAACTGTTGATGAAGGAAGAGAACCCGTTGTTATACATTAACGAGAGATATGTTTCGACCTCAGGTTTGTCTTTTTTAAGACATATATCGACGTCAACGAGGAGAACTGCATTAGTTGTAAGCTTTTAAAGTTGTTTCTAGTTCTTGAATAAAGGTGTGCTGGGAATAATTTTGAAGTCTGTAAACGCCAATAGTATTAAAAATTGAGTTATTAACTTTTATTTCTAGAACTAAAATATCTGCAGTTTGCATTTGTATAAAGACGTTTTGGTGACTGACTGGTGAACGAGAGAAATGTTTAGGCACTTCCCGTAGAGCTACTCCCCTCAACCATCTATTCTTTTTAAAGGTCTTGTTGTAAAACCACCAGGAAACATCTGAAAACTCGACTTTGTTTAACCCCCAGCGCGGTAGCGGCCGTTAATGGCGTCGGCCGAAAATGGGGTTGTGCAGTGGTTTACTATTTTGACTGTAGCGGCTAAACTAGTGATCGGATCTTTGATTTTACGATAAAACGTAGTGTGGAATGAAGTTTTCTACAACTTTTGTATTTGAAATTTTATCCTATCTCCAATAGGTAATTTGCTATTTCGCTTTAAAGATAAACTGGTCAAAATTTACTTTTTCGTGTGTTTGGGCTTATTTAACGGGTACTTATACAACTTAGGACCACGAAAACCAACCTAAGTTAGAACGACTAAAAACACTATGCAAAATCCTAAATTACATTTTTGCCTTTAATATTTATGTACGTACTCAAAGCCTTTCGTTAGATACGATATTTTGTAACGGCTATAACACCCGCAGTATAGTTCTTAAGTCAGCCAAAGTCATACTAAAAGATTCGTCAATTTATATTAATAAAAACAAAATTGACTAGCGAAATATTTTTATGACAGGGCTGACTTGAAACATCCTAGTGCTATGTTCAGCTTATAAGCTACTTATAGTTCTTTAAGGCTAGCCTCACTTGTGATTCGCTTCACTCGGTCTCCGTTGTCCTTCCTGACGAAGATCTTGCCGTCCTTGGTCCATATGAACTTGTAGCCTCGGTCCCTTGCAGCCTCCTTGGTCCGGGAGGGGAGCAGCTTGTTTGCTGGCGAGAGGTGCTCGTTGATGATTACTTTGTCCTTCACCATGCGGGGGTTGATCTTGTCAGCTGTCAGGCGTCGAGTCTTCTTGAAGCCGTTGATCCACACCTCCTCGTCTCGCTTTGACTTGAACTTCACGACGATGGGGGATGCTCGCTTGCGGTTGTAGCTAGAGACACGGTGAGCAGCTTCCACAGTCCTACCCTTATACTCCACGTCTATGGTTGATGCGATGTTTGACAGCAGGGTCTCCATGTCCTCGTTCTCTGTCTCAGGAACACCGCTGATCTCTATGTTACTGATCCGTGAGTTCCATATCCCTCATCCGGGTCTCTAGGTCGACAACAGTACTACGCAGATTCTTATTTTCTTCCTGAAGGTATCTGGCCTCGTCCTTTACATGTTCAATTTCTTCCTTTACTTCCTTCATCAGCTCTGCAGCTTGGTCAACTTTTCCAGAGAAATAGTCTGTTGAGACTCTAAATTCCTTGAATTCTTTGCCGTATGTTTGCAGCTCGCTAAAGACCTCTCCTTTAAAAGCATTTAAAGTAGATAAAAGGAAATCTTTCGTTATCGCAGTAGCGAATATTAATAACATTTATAAATTAAATCTTCATGGTGAGCTTTATCTGTTTGCGGACGACACATTGCTTTTGTCTAAAGGGAAAAACTGGTTGGAAGTCAAAGAAAAAGCTCAGAGCGATCTGTACTTATTGAATAAATGGTTTGGTCAAAACGTGCTTTCTCCAAACACAGCAAAACTAAATTCATGCCAATACCATTGAGGGACTGCTCATATTTTGAATTACTATATACGCACACTATTTGCCACGTTGTGAACTTTAATTTGTGGGTTGCAATAATCTTTGTTCACTTTAAAAGATGTTGGAGTCGGTGCTGCTATTCCTTTGATAATATTGCTTCAGCAGCATCGGCTTCAACCTTTTTTTAAGTGAATAAAGATTATTACAACCCACAAATTAAAATTCTGGCGTGCAATATATTGATATACTAAATTACTAATAATGATTGGCAACTTAATTTCGTTTTACTGGTTACCATGAAATGGGTATAGCTATACAATTTTACTGTAATGTAATGGATAAACGCATTTGTTATGATGTAGCACGTAAAGCAATATCGAATAATCTCATAATTTTACTGTATTTGACTATTGATTAATTGTTGAAGTCAGTTCTTTTTTTGTTAAACAGTTTTTTAAAGACAAATTGATAGTAATAAATCTTACACTTCAGGTTTAGCATTTTTGTTACTAATAACATTTCTAAATTAAATCTTCATGGTGAGATTTATCTGTTTGCGGACGACACATTGCTTTTGTCTAAAGGGGAAAACTGGTTGGAAGTCAAAGAAAAAGCTCAGAGCGATCTGTACTTATTGAATAAATGGTTTGGTCAAAACAAAGACTTAAGCTAAAAGATTACCCTCGGAGACTCGCCAGTAAATTCACGGACACTGGAGTAGGCACCACGAACAAATATAGACCTCAGACAGGACTTGAACATCCCGCAGCTCCGATCGAGTTTAAGGCTTTGGGAAAGAATGTTGAAGAGCTTAACTGAATTCTAAACAGAATGGTTTTGAAAAAAAAAGAAGATTGTTTGAGGATGGAGAGATTGGTGAAATTTCTTAGTGGATATCTTGAATCGTGAATGTTGGCATGTCAAAACTATCTGTGCAAAGGAAAGTGTTTCGAGAATGTAAATTGATGGAACGGTCAGTATGTGGTGCTTTTTGAAGCAGTCTGCACAAGATTATCTTCTTGAAAGTGAGAAAATAATGTGTACAGCCTTTATTAATTTGAAGTCTAAATAGGAACAGGGATCTCTGACTCTCACGCCCTCACACTGGCATTGTATATGCAAGATAAGAATAAATGAGGCCATAGTAAGCACTTTCGCATCGACTGTTTGTCTCAGCTGTCTTAGCATAAAAATGACAGTGAAAACCTTCTTGGAAACATGCTCAGGCGAAAACTGAGATTTTAATCAATGGTTACACCTAGAAATATGGTGTCACATGAAGAATTAGGCTGAATTTCAACTGCCACCCCTAAAAGCAAAAGTTCGAGGTGATCCGAATTGCCACCCCGTGAACACCGATGAGCTTCACTTCACCGTTGACAGGCGGTCTAGGCGATCTAGTCCAGCGGGTTTGGTTTGAAATTCTACCCCTCTTATAGTAATCAACTAAGCAGTTGTTTACTAATATTTACATGTAAAGTACTACGGTTTACCATATTAGTGATGAAATTTAGTTAGTATGTGCACCATGGTACACGGAAAAAATATTCAAAACTAGCGCCATCTCTCCCGGATTTACCCTATCCTTTTTTACACCAACCTGTAGTAGTCTGTACAAGTGACTGACTGTTAGTATAAATTACAAACACGTTTTTGATTACAACTTATTTATTTCTGGAGATGATTTAATGTTAGTAACCACTATCGGAATTAACATTAATAGCTTGTTGACAAGCCAAGGGCCAAACATCCGAGGCGTACACCCGATATCCCCGTAATTGTCAGGGAAAGGCAAAAGTTCGTCATGTATCTTAAATTGTACTATATTCACAAGTAGTTTGTCATTAAATTTTAACGATTTTTCCTAGACGCAAGTAAGTTTTTTAGTCGATTTATCCTGGCTTAACTATTAATAATAATATGTACTACTATTGAATTATTGGAAGTATTGGGTGGTAATGGGTGGTTGTGAATCTTATAGGTACAAGTTGAAAACCAGGCTAGTGAAGTAAACTTCAATGGAAGGGAGGTTAACTGAAATAAAAAAATCATTAATTGGATGACATAGTTTCCCATTTGCTGTATAAATAATGTAATTTTCATTTCAACATTTTGAAAATATGTTTCTTATAAGTCAAATGTCAGGCTAATTAAGAATTTTAGAGTATTTATATATGTATTTATCAAATAATGATGTGTTGAGTTAGTTTTAAAAGGTAGGATGTTGATTACTCAAACGTTACTGTCATTCATTTGGCAGATATCTATTGTAAAAGGAGCCTAAAATTACCTACATAAGTTGTATACATTTTTCCGGGGAGCACATAAAAAGCGCACCCGAAAAAATTGAAAGTTAAATTTAGACATGAGACTCATGTCTCATGACACAAAATGTAGGTATTACAATTTGATTTCCTGATTAAAATGTTTTCTTAGTTTCAGATGTTGACTAACAATTTGATTTCTTGTCTTAAAACCATGAACTTATATACTTGTCCTGGTACACGAATTAGACTTCGGAATCAGCCTAAAATGCATCATTACAAGTCTTAGGTTTTAAAATTTTCCCAGGGGAGGACCCACGGACCTCCCTGGGTATTCCATACCCCCAGACCCCTTGATCACCTTCCGAAAATAAATGCTCGCAACGCCACTGCCAAAGTTAGGGTTTTGTGCCAGGAATATTTTCATGTTTTAGACGTATAGAGAGAGGCTACTATACAATAACAGTTTGAAATTAAACGTTAGAAAAATTAAGCTTTTGACCAATTATTCTATAATTAAAAAGAAAGCGTACTATGGTGAAGCATTGTTTACTTTTGGGTCAGGTTATGTTTCCAAAATCAAAATAATTATAATTCTATTCTAAAATAGTTATAGTTAAAATGCAAGAAAACACTGATTTTTTAATAATAAAACTTGTTTCATTTGAGTGTTACTTGTCGTTTGTGTTCAATAAGCTAAAACTATACAAGGTGTTTGGTACAGACTGCAAAAGTTGATATGATTCACAAATATTCGACAGTATTTTGGTGCTCGTACTGAGTGACTCATGGTAAACAGTGGAAGCTGTGGGGGCCACGTGTCAAATATGTGTACTGCGATGCGTACTGTAATTGCTCATCCATGTTCACAGGGTGGCAATTCGGATCACCTTAAACTTTCATTTTCAAGGGTGGCAATTGGAATTCACCCGAAGAATTAATGGTCTTCCCCCAGGAGGATCTAGGAAATTCCATCATTGGTTTAGAAGATCTCTTCGAGACAGATAAGTTTAGAGGTTGGGTCTTCCCAGGTTTGATGTGGAGGTGGTTGTCATGACACCATTGGAGAAGAGAGGTGTATTCCAAGAAATCGCTTTGCTCCAGGATTTCCTTATTCTTTACTAAATTGTTTTATTGGATCGATTGTGTTTTCCATCAACTTACGTGTGTTTTATCGATTATACAGCAGTTAGTTGACTGGTTGACTAAAATGACAATACATCTCGCTCTCGAATGGGAAAGCAAGGCGTGCATCAAGGGTCTGTGTTGGGTTCTTTGATAATTATATACAGTATATATATTACGATATATATACAGGGTGTCGGTGAACTCTCTGGACATACTTTGTAGACATGTTCCTTGGGTCAAAACAAGAATATTCTACTATATAAACAGGGGTCTCCGGCGCTTCGTTGTCCATCTGTCTGTGTGGATGTGTTTTTTACTAAAATAATTATGACAATAAAACTAATAAACTAATTTCCACCAAACTTTGGTCAAAAATTTAAAATGCCATTGTCTAATTAGGAAAAAATATTCTTTCATTTAACCTTCAAATTTCAAAATGGCGGTCATTTAAAATTTCAAAGTTGAATAGCTCAAAAACGAGTACGTTTACAACAAATTTATAAGAACAACTACTTTTAGTGTATTTATTTTCCTTTCTAAAAATGTATAAACTTTGAAAATCGAATGAGAAACAACAAAGTTATTGTAGTTTCTGTCTTACCGGCCCATGTCCGCCATGCGTTCCTCCAGTCAGCTAACGCAACAACAATGGAACTGACTACATTATTTTGATTCAGGAGTTTGTTAAATTCGTTTGGACATCTCTACAAACAATAATTAGTCTTTCCATGTATGCTACCGTGTCGAAAGTCGTCATTTCGTACAGCTCTTGCACAAACAAATAAATAATATTTTATGTCCTCTGTTTTGGTAAATTAAATAGAAGATTAAATAAAAAGTTAAAAATGTAATGTTTTATTTTAAATTGTTTAGTTATTGGGAATTTCAAGTTGACTTAGTTAGCTAAAAAATCTTAGTTAAAACTTAAAAGTAAATTAAGTTAGTTAATGTCGGAGTTCTCCTATGAATATCTCTACTCTCTAAAACACCAAACCTAACCTAAGCTTAAAAAAGGATTTTGAAGCAATAGCTTTCTAAAGATACAGTTATTACTATTATTATGAAAGTTTAATAGTTTTGAATAAGTAAAACAATATTTTTATTTAAAATTTTCCATTTATCTTCCAGAACAAAGGAAATTAAAGTTTATTTTATTTGTTCGTGCAAGAGCTGTTCAAAATGACGACCTTCGACACGGTAGCATATATGGAAAGACTAATTATTGTTTGTAGAGATGTCCAAACCAATTTAACAAACTCCTGAATCAAAATAATGTAGTCAGTTCCATTGTTGTTGCGTTAGCTGACTAGAGGAACGCATGGCGGACATGGGCCGGTAAGACAGAAACTACAATTACTTTGTTGTTGTTTCAATCGATTTTCAAAGTTTATACATTTTTAGAAAGGAAAATAAATACACTAAAAATAGTTGTTCTTATAGATTTGTTGTAAACGTACTCGTTTTTGAGCTATTGTGAAATGAAATAATATTTTTACCCTAATTGGACTATGCCGTTTTACATTTTTGACCAAAGTTTGGTGAAAATCAGTTCAATAGTTTTATTGACATAATTATTTTAGTAAAAAACACATCCACACAGACAGACGGACAACGAAGCGCCGGAGGCCCCTGTTTATATAGTAAAATAGTCTTGTTTCGACCCAAGGAACATGTCTACAAAGTATGTCCAGAGAGTTCACCGACACTATGTACATATATATATTCTTTGCAATAAACTATAATTACGATATATTCCATACACTTGAGGGAACAGCCATTCTGTTCACAGATGAAATGACTCTGTTGCAGATGATTATGATCCAATCCTATATTTAAATGACATGTTTTATCAGGTGAGGTGTCAATTAATAAATTCTGACTTTTTGGGCCTCACTCACCTTAAGGTTAGCGGAAGACTACGATTTCTTGAAGAATGGAGGATCTTCACGTCAAAATTACACACAGACACACACACCCACACATAAACACAACAGTCTTCCGCACTTCCCGACGTTTCGCGGCACCTACAAACGTACCGCGTTCTCAGGGCTTTCGTCCGGTCTTTAACGCGTTGCAGTGGTTCGAACCACTGAACGCGTTACGTTTGTAGACCGTCGGGAACGTCGGGAAGTGCGGAAGACTGTTGAGTTTTAATGTCTCAATATCAATATTTCAATAATGTCAACAAATATTGTATTATTGTGTGTGTGTGTGTGTGTGTTAGTTGTGTGTCAGTGTGTAATTTTGACGTTAAGATCCTCCAATCTTCAAGACATCGTAGTCTTCCGCTAACCTTAAGGTGAGTGAGGCCCAATTAAAAGTCAGAATTTATTATGATCCAATCGTCGCTGAAATTAAAGTTAACCCAATTCTTTCCACCACAATGTTCCAAAAAGCGGTAAATGGAACATTACAGCAAGTTACAGTAGTAGTCTCCATTGACTATAAATATCTCTCTCTTAATGATACCAAGACCTCAGCTTAGACGTTTTCTCTGAGTAAAAGAGTGACATGGTAGGATTCAGACAAGATGCTTGAGTTTGTTGTATGTTCTTGATGGCGATCTCTTTTGGAAAGAGAAAATCCATGCGTGCTCTATGAAACACGGCTAAGCAGGATCTAAGAAACACGGCTAAGCAGGATCTAAGTAGGGCTCGGAAGGTTGCTGTAGGAGTGGACAAAAGTTCATGTTAGAATGCCTGATTTCCCCTCTTTCACACTGCGACCCGGTTGGCAGGCTACTATTTGATTAATTCGTTATCGAAAACAAACTACACAATTCATATTTCCTATTAGGCACATAAATGCAAAGGCGTATTATAACACCGCTTAGGAAGTAACCCTGAATAATTGAAAAGGGATAGACAATTAGGGCACAGAGTAATTCCTATAAGTATAACTCTTCAATCCACTTAATGTGACAGTGTTTATTTTAAGTACCGAACCGCCGCCCTACTTCGGTGATGGATTATTGATTGCGCTTGTGCATGATGTACTGTAGAATGTAGATAGTTATCACCGGCAGCAGCGTGTGGATTGGATCGGCACCTAGCGGTGACATTGGTGACCAGGTGAACGCGAATGAGCACTGGTGTGAGTAAGCTCGGGTGAGTGTGAGTGCGGTTCGCGGAGTAGTGGACGCGACACTCACCTGTGGATTATTCAGTAGCAGATCGCGTGGGAGGCTCCCGACCCAAATACAGACAAATAATTTTCCCACAGTCCGCTTTGTCTCACAGTCACATTGCCACGTGATCGATGAGCTCTGATTGTGTCCGGCTGCTCGCCAGTAGCCAGTAGCTAGTAGCCAGTAGCCAGTAGCCTGCAGGCTGTGTCCTGCAATCCTGAATGCTCCCGCTCTCGCCGACTCCCGAACACCCGCTTGAACCAGGTACAAATTCATTGTACACAGCTCAATTTATATACAGTATTAAATTAAACACTTAAAAGATAAATATAGTACCAAAACAATATAAACAAATAGTTTGTTGCGCAAAACAAGCTACGTGCCGTGCATTATTCGAAATTCATTTTAATCTGCTAAAATTTGCCTCTCATTCGCTAGGGCATTTTTGAGTAAACTCAGTCTTCTTGAGGAAGTGAGTTCCTGCCTGATAAAGCAAACGCTCGTTCATGCGAGCCACCGTTCTGTGTCTCACAGTAGCGAGTTTCAAATATTTGAATACTCGTACCGGTCTACACGATTTACTTCCTTTCTAATTGTGCAATCGTGCACTTCCTGAAAACAAGGACCATTTCCATTTTCAAACTCCAAATAAAGGCAATCGCCAATCCGAATCATGTTTAAACTTTTAAGGCGTTCTCTCATGAGATCAGTTTTTCTGATAACAAATTAGTAACATTCCCATACATGTTAGAAACTCTGATTTTCATTAAAGGTAATTTTCAAAACTTTAACAATTCCTTCCTAACAATCTACACAACATCAGACCAGATCTAAAAACTCGTTGCCCTTGAATATCGCTTCACACACTGACTAGTTCTTTCAAAAGCACGCTGTTAACTCTGAAATAACTCTGTTCAACCATCCTCTTTCGAGTCTAAAATTAGAGGCAGACCTGCGTAGGTTCAAGTTTAGTTTACACTATCACTGCTACGGGAGCCTATGGGCACTTTGAGGTTTGCACATGTTACATGTCGATCGCTGTGAAAGTGTTAAAGTTTTTTTTCATCAGGAATATTATATTGTCAAAGACCATTTTAGTGATGATGGGTTCTTTTAGCTAGTTTTAATACTGTATATATTAAATATAAAACATAGTATTTGACATAGTATTTAAATTCTGTTTGTAATATTTCCGGCTTGTTGATTTAAAATAACTATTTGACAGTCACATGTTTCGGATAAACATTCAGATTTAAGTACTTTTCTAAATTTTAAGGCAGGAAGTAGTTGGGCCAGATGGTGTAGTGGTTTAGCATAACCGCCCGGCAAGCGGGAGACCCGGGTTCAAGTCCCGGTTCGGTCCAGACATTTTTGTCTTCATATTTCTTTAGTATTAAATAAAATAGTAATAAAGTAATATTTAAAATAATATTACTAGAATTTGGTGATGAATGAGAGTTGTGAGTGTGTGTGTTACTTGTATGTTTGAATGGGATCTAGATGAGTTTTAATGTCAAAATGGTTTCATTAAATTAGCCAACCTGAAGTGTATTCTGCAAATGAAATGTTCCGATTATGATTCCCGAAAAAGTACCTCCTGTAGCAAGAAAAAGCAAGGAATATTTTTCTGCTGCGTTTACTGATCCTCTTTGCTTCTCCGTGGAGGACATAATTATACATATAGGCCTACCCTTTGCGATCGCAAGGTGAGCAGGGCCAGACATTGAGACATGACCGTTTTGTAGTCTTTTATAAAAACATTTTTTAAATATTATACATTTCAAAAGGTTTAAAGAAGTACATTTTCATTTTGTAATTAACTTTTTGATTTGTAAGTGTACATTCCTATACAAAATATGCAAGTAAAGTATGAAAAATCATCCTGAAAATAAATAAGATCTGAAAGGGTTAAGTTCTTCCAACAGTACAAGTAAAATTATTGAATTCGTCATAACCTTGCAGTTTAAAATCTTGTTTTAAGTCCATAACATATCACCGATCTTAAATCTAACTATCTCAAGGCTCAAGATAATTTGTTCAATCAATAGCCTGCTCACAAGTCAAAATGCATGTTTTTGTAGGTCAGTTTACACTGTATTAGATTAGATTAGATAAAGTAGGGCTGGTAATGAACCAATTGTACGTCAACCAAAGGTTTATTGTACTGCCCCGGTTATCTTAGCCTGGGAGACCCACCCCCGTGGGACCACAAAGCCTCAAGATGACTCCCCCAAGCTCAGACAAGTGAACTTCATCCCAATTACGTCCCTCTAGAAGACATCTTCTCCTAGTCTCCAGAGAGGGACATTCTAATAGGATGTGCCTAGCAGTTTCTGCTGCCTGCTCGCAAAGTCTACATAGAGTATTACCATTATGCAATCTCAATTTCTGTAGATGATGCCTGAAGTGCCCATGTCCAGTTAAATAAGATATTAAGAATCTGATGTCAGAGCGTTTTAGTTTTAAGATGCTATTGGAGAGCGCCCTGCTAGGCCCTTTTAGGAGCAAAAAGGGCCTAGCAGGGCGCTCTCCAGTACACTGTATTACACTCACGTGAAACATTAGTATTTACCTTTTTTTACCTTTTAGTATTACACTAAAATGTCTGTAAGGTGACAAGTGATTTTGTTGAAAATTGTTTTTGAACCATTCGTTCACAGTTTTAATCTGTCAAACGATATCTGCAAACCTATGTAAACCTTGGAAAATAAATATATTGTTATTCTAATAGAGACCATTCTACAGCGTTGCGGAGTTTATGGAGTGACCCAACAATTGTACATGAAGGCAGAGACAATATTTGTGATGCGTTGATTTGTATGACACCATTTTAATTCTTTATATTTGTAAACAGTGCTTTTCTCACTCTCTCTTATTCTCATAAACATGTCACATTTCCCATTAACTGTTGATAATCTTTGACCAATTATGTGTCCTTCCACTTTAGCCCGTCAATGCTCACTAAGTCACGTTTGTCATTGATTATCGCTCATAAGTCATTAAGTATTTTATTTGTCGGTTAAATACAATCAGTACAATAGGCCAAGTCAATATATACAATGCCAAATAAAAATCCAAGACATGCATAAATATTGTAAACAAAATTTGAACCATGAAAAGTTAAGTTAATATTTGAAATATTTACAATAATTCATAAAAATGTTTACACTAGTTTAAAGGTAAGCCTAAGCTACAGAACAATGCAGCGTGCAAAATTCCCAATCTTATAATGTATAAATATACTAGGTACCTTCTACATAACCAAACAAGCTTAAACCAGTGCTGAAATTTGAAGCATGGTGTAGTGGTTAACTTGCATAAAATCTAAATTAGCGTAGCAGGGATTTAGGAGGAGCTATCTTTTCACAGTGGTGGAAAATCTTGCTGGAGGGAGATTGCGGACAGGATATGGCACAAGGTTAAAATACCTGATACCTGTAAGAGGAAACAATTATTAGTTTTAGAAAGTCTATTTCTGGGGATAAAGAGATCACTACTGTGTCTGGTTAAGTAAGTGTGGATTTTTAAGATAAAGCTGTCTTGACTTGATGACTAGTAAGCATTGAAATATATATTCAATTATTACAGCCAAAATTTAATTCTGAACAACAAAGACTTGCAGTGCTGAAGGAATCGTGCACCAGAGATTATTCTTAGTGCTTTCTTCTGCAAAATGAGGATTCTTTGGTCACCAGCTGAGTGTCCCCACAGCCTTGTTTCATAAGCCAAAATGGAGTGAAAGAAGGCAAAATATGCTAGCTTTAATACATGCTTAGAAAGATCACATGTTAAGCTGCTCAATAGGTACACCACTCTACTCGGACTAGTACATATACCATCAATATTATCATTTCAGAGTAACTTATTATTCAGAATAAAACCCAACAGTTTTACAGAATCAACACTTGAACACATGAACAAACTAAATGAAATTTCTTGAGTTTTGGACTCATTTAGAACTAGTTTGTTAAGAATGAACCATTGCTGTACAGAGCCCAGTCGTTCGTGAGATGAAAACAGAGTAGTGTCGTCGGCAAAAAGAACAGCACTAGCAGACACACTCTAGTGGAGATCATTTATTGCTATCAAGAATAACAAAGACCCCTTGTAGAACTCCGTGCTTGACCCTAATGGGTCTGAGTTCATTTCTTTCCAACTCGCAATCTGAAATCTATTTGACAAATATGAATCGATAAATCGAAAAGCACAATATCTTAGGTCAATGTCTCAATTTGACCCAAGAGAACTTGGTAAAGGATTCAGTCAAATGCACGAGAAAGATCGCAAAGAATTACATGAGTAGACTACTTTGATTTTAAAGATTTGATAATCTCAACTACAAGAGAATCAACAGCTAAAGTGTTTGATTTCTTTTTTCTAAACCCGAATTGAGACGGTACAAAGAGACTGTGCTTTTCAAAGTAACAATACAATTGGCAGAACACCACAGGCTTCAAATATCTTGGCAAACACAGGTATCAATGATACTGGAATGTAGCTAGAAACAATTTTACAAGGCCTTTTTTGTAAATTGGGTCAGTCCTAGAAACTTTAAGGACATCTGGGAAGATACCATGCTGAAAAAAGAGTTAATCAAGTTTGCTAAAACAGCCGTGAATGTTTACCATGATTTAATTTTTGACTGATAAAGATACCAGAATTTAAAGGTATTGGAATATATTGTAGTTTAAAATTTTAACATTTCCAAGCTTTTCATTAACAGACGTAGCCTACAAATGTCATAAAATAACTAATACATTGTTTCAACAAGTTAGGTGTCAGGTCGTAGACATCTTTACTGCTACATACTTTGAAATTACTAACTGTCCTAACTAAATCGTCCACAGTCACTAGGCTCCTTGAGAAACCATAAGCTACATCAGGTATGATGGTAACATACTCGGTGTCGGGAGCTGCAAGTTCAGGTATGTTGCCAACTATTTCATCCACAGACTGAATGAAAAGTCATCAGCTGAAATACCCAAATCTACCTCAGGGTCGGTTCTGGGTCTATTTCGATTTATAAGAGCCCATGCCGCTTTACATGGGTTCGAAGATTCACAGATGAATGCATCATTCGCAGAAAGTTTGGCATTCCGTATACAGAGACGGTAGTCATACCGTAGTAGTCTCAGTAAGGGAAGCAGGACAGGTCTGTCTTTGGACAGATCATGCAGTAAAGTAACGAAACCTTTCATACGAGCATTCATGTATGCTGCTGCTGAATTTGTGGCGATGTAAAACAAGTAAAAATTGTTATGGAAAATTAAAATCAATGCTTAAAATAAATTGATAATCAGAACAGAGGAAACGCCTGCATCACATGCATTCTGCGTCTCATGAGAAACAGGCGATTCTAGAAGTAGAGTTTACGCCTGTCTGTGGCCCATTGAAAGGTCTTGGCTGTGGGCTCGTTGATAGTTAAAATCACAAATAACAAAATACATAAATACAAACTTTAAACATTAAAATTAAACATGTTAAACAATTAAACTATAATATTGTTTATACGAATCAAGTGTTTTTAAAAGTGGGGTTTATTTATATACTGTATAATGTATATACAATATAATTTCAAATATAAAGCATGATCTACCTTTACATGCAAAAAAACCGAGATTCGAACCCGTGACCTATAGTGTTGCCTCTCAGTCTATACTTGCACTAAGAGACAACACTATTCTCCCCGTAATCGTAAGTTGTGGTTTATTGGGGATACAGATTGTTTCATATTTCTAGGTCCTCTGGTTCGTCATTAGTTCGTTTGAGACAGCTTTTGTAAAATATCATTTATAGTCAGTGGATATCTGCAAATTCTTGGTTTAATTTTAAGTGGGCGTTACCGTAGTTTATTTATCAAAATGACTGGTGAGTCGAGGCAAGACTCGGTTCGTTTGACTCTCGATACCATGACAACAGTCGATGTGACCCCTTGTGTGTACGGTAGGTTACAAAGATATCAGCTGTTTCTACCAAACACCCCCTCCACTATCACCCGCACACCATCACTACCCCACCTAGCCCCTAGACACCATTAGCCGATGTTAATAATCTATGACTATAGATCGGTAGGTGTTAAACATGTATATCGTGATTCGTGATTGTGAATTGTTTTGTCGAATGTGGCGGCAGAACTAGGCACTAGGCCAAGGACACATAGCACACATCACATAGCTCAAAGCACACAGAACTCAGCACACAGCTCAAAGCTCAAAGCACACAGCTCAAAGCACACAGCACACAGCACGTGTTGCCGTGCACTAACTACACGCCCTGGGCATGTGAGCGGTGAACAGTGACACAGTACAAGTAAGTTGTAATTACTCATTTTAGTAGGTTGTTGTCACTGCACAAAGGTTCTTTATTTTTAAATGGCGTGATGAAATATATTTGGACACTTAACTTTGGGCCAATAATTTCATTAAGTCTATGGACAGCCCTACCCATACCGTTCCTATGTCCTATCCTGTAATTATCACTACTGTATGCACCGTAGATTATTTACTGTTTATAGGACTTTTAATTTTATTAATGTAGTTTTGGATCAGACTTCAGGCAAAGATGTAGTTTAATTTTCAAGGTTGTGAAGAGTGATACAAGTAGAAATGTAGAATCAAAAATATAAAACACACACAACGCAAATGAAAGAGAACTGACACTAAAATACAAGCATGAACCCACTTACACACATAACAAGGGGAAACACGCTTAAATCTACACGGTTCAATTCATTCGAAATATAAAAGCCATAATAAATGCTGTAGTACATAAGACATTTTAGCCGTTGACGATTTATTAAAGATATTATTTTAAGGTAAAAAAGAACATTAACTGAGTGTGCGGTGTGCCATGATTTTATGACTATTGACTAACCCAGTAACCCTCCACCTTGACTGAGAAACGGTGTGAGAAGTTAAATGTGGAAGCTCGTGTTGTCACACTATGAAGTGAGTTACATACATGGTGAGTACGTTTCCACATCTTTCAGTAAACTCCCAAACTATATATTTATCAGAACAAATCCACCATCGAGGTTTTTAAACTGGTTAAAAACAATACAAATACAATATATAAAACCCGTTCCTACTATGGATCTACAAACCCCTCTAAAGAACAAAACTTCTTCTAAGTTCAAACTTACGATCACGTATGGTAATAATATATATATATTTTTATATTTAAAATGTTAAACCAAGGGTACTTAGTTGTTCTTTTCTTCACACTTATATAACGAATAACTGTCAAAATATAAGGGGTTTTGTTCTTGAAGTGAATATATACTGTATATATCCGTATTTTATACACATTTACAACATACACATAGTATTATGTTACAGAATTTTATGGAAAATATAGGGTCTCATAGAAATTCAGTGAAGAGACCTCCTTCAAAATCAGGTAAAATTAAATAATGCCGTGAGAGAAAGTTCGTTACATGAGCTTATACAACATGGATATTTGCTACCTATTAAAGCTTGACCGTGAGGCATATTATTGACATTTGCAAATACATACTACTAAGTTAGATCTAGTTAAAACATGACTAAATTAGCAGAAATACTAAGATAACCTCAAACAAAACCCTATCATAAGTTCAAAACTTTTACAAAAGTCCATTAACATAGAAAACTGGAACAAAATAATAATAAATTGAATCCAGAAAAACCTAAGATAAATACATCAATGCTTTCTTACCGCAATGAACTAATAACACAACCTTAACAGCTAGTAAACATAAATTATTCATAGTAAATATTGAATTAATTTGCCGAGCATGAGCGCAGATCTCTGTTTCAACCCAACTCCACCGTTTGGCTCTTAGTTTGTCAGTCCGTCTGGTCGTAACTTAGGCCGTACCTATGGACAGATTTTCTTAAAATTTGTTAGAAACGTACTTCGTTCACAGGCTACGTGAGTGTTAGGAGATTCGACATTTTTTAATTTCAAGACGGTGGCAGTAGTAGGGTGCCCAAGATGACGATGTAGTCGGACTGATGACTGTCTACGGGCGTTAAAAGATCGTACGTTTGTTAGTTGTTTGAAACTACAAAACCTCTCTTCAACTTTGAACAAGCTACAACTACTTTAGTGGCTTTACAATCCAACAAACGCTGTTCTCACGTGACGAGTTGTACTATAACATTATTTTATCAAACAGATTATCTAGGACGCATTCGACCACATTTTTGAAATTCCACTTGTAAATGGAATTTCAGACCTTAAAAAGTACTGTATTTCTATTAGCTTTTCAAAGTAAACTTATTCTTGGATCAAAACTTTGAATTCGGAAAATCAGCTTCCAATCCACCATAAACAATATTTATAAAAATATAAGGACAGGTATTCCGTTCTAAACTTGTGCATAACAATAATTATCATTCTTTATTTGTATTATAATTAAATAAAACCGGGTTCTGTGATTGTCCTTTTAAAAATTAGGTTAGGCAATGTTATGTTGCCGAGAAGATGGGCTCAGTCCCGAAACCGGTTGTGTGACAAATTAAAATTGTTGAAAGGGTACTATTCTGTCCACGTCTTTTTGGTAATATACAGAGTGTCCCATAAGTAAAGTGCCAGACTCTAGGAAAAGATTATATGGGTCATAATAAAGAGAAAATTAAGAATAAAATTTTTCCAAAAACGCTCAGTTAACCAGATATTCGCCATTTTATATTTGTCACTAATTATTTATCATCTCCCACACCACTTATCAGGTTTGACTCAAACTTAGCATACATTTGTATCTAAGTAAGACCATTTATGGGAAAAATTACCAGCATAATCTAACTTATAATTTTAAAATGGTGTCTATTATATGGTATTTTTAGGGAATTTCTGGCGTTACACCTTAAATAGCGAATAAACGGTGAGTTCAACGATAAAATTAAAAGAATAACGTTTTGTAGTGAATTTTGTTACCTATCTATTGACACCAAGGTCACAAAATTCTATTGGGAAAAAACAGACAACTTCCAACTTATTATCTTGATGTTTGCCACGGTTTCCTCTGTAACTTTGTTGATTCTTAATAGATTTTTTTGACCTTGGTTGTAATAGATATGTACAAAACGGCAGTCTTCACATTTTATCGTAAAACTCACCGTTTATTCGCTATTTAAGGTGTAACGCCAGAAATGCCCTAAAAATACCATAAAATAACCACAATTTTAAAATGAAAAGTTAGATTATGCTGGTAATTTTTTCCATAAATGGTCTTACTTAGATACAAATTTACGCTAAGTTTGAGTCAAATCCGATAAGTGGTGTGGGAGATAATATATAATTAGTGACAAATATAAAATGGCAAATATCTGGTTAACTAGGCGACTTAAAAATCCAATGATTAAATGCTAACAATATGTAGTATACGGCCAAGTAGAACTTGTACTGATCAAGAGGGCGACTGACAAGTACAAGTCCACCAACCAGAACGAGATAGGTATTCTCCTGTCAACCTGTCAACTCATGTTGTATGTTGAGCAAAGAGAGTTGAGTGTTGACACAACACTCCAGCACTCCAGCACTCCAGCTAGAGTTGGTTACTCGAGTGTAATTACAGACCAAGTTTTTGTTATTTCTCTCCTCGGTAAAGGTAGAAAATATCCATTATGTGGTGTGAACCTCTATTATGACCAGCTGCAAAGGTATGCGTAGTATTGCAATGATTATGGTGAGTACCATTTCTCATACACATTCAGCAAGACGGCGATATCCCAAGTTCCTGAAACGGGAATCGAAATAGTGACATCCGCTAGTGGAAGTAGTTTTTTGTTTGAAATGTGTTACCATCGTTAATAAATTTTCATATTTAAGATATTATTGCGGACATTTTGCATAGTTTTGTGACAAGAAGTACACAACGTTTTGGAATCTGCAATGACTGGGCGTGAATCTGCACGCCAACACTCCGATGACTATCATTGCCACAACTCCCTTCTCTCTGCAGGAGAACACTCCGCGTCTTTAGTTATGTTTTTATTTTAACTGTCATTCTGTCAGTTACCTTTACTGACCACTGTCAGTCTTAACTAAGAAATTAGGATTTTCAATTATATTTTGCCGGTTGAAGCTTGGCAAGAAACCAGTTCACACGGAAAACATCCCGCCGCAATTGCGATGTTAGATAACTCGGCAAGGATGAGAATATTTAACCAATCATGCCACACTTTTAAATGTTAGGTTACAAAGATATTTTAGCTAGTATTACCCCATAGTATTTTTTTATATTGTTCATGTTGTTTGTAGCTGCTTATGTTATCTGTTTGACAACTTGTAAAGTTATTGTGAAAGAATAAAGCGTGTGTAGTGTTAAGTTACTCGAGTCAATTCGTTAAAGGGTATCTACTGAAATTCGCTCTCAATTAAAGGGATTTTATTTGTTCATTTATTCTATTCCTTTTTTCTAGGAGATGAAGAAGAAAGTTCCTTAGAGGTCGATCAGAGCAGAAGGTCAGCGCCGGGATCCTGCCACTCTTTGACCGCGGGTTCGTCAGGAGGTCGCAGAGTTTCCTTCGACGCAGAGGTGTACCGGTTCCAGGAGCGGCAGGATAATCAGGGGCAGAGATGGAGGCGGCGGAGGCAGTCCCTGGGTGACGTACCAGAAGCACTTGAGGTGCGTCCACAGCAGCAGCGAGCAGACCCTGTCCTCGCCATCAACCTCAACCTCGGCCTCGGTAAGTAATATACAGAGTTCGGCATCTGAGATACACCTCGTTATTGCGAGCAGCTTAACCTCAACCTAGGTAGAGATGTAAGATGTAAGTTAAAGGGGAACCAAATTGATTCAACCATCAAGAAATTAGGAACCGGAAGAATGTGTGAGCAGTTTATCCTTATTGTACCAACTAACGGAGAGAAATTACAGTCATCGTTTAAGGTGGGATAGGGAAAGGTCAGTAATCAGTGCCTAAGGTGGCACTGAAAGACTTCATCTAATGTCCGCCACGCTTAGCGTTACAACTGTCCAGCGGGGGTTCATGATCGTTAAGATGTTGATGCTAGTTGGGCTTAGATCTGGAGATCGAAGAAAGTATTATACTAGTACACGATGGACTGATGGTAACAGGAGAGGTGTGGGGAAAGCTTGAGGTGACAGTCCCTCGGTGAGGTACTGAACTGAACTGAAGCTGCTAGTAGTTTAGTAGTGCTAGTAGAGTACTGTAGTTCTCTAAATGAATTGGCAGTGAGTTTGACTAAAGACAATCGAAATTAGATTGACTAATTTATTCTCTGGGGTAGAATAAAAAGAATGTATAAGAGGTCTATTGAGTCAGCAATTATTTGAATGTCTGTCTGTTAGGTGGATTCCAAGGTAGAGAAATATTAATCCAAAATAGACATTCTTGTTACACATATTCATACGTTATATATGCATATATAAATAATACAATTTAAATATACATATAACATAGTTCTAATACACATATAGTTAAAAAAAAAAGAAAAGTTATTTGAGAAAATATTAGGGCCTCAGTGGGCAAAGCCCGTGTAGAGGTTCCTTCAAAAAACGAAAAACTTCAACTTTGGCGCTAAAGGTGCAAATTATCTACTATTTTAACACAGACATTCCTTCATTATAAAGAAAGAAACGAAAATATATACATAACACTTGAAAGAAAATACTTATTTATCCTAACCCTTAGTTTAATTACAACTGTATATTGGTAAGTGAGTCAATGTTCTCACAATGTTAAGTAGCCAAGCTTTAACATTCTTCATAAAATCTCTCATTTCTAGCATTTGTAATATGATCTGGAATTCTATTGTACACTGGACCCAAAAACAAAACATTTAGTAAAAAAAGTAAATTTGGTTTGGAACGTATAAATATTCCACTTTCCTTAATTTATTCTTGTACACATTTGATCTTTCTGGAATGTTACCACTTAATATATAATAAGTTTTAAAACTTTATATAAAACAAATATCTTAAAGGAAGCATTTTTTAATAAAACAAAAGGCTGAGATGGTTCCATTTTACTTTTTTTTTGTAGTATTATTTTTTCAGAACTTCTTTTGTTGTACAAATATTGAATTTAAATTACTTTCAAGGTTCCGCCCAGCAAGAAAAATCGTATTCTAATCTGCTATATGTACAAGTGCAAAATACAATGAACGTAAAATCTTTCATTACATAAATCCTAAGAAAATAAAAATACCTTAAAACATTATTTAATTTGTACTTTAAACTATTTATGTTTCTTCCAATAATTAATCTCCTGATCAGAATTACTCCCAGATATTTAATATTAGCAGTCTGTCCTACTACAGCACAGTTGTTACACTGTGTCTGCTGACATAAACATTCTACACATTTATATACAATTTCATCGGTTAACTTAATTTCATTCCTTAGGCTAAAATTTATGAATTTGGTTTTTTCTGGACTGAGTAACATATGGTTTTTGGTAAACCACCATTGTAGTGCATTTAAATCATTTTGAACGTCCTGTTTTACTTCTTCCCAATTACTTTTTAGCATAACTTAAAGCTGTGTCGTCGGCAAAAGACGTCAATTTACCATTAAAATTTCCATTACAAAGATCATTTATGTATACTAAAACCCCTAAAACGGAACCTTGCGGTACTCCGTATTTAATAATCCCAATTTTACTTTGAGTGGAATTGATTCTTACGCACTGCTTTCTTTCGTTTAAGTAACTTTCAAACCATGCGTAAGCATTTCCTCTAACCAGATTTTTCTAATTTATTCAAAGAATTTTGTGTGGTCGACTGTGTCAAATGCTTCTTCAATGTCTAGGAATACTCCACTTACTTTTTGATTTGAGTTTGGTCCGTTGTAAACTCTTCCCATAAAATCTTGTGTGCGATTTCAGTACTCATTCCTCTCTAAAACCAAATTGTTTTTTGACTAAAAAAATTAATTATTTTCCAAATTATTAGCTTTTTTTTCATGATTTTCATATATCTTTGCAATACCGATAGTAGACTAATGGTCTAAAATGGCTGCTGTCTAGTTTGATCCACTTTTGTGTAAAGGAATTACTACACAGCTTCTGTTACTAGGAAAAACACCATTTTCAAAGCTGCAATTTATTAAATATATAAAACATCTAAAACTTTTGGATATACACTCTTGATTAATAGTGGTTAATTTTGTCAATCCCGGAGAAGTTGCATTTTTGAGGCTTTATAACATTTAGTCTTCAGGCACTATGGGTCTACGAACATAGACTTTAATGAATGTTTAGGGTTGAAAAAACATTATTATAATTCATCAAATCAAAATTTGTAGGTATATTGTTTTAATGTAAATTATCAATATAATAGAAAAGGAAAAAATTCAACTCGTCAGACACCAATGCAGGATCACTGGTAATATTTCCTTTAATATTAAGACTAACTATTGGCTGTTTCTTAATTTTCTGCCCTGTAACTTCGTTTACTACTTTCCATATACATTTTGAATCGCCATTACAATCTTCAAATCGTTTTGAAAAGTAAGATCCTTTAGCTGTCTGTTTTTTAAACTATTATTGTACTTCTTAAAGTAATTTTTCAACTTTTCATTGCCAGGATGTTTTTTTACCTTAGAAAACAGGGTTTTAATTTTGATTTTCCGCAAATAAAATCATTCATCAGGCGTTTTAATTTCCTTTCTATTTTGATTTATTAATCTTTGTTAGCTATAATTAAACGACTGAGTATCGTGTGAAGTTATCAAAGGCAATAGCGGATCAGGTTGATTGTACACCTCCGACCAGTCCGGTGTTTGTCAAGACGCATTGAGCGTAGTCAATGCGATAGCTGCAGGTTCAGTGTCAGCTGACCTGCCTGCTCACCGGTACACCACCACACCCACGCACGCACGCAAACCTGAGTCATGGTCAGTGATGTTTGCTGTATCACCACACATCAACCTCCGTCTCTTCCTTGTTGTTTGCTACCTTTGCAAAAACATGATCGATGCAAGGAAGCTTGCCCTTGTCTGTAATTCTGGTTGGTTCCATGACCAAACATTCTAAACCATTGTAACACAGCATCGTATTGTAATCATCTACTATCTTATTACTTACTAGACTAGGTTACCTTGGAAACAGAAAGCAAACAACTTTCTTATTTTAAATCAAATACAACTGTTAACAAGCTCTTGTGTATTTACTATTCACAACTGTAGAATAAATGAGCAAATCTTAAAAATTACTATTAGTGTATATTATAACTTCGTACCATTTAGAATAGATAAATGAAAACCTTTCTGTTTTATTACAAATTCGCTAAGACGTAACACGAGGCTAAAAAGGTAAAGGTAAAGTTTGTCTTGTTTAACGAGGCGAAGTTAGGACTACAAAGTCCTCTCTACCACTCAACCTCGACCTTTACCTAGCGTCACCGTTTAGTCACGTTACAAATGTAAGTGGTGACTGCGGGGATCGAACTCGCGCCGCCGGAGTGATGAGCTCCGGAGTCGCGTGCGATACCAATCCGCCACGGATCCGCTTAGGCTACGTGTCGGCTATGTTTTAAAGTGGTCAGATCGGATTTAATAGTCAGTTAATAATATCCATTATATAACAACGCAACTATATAACACAAATTATTAGATTGTATATGTTGAGTACCTATTAGTAAGTACATGGTAGTTGCATTTTAATGGATTGAATAACTTACTTATTTTTGCAATTTATTTTAGGTTTCATTTGATCAAAAGACATATTTTGTAAAAATCCACGTCCCGTGGAAGGTGATACAAAGGTACGCTGACGCAATGAATCTGAAGATGCCTATAAAGGTAGGTAATTAACTATGTATTGAAAGTGTATACACAATTTGTATCGTCATTCATGTTCTACCGGTATTTTAATTCAAACTAGTATCTGCCCCATAGTACTAGTATATTATAAATACTATTTTGTAATAATAAGGAACATAAATTAGATACAATATAAAAACTTGGACGCAACGCTCTGAACAGCGAAAGTACAAGTAGACTACTTGTGAGCCTCGTAAGGTAGCTAAACATCGAGAACGCCCATCTGGGTTGCTTGTCTGATGGGCATTATACAGTTGATTTGCGACAAGAAATCTAGTTTTCAGAGGCCCGTCTGCAGTCTGCAGGCTACATTCCAACAATGTAACAAAACATTTCAACAACGTAACAAAACATTTCAACAATGTAACAAAACATTTCAAGAGCTTTTGGAAAATTGTGAACTTCAACATTGGACTGATTGAATAGGTAGATAACACGCAATACTACATTTCGAAACTGTATACACATTGATAGTAAGTTAAATGCCCTTAACTGTAAAACTGATTTAAGAAAAAACATCGTTATTACTAAATAATCTGTAAATATATGATTTAATCCAATAATTAGGTACTATAGGTTCTGTCAGTGTGTGTACATCGTCTGATCACAACACTACCACTGTGTTGTTAGGAAATAAACCTACTAAATATTTTGGGTTTAGGTTTTATTTTATTTTTAATTAACGTATTAAATAATCGTATTAAATATTATGTATCCAAAAGCTTTAAAACTCACCATTTCGCATACAATTTTCTGGAAGTGGCCCCCCCTTTCCCGGTAGTTTATGCTTAGAAAGGACCTCATGATCCTGGCTTCGTTACTGCAGGATGTCCATCGCATTCGTTTCTTAAACGATCATGTACCGGTATCTATTGAAATGTGTAACTAAATAGATAATCTTGCGTGTCTTGTTGAACTGAATACAGCGTTCTTGGTTTTGTTTCAGAGGTTTCTCTCCATCTCTGTGAAAGCTTGGGTAAGTGCCGAGTGCTGAGTGCTGTGTTGCCTCGACGTGTACACATATAATTGTATTTGTGTACGGTAAACTGTTCACGATTCAATATTCACACTTCACAGCATGCACATTAATAACCACTACAAACTTAGTACCCACACTTTATACTTCTTACGCGTAACTTTATTATATACAATATTCTTTCTAATTTAATTGCAATGTTCGATGTTCTGATTTCAAATACAATGTACAGTTAAAAAATGAAAACCTGAACTAAGTTGTTTAATAGAAATTGTTGTTAGATCAAAAGCAAATATTTCAAGAAATAAAATAACCAAGGATTGTAGGTAAGTTATTCAAGTATGTTCTTAACACGTTTCTAATTAAGATCTAGGGCTTCCGGTTTACACCACGTCACAGTTGGAATATAATTACTGCTAAACATTTCGACCTCGCTGTGGAGAGTCATCCTCAGTAGCTTGTTGACTGGCTGAGACTGGATTGGCCGGCCGTGGCGTCTTCTTATATACCCCATTTCCTGTCACCTGATTGGCCGAAGTGGGTGGAGCTGTTGCTCGTTGTCGAACTGGATCGGCTGGCTTCAATAGGCCTTCTGAAGAGCTGGCTGCCAAGTTTTTGATAATTTTATGTTTTTGATAAAATTATCAAAAACTGGCAGCCAGTTGAAGCTATTGGCCAATAATCAGACTGACAGCGGCTACCCCTACTTCGGCCAATCAGTGAACCCCCACCCATGAAGAAATCGCCACGGCCGGCCAATCCAGTCTCAGCCAGTCAACAAGCTACCGAGGACTCTCCACAGCGAGGTCAAACGTTTAGCAGTAATTAGATCTTTGGTAATGACTTCCGGCCGCGAAAGCCTAAGAGTTAAGACGTTTCTAATTTTGGCAAGATTCTCTGAGACCTCACAGTGGTTATATTACATATATATACATATCCACATTATATATACATTCCAGTTAAATAGAATTAAAGCTTTATACTCTCTCTGGTATGTACTAACCACAAGTTCAGGAGCGAATAGAATGGCGTGAAACTGTGGAGCCCCACAAATGTTCCACATCCAAACAAAGGTAAGTAGTAAGCACAATACACAGTAATTGTGTAGAGAAATTGAGAGGAATTCATATACTACTCTCAAACTAACCGTAACTGTGCAGAAAATAGCTTTAAAAACATTCGTCGTGTAAGAAAGTACGACTCTTCTGTTCCCTTATTTCCGTTTCTCGATGTTTTCAAGTTAAGCCAAATATAACTATGTTGTATTTTAAATTTTCAGTAAAAATATTCAGAACTATATAAATATTTAGACTGACTAGAAATTATGAGGGAAGGGGATGCTGGTGATGAAAAACACCAGAATTCCACAATAAAGTTGAAGAAATGTTCAACCATAGTTTTGTAAACTTAAACAGAGATATTAAATTTGATAGAGATGAGTTGTACAAGTGAAGAATCAAAATATGAATTAAATTAATAATTTACAATAAAATAATTAAAATTAAGATTTTATTAGTCTAATTCCAAAACAAGGAAATGTTATCAATAATATTTTGATTTTGTGATAAACTGAACTGATCACGGACTTGAATTGTGTGGTAATAAATATTTGTTATGTTGAAAACCGCGCGTTCGTGGCTGTTTCGTGTATATTTGTAAACCTTGTAACTTGCCCTTGTTACAATGTAACTTGAATGTACCGGGTGTTTATAAATGAATATCGGGATTTTAATGCTTTACAATATTTATTACACTGAACTTATAATAAACTATACGTCAAATGAAAGAACCACTCAAACAGTTTTGTTTGTTTGCACCAAGGTGCATGTACACGCAACGTTTCGTGCAATTAAAGATGCAATTGCTTTTAACAACACTCTACAGTCTACCTGATTGCTGGATTGGTCGCAAAAGCCTAATGACAGAGCTTGGCCTCTACGGTCACCAGATCCAACGCCATTTGGGGCTTTATCAAATATTGTGTGTATGTGCCTCCGCTACCAGCTGTCTTCCCGATTAAGAAACAGGATTGTAGCGGCTGTTTTAACAACTACCCAAGACGCACTTTACAACATTTAGCAAAAACGCGAATATAGACTTGATGTGTGCCGGGAGATAAATAGCTCTCATATTGAACACTTGTCAGATTTTAGGTAAAACTGTTTGAGTTGCTTTTTCATTTGACACATCATTCATAACTGTAAGTTTAATTTAATAGATATTATAGCGTTAAAACCCCGATATTCATTTAGAAATACCTGGTAGATTATATACTATTTTACTATACATCACAGAAAACATAGACACAGTTTGAAGTGTTTAACTTATGGACTGTGCTCGCTGCCATAGGCGTAGCGTGACCTCTTTGATGAGTTGCGCACCGGGTGGTAATCCGGAAGGATTGTTATGGAAATCCCCAAGCAAAGAGGGTGGAACCCTCCATGGGGTCTTCCCATGGAAAATGTTGAAAGATAACGATACCCATTGTCCAAATCATTGTTTAGGTCTTTATTTAGGAACAAGCTTAATTATTTAGGTCTTACTTACCTTACTAACACTTGCCCGCCCTGGCGTGTGTGTAGTTGGCATAATGAGCATAGATAGATCAGAGCTCCTTGCGCCTCTCCTCCGGTGACATGGTGACGTCACATATCCGTGACGTACTGTATACTGTACGAAGTGCATGGCCCTGCGTTGCAGGAGGGCGAAGAGCGACACCGGGCTGCCGAAGCTCAGCGAGGCTTCTCTTGGCGGCGGATGTTCGACTTGGACCCTAAAGTGATAGCGGAAGAGCCCTCCTTCTACAGCGCTTCACACAGCGTTGACAGAGAAGAACAGTGAGTATTCACAACCATGTACTTTACCATTAACTGAGAGACCGGGCCCTCCACACTAAAGGTGCATTGTCAGTGGTGTCCATTGTCACTGAAATGTGCACCGACCCTGACCCCCAGAATACGTTTAGAACATTTTTGAAAACTTTATATGCATATGTATATATGTGTGTAATAAGATCTAAGGCTTCCGGTTTACACCGCGTCACAGTTGAAATATGATTACTGCTAAACGTTTCAACCTCGCTGTGGAGAGTCATCCTCAGTAGCTTGTTGACTGGCTGAGACTGGATTGGCCGGTCGTGGCGTCTTCTTATATACCCAATAGGTGGGGAGGTCCTGTCACCTGATTGGCCGAAGTGGGCGGAGCCTGTTGCTCGTTGTCGAACTGGATTGGCTGGTTTCAATAGAACTTCTGAAGAACTGGCTGCCAAGTTTTCGATAATTTTATGCTGTCTTCTTTGTTAAAGTTGTCTTCATGCTTGATTATTTCTATGGTTTCTCTAATTTTCCATGGATAATAGTGTGAAATTTTTGCCAAGACTTTGGTTTTGTCAAAATCAATTCCATGCTTTGTCTTGTAGCTGTGTTCTGCTATTGCCGACTTTTCTATGTCTTTTTGTTTCGTGTGCCGTACGTGCTCTTGAAGTCGTGTAGAGATTAGCCGCTTCGTTTCACTAATATAGACTGAGCCGCAACTGCAAGGTATCTCATAAACCCCAGGTGTACAAAGATGAATGTTTTCTTTCACGGGTCGTAAACAGTTCCTGATTTTGTTGGCCGGCTTGAATATGGTTGATGTTATGTTTCTTCAGAATTCTCCCAACCTTGTCTGTAGACCTCTTGACGTATGGAATGTAGGCTCGTTTCGGTGGAACATTATCTTGTATTTGTAGCTGGTTTTCACGTTGGATGGTGGCTGAGCTCGTTTTTGCAATCTGTCGGTGCCTTGTTGATTTGATGTCTTGTATATTTTATTTTATTCTTCCAACGGTCAAAAGACCAATATACATACATCATAGTGATACATAATAAATAGTAGTGATAAATAATACATAAGAAATAAGAAACGTTAAACAAAGTTCAAAGATGGCTATTCAAGAGATGAAACACGCAATACTTATGAGTAAATGAACAATAAATAATACATAAATAATAATAAATTTGAGCTAATAGCTAATATGTTTTGAACGATAACGGTAAAAAAGACTGATTAATAATAAATATACAACTCACGAATAACATATAAATATAATTGTGAATTGAATAAATAGGTACAATAAATTACTTCTATGAACAATAAGTAAACAATGCAGATAATTCGAGAATTTTTAAAGATACAGTGTACAATTTCAGAAGGTTCGTCTTGAAGGAATCACGGCTCAAATTGAAGAGTCAGGTGGTTAGGCAAACTGTTAGCAAGGCGTTGTAGTCGAGGGAAAGGACTGTGGAACATGTAGTCAGTAAGATAGTGCCGCACAAATGATTGTGCCGAAGACGAGAACGTGATCTAAAGTCCAACACCTGGCAAGCTAGGAGCATCTATGTTAGAAGTGATCAAACTTCCAGGAACATTAAGTCATTGATCACGCGTTAGTTTGGGTATCAAATCTAATTGTTCTTGCAATTGGAAGTTGGGAACAGTTCGGTACTCAAGAAAAGCTAAACGGAGGCAAACAAGCCGGACAACCTTTTTTCTTGCAGTCTTTTTAATATTTTCTTTTCTGAATTTCAACATCCTTATCTGATATGTGGATGGCTCTGGTGTTCAGCCCCGTTCTTCTGTGCTGGATGACAACGAGCAACAGGCTCACCCGCTTCGGCCAATCAGGTGACGGACCCCCCTCCCCATTGGGTATATAAGAAGACGCCACAGCCAGCCAATCCAGTCTCAACCAGTCAACAAGCTACTGAGGATGACTCTCACAGCGAGGTCGAAACGTTTAGCAGTAATTATGAACTGTGACGCGGTGTAAGCCGGAAGCTATCATAGTGATGACACCATTGCAAAAAAAACCTAGGTTTGAAACCTCTAGGTACCAGTGCTGCGGAAAGCTTTCAGCCCAAAGAAATAATTACTTACCTTCTTTGTAGCCTTCTTTGTGTACTCTCTACAAATCACATTTTTTGTTCGATTTTCATGAAATTTCGTACGAATGTTCCTTTTGTAAATAAGCCTACCTTGGTCAAATTCGTTTGCAGCAAAATTGGTCTATCGGAAGTACCCTTTTGGGGAGTTTTTTGTATCAAAAAAGTGGTTTTTAATTATTTAAAGTAAATGTCATCCTATTTTGATGGAATTTAAAATAAATATGTATTTTGATAGTACCATCAATAAACCAAAAATTATGAAAATCAGATGTTTCATAGACTTAGGGTTTTCAATAAAGTATGTTCATTTAAACTATTTTTATGATGACTAATATCTATTTAAGATATTTCGTTATAATTATGTACGTAACTCTAGTATATTTTTAATTTACATTCCAAAACGCGTACTGAAACTGCAAGTCAAATTGACAAAGTTTGACATTCATGTCAGTAAATTAGTTTTGCAAGTGTCAGGTGTACTTCAGGTTCATTGTCAAAGACCGGGAGTCCTACTTCACCTCTGCCCAGCGGAGCCAGGTCGTGTGGCAGATTCTCACCAGGACCAAGTTCGACGAGGGCCGCAGGGTAAGCAGTTATATGAGCCCACAATATGCTTTAGAAGGACAGATTCTTGAGAACAACACACTGTATTTAACCTTCTGTCAAGTGCAGTTCAGATCTTCGTGAGTACAGAAGGCCACTGCAGCCAAAACTGAGGTGTATTTATTTCGACAAACTTGAGAATGGTTTAGGTTATGAGATCCTTACAATGGTTTATCGTAGAAACAACCCGATTTTATTCGAATTTTTAGCAGCAAGCCACCACCTTTACAATCAATGCGTTTTGGCCGTTGTCTAAATATTACCAAAAACACTCGTAGCAATGAGTCAGTTAACGAGATGAAAGAGCCAAGCTATATTATCTTCAAAGTTCAAAAGTAAATTTTCCACCCTGCAGCATTTTCTCGGTTTCGTGTGCGTTTTTGATCAATGAACGCATTCCTGTTGTTCGTTTTATGAGATTGTTATTGGCGATGGGAAAATTTAAGGGCTTTAAATATTTGCCCTGAAATCTTACATGACCAAGACGTTTACGACGAGTTGGATATTGCAATTTAATTCCGTTTTTAGACGAGAAGGACCTAGAAAGTAACAAAGGTATCAAATCAAGAAATTGACTGACCGGCCAGTTTCTTCTCATTCGAAGACAGAGTCATATAACAGATTACGAATTGTCAAATAGTCTTGCTCAAAAATCAATGGAAAACACCCGCATTGATGAATCTGATGCATATCTGACAAATATGTTGTACTGGACAGTAATCTGTTGTTTTATTTTTGTAGTTTCCACCTACAACTAGTTTTTGGTGGCAAAATTGTTCCATATGTACATATGTTGTTATTCATGTATTGTTGATGAAATAAAATATACTCTTATTCTTACTTGTACTTGTAGGTCGGGATCAGGAGACTGCTGAACAATGGCACCTACGTCAGTGCGTTCCCTCTTCACGAGGGCAGCTACAAGTACGCCTCGAGTAACGGCTTCATGTACGACAGACGGGTGAGTCCAAGTCGTTTGATACCTACTAGCCGGCGTGGTGGCTGAGTCGGTAGCGCGCGAGACTGTGGATCTGAGGTTCGCAGGATCGCACCCCACCTCAACCAACAGTCGGTAGTTAATTCGTCACTAAGGTCACCGTACAGGCTGCATAGGCACATGGTGACTGGCGGATTAACTTTAGTACAAAAAAAGAAGATGACTCATTTATATTCCGGGGGGATAGGTACATAGATTACAATAACGCCTGTGTTTGTCTGAACTCACTTGACAGTATTCAAATATTAGAGGTCAAATAGAAATAAAAAATAATTTATTCGCACAGTATTACGGATTACTTTTTCCTTCGACCTCGTGCGGCCAACATGATGGAAGATGATGTCACTGGATCGTGCTCTGCTGGACACATGTGCTCGCTCGGCTCAATTTAAATACATAGGAACACTCATGTTTTGCGTTTTTCTGTGCTGGAAAATGTGCGCGACGCTTTATGCGAATGCCCAGAGTTCAAATAATTTAAGTACTTAGTACTTATGCCTGGAGATCCTAGGTATTTTGCTGGGGTTACGAGTGTATATATTTAGCCATCCCCTATGTCGGCGCTCTTCCTTCTTCAAGAGTATTCGGAATCCCAGTTCTCTTAATTCAAGCCACCCCAGGTACGTTCAGTGAGGCTGGGGCCTATTCACCGGACCGGATCTATTCATACTTTTGACCGGAGTCACTTGGTCCCCAGACTATCCTGCCGTTGCAATGGCCAGCCCGACCGACTCAGCGCAGTGCAGCTGCAGCATATTCCACTGTGAATGCCTTGGGTGGACAAATCCGTTACTCAGCGTCTGGGATAAAGGATTGTCTATCCTTCTTTACGGGTGGCGGTCAGTAGTGCACCTCTGTACCTTTCAGCCCGCGTCACTAAACCATCCTGCTGATTTCACCAGTCGGCCGAAGCCTGCCATTGTGACATTGCCCCTGCCAGAGTTGCTTTTGCCCAGCATGTGACCGTCGCCACGGCCTGGAATAGGCCAAGGTGCGTAGAATCCGCGCCTTGGTGATAGACTACCCTATAGGAAAACCTAGGCGTCAACAGCCAACGAATCCCCCCACCAAGGTTATCCCCTGTGAAGGGTTCCTATTCCTTTCTTTGACCGGGATCCTGAGTTTAAGAGGGCTTTGACCACCCCCGAGCAACCCCTCCCCCCCTCCAGTATGGAAGTTGTCATTGGCGTCGCTGATGAGGATTACCATTCCCCAGACGGAGATAACTCGTGCGTTAGAGTCGTCAGACTACTGCTGAATACACCAGTCGACGTTTCAGTCCGAGGACTTTCAGACCCGCCACTATAGATTTATGTCTGCCTTTGCTAGTTGTTAGCCCCAGTCGTTGCCCAACTGGGATTGGCTACCCAGGCCAGATTTAATGGGGCAAGCGCTAGCGTGAACGACCCTGTCCCCCCTCTCAGGGTCCTGTCCAAGAACTTCAAGTTGCGTTTTAAGAGCGGTCCAGGTCCCCTTTGTGGTTCCCCACGCGGGTTCGCAGCCAATAGGGTAGCCATCCCCAACGAGGCTTCAAGTTTAACAGCCACTGTTGTAACGTCAAAAATTCCGACCAGTAAAGTGTTCACTATTTGAATTGTGCGGATCAGGAAGGAGTTTACAGGTTTGGCCGCCACAACGCGCTTTTCAGACTTGAGTTCACGCACTGTCAGCGAACCGCGCTCTATTATCACCATTGATAAGACGTGAGCCCGCTGACTTCACGCTCATTCTCTCGCAAACAATCAGCAATAGCAATAGACTCTGGTCTACGAAACCTTTAGATTTCATTCCGTCCTTTTTCGATTTTAATTCGCTGCCCGTTAAAATCCATAGGGAAGTAGATGTAGAACGTTATTTATTTAATATGTATCAACTGGTCTAAGTATATTTTGTATTACAATTTACTTGATTGTCTTAACGAAATCTATCGTTGGGTATAGTAAGTCATATTGAAGTTGCTGTCCATCGTTCTTTTATTTTACAAAGTCCTTTATTTTTATAGTACGGCGAATGTTGAAGTTTACATGCAGCCTTGGCAAATGCCTGCGGAATTATCGTTTAAGCAGCGACGCCCCTTAACTGTGTTCACTGTTCAGTTGCTGTACTTGTGGGCACGGCCGGGCGCTGGTACAAGAAGCAACCACTGTGCTTTAACTGTGTTCACTGTTCAGTTGTTTCATTTGAGTGGGCACGGCCGGGGCGCTGGTACAAGAAGCAACCACTGTGCTTTAACTGTGTTCACTGTTCAGTTGCTGCATTTGAGTGGGCACGGCCGGGCGCTGGTACAAGAAGCAACCACTGTGCTTTAACTGTGTTCACTGTTCAGTTGCTGTACTTGAGGTGGGCACGGCCGGGCGCTGGTACAAGAAGCAACCACTGTGCTTTAACTGTGTTCACTGTTCAGTTGCTGTACTTGAGGGCACGGCCGGGGCGCTGGTACAAGAAGCAACCACTGTGCTTTAACTGTGTTCACTGTTCAGTTGCTGTACTTGGAGTGGGCACGGCCGGGGCGCTGGTACAAGAAGCAACCACTGTGCTTTAACTGTGTTCACTGTTCAGTTGCTGTACTTGGAGTGGGCACGGCCGGGGCGCTGGTACAAGAAGCAACCACTGTGCTTTAACTGTGTTCACTGTTCAGTTGCTGTACTTGGAGTGGGCACGGGGCGCTGGTACAAGAAGCAACCACTGTGCTTTAACTGTGTTCACTGTTCAGTTGCTGTACTTTGAGTGGGCACGGCCGGGCGCTGGTACAGAAGCAACCACTGTGCTTTAACTGTGTTCACTGTTCAGTTGCTGTACTTGAGTGGGCACGGCCGGGGCGCTGGTACAAGAAGCAACCACTGTGCTTTAACTGTGTTCACTGTTCAGTTGCTGTACTTGGAGTGGGCACGGCCGGGGCGCTGGTACAAGAAGCAACCACTGTGGTTGGTCCGCAAGTACTTCGGGGACAAGATTGCCCTCTATTTCACCTGGCTCGGCTTCTACACCAAGATGTTGATCCCAGCCTCCATCGTCGGCCTCTTGTGTTTCCTCTACGGTCTTCTCTCTATGGACTCCTCTGACAACATTCCAAGGTGGGGTTTAACATTTCCCTTGTTGGTGTTCCTCTCTGATCTACAGTGTTTGCTAGTTAACGGGATACTACTGGTAGGTGAGGGGAGTGTATGTATTGCAACCTTTAAAAGTCATATTAACTCCTGTACTCTAGACCTATTATTTCTAGATTATCACTAGACCTCCATGATTTCTATTTCCTTGCACATCCAGTTTCTTTATGATAATCTATTATCAAATTAATTAATAAAATAAATAATTGTATTTTATCCAACCACAACTTGAACCTCTTAAGAGTTCTTGACCAAAATTAGTTTAGTTGTTAAAATATGTTATGTAATTAATTTATTTATATCGTCACAATTTTAATTTATTTATTTGTTTAAATAGAACTGTTGTATTCATGGGTTCAGGTAAATTGATACAAATTTTGTATATACATACCGACAGCTGAGTGCAACAATATTTGTAAACAAGGTGACGGTTCAGTTTGGAGACGGTTTGATAACTTTAGAACGGCGCAAGCAAAACGCACCAAACTTTACATCCCTATTTTAAGTATTATATTACTACTTTAAAACGTAATATAATTTTAAGGATTGTATTACTACTTCTACGACTCGGTGGCGCCGGTGGTTAGTAGAACTGATTTTGCAGATAGCTATAGCAAATTATTGCACATTGTTGAAGAAAATATATGTTTTCAACACAAACATTGCCGGGTACTGCACTTCTGAGAAATAATTCAATCAAAGTTTAAAATGTTGTAATACAAACAATTCAAAGATACGCTTAACAGGTACGCGCTACAGGTTACGCTGAAAGTACGGCAAGTTGCAAATCGTAAAACGGTATCTTTTTACCAAAAACAATGTTGTAAACTTAGTTTTAAATACTGTACTTGAAAACTTGAAGATACTTGGAGCCCTTAGCCCTTAGAAGATGTTTAGCGGATCCCTGGCGGATTGGTATCACACGTGACTCCGGAGCTCATCACTCCGGTGGTGCGGGTTTGATTCCCGCAGTCACCACTTACATTTGTAATGTGACTAATACGGTGACGCTAGGTAAAGGTCGAGGTTGAGTGGTAGAGAGGACTTTGTAGTCCTAACTTCGCCTCGTTAAACAAGACAAACTTTACCTTTACATTTTTTCAGTCCTGCCTAACAAGTGATTCCATTACTTTTATCAAATTCGCTAACACTTCACTCGAATTTCGCTTATTAAACAAACTTCTTATTTTAAAATAATTACATTTGTTCATAAATGTATTGTAGTACAATCATGACAACCTAAACTAATTTATGTGAGAATTGTCTTCTGAAGAATCCTGCAGTCAAGAAATGACGGTTGAATGAAGCAAGACGCTACTAGCAGAGACTGACGGAGAGCGCCGTACAACTAGAGTAGGCAATGCCCGCTACACACGTCTGTATTGCGGGTATAGTCTAGTCAGAAAACGCACGGCGCTGTCCATGTACACTTTCCCTGGCGCGACTTTTCCAAATCAAAGGGCTCTTATATTTTATTACTAATTGGTAACACAACAATATTATTATGGTCCTGAATCGAAATTTCGGATTCATAAGGACTATATAGATCCGAAACAAAATGAGGATTTTGAATGCAATATTATTTTAGTAAAAAGAAAGAAACGGACTTTTTCCTGCCACTTCCGGAGAAAACTACTCCTAACGTTTCGGGTAGTTAAAACTCCACCCGTCTTCAGAGGACTACACTAATCTAGGAACTACATTTAATTAATATTTTAACTTAAGGTCTAACCTAAGACTATTCCAACCAATATTTAAAAATACCGCTACATCATAAAAATTGATAGCTTGTCAAAAATACAATTAAAAATATAACCAAGTAAAATGAGGACACGTTATAGGAATAAAACTACATGTTAGCCTTATCAGAAAAGAAAAAGCTGAAAAAAACAAATAACTGAAAAAACGCAGAAATGTGTTTGGTAATTAATTATTAATTGAAAGGATCTCACCCAGACACGGACGACGAACCTTGCACTACGGGGGCCACGCACTAACTGAGTTTTTTTGTTATTAGTTGACCGGAAAAATCCAAAAGGGTTTATTTTGAAACGTATAACAATATTTAGAATGTTTATATTTATTTTGTAACATCATTGTTTGTTTAGTGTTTTAACGATTTGAAAAGTACCAATTTGTATGTGGTTTTGACTTTTTTGTAAAAACATATACGATACTACTTTTATATTTGCATAAGGTTATTGGTTTCATACATTTTATACAAAACCAACTTAAATAAAGTCTAATGAAAGACAGATGGTTATAAAAGAGTAATGTGCGCCGGGGCCCCATACGATCTGGGTAACCTAACGTTAACGTCAAGTTGGATGTGGTGTTTCAGCAAGGAGATTTGCGACAAGAACATCGGAGGTAGCATCACTCTGTGTCCTCAATGCGACAAGGCGTGCACATACCAGACACTCAGGGAGTCCTGCATGTTCGCCAAGATCACCTATCTCTTCGACAACCCGGCCACCGTCTTCTTCGCCATCTTCATGTCCTTTTGGGGTAAACACTCAGCACCTTGAACAGTATGATCTGAGGTTCATCGGACTGGCATTTTATTTTGGGTCGGGTCGTGTAGAATAAATCGAAACACGATGGTCATGAGCTATGCGGAAACGATGGAAACACGTGAATAGAGAGTAAGCGTGGATGGGCCACCGTAAAGCTAGTGTGGGCTGAATGGAGAGGATGAAAGGGGTCGCTTTTAGTGGAATGATGGGGATCAGTTTTGACGGTTGCAAACCCTAACGGTGACTGACCAGGTCGCTAAGGTAATGGGGACAGATAGTTACCGCGAAAGTTGATGCAATTCATAATGTAGCGGTAGACAACGGAGTCAAATTCATCGTCGCAAACGCTAACGAGCCGATCTTGTCGCGGACGAGAATATTGGACCGATTAGTAGTCTTCGGTAGTTATAGTGATCGTAAACCGGGGTAAAAAGCTGTTATAATCGCTGACAGGGCCGATCTGGCTGTGAACGATAACGGAGCCGATCGATGGTGGATAGGCCGTCGCAAACGGTAACTGCATCAAGGTTTTGCCACGCCAGCATAACAGTGACCCGACGTAGTTAAGGCCCTGCGGATATCTGCATCGTCTAATCAGTGTCAACGCAATGAATTGATTTTCAAAAACAGATTCGTCTCAATCAAACGATTACCACGGTTGAATTCGAATCTTATTTCGGTTTAAATTTAGCCACTATAAATTCAGATAAGGCGAGAATTTAGATACTTATATCCTATATATGATTTAGATACCTCGTATATAGTATAATAATTATAATTAACAACCATACCAACAAATAATACCTCATGACAAACCATTAAATCCAAACATTGACGATTGTTGTCTGTTGAGTTGAATTTATACATGGAAATTGGCAAGAAAGGTTTGAATAATGCGATTCATTCCAAATGTAGTCATGTGAAACATTTGATTACTGGTTTCAAGCGAAAGTGAATATTGTTTGCAGCGACCACGTTCCTGGAGCTGTGGAAGCGGAAACAGGCCGTGGTGGCCTGGGAGTGGGACCTGCAGCACATAGAGGACGAGGAGGAGCCGAGGCCCGAGTTCGAGGCGACGGTGACTACTACGCGTACCAACCCCGTGACACGCCGCAAGGAACCCTACATCCCGCTGTGGAACAAGATGCTGCGCTTCGCGGCCACCTCCAGCATGGTCTTCTTCATGGTCAGTCCCAGCTGCACTAGTTACAACATTCAAGTCCCAGCTGCACTAGTTACGACATTCAAGTGGCCACATGCATTGAATAAAAACCTCCTAGAAGTGTTGGATTAGAATTTTATTGTCACAAAATACATCTCTTACACGTGACCTTCAAATAAGTTCACTAAGAGGCTACATTGTCGGACTAACTTGGTATTATAAATACAGTAGAATATCTAAACTATTATCATTATAATATACAAGTATGAGTGAAATACAAAATTCAAAACCGTAATGACTCGTTAAAATTTACTTATTTTGTAGTATTGGATTTTTTAGAAAGAGATACGTAAGGCTGCTTTTGAAATTATTTGTGTGTATTAACGATTTTATACTGAGAGGTAACTGTTTAAACAATGTTTTCCCAAGTTGAACTATTATTGCGGACATTTTCCATCGTTAGTGAACAAAAGGGATCACGATGTTTCGGGATCTGCAATCTGATTCCGTCTTCAGGTGAAAATAACCTAAAACATAACACAGAACATTGAAAATGAGCTAGCGCTAAAGTAGTCAGCGTAGCTGATCGGTCAAACTCTATCCAAGTAACATGTAGTTGTTAGTCAAACAACAAGAATCTTAGAATTTAGTAATAGCCTAGAAACAAAAGCTACAATATTACAAACACAAGCCACACTATGAAAGTCACCGGAGTAAATTCAAAACGAAGATCCACAAAACACGTCAACAGAACGAGCTAACCCTGAAACCAACTGCCAGGACGGCTTTTCTCCAAAGGCGGGGCTGAAGATGCTGTTTTTGTACCTTGTCGACCCATCCTGGGTACAGCTCTTTGGTAGCGGTGCCTACCAACTTGAATTAATTGATCAAATTGGCGCATCCAAATCCGCTTCATAAGAATTTGTGGTTACAACTGGGCTGGCAGCCTATTGAGTTCCCGTCGATGATGCGCACGGCCGCTTCAACTTCTTCCTATCTCAACCAGGCGTGGTTTTGTGTTTCTTAAAGCTGATCACATCTACCTCTGACTGTCAGGGCACAGTGGCGCGTTTGAACCATGTTCTCGTGATCTGGGTCTCCAGCCTGTTCCACAGGGTTTCAGAGGCCACTGAGTACTTTACAACGTGATGCCTACCTGAGGATCCACCGATTGGGAAATGGGGTTGCTGCTGGCGATGACTTTCCACATATTACGAGGCTAGTTCGAACTGTTGAAGGTCTATGAAACAATGATGTCTCAGCTAAAGCTTATACCTGCATGCATGTGTTTGTTTCGGCGTTGAGTTGCATTTGATTGTCCGCTCTCGCCATTTATTCTTGTTCTTGTTGTGCATGTTTACTTTTTTGTCTCTATATAAATCTATTTGTCCTATTTTTCATTTAACTATTTATTCAAATTTATTTTGTAAAGTATTTATTCAAAACGTTTCTTGTTTACATTGTTATACTACATATTTGTCTTTTTTATAGTATATTACTGTTAAGTGTCCTCTGTTACTCTGCATGTTTACTTTCATCTTCAAAAATTGATATATTTTGCATCTACTTGTTCACTTTCATTGTATTGTGATTGCTAGCTATTCATTCAAATTGTATCATCATTGTAATGTATTTATTCAGAAGCGTTTC
This sequence comes from Matsumurasca onukii, assembly GCA_018831715.1. Classification (NCBI taxonomy): domain Eukaryota; kingdom Metazoa; phylum Arthropoda; class Insecta; order Hemiptera; family Cicadellidae; genus Matsumurasca; species Matsumurasca onukii. Next base: position 25,315,717 of record CM032064.1, read on the forward strand.
TTGTTTACATTGTTATTATACATTTGTTATCTTGTTATATAGTCTATTGCATGTTAAATTCTATTGTATCGCTTTTTTATATAGATTATTTGTTGTCAATCAGAATCCACAAGTCGTATCATTATGGTGGCGTTGCCAATAATATCGAAATAAATACGTTTGGCCGACGAGCCAATCACACATAGCAACAGGCTAATAACTGTAACAAAGAAACACAAACTCCCTATTTATGCACAACCAATGGGAAAGGAGGCATAAAACAGCATGGTATTAAGGACGCAAACAGGCCACAGAGAACTTAACTCACGTAAGCGCCCCCTTCTCCCATTGGCTGTGCATAAATGAGATTACATTCATTAGCTCTCCAGCCAATGTCTAGGGTTTATTATTTATTTATTTATTTATCGGTGTACACCTTTTACATTAGTATCATATGGAAAATAGTAATTTTGATGAAAGAGTAGCCTACAATATTACAAAGTGCATACACAGTGTCATGTCTTAATCTACCCTACTATTTCTCTCTTTTTTTTTACTTTTTTTTCTGCTTTATAGAAGGTTTATTTTTCAGGGTAGTTATGGGTAACAAAGGGTGCAATACATCACACTTGCATACATATACAAAAATAGTAAATATCTACATAACATCGTACAATTTGTAATTTGTAAGTTAAATAAATTAATATATTTAAGATATAGCCCAAATATAAAGATGGAATTAGACAATGAATGAATATACTTAGGTTGATAGAATTTACTACAAAAGACAATATATTACAATATGAATAATGGAACAATAAATATATAAGTTAAATTTGTAGACACAAAACAAGAACGAGCAAGGAATATCACAGTCTGAGCTATAATGATGTTTAATATTGAAGTGGACTGAATAGATATTTACAATAACATCTTACAATTTATAAGTTAAATAAATTAATACATTAAGATATAGTCTAAATATATAAGATAGAATTAGCAATGAATAAAAATATACTTAAGTTGATAGAATTTACTACAATGACAATATATTACAATATGACTAGTGGAACAATAACAATAAATATATAAGGTAATTTTGTAGATACAAAACAAAAACGAGCAAGGAATATCACAGTCTGAGCTATAATGATGTTAAATATTGAAGTGAACTGAATAAAGTAACAATGTAAACAAGAAACGTTTTGAATAAATAATTTACAAAGACAATACAATGTGAATAATAGTTACAATGAAAAGTGAAAAATAGACAAATATCGATTTATAGAGACAAAAGTAAACATGCAGAGTAACAAGAATAAATATGAGGACAATCGTGTGTAACAACTAACAAGCTACAGAAACAAACATGCATGGTAACTAAGCTCTAGCCGACATCATTGCTCATATAGACCTTCAACAGTTCTCTTCTGAACTGGGCCTCGGACATGTGGAAAAGTCTATCACAGCGGCAACCCCATTTCCCAATCGGTGGATCCTCGATGGCTGTTGTAGGCGTACTGGGTGGTGGAACAGGCTGGAGACCTAGATGACCGGGAACAGTGCAGGTTCACAACACCAACAGCTCCGGACAGTCAGAGGTAGATGTGATCAGCTTCTTTAAGAACATGGTCAGGCAATCACGCCTGGTTGAGAGAAGAAGTTGAAGCTGGCTGCGCAGAGTCATCGACAGGAACTTCATTGTATGCGTCCCAGTTGTAATCCGACAAATCTTGTGAAGCGGGATTGGATGCGCTCAATTTGATCAATTAGTAGGGCGACCATTCGGTGAGCTGTACTCCAGGATGGGTCCGGACAAGTTGTACAAACAACTTCAGGCCCACGGAAAAAGCCGTCACGGGATGTTCTAACGATGGAAAGAGCTGTTTGCCACACGGTATTGCAGATATGTGGTATGGCTCAAAGATGGAGATGCCAGCTTGCAAGTCTCTCACTGTGTCGGAGCGGCTGAGAGGAGAACCGCCCAGTGAATAGTTGAACACGATCGGATTTGATAATCGGTGAAAAGTGAGGAAGGAGCACTTCTTCAAGTTTAGACTCATGTCATTGCAGGAGTACACCAAGACACCACATTATCTAGGTCGGTTTGAAGAGCGGCAATCCAGAACAGAGCCAATGACCTTATACAACTTTGCATCATCTGCAAAAGCAGCAGCTGGTCTGATATCGCGTCCTGGAGGTCATTAATAAAAATTGAGAAAGAGCACAGGACCCATAAGTGATCCCTGGGGCACCTGACTCAGAAATGATAGGCCTAGACAGTTCGTTTCTGAAGCGAACAACAAGAACGATCGACCAAATAACTTTGGAACCACCTCAGTAGCGATCCGGACACACCAAGTGCCTCCAACTTGCTAAAAGGTGGGCATGACTCATCTGTAACGCTTTCGACATGTCCAGATAGAAGCTATCAACTTGTTTTCCGTCGTTAAAGGCAGTCATAATATCATCTTGGTAGAGAATTAGGTTGGTGGTGACAGACCGACCCTTCACAAATCCGTGCTGGGCCGGGGATATGATGTTTTTCAATTGGAATGATAAGCGACTCAGGACCAAGGACTCAAAACCTTTGCTAGGGCAGGCTGGATGGCTATGGGTCGATAATTTCTTGAGTCAGAAACATCTCCGCTTTTGAAGATCGGTGTGATGTAGCTAGTTTTCAGGTTTCTTGGGAAGCAACCATTCTGAAGCAGTGCATTGAAGTACAAAGTTACATGGGGTGCGAGGATGCAGCTGCAATGTCTGAGCACAGCTGGGGGGATATTATCCGGTCCAGGGCCTTTGTTGATCGCAATAGAATCAAGGGCTTCAAAGACTTCCCTACACGAGAAGGTAAGTGACGACAAATTTAAAGATGAGTCCATGTAACTATATTTAGGCGGAGGCTGAGATGGGAGTCTGTAGACTGAAGCAAAATAGTCTGCAAATAGATTACTCATCTCCCCGGGGTCGGAAGCAATCCTGTTGTCCAACTTAAGCTGAGAGATGTCCGACTTGCACGATTTAGTGTTACTGATGTGACTCCAGAATGCTTTGGAATTGATTTTCAAAGAGTCTTCGACCAAAACAATGTAACTCTTGTAGCAGGAGATAGAAAGTTGTTTACATCTTGCTCGGACTCTATTAAAAGCATAATAGATGTTATCACTTAGCGATCGTTTATAGCTTCTGTGAAGACGTTTCTTGAGGATAACAAGCTCTTTCAGTTCTTGAGAAAACCAGCACGGGAAAAGACGTCTACCCACATTCCTTTTGGGAGTAAAATGATCAATTATTGTTGCCAAGGAGTTACAAAAGTCTAAAAACGCCTCCTCCCAATTGGCTACGTCACAAGGCACAGGATAACTTAGATTTTGGTTGGACTTGAGATCTCAACGAAATCGCTTCTACGAAATTGGGGACGTATTTCACGGCGGCATTAGAATCTTCAAGACACGACAGGTAACATCGATTTCACTAAGCTGGATGATGATGTTCTACCGGCAATAGTGGGTCTGCAGCCTTGTAATGATCGAATACCTGGAGTGGAAGAAAAACGAAGTTAAAGGACGTTCCTCGTTTCTGACATTGTTAGCTTGTTTGATGTGGAAAGATATGCTAGATCCTTTATAGCCTGGAGCAGTATCCGCAACATCATTAGTAGAATCAGACCAATCAACATGTGGAATTGAAATCCCCAAGTAGTAAGATATCATTCATTCTGGTTAGCTCGTTCAGTTATTAAACGTGTTTGTGATTCGTTTTGAATTTACTCCGGTGACTTGTTTACTTTCATAGTGTGGCTTGTGTTTGTAATATTGTAGTTTTGTTTTTCTCTAGGCTATTACTAAATTCTAAGATTCAATTTGTTGTTTGATTTAACAATTATGTTGTTTGGTAGAGTTTGACTGTCAGCTTCACCTGACTACTTTAGGTTAGCTCATTTTCTAATGTTCTGTGTTATGTTTTAGGTTATTTTCACCTGAAGACGGGATCAGTTGCAGATCCCGAAACGTCATCGTTCTACCAACGATGGAAAATGCCCGCAATAATATGCCTTCTGAAAATCCTCCCATCGTCAACAACAAACTTCAAACAAAGAAATGTTTTCCCCATGCACGATTGTGTTCTCTCGACTAAGATGGTGTTTAGGGTTTTGAACATTGGTTTTGAACCTTGTATTATAGTCACGTATGAAATTTTCGTTGTATAATTTGTTATAATTAGCTTTTAAAAATAACAACGTTCTGAACATTACTAAACCTAAACTACTAAGAGTTAAAATTGTCGTAATCAATACAAATAATACAGACAGTTTTTAACCGACTTCAGAGAAACGAGGAGGTTATACAAGTTGACCTGTGGCGATTTTTATTTTTATGCCTGTTCACGAATAACTTTTGAACGCGGCTATCGTTTTACACGCAGTTTGCGTTGATTGATAAATCTTAACTCCATAATGATCCCATTCAAATATACAGAGTGTCCACAAATGATTAGTACAACTTTGAATATTCACACACCTGTTATTATTGAACATATGACTGTCAAATACGGCTCATTTTGTGAGCCATATGGACCGTGATTGGTACTTTGTGGACGGACGTTGGTGAGTCGTGCTGGAGCAAGAAGGCTGCGGAGAGTCTGCGATGAAGGATGGGAGCTGTTATCAACGGTCTTCAGCTGTTAGCAACCGAATTATTTCTCTTGAGATCTTTGCTTTGCCTTTCCTGTTCAGATGGAGTTCGTGGTGCGTGTATAGGAGTCGGATGTAGTTCATGGATAGGTAGTAGTTTAACTGTCGGGGAGCTCATGACAAATTTTCAATTAATGTGTTAATTTGAGACAATTGTAAGTCTAGTCTTGGCTTGTCGTGCCTCATAGGTAAAGTTGCAACAATAATATCAGTGGTATGATCTAGTTGTTTTACAGTTTTGAATAGGTCACTGATTAATCGCTTAACGCTGGTTTTCTACACACTATTTGTGCCAGCCACTAGCAAGAAATGATCTTCTTTAGTAAAGTCTTTTGCAAGGATATGAACATCATGTGTTACTTAATAATAGATAGCTTCTGGTCGGAGAAACGACTGCACGCTGACAGATGTTCTTGGATGTAATATAGATAATGGGCTACTGGTCATTTCCATGACTCTCTGCCACAATCACAAGCTTGCTCTTATCTCCAAATGAAGGTTTTGTCAGAAATATTTCAAGCAAATTATAACGATGATTTGAATCGATGTGAACCTGAATAACTAGATTATAGTAATGAAACGTTTGTTCGCAGATCTGTGTAGTACTGAGTGCAGTGCTGGGCACCATCATCTACCGCATCACCATAGTCACCGTCATCTATGAAGGAGGAAATCTGTTTGTCAAACGACACGCCAAGATATTCACCTCCATGACAGCGGCCCTTATCAATCTTATCATCATTATGCTTCTCACCAAGGTATCTACGTCACGCGACTACTAATTGTACAGTACGCCGTCAACTCGCGTTTCAAAAGCAAAGAATTGTCAAGCTGGAGGGCTATCCCCTTGGTAGAAAATATATAAACTGTCTCATCTATATTTATACAATGATGGCATTCATTCACTAGAATCGTGACAGAACTTCCTGTTGCGGAATGAGTTTATAAACGCTAATACAGGGTGACAAAAAAGGTCTGGTCCAACGTTATATCTTAAAAACGGTGCAAGTTAGAAAAACACCACATTTGCTACACGATTGCTAGTGGACGAAAGCAGGGGTCAGAATACCCACCAGGAGTCAGAATAAAATCTGTAACTAAAGGATAGGTCATGTGGAACACCAAAAGTAGGACGTCAGTTTTAAAATTGAAAACTTTAACTCGTTAGAGTCGATCTTTTGACCTCAGGTTTGTGGCATTGTGATATACTAACCTAGACCTTCATTTTGATAAACAACTGAAACTAGTCCCTTCCATCAACTTTTCTTCGGCCACCACACAGAATGCAGATGTTGGAAAGGACTGTATTGAGTTGTACATACAAATAAAGGACTTAAATTAGTATATAACAATGCCACAAACCAAAGCTCAAAAGACTGACTCCAACAAAAATGGAGTTTCAAAGTTAAAAATTCCCAATTTAAAAACTGACACCGTTTCTGACAAGGTCATCCTATACCTATACCGATGTGGTTTGAGGTATTTTAATCTTCTTACTAAACCTTCATTTTGGTGTCCCGTGTGCCAAAGGTACTAAAAATTTCACCGCCATAAGAAATATCGGTCTCATTCGCAATTGTTTTATTTACTTTAAGGAAGTGAAAAAGACAAGCACCTTATGATTTGATTTAACTTTTGAAGAGCAATCTTGAACTGGTGGCGGTACCGAAAGCAGCGCAATGACACGAAAGGACACGACAGCATCTACACTAGGTGGAAGAAGATATCAACTGCAGGACCCTGGCAGACTGGCTTCTTCGAGAGTATCTGAGATGGGTGGTAACACTCAAACGTGAAACATGCTTTGTAGATGAAAGGCATGCCATGACCCTACACCAGGTGGGAAGAAGACTATCAACTGCAGGACCCCGGCAGACTGGCTCTCTTCGAGGAGTATCTGGAGATGGGTAAGTAACACTCAAACGTGAAACATGCTGTAGATGAAAGGCATGCTGACCCTACACCTGAAGAAGACTATCAACTGCAGGACCCCGGCAGACTGGCTCTCTTCGAGGAGTATCTGGAGATGGGTAAGTAACACTCAAACGTGAAACATGCTTGTAGATGAAAGGCATGCCAGACCCTACACCAGGAAGAAGACTATCAACTGCAGGACCCCGGCAGACTGGCTCTCTTCGAGGAGTATCTGGAGATGGGTAAGTAACACTCAAACGTGAAACATGCTTTGTAGATGAAAGGCATGCCATGACCCTACACCAGGTGGGAAGAAGACTATCAACTGCAGGACCCCGGCAGACTGGCTCTCTTCGAGGAGTATCTGGAGATGGGTAAGTAACACTCAAACGTGAAACATGCTTTGCAGATGAAAGGCATGCCATGACCTACACCAGGTGGGAGGAAGACTATCAACTGCAGGACCCCGGCAGACTGGCTCTCTTCGAGGAGTATCTGGAGATGGGTAAGTAACACTCAAACGTGAAACATGCTTAGTAGATGAAAGGCATGCCATGACCCTACACCAGGTGGGAAGAAGACTATCAACTGCAGGGCCTCGGCAGACTGGCTCTCTTCGAGGAGTATCTGGAGATGGGTAAGTAGCACTCAAACGTGAAACATGCTTGGCAGATGAAAGGCATGACAGGACCCTTATGATAGTCTCTAACCACCAGGTGGGAGAAAGACTATCAACTGCAGGGCCCCGGTAGACTGACTCTCTCCAACGAGTATCTGGAGGTGGGTAGGAAACGACCAATTGTGAAACATTCTTTGTAGATCATCTTTTACCACCGTGCTCACTGACGACATGGATGAGCATTCAACCTTTAGTTCATATAGCTGAAGTTCGGTACACTAGAACCTGGTATTTCCAACCTAAGAAAATCAGGTTAATGTAAACAGGATGTTGTAGTAAATTTTAACGGTTACAAGCACCAGTGTTTTGTTTCACAGTTGAATGGATTTTTCACATGTGCAATACTGGTTTTAGGACCTATATATTATATATATGTATATTCATCTCCGAGGGTCGTTCTTCCGTGGGGTCTTGCTAGGTATCTGTAATTTAGAAAAGATTTACTTTATTCAAACGTTCACAGAAATCATCAAACAGCCTCTAGTCCAAATAAGTTTGGATGAGTAAAAACGATCTACCTACTAACTCAGAAAGACGGACTCGGATCTGGGATGATACCGAGATTAAAATAATTTATCCTGAATCACCTTTATGGATTATGGCTTTATACTAAAATGCTTGAGGAGAAAAATTTAGACGGGTTATTAAACATTTATCTTTCATTACCGTAAATCAAGTTAAGTCATGGATGTTTTGAACGGTGGAACAGTGAAAACTAAAGCCACAGCTTGGTGTTTAGCCGTGCCTGTACACCCAGCATGGTAACGGTAATGGTTTTGTTCTGGTTACAGTGATCCAGTACGGGTTTGTGACTCTGTTTGTGGCAGCGTTCCCACTGGCCCCTCTGTTCGCACTACTCAACAACATAGGCGAGATACGCCTGGACGCCTACAAGATGGTGACTCAGGCGCGACGTCCCCTGGCAGAGAGAGTTGAGGATATCGGTGCTTGGTACGGCATACTCCAGTGCATCACCTACTGTGCCGTCGTATCCAATGTCAGTATCAGAATCATTTTAGTACTGTACTTCCTTATGAAAATCGTGCTTTTCGCCAGCATGGCGAGACCGTAGAGCATACAGAGATTTTGTAGGGTAAGGCAAGTGAATTTAGTCTCAAACCCTTCACCGAGCGCATTTGCCATTTTCTTGCTCGCTTTCTCGTACGCCCGTGATCTTAGATTGCGAAAAATAATGTCAAAGGCAAAAGCGAGGGTGTGAGCGATAGAGAGAACAGTACCGTAACGCTGATGGCAATGGAGTCTACTTACAGTACATCTGAAGCTGATGTTATGATGTTAACTAACCACAAGTGAAATCGTCGGAGTAATTTGTTGTACAACAAATTACTTAAATAAATTATTCGGATCAAACTCATACATTAAGGCTGCTGGTGTTCTTAACTCAAATAGATCACCAAAACAAAGTTTCTGTTCAAGGGAAATAATTGCAACTTTGGAACTTCACTACATAATTATGTCAAAACCCACTACTTTCTGAACGAAAATACGAAATAACTGTTTAGCTCTTTCTAGGTATCTTTAGCTGTTTATAAAGTCTCAAACGTAAGCTGAAAACTGTCAGAGTTATTATTTCTCCCAAATAACATGAGATTGTTTAACTAATTTTCTTTGTTAAAATTTAAAATTCTTTATTTTGTAAATTGACAATCCACATTGTGATACAATCGTCATTTATAAATCCGTCATAACATTAGCCATATTTTGTGTTCGGTTTCAGGCATTTGTCATTGCGTACACCAGTGACTACATCCCTCGTATTGTCTACGCGTTTGTGTATTCTCCAACCAAAAACTTAAAAGGCTACATCGATTCCTCTTTATCAGGTAAAATAGCGTACAGATTCACATGGAAATATGTTTCCTTTTCTTATGAAAATACTTTAGTTATGTGTATGTTAACAGTAGTTCATTGTGTTGAACTGTTTCAGTTTCGTTAAATTATTTCACCATGTTCTTTCCTAAAACTCAAATAGTTAGAGATTTTAAGAAGTAGAGCTATTCATTTCTCTCGACAAAGAGAAGGGCGTCGTACAAGGTGACGCTCAATAACGACACATTCTAATAACGACACAGGTGAATAACGACACATTCCGATTTGGACACATTGATAAGGCAGCATAACCAACATACGCAAGATACAAGAATTATACCTCATAAAATAAATCCCCACGACAACCGCAAGAGGGAGGAATTTAGTATTTATCCCAAGAGGGATAAAATAAATACCCCACAGACCAGATATCACCTATTCAGAGCGGATCTATGGCGGTTTGGTATCGCGTGCGAGTCCAGACTCCTCTCTGCTGGCGCGGGTTCGATCCCCGCAGTCTCCTCTGTCAATTTTGCTTATGTGACTAAGTGGTAACTCTAGGTAAAGGTGTATTTTATAACTTGTACTACTGTAGGTTGTTGGTAGTAAACCCATTGATTACAGGTAATCAAAAAATATACATGATGTTAAAAAATTCCCCCCGTCCCCACCTTAACGTTTTAACGGCTGAACATTTCTAAACGTGCTTTGGTACTGGTAACTTAAAGTACATTTTAGCGTGGTTTTGCCCCAGCCTCAAAATGAGGGGTTTGGGGGGCAAGTCCAAAATGTCTTGTAGGAACCCCTATTGTGTTACACCTTATTCGAAAGGTCATAAAAATACAAAATAACGATACACTCGAAAAAAAATCCGACGCCTCATTACCGGATGGCAAACGTGTATGTTTTTTGTTCATATTAATGGTTACCAAAGCTTTAGTTGGAAAAATTCATAAACCTAACTAAATATTCAGTTTTAGGGTGTCAAGACATGAAAACAGATGCGACTGTTCTTGTATGAAAACAGATGCGACCGACGGAGGGTTATTACAATAATTTAAATAATTTTTGAACCATCACGTGTTGAAGAGAAATTTTCACTCAATTTCGTGTCGTAATAGAATGCCCGTTTTGCAATTTGAAGTATGTTCCGCAGAAATCTGCCTAACCAAATGTTTGAAAATGTTTACTGAATATGCCTTGTAGATGTACTATCGAATCAAAATCGTCCACAAATATATACTAAGTGTCTGCAAACTTTGGTGGAGTGGCTGCACGGGTAATGGCTAGTAATTTAATAAACAACTATTTATCCATAAGTATGTGTTTTTGGTTTATTTAGCAAATATGTATCCAAAGAAAGTACTGTATTTTGATCCTTTATAAGTTTTTTTTGCGTGATCTGTACAAATGTTTAAGATTTATAAAATATGTACGATTCCAACAGTTAACATCAGATTGTTCATTTTAGTATGTACAGATTTGGTTAGTATACATTTGTACGTATTATGTAGGGTAACCGGAAGTACAAATTTAGTAAAAATCAACACTCATATTTTCATTAAGATATCCTCACACATTCAAAATATCCTCGCAAGTACCTTTTTAGCACACACAGGCCAAAGAACACCGCTATCAGTACGGCTCTGGTGGGAAAATCGGGAACCAATGATGATACCTAAAAGTGTCCCTTGTGAGAATATTTGAAAAAGAAACAAATGACATAATTTCTGAAACCTACGAGTCTAAATCTAATCGCGTGGAATATGGTTTGGCGTTCTGAGCATATGCTCGAAAGGGTGGATAAGCTCACAAGTGACGTGTGAAGCCGACGAATATCCTCACAAGTGTATATGTCAGTACACGCGACCCGCTGGATGAGAACACAAGAACGCAATTTCAAAAATACATCAGATCAGACAAAAATCCCACCACGAAGCGAATAATCCCTTTAATCTTTACTACAAATACCTCTTCCCTTTAAACTAACTTTAAACACTTTTCTTTCCACAGGTTGGCTAAGCCTTATTAATGTGTCCAAATCGGAATGTGTCGTTATTCACCTGTGTCGTTATTGTCGTCGTAGAACGGTGCGGTTTGCGCTTTTCGCTTCCTAACACCTCCTCAAATGTGCCACCACTCTACAGGTCGAGTTTTGGTCCGATTTTTCTGAAATTCATACAAATGTTCTTTTGTACATTTCTAAGTTTGCTAACCATCAGTTTCAAACTGTGCTAAAAGTTAATTTAGCTATACAATTGTAGCTTTACCATAAGCTTTTACCCTTAAACAATTAAGAGCCATCTATTAGATTCTTTTAATTTTAAAATTCAAACAGCTCCATAAGTAATGTTTATTTCTGTTTATTGTTTCCCTGCTATGCATATAGATTTTACTTCCCAATCGACCAAAACAACTTCCGTTGTTCCAAAACCTACAGTTTGTAGGTTATTTGAAATAAATTATACAATCAAAATTTCTTCACTTTGCCGTTTAAAAACTGGGCAGAAATTAAATGTTGTAAAACCAAAATCTCTGTGTATTCAATAGAAAACATAAATAAATCAGCTGTTATTTAATTCACTACTAGTTTCCTTGAATACACAAAGTTAAAATTTTTATCTAACATTTTTAAAATGAGATATTCATGCCGTCAGCATGGTAAGACCTTGACACAGGACCGTGAAATGAGCACCGATTGTGACGCCCAGAATACTTTTTGAGCATTTTTACAAGACTTAGTTAGGCTACATATGTATTGTATATACTCGTATGTATACAGAATGTCCAGTAATTACGGGTTAAACTTCACCGGATGAGTTGTCAAGTCATTTTAAACAAAACATGTCCTATAGCACAGAGGCCTATCTCGCTTGGATTTCCGTCTGATGTCTGTCTGTGTTTTTCATTAAATAATTTTTACCTCCGAGGTCAATTAAGTTATAAACTTAAAACTGAGTTATAACTTTGCACACTTGTTTGTATCATTAAAACAAGTATTTAAAAAATAAATGTTACTGGTCTTTACTTAAATATCAGTACAATTTATGTTTTAAAAACTATAACTCAAACCCTTAAACTTTATGGTAAATACACAAGAATAACAATATGTGGAAACTTAGACTATGAACTTTTTAAGATAAAGTTTGTTGTGCTGCCATAAGTAACAACGGAGTAATTAGGTTTTCCTCAGCACAAAACTTTATTTGCATATGTTTCCCAAATGTAAAAAGAGGAGTGTGTTCATGAAAACTTTAATACCTCCGTTATTATTTGTTACAACACAAATTATTTGGTCTTAAAATTTTCATAAAAACATTTGCCACGTATTATTATTCTTGTGCATTTACCATAAAGGTAAGGGTTTTGAGTAATTAAGCTTAGAACATTTAATATGGCCTCACTTTAAAAACAAACGTGAATTAGTAAAATTAAGTTTAGCAGTAATAGTTTTAAGTTTACAACTTAATTGGCCTCGGAGAAATAAATTATTCAGTGAAAAACATAGACATACAGACAGACCGAAAACTATGCGACATAGACTTATGTATTATGGGGATGTTTTGTTGATTATGACCTAAGAAATCACCTGGTGCAGTTGGTCCCGTAACTACTGGACACCCAGTATAAGTTTCGCCATATGACTCAGGAGGTAAAGGTAAAAGGTAAAGTTTGTATTGTTTAACGAGGCGAAGTTTAGTCCTCTCTACCAATCAACCTCAACCTTTACCTAGCGTCACCGTATTAGTCACATTACAAATGTAAGTGGTGACTGCGGGGATCGAACCCGCGCCACCGGAGTGATGAGCTCCGGAGTCGCGTGCGATACCAATCCGCCACGGATCCGCTAAGGTGTTGGGAAGCAATGTGAAACTGCACCTTTCTACGACGTGTCCTTCTCTTTGGCGCGAGAAATGAATAGCTCTATTTCCTATGGAAATTCGCTAATAACGGAGATATTAACGTTTTCCTGAACAAACTCCTCCATTTACAATTGAGAACTATATGTAAATAAAGGTTTGTGCTAAGGAAAACTTTAATTCATATACAGGAGCAGGCCTAAAACGATGTTTCATTATAGCTAATTACGGGTGCGCGGAAAAACTATTTTGATGGCTGTATGAAATGGGCCTTTAGCTATCGCACTTTTCCATTCTTGACTCATATGAAAAATTCACTAGTTTGCGAGATGCCCATTGTGACCATAAAATTAACAGTCTGTATATGTGTACTCTCTACAGGTCGTATTTTTCGATTTTATGGAATTTGGTACAATTGTTCCTTTTGTAAATATCTCGATCAAGTTTGTTAACTAGCAAAATCGTGCTACCAGAACCTCCCTTTTGGTGAAGAGTTTTGGTTTAAAAAAAGTGGGTTTGATTATCTTAAAACAGTACATTTTATCCGATTTTGATGAAATTAAGAATAAACATGTATTTAGATATTATGCATCAATGTACACAAGTTTATGGAAATGCATTGAATCGTTTCAAAATGGTGGCAAAAAGTGATTTTTATAACAGCGTTATTAGTAGTCCACTTTCAATAAAATTTAAAATAAGTTTTACCTCCACGATATGTAATAAAACTTCCAATAAAAGAAGCTATTGGAAGTCTCTACTAAAGAAGCTCTACTGTCGTAAGTCTCTGGTAGAAGGCTGTGAGTGTGACGAACCCGTGGTCACACTGAAGGCTGAATCCAGGCTGTGAGCGTAACGAATAAGAGTAACAAATTGCAGAGGAAATTCGATTCACTCATGCAAGCGGTGCTTTAGCGCTAAACTGTGTGTTGGCCTGGTTTTATATTTCAAACCATCAAATAAAAAGAACAAAACTATAGCATCTGTTGTTAGTTTATTATAAAATATTCATTACAACGTAGTTTTATTCCAATTCAAGTCTCACAGAGTAAATAGATCTAAACTTAAAAAGGAAATTTTAAAAATTAATAATAGTATATAACAGGGTTTTGTCAAATTTAAACAAGAAATATGAAAACCTGTATAGTTTATATACTCTTATAGATTTATTTATACTCTTATAGTTTTATTTATACTCTTAAGTTTATTTATACTCTTATAGTTTTATTTATACTCTTAAAGTTTTATTTATACTCTTATAGTTTTATTTATACTCTTATAGTTTTATTTATACTCTTATAGTTTTATTTATACTCTTATAGTTTATTTGGAAATTCGTTAGTATTCAAGGTAGCGTTAGTAGAGTAGAGTCAAAACAACGTGTGCATCACAATCACAGAGTATTGATTATACTGTATTTTGTTGTACAGTATATTCTAACACAAGTTCTCTCTTTCACCTCCAGCTCAAAGGTTGTCTGTCGATAACAAAGATTGCACTTATGAACGATTTTTGTCAAGTTAGAAAAACTATTAATCATCAATCTATAATTCAGTATGTGAAACTAAACAGTATTTTAGAATGGTTAAAACAAGGCTAACACAAATTAAGATTTTATAAAGGTTTAAAGACTATAAAAGACAGTTTGAAAAAGCTGGTTCTCGGTGGTAAGTCTGCGAGTATGTTTTCTTCATATAGCTTTGCAGTAATAGCTTTGCTCTTAGGTGGACCGATGCTTCTAGGTGTCAAACGCGGCAACGCACTTTAACCTTATGATTTCAAGTCGACTCGTCGAGCCAAGTAATGCCAACTAGTGGCCCAGTCAACTAGTGACTGTCTCAACAATCGCGTGTTAGCTAGCTTCTGAAGCACTACCACGTTTCCCTACACCTCAGGAGCGGACTTTGTTCACCTTTTGCCACTCTTATTGACGAACTTGATAAATGCTTGTACTGTATATTACGTTATGAGAACTAAATGGTTGGAGCACCTTTAACAATACAACATTAACACGCAAAGTGCAGACGAAACACACCTCACACTCGGGCGAAATCTGCTGTTTCATAGCCTTGGCGGGGAAGTTTGGGGAGAAGTTGGATAAGCTGTAGTCTTCCACGTGACTTTCACATAGACGTGGATAACTGATAATTAATACAGGTATACGGATTGTTGTCAATCACGTTTAATCCATTGAAGCAAGTTATAAGCTTTTATGTATTTAAGTATATAATTATTTACGTTTTATTACTTAGTCAGGATCTCTTTACTTTGACATTTAGATTGAATTAAATTTTGTCAATAATGGTAAGACTCAATGTGTATTAAAACCAAGCTGACACGCAGCTAAACGCTAAAGCACCGCTGGCGTGAGTGAATCGAATTTCTTTTAATGTGTTACTCAATTCGCTACACTCACAGCCTCACTTCGGCCTTCGGCGTCAGCATGGCCTCCTATATGATCACGAGCATTACGAGGCTGTTCCCTGAGCTCAGATTTACGGGTTTATTTTATTGGAAGTTGTTATACTACATATCATGAGAGGAAATAATATTTTGAACTTCAATAAAATCAGACTACTCATTCCGCTGTTATAGTGAAAACTACCTTTTTTGGTCGCCATTTTGAAACAACTTGACGGATTTTCCTAATTTATAATACCTAAAAACATATTTATTTCAAACGTCATCAAAATCAGACGAAATTTACGGTTTTTAGATCAATAAACCTTTTTTTTAGAAAAGTTCCACCCCAAAGTTCCGGTAGTCTGACTTTGCTGGTTTATGAACGTGACCGAGATATTTAGTACCAAATTTGGTGAAAATCGAAGAAAAATGCGACATGTAGAGATGATACACATTTATACATATACACTGTATACACGATTTACACAATATTAAAAAACAACAAGTCAACGAATAGGCGTATATTAAGCGACTTACATAGCTTATTCTTTAGCTAACACAAAGCTATGTGCATATGTACATAATATGTATAATTGTATATACAGTTTTGAAAACAGTGCTCAAAACGTGTTCTAGGGGTCAGGATTGGTACTCATATGGTCCCGGGCCTGGGTTTTACCTTTGAATATCTCATTTTTCCAAAGGAAATTCGATAATAAAGAGAATTGATAGTACGGGTGGAATGTAGACGGGGATAGTTAATCGATACTTCAAGAACCCCCCAACAAGCACCCCTTTGTCGCGGGGAGGGGAAGGGGGTTACGTGCCCACTACAAACCCCCAGACCACGCGCCATTTTTCTAAAGAAAATTCTATAATAAAAACATTGCGATAAAATCAGTTGTTTTTTATTACTAGCCTAGGTTTCCTAGGATACAGAAAGTAAACGATTTTCTTATTTCATAATAAACTATAACAGCTGTTGTTTGCTCAATATAAAATATTCCTTATAACGTTAGTGAATTTCAATTCTAGCCAAAGCACAGAGTAAATAGATCAAAACATAAAACATAAATTGTAAAAATGCTAATTTGTATATAAACGAGTCTTGTATAGTTCAAAAAACTATAAACGAAACCCCTTTTATTTTATTGTAAATTCACTAAGATTCACCGTAGCGCTTGTGGTCACGTGTCGGCTCTGTTTTCCTGGAAGTTGCTTGCGCAAAGCACGCAGCAACAAGTGTTCCACTTTCAGTTGTCAACCTGTTATCTTTACCAAACCTCCAAGGAAACCCGAAACTGAGTGGAAGATCTGTCTTTCCACAAGTCGAAGACAGAAAAAAATGCTGTATTTAGTAGAAACGCAACAAATCCTCGCAACTTGTGGAAAACTTAGTTGAGGGCTTTGGTATAAACGCGGCTGGTCACACTGTCACCTCTCCCACATCTTCTTGCGCAAGAAATTGTGCACTTTAAAGTAAATTATGATGTCGGGTTCACAGTATTTAACACTTCGGACTTCGAGGCAGACATGGGCGTGGACCGTGACAGCCTAGACCAAGAAGATGAGCCCGGGACGTGTCAGTACAGAGGCTACCGCAACGGTCCCGACCACCCTGACGACAAGTACGGGCTGTCCCCGCAGTACTGGCATGTATTCGCCGCCAGGCTCGCCTTCGTAGTGGTCTTCGAGGTACGTAACCACACCAACAAAACAACTGTACACTGTACTGGCTGGTTCCCTGGTTCCCGTCTGCCCAAGTTGGAGTCATAACAACTGGCTAGGTTAGGCAGAACAACGGGTAAAATACTCCATTCATTACCCTGCGACTTAATTTGGCTAACATCTATTTTTAATAGTGGCATATTTTAAAATCTTTGGTGTATCTTTCAGTCATTTAGTCCGATGAAATATAATACAGATTTTAAAAAGGATTAACCAAAACACCTAGGAGTATTTGGACTGGTTGAAAACTTTGTGACCAGCCAGTTTCACAGGTCTTTATTTATAGAACCTTTCTGAGCATGTAGAAATCAGAAACGTCCTTGTGTATGGACTTTATAATTGAAAAAATGCGTAATGATTCGAGCAGATCCGTGGTGAGTTGGTATCGCACCCGACTCCGGAGCTCACCACTCCGGTGGCGCGGGTTCAATTCCGGCAGTCACCACTTACAATTTGTGTGTCACACGGTAACTTTAGGTCAAGGTCAAGGTTGTGTGGCAGAGAGGACTTCGTAGTCCTAACTTCGCCTCGTTAAACAAGACAAACTTTACTTGTTTTTACCTTTTAAGAATCCTATCAGTGTAGGAGTTTTTCAGTTACTTGATGGTATTTACCAAAGACAATATCCGTACAAGCTTGTAACGGATGTCACTCCCATTCGGAATCTGAATGATACTCATGCCTGTGCGGATAATCTGATACTGGGGCACAGCAAAGAGAGATCATCTCTAAAGATGGATAGGTTTTTGGCTACTCGGTGCGGAAATCCCTTTCAAGGGGTCAAGAGAGGGACTATCCGGAGGTGCGCTAAAGAAGAGTCGCCTTTGAGAGTTAATTGGCAGCAGGAAACTCTGAAGAGAGAGTGGATATAATTGGTAACTTATTTGGTATGGATCTGGAAGACCCATGTCAGCAGTTTAGAGACGATATAAAAATAACAAACCAATGCTTTGATCCTGGTCGAAGGCCAAATCAGTCACCCAAGTATGATGCTAGCAGACTCATTCCATTACTCATTACCTTGTTCCATATCCTTCCCACTCCATTGTCTTGCGCAACAAACCTGAGACTGCGATTTTCCAAACAAGCTTTTCCTTGGCTGGTGGCCCTTAATTGTGGCCCAGCCAATTTGTAAAACAAATGTAACTCATGTGGATTGGCAATGTTGCAGCACGTTGTGTTTGCCCTGACGGGGATCATGGCGTATGTGATCCCGGACGTCCCAAGTGAAGTAAAAACGCAGATACAGCGAGAGCGTATGCTGACCAAAGAGGAAAAGTTTGAGAAGGGGACAACACGTGTCGATGAGTACGATGAACTGTTAAGTGCGATACGCAACACGCGCAACTCTAGCCAGCTCAGTGATGTCATCAGGCGTACATCCTGGGACCGACGCTTCAGCAAGCCAGACCACTCGGAAGTCAGGTATACAATGAGGCGGTGAACCCACACACAACAAGCTACACCACTCGGAGGTCAGGTATACAATGACGCGGTGAACCCACACACCTGGCCAAACCACACCACTCGGTCAGGTATACAATGAGGCGGTGAACCCACACACAACAAGCCAGACCACTCGGTGGTCAGGTATACAATGAGGCGGTGATCCCACACACAACAAGCCAGACCACTCGGAGTCAGGTATACAATGAGGCGGTGATCCCACACACAACAAGCCAGACCACTCGGAGTCAGGTATACAATGAGGCGGTGATCCCACACACAACAAGCCAGACCACTCGGAGGTCAGGTATACAATGAGGCGGTGAACCCACACACAACAAGCCAGACCACTCGGAGTCAGGTATACAATGGGCGGTGAATCCACACACAACAAGCCAGACCACTCGGAGGTCAGGTATACAATGACGCGGTGATCCCACACACAACAAGCCAGTCCACTCGGAGGTCAGGTATACAATGACGCGGTGATCCCACACACAACAAGCCAGTCCACTCGGAGGTCAGGTATACAATGACGCGGTGATCCCACACACAACAAGCCAGTCCACTCGGAGGTCAGGTATACAATGACGCGGTGATCCCACACACAACAAGCCAGTCCACTCGGAGGTCAGGTATACAATGACGCGGTGATCCCACACACAACAAGCCAGTCCTCGGAGGTCAGGTATACAATGACGCGGTGATCCCACACACAACAAGCCAGTCCACTCGGAGGTCAGGTATACAATGACGCGGTGATCCCACACACAACAAGCCAGTCCACTCGGTGGTCAGGTATACAATGACGGTGATCCCACACACAACAAGCCAGTCCACTCGGAGGTCAGGTATACAATGAGGCGGTGAACCCACACACAACAACCAGTCCACTCGGAGGTCAGGTATACAATGACGCGGTGATCCCACACACAACAAGCCAGACCACTCGGAGGTCAGGTATACAATGAGGCGGTGAACCCACACAACAAGCCAGTCCACTCGGAGGTCAGGTATACAATGACCCGGTGAACCCACACACAACAAGCCAGTCCACTCGGTGGTCAGGTATACAATGACGCGGTGATCCCACACACAACAAGCCAGTCCACTCGGAGTCAGGTATACAATGAGGCGGTGAACCCACACAACAAGCCAGTCCACTCGAGGTCAGGTATACAATGAGCGGTGAACCCACACACAACAAGCCAGTCCTCGGAGGTCAGGTATACAATGACGGTGATCCCACACACAACAAGCCAGTCCACTCGGAGTCAGGTATACAATGACGCGGTGAACCCACACACAACAAGCCAGTCCACTCGGAGGTCAGGTATACAATGAGGCGGTGAACCCACACAACAAGCCAGTCCACTCGGAGGTCAGGTATACAATGACGCGGTGATCCCACACACAACAAGCCAGTCCACTCGGTCAGGTATACAATGACCCGGTGATCCCACACACAACAAGCCAGTCCACTCGGGGTCAGGTATACAATGAGGCGGTGAACCCACACACAACAAGCCAGACCACTCGGAAGTCAGGTATACAATGAGGCGGTGAACCCACACAACAAGCCAGACCACTCGGAGGTCAGGTATACAATGAGGCGGTGATCCCACACACAACAAGCCAGACCACTCGGAGGTCAGGTATACAATGAGGCGGTGAACCCACACACAACAAGCCAGGCCACTCGGAGGTCAGGTATACAATGAGGCGGTGAACCCACACAACAACAAGCCAGGCCACTCGGAGTCAGGTATACAATGACGCGGTGATCCCACACACAACAAGCCAGTCCACTCGGAGGTCAGGTATACAATGACGCGGTGATCCCACACACAACAAGCCAGACCACTCGGAGGTCAGGTATACAATGACGCGGTGATCCCACACACAACAAGCCAGTCCACTCGGTGGTCAGGTATACAATGACTCGGTGATCCCACAAGCCAGTCCACTCGGAGGTCAGTTATACAATGACGCCGTGATCCCACACACTACAATCCAGGCCACTCGGAGGCACCATGTGTACACCATGTGGCAGCGGTTCCACACAAAACAACCCAGACTACTAAGAGGTCAGGTACACTACGAGAAGATGGTCGCACAAAAACCAATCCGGAATACTTGGAGGTTAGATACACCATGGTTTGGATCAGGCTGAAACTTCGGGGAGGCTTGTTGTGATCTGGGGGAGAGACCCCCGAGTGTTGGCATGGACTCTCCATAATTTAGGGGGTAAAGTTTCCTTGAGAGTTAGTCAGTGGCCTTGCTTGTCGCGTCATCTCACGAATCTCATTGATTATAATCTTATTAGTTGAACAAGGTCCTATTCTCCTCCCGGATTCAGAATTTTTCTCGTAAAGTGGCAACGCAATATGCTTTACAAATGTAGCAGACTTGCAGAAGGGTACAAATTCTCTGACCAGTTTACCTGACCTTCCGAATTTGAGATATTTTTAATGGGTGTCATTTGTCAATTACATTGTAAATCAAGTTTCCATGAAATGGCTGATTTAAAATTTGATAAATCTATTTTAATTATGTGCCACGATTATCTGAAAACACACTTAATTTAAATGCCTACAACGCCTATATGTGTTTGGCTCACGAATTTCACTTGAAGTCTGTCTGTACAGGATAATTCTGGTGATACAAAAGGGAAAGTCAAAACTTGTTTTCCCACAACTGGAATGTAGTGCCTTTGTTTTATGAAACTTTGTTTTAATTGTTAAGCTAGTGGTAAGGATAAAAAGGTATGAAACGAATGTTGTCAATCGTATTCTTAGATCTAGAAAGTAGACACTAGGCGTCAAGACACAAAGATCGCTTGCTTGCTGCCGAAAAACGTTGCGCCAAACTCTTTTACGTTGTAACTAGAGATCTAAAATTCGAAAAAATATTTGTGCACTGTCTAAAAGTCACATAAGACATAAAAATATATAAACCAGGCCGACACGCAGCTAAGCACTAAAGCGCCGCTTGCATGAGTGAATCAAATTTCCTTTGCAATTTGTTTCTGCTATTCGTTCCGTTCACAGCCTCGCTTTGGCATTCGGCCGTTCTATTACCACGGGCGCAACGTGGCTGTTCGCTACTCTCACAGCCTCACTACGGCCTTCGACCTCAGACTTACGTCTTGTTTTACTGCAAGCTTTATTACATATCATGAAGGGAAAACGTGTTTCAATTGGGCTACTTATAACGCTGTTATAGAAAAATCATTTTTGCCGCTATTGTGAAACGGCTCAATGGATTTTCATTTTTGATACATTGATGGATACTATTTAAATACATATCTACTACAGTACTACATATCTACATATACACTACATTTGCTTCTAGCGGTTCCGGAGTTATGTTGTCTACACCTAAGGCTTTTCAAGTGTTTAGTTCTTTGAGAGCTGTTAATATTTCTGCCTTTGTTGGTACAACAGTACTTATTCTAGGATCTGCCTGAAAATTTTGTTTCATGACATGCTTCTCCTTATAACCTATTCTTCATAATTTTCCATCCCTCTATTGAATAGCTCCTCAAAATATGCATTCCATCTCTTCATTTGATCAGCCTCCATGACTAGCAGTTCTCTATTTACGCTTTTGATCGGATTTCTAGCAAAGAATGTCTTATTTGATAGAGCTTTAGTTATTTTGTGAAGCTCTTTACTGTTGCCTTCTCCAGTAGTCTCCTGTACTTCTTTTGCTAGATCTTCTGTTCATTGTCGTTTAACTCTTCTGACACTTCTTTTTACTTTTGTATGTTTAGAATTGTATGCTTCTGTAGCCAATTTTTCTCTTCTTCCCCTTCTACCTTGTTTCTCATTTCTTTCAGCTCTCTTCTTTCTTCTATTCTTTCCATAGTTTCATCAGATATCCATGGCTTCCCTCTTTTCCTCCGATGTCCCAATATAGTTTCACCAACACCTACTATCACTTCTTTAGTAGTGTTCCATTTATCTTCAATACTTTCCGGTTCTTCTGGAGTTGAAAATCTGTTTTGTAGCTCTTGACTGAATTTTCTCGCTGTTTCCTTTTCCCCTAGTGTTTCTGTATTTAGCATTTGTTGTCTTTTCTCTAACTGTACTTTCTGTGAGGCTACTTTTAGTCTAATATCTGCAGTCACTAGGTGGTGGTTACTTCTATAGTCTGCTTCTCTTCTGGCTCTCACATCTAGGAGTGATTTTCTCCATTTCTTACTAATTATGATGTGATCAAATTGATTTTCAACAGTTCCGTAAGGATAAGTCCAGGTTATCTTGTGGAATCTTTTGCGATGAAACAAGGTTCCTCCAATTACCATTTCTTCCTCTCCACAAAAGTCCACTAGTCTACTTCCATTGTCATTGATAGTTCCTAGTCACTGTCTTGCAAGAATTCCTTCCATTCCCCTATTGTCACTTCCTACTTTGGCGTTAAAATGGTCCATGAGAATAGTTATGTCCTGTTTCTTCACTTTTCTTCTTGTAACTTCCAGAAGGCCATAGAAATTGGTCTTGTCCTCTTTTGTTGCTTCTTCGGTTGGGGCATAACACTGTATTATGGAGACTTGACGTACTTTTGTTTTAAAACGTGCCATGATTATTCTTTCTGATATTGGCTTCCACCCAGTAAGTGTCAGTCTAGCTTTGGGGGTCATAAAAAGACCCACCCCTGATCGCCTGGGTGCATTTTCCTCTTCAAGCCCAGAGTATATTAGGAAAAATCCCTCTTGTGTCTTCATCTCACCGAAGCTATTCCATCTTATCTCACTTAGTCCTAGTATGACCAGTTTTTTTGCTCTTTCTCTATTAGTCATTTATTGTCATCATTTACATCAAGTTACGTTGATTGTAAATTACTCTCAAAATGATTGCTCTCAAAACACCGATATCACTCATAGTCCTTACATTCCAGCATCAAATTCTTCTCCTTATTTTCATGCCTAAGGTCTTAGCCAGTAGATCCGTCTGGTTTAAATGATTTATTGCAGTTTCAGTAATAGGTTTGGTTTAAGAAAAGCAGGTTATTAGCCCACCTCTTCCGATCCTGATGATGGGGCTGCCACCTTCGACCTCAGGCTGCCGGATTTCTGTTAGGGTTCCCCCCTGAGCCTTCAAAGGTCCCTCTTCAAACCACAAGACAGTTGTTTTATATCTATTTCACCTCAGATAGACAGGTTGCCTCCTCCGCCAGCTCCACCGTACCAAAGAACTTCCTTTCCGCCTGTGCTACCGTTGAGGACCTCACCGTAACTCTGACAAGGGTGCTACCATTCGGGACAGATGGACTCTGTTTTTTTTCACGAGGTTGGTACTCCTCCGGCTCCTCCTCCCCCCGGTGGATGGGTCCCGGGCTTGCTACCGGCTCAGGCGAAGTTACAAGCTCAAGTTGTTGTGCTTGTTCTCGACACTTGATAATGACCTTAATATGGTCGAATTATATAGTGTTATTACACACATTTGTTTGCATTTTCAGCGTTTAATTTCAAATTATATTATACAAGTTGACATGCGACGATTTTTTTAATGTCTGTTCACAAATAACTTTTTAACGCGGCCATCGTTTTACACCCAATTTGCGTTGATTCATAGTGACGGACAGGGGGCCCCTGTCTGTCACAGCGTGGGTTCGAATCCCACCCGGGTGCGCTCTAGTACGGTGCAATGCTAGTCGTTGGATCATTCCGGGTGCGGGGGCCACAATGACCCCCTGAGGATCAATGAAGAGCAAATGGCTCATCAAATCCAGTGAAGCGGGGAGTGGCACTTTTTGAGCTTAGGAAGTCGCTAAATCCCCGCGCTTAGAGGAGTGGTTCAATGACTGATAATGCACCGTACCAGAGAGCGGTTTTGCTGAAATTTTGCTTACAGGGGACTGGGGAAACCCATACGGGAGGCTTTTTACGAAAATTAAAAAAATGAGACCGCAAAACGTTAATGCTTTAAAAACAGTAAATTGCATCCGATTTTGATGAAATTTGAAACAAATATTAATTTTTATCGTATCCATCACTAGACCAAAAACTATAAAAATGAATTGAGCCGTTTTAAAAAAGCTGCCAAAAAAGTTATTTTTCGCTATAACAGCGGGAAGTGTAGGCCGAAGGTCCACAGGAAGCAAGGCTGTAAGCGTCGCGAACAGCCTTGTACCGACCGTGATAATAGACCACGTAAGGTCCCACAGGAGGCAAAGCTGAGGCCGAAGGCCAAATCGAGGCTGTGATAGTAGCAAACAGCCACGTAACGCCCGTGTTATAGAACAGCCGAATTCCGAAACGAGGCTGTGAACGAACCTAATCAAATTGCAAGGGAAATTCAATTCACTCATGCTAGTGGCGCTTAGCTGCGTATCGGCCTGGTTTACTAAGAGATGGCCAAACTTGACAAAGTAGATAATGAACTATTAATGTAGCAACAAATCAAAGTAACTGGAATTGATAGGTAAACATATTTATATTTTATATTTAAACACAAATTAGAGACGTGAGATTAGGCTAAATAAATGTGTAATACTTATTTTTAGGGGCAGCAAATCTTAAGGTACGGTATTAACTGTATACTATTCTTAAGTGTTACTTAGATTGTAGCTTTTAATACTTAATTTAATAACACTGTATAGTGTCTAAACAAAGTGTCAACTTCAAATCTTCTGGTCCAACAGTTTCATTTCTTGATACAGTAATTGGTTTCCAGCTAGTGGTATCAAACTAAATCCCGACAAGACTCAACTAATGAACTTTCACAACCACTGCCTGTCATCTCAAAACGATTCATCTTATTCGCCTGATAAGTTTAACGTTGTGCCTTCTTTAAGATTTCTTAGTGTGAATTAGATTAGATTAGATTGTTAGGGAAAGTGGCTCTAGACCTCGTGCACATCAACCCTTTGGTTTATTGTGCTGGCTCCCTCTTCTCCTGTTTAGTCAACCCCACCCCGTTTGCACACAATGCTCGAGGATCACGCTACCCAATTCAGATGGATGTAAATCCTGCCACTCACGAGCCCCCAGAAGACCTCTTCTCCCTGACCTGCATTCGATAAGAACGTGTTTTGCGGACTCAGGAGTACGCTCACATAACCTACAACTACTATCTTCTGAGTGGAGACCCATTTTGGCTAGGTGATTTCTGAAGTGTCCATGACATGTGATATATGAGATTACAGTCTGATGTTCTGGCGACTAAGACTGGTCAGATGTTTAGTAAGCATCCTTGACAGATTCTTGACTAAACGTTTGGCGGGTTCCTGATATGGTAGTTGTTTCCATCGCTTAGTGTGTTGCTTTTGCCCTATCAGCTAGCATAGTTTTGTCAATAGAGGGACTGATTCCGTTGGTTCTGGACCAGCAAAGAACGACAGCACTCCCTTTCTAGCCAGCAAATAGGCTTTTTTTGTTTCCTTTGAAACCCTGATGCCCCGGTATCCATTCAAGCCGAATATTGCTCATAATTACTCAACGCCCGTGGTCACAGGAGTCCAAGATGAGGCCGAAGGCCGATGTGAGCACAGCGAAACAACAAATTCTCTTCAATTTGCACCTTAACCACTGCTTTTGCAGCTTTCCCGAGTACATCACTTGGTCATCGGGATAGTCCATACCATACAAAAAGAGCTCAGGGTTTTCGAAGCTAAGAAGTTGTTCTTTTCTTTAAATACGAAATGCGTAAGCGACTTTTATTTAACTTAATGTTGTCTTGTTAAGATCTTAATACAGAGGATAAAATATTATTACGGACGTTTTCCATAGATTTTGAGTGAAAAGTAAAAAGACTCCGTCTTCAGGCGAAAAGTAACCTAAAACATAACACAAAACATCAATCAATCAATCTGAATGGATTCTTTCTCACAATCTGTTTACAAAAAAACACATCATTATCTATGTACGTTAGTGAAGGTGCCCACATAAACAAAAGTTTGTGCGTGGGCACCAGTTCTACCATCACTTATAATTAACTCATTCTAACCTATTCAAATTATTTCTTTGTCATACTACTTTAAACAAAAACGAATACTTTTTTATATGGAGAAATTCAGGGTAGGTTCTACGGACGGTTCATATCTAAACTGTTGTTGTTAAATAAAAAAAATTTGGATACAATCCATTGAAAATGTTTTAATATTTAAACACAAAACGTTTCGTCTAAACTGTGTTAGACATCGTCAGTTGGATACAAAGAATAGTATAAAATATTATTACTAAAGTAAACAAAACACTTTAAAAATGCCCAATAAAAGCTCGGTTTTAAAGTTTTTTTATTACTATTTATTGTAAGTCAAACGACAGTTTCTGTTTTCAATATTATTACGAAAGAAATTTGAAGACAAAAATGTTTGGACCGAACCAGGACTTGAACCGGGTCTCCCGCTTGCCGGGCGGTTATGCTAAACCTCTACACCCGGGTTCAAGTCCCGGTTCGGTCCAAACATTGTCTTCAAATTTCTTTAGTAATAAATTAGCTTTTTAGCGTTTATACAAATTAAGATCTATAATACTATATATAATTATCTGTTATTAAGATCTAATATACATATATATAAAAATGTAAAATATGAAATGTATGAGAAGTATAAACATTTTTTTTATAAAACCTATCTGTATAAAAAAGCTAGGTTTTATAAGCATATTTTTTTAAAGTGGTCTCATTGCTTGTTACGTCATAATAATATTTTAACCTCAGAAATTGTAGCTACCATCGTTAACAACAAACTTCAAACAAAAAATCTTAATACTTAATAATCTAAATTTTAATCAGTAGTAAATTTTGATATTTTAATGAATATGTCCTTGTAAGTGTATACGTGTGTTGTAAATATTTGTGACAGTGTAAACAAATAATTGATGTCTATGATACAAATAAATTACTATAACTGTAATTGTTTTTGAGTTAAGAATGAAAGCCCAATAAGTCAAACTCTGTACACAAAAAGCACAACATTACATTAGAATGCCGGTTCTACATTTAGATAGTTTTTTCCATTGATCTTTTGCAATGTCCTCTTGATAGGATAACAATGACATATTGAATCAGCAAAGAGCAGGTAAAAGCGTCTCTGATGTATTTGAACACGGTCTTTTAACGTTCTAACTAGTAGAAACTAGAAAGTCTGTATTTTGGCTACGTGTTTGTGAACCGAGTGGTGTCAGAACTATACAGTATATACGGATTCTATCGCAGAAAGGTGTTGAAATAGTAGGCTACAATACTGTTTATTCAATGAGTAAAGTGCTACAAAGTAAGAGAAGCCAATTCTATTGTATAACATAGCATGCATACAGCATCAACACCCCATTCTGTCGCCTCAGCAAGACCAGAGACAGTTTCCCTGTCCTCGCCATAAAAATCTTTAATAAACTACCAGCTACAATCAAAAGTTTGGACGACAAGCAGTTCCATACGATCCTCAAGAAATGGTTGAAGGATAGGGCGTACTACTCTGTCACCGAGTTCCTTAATGATAATGTTGAGGGACTTGTCTAGATCTGCCGCCAAGATCCAAAAATTTTTAATGTTGACAATCTTTTAACAAAGAGGATAAAATATTATTACGGACGTTTTCCATAGATTTTGAGTGAAAAGTAAAAGACTCCGTCTTCAGGCGAAAAGTAACCTAAAACATAACACAAAACATCAATCAATCAATCTGAATGGATTCTTTCTCACAATCTGTTTACAAAAAACACATCATTATCTATGTACGAAGTGAAGGTGCCCACATAAACAAAAGTTTGTGCGTGGGCACCAGTTCTACCATCACTTATAATTAACTCATTCTAACCTATTCAAATTATTTCTTTGTCATACTACTTTAAAAAAAAACGAATACTTTTTATATGGAGAAATTCAGGGTAGGTTCTACGGACGGTTCATATCTAAACTGTTGTTGTTAAATAAAAAATTTGGATACAATCCATTGAAAATGTTTTAATATTTAAACACAAAACGTTTCGTCTAAACTGTGTTAGACATCGTCAGTTGGATACAAAGAATAGTATAAAATATTATTACTAAAGTAAACAAAACACTTTAAAATGCCCAATAAAAGCTTTTTTTTTTTTTATTACTATTTATTGTAAGTCAAACGACAGTTTCTGTTTTCAATATTATTACGAAAGAAATTTGAAGACAAAAATGTTTGGACCGGACTTGAACCCGGTCTCCCGCTTGCCGGGCGGTTATGCTAAACCTCTACACCCGGGTTCAAGTCCCGGTTCGTCCAAACATTGTCTTCAAATTTCTTTAGTAATAAATTAGCTTTTTAGCGTTTATACAAATTAAGATCTATAATACTATATATAATTATCTGTTATTAAGATCTAATATACATATATATAAAAAATGTAAAAATATGAAATGTATGAGAAGTATAAACATTTTTTTTATAAAACCTATCTGTATAAAAAAAGCTAGGTTTTATAAGCATATTTTTTTTAAAGTGGTCTCATTGCTTGTTACGTCATAATAATATTTTAACCTCAGAAATTGTAGCTACCATCGTTAACAACAAACTTCAAACAAAAAATCTTAATACTTAATAATCTAAATTTTAATCAGTAGTAAATTTTGATATTTTAATGAATATGTCCTTGTAAGTGTATACGTGTGTTGTAAATATTTGTGACAGTGTAAACAAATAATTGATGTCTATGATACAAATGAATTATGTACCCGAGTACAGTTCGTCAGGTTTAGCATGGCCGGTGAGATGGGCTATAGGCCATAAGCGGCCAGCAGGAAATCTCAAGGCCACCGGCCATGCTATACCTAACGAACTGTAATAACCTGCCTTTGTACAAAAGTCTTTGCAGTCATGATACTATAACATAATTTTTTTGTAGTCAAGCACGGGTACACAGCTGGTTCTTACTAAAAGCGTGGCACACGTAGAATTAAAATGGTTAGAGTTCAAGTTAAGTATAATAAGGGATTTTACTAAAATAAACTGGAAAAATGATACACTAAGTACACAAAAATATACCCTTTTACGGTAAGTCATTCACAATGATCTCTAAAATGAGAGCTGATACTTTAACCAGACCATCATTAATGCACTGCGAAATTGCACATTCAAATAGGCTTCATTCAGAAGAAATGCACTTAACGTACTTTTCCCCTACCATTTATTTACTATGTTAAATGAAAAACTTTGTTTACCGCTCTTTTCATTTTACAAGCAGTAAGAAAAAAACTAACCCTGGCAGTGGCAAAGAGAGGAATGTGAAGAAATTACACACAAGTTAGAACGGAACAATTTTATCTTGTATGAAAAACTAAAATGAACAAAATTACACACCTTGTAATGTTTCATTCAAACAAACATGTACTTCTCATGTCTTAAACATATTTTTACATTCAAACTACCGTACATGTATTTTAACTTTAACAATAGAGAATGTAAAACGTAACAATAGATAACATTTATTAAGTAGAAAAGTTATTAACAAGAGTAAACATAAACAAGGGCACTTTGGTATTACATTGTCAGATTATACAACAATGGTTCTTTGTACAGAAAGTTGACTGACAGCAATCACAAGCATTTCTGGTTCCAGGTTAGTTCATTTAGTCACTTTGTTCAGATCAGAACGATGTGTGGCTTTGGTCTGTGCAGATCAACTGCTAAAGCTGAATGAATTTATGGAGACCACTTGTGACAAATCAACTCTGGTAACTGACAAAACATCTTAAAGCGAGAAATTACCCTTAAAATCAAAGACAATGAGTAGCTTGGAAAACTATATGTTTCATAGAGCGTTTGTTAAACAATGTTAAACTATAACATTCTGTAACAAGATTTATGTACTATGAAGTACATATACTTGCTCTTTTAAACATCGTACAAGTGTGTAATATTAATATACTAATGAATTAATAGCAATTATGTTGCTTTGCTTTAGCCAAATTGAACACAAATATTGTTCAGATTGTAACATATATTTACTAGAAAGAAGAACAAGAATTTATGAATAATGAGAACATCTCAACAAAATAACTTAATAATAGAGCCTTGGCAGCACTGTCGTCCCCTAAGTGGCCAACAAAGCCTGTACACAGAACAGCAGTCGTTTTTGGTATAAATGTAGAAATAGGAGTATGCAAATATATACTTTATACAAGAAACTATACAATACAAAAGTGCCATTCTGGAGCTCGGGATTTGATAAGGGCTTGCTGGCCAGGTTGAATAGGAATACCCTGCAACAATTAAATAAACATTACAATACTTTCAAAACTTTGGCCAGTAAAATGGTTAATTTCCTTGTGGGTTTTGATTTCAGTTTCTGACCAAACATAAAGTTTTGTAAATAAAAATTAACTGGACTAGATAGCTCAGTAGTCAGTATCCTTTGAGGATTGCAAACTGGACGTTTTTATTAACCTGAGAAGATTTTCAGTGTGTTAAAACAAATAAACTCTGAAGTGACGGTAAACATAGTCAAAACAAGTCAAGTTAATGGTTTGGGGCTGGTCAAACCCGGTAAAAAAGTGGTCAAACCAAACTGTACAATTTTGTGTTTTGTGTTTCCCTACTACAGTCAACTCCCGATTATCCGGGCTAATTAAGGGGAGGAGAGGCACGGATAACCAAAAAACACGGATAATCTAAAACTAGACCAAAAATTGACAAAATTAAGAGGATAAAATTTGCAAACCGTCTGCTCTCCCACACCGGTACTGCACAGCAAGCGATTTAACTGTGTTGCCATTTTCCGTTTTCTCAATTATTTCCAACTTTTGGTGAATTGATAAAACAGTTCGTTTCCTCTTCTTATCCATCACTAGGGCACGTGCGCATAAATTATAGTCTCAACTGCACCACTTTCACTTTGACCTGTCAGTGACCTTGGCTGAGAGACGGAAGCGAATATCGCGGCACGGTCGATCCTGACTCAATCTCATTTGCTCCGCTTGCGTTATAGTGCCTGGCGGCGCGAGGATACAACGCTGCGGTGTAGCGTCAGCTGTATCGATCTGCGCTGTCCTTGAACTAGCCTCAGTTTTGGAGCCCACAGATTACACAATATTGTGCAACAATCACAGAGTGCGTAATTAGTGAAACCAGTATGTGATCCCTTTACTGTATTGGCGATTTCTTTTACTTTCATGACATCCGTTCCTATGGTAGTTGCTCATAATTTCAATTTTTTTCTAGTAGCTAACCTGGTTGATCTGCAACCCAGATAATAAGCACCCGGTTAATCGAGAGTTGACTGTACAATCTAAATTCAATATCAGTAGTGAATTTCAAATGGGTACCTGAAGACTCGGATACTACGTGGTGTGGGACACCAGAGATCATGTGTCAGTCTGATGGTCTGGAGGCTGTTGAGCAGGGATAGACTCCAGGTACGACAGTGTTCTCACAGCTTCTGACTTCTTGGCTGGAGGCAAGGCTTGGAACATCTCTACCAGGGCGTCCAGTGCTACATCAGGTGAGTTCTGTAAACACACACACCTCCAGTCACAGATCTCCAGTTTCAGTATTTTACAAACAAGTTTTGGTATTTGAAATTTAAGATACAGTGGTGTAAGTATGTTTCATGGCCCCCCTCCCCGCAGACCGTCAGTTTGGCGCCCCCCTTCGGCTCCTCACACCTCGACCAAGGCCCGCTAGATACACCCTCAACCACCTTACTGTATGCGCTATCTTACTTCTACTATACAATACCCCAGTCTCTACTGGGCCTACAGTTATAAAATAGCTACTTTATAAAGTAGTTTTCCTTATAATAAAATTAGTGAGGGATGATTAATAGAATGCGTACATTAAGATTTATTTATTTAAAAATTACATGACTTTTGCAGTGACTTGTTAAAAACCTCTTCTTTTCTTTAATTCAAAAAAGTTAGTTGCAAGCTTCTCTAAATTAAGAGCACGTGCCCGTTGTCGCTCTATATTTAGTAGGGCTAGAGACCTCAGTCTTGTGTTTGAGATTGAATTCTTCAAATATCCACTGCTCAGCGGTCTGCTGCATCTTCAATTCCACGGGTGAGGCTGTAATGGCCGCTCTGCATTACTACAGACAAGCTTGTCTGAGGCAGTAAGATTTTAGTGTCTCGTTAGGTTATTTTCCTCGTTTGCACATTATTTTCCAATTTAAATCATTATCATATGTGGGGGAGCTATTTACGCCACTGTTAAAATACATGTAAGTTTTTCTTAGTGTAAGGATTTAAATTAAAAATTTGACATAAATAGGTCGAATGGTTTGGCCACGAGACGTGTACTAATTGTAATGAAACATTTTCCTTTATGTTGGCTAACAGGCCACAATTATGTTTTTATTAAAAAACACACTCTTAGGCTTGCTTGTAGGTACGTTTGTAAAATTCAACCATAAAAAGTTTTTGAACAAACGACTGTTTCTTTAAACAGATACTATTTTGACACGGTGTGAAGAACGCAGTGAAAAGATATAACTGAGGAAGACTGTGTGTGCAAAGGTTACCTCGAGAGCAGTCTTGACCTGTTGGATGATCGCGTCTCGCATCACGGACTTGAGGTTGTTGCTGATGATCGAGTCGCTGGAGGCGAGGCAGTCTTGCAGCCAGGAGACCACGGCTTCGTTGTTCTCCCACAGGTAAGCCTGAACAGTGAACATAACCATCAGGCACTTTTCTGTCTTTACAAGCAAACCCAAAGCAAATGTCTTTTAAAGCCTTGAATTTATGAGTATGTGATCAAACAATTATTACATTTAAAGAAATATGAAAAATTAAATACATAAAATGTTAGTAATGATCTGATGGAATTACACATGATGATTCCCATTTTCATCCCTAGTAGGGCCGCATCACCACCGTGGACACAGGCCCAGCCTTAACTAGCTTCAATCAACTTTTTAGTACCCAACTTTCATTTTTGATAGGAGCCAACTTGTAGGGGTGGACTCCTACCTAAATCTGTCGACCATAATAACTCAGCCTCAGAGACAATCGGTACAACTGAAACATACGGTGGTTGAAAGTTCAAAACTTTTTAAACCTCTTAACTTCAAACTTCCACCATTTTGTTCTTTTCTTGGCAAAACTTTTTAAACTTAAGTTTGTACTGTTGGTTTTCACTTATAGATCTCTTCATCTTGATGTGTCACATGTTCAATTGGTGATTAAGTGGCTCTGAGCACTTGCACTTACGTAAGTGGTTCCCTTGTCTTCCACGAACCACCGCCTGATCATGGCTTGCAGCTGCTTCTCGTTCATGTTTGGTTGACACTTGATGATCTCCTTCTTCACTTGGTTCTCGTACAGAAGCCTCTTCATCCTCCAGTACAGGATACACCTCGACATGCGCCACGGTACTTGATCCTATCAACATATACCATGTACTGTTATATCAAAGTAGTAAGTGATGAAAAATTGTTTTAAACAATGTTAATGGCTTTAAATAGAAAACATGTTTGTACTGAATTCAATTTTTTACTTCTTAACTGGAATGGAGGACAACCTGCAAGATATCAGAAGAAAATCATTGACAAGAATCTCATTCAAAAGGGTTTCTTAGAATTTGTGACAGTTAAGCAAACAAAATTGGACCATTTCATGGTTGTTGTGTGATCATTCAATACCAATAAATTATTTGTTTCCCAGTCAAGAATCTTGTTTTTACAGACCACTTTTTAATTATTTTTGACCTAAGAGCAGGCTGACCAAGTGGAACAAACGTCTTTTGTCATTGGTGCTTCCTCGCCCGGCCAAACCAATCACTTTGTCGAGAACCTTCACCGGGTGCGGACGTGTTTCATTGAGTTGTTTCTTGTAGTTAAGTTTTTAGTGTGTCTTATACTTGTAATTTTGGTCAGTTTATGCTGATTACTTTAGGCTAGCTCGTTTTCTAATGTTCTGTGTTATGTTTTAGGTTACTTTTCAACTGACGACGGGATAAGATTACAGATCCCAAAACGTTGTGATCATCTTGCTCACTAAAGATGGAAAATGTTCGCAATAATAGTTTAAACTCTGAAATTCTACCATCGTTAACAACAAACTTTAAACAAGAAATGCCAACTATAATAAGTTAGCCAGAAATGTTTGGTCCGAAGTCAACTGAAAAGTAATTTTAGCATGCTCTGCCTTGTTGAAAACTCCCGAGGGTTGTAACTTATTCTGTATCCTTTAGTGGTGCTGACTGGTAGACACTTACGCTGATGACACCCTTCTCCTGCATGCGCTCGGGTGTGTCGTGCAGATCGGCAAAGTGCACTGCCACCTGGTGGTACATCGGCAGCAGATACTTCTCTCTGTCCGCCATCACCTTCTCTACTGCCGCCTTGTCATCTGTACTCAACTCAGTGCTCAGTTTCGCCTTGTTGGATATCAACACCGGGTCCACACGGTACATCGTCTTCAACAGATCCTTCTCCTTGAACTTGATCTCCACTGTGCCCTCAGGCTCCAGCACACCTCCTCTGTAACCACAAATCAACACTGTTAATGATATATGGTGATAATTGTCATGTTGGCTTTCAACATTTCCCACTCGTTCTGACTCAACTTTTCTTGTACATCGGTGTGGAAGACTTGATTGGAATTTTCATTTCCAATGAAAGGTTGATTGGTGTACAGTATAAAGCAGGCCCCAAGTTAGGGATTACTTTCATATTCATTCTGCACTGGTGAGGATCGCGATGTGACTTTACTTGCACTACTGAATGCCCCCTACTTCAGACAGGACTGACATCAAGTTGTTGGGTACTCTCCCAGTGCTTCCAGCTTAGAAATTAAGGAGTCGAAAGCTTTATTCTCTGGTAATATTCCAGAAAGAAAATTATGAAAAATTCTAGCTATTCCATTATTTCTTCTATAAAACTAACAATACCTTTGGTTTGTATGTTACTTAAATTTGACCATTCCTGTCTCTAATAAAAACAATACATCAAAAGTGGAGATCAAGATGAGACTTTTTTCTCAACGAGAATTTTTATTCTCCAATAATTGGACAAGGAATAAATCCGGATTTCGGAATACTATAAAATTGACCAGAAGTGATTATAAACACAAGTTTCATTGTAAACCAAAGATTCATTTCAAAAAATGAAAAGATATTAAGTGCCAGCAGTTTAAATAATGACATTTTTTGATAATGGGCTAACTAAAACTTGCTGTGATAGGGTGGAATAGAGAATAATAATTACCGTACAATTATTTAAATATCTATATTCTTTATGTCATAACCTTAATAATTTAGTTTAATATTTCTGGTAGGCATAGGTTATTTAAAATTTGGATTTGACTTGTAATGTTCAGCTATATTGCTATTGCTGTGGTATAATAGCTTAGGCCTAGCTAGTTACAGCTTGATAATTAATTTTTGACTCTTTTAAATGTGAGATAATGATAATACATAATAATTTGGTAATTAAAACTAGACCAATATTTATTTATGTGAACAATACTGAAACTAAAGAAGCACTCCGGAAAAATAAAACACACAGCATTTTCAATATTACAATAATATCCTAGAACAACTTAGCAAACTACTTAAAAACAGCAATAACAAACAGGGTGAAAATATACTTTTTGTTGATTCTTAAGATCTCTGCTGATTCTTGTCTCGACCTTAAAAATACCTACCCTTCCACATCTCTAATCAAGAATTTCTTAGTAAGCAAAACCAGTGGATAAAAACTTTTCTTTAACACTTTATTTGTGTTTATCTGTGTTACCCTATGTACCTTTATTACATCTAATGCTGCACTCAAAATGACATCAGTCAGGCCGCCTACCTGGTAGCACTGGGCAACCGTGCCTGACCTCAGATCCCACAAACAATGAACATCTGTCTCGTGAACCATGAACGATGAACCATTATCATCTGGCTCGTGAGGCCACGTTTCATTAAACCAGAGAAACCAGTAGTAACAAGTAACAACTGTTCAACTGCTAACCTGCTGTTGGGGTCAGCGTACATCTCCATGTGTACAGGGTTGATCGTCGGGTCGACAACGGCCCAAGCTCCTCCTCGCAACTCCCCGTTGGGTGGAATGTATGTCAGAATCGGCTGTTTGTATGTCCTCAGTCCGTCCACAATGTAAGCTCCAAACTTCAAGATTTGTTCGTACATGTCTGGAATCAAGTAATTGCTGTACTTAGCATTTTTTTTAAAGCTCTGGCTAGACCTGTACAATTTAACAAATGATAATCAGGTGAAATTTATGGGTGCCTCTTGCATGCGGCTTGCATTCCAGTATGTACGGTATTTTGTGTAAAAACATGTTGTATTGTGGATTGTGCGCAAAGCCAAGTACACATTAATCAAGTAAAACTGTATTTAGTAGTTGTGAAGTTCAGTTGGAAAGGCTTTACAAGTGTTTAACTGTTCAAAAATAATCAAAATAATGATCCTCTATTATTTTGATTGCAAAAACATTACTCTCCTTAAAATTGAGTGCACAGGGTAAATGTTGAGAAATTAGAGTTTCTGGATGAATCCGGAACTAGTTCTACGTAATACCGAATTCCCAGGTTCAGGAAAACTGGTCGGGATTGAAAGCCCTATTACAAGGTGTCCAGCGTTCAGGAAAAACCAAAATACCGTATTTTCCTGAGTAAATTTCGCTGATTTCTTGTATTTCCCTGATCCCTAAAGAGAGTCATAGTTACTCCTGCCGATTTTGGCTATTTTGTCGAAACCACAATTTTCTCCTGCGTTCACGACAAAATCACGGCTACATTATCGTTTTCGGCGAAATATTGACTTTGATACCGTTCACGGCGATCTCTTAACTCCTGCTAGAGCCCGCGACGAAATCACGACTTTCATTATTGTTCACAACAATCTCTTGACTCTCCCTAAGCGCCCGCAACAAAATCACGACTTACGTTACCGTCCACGACGAAGTCTTGACTCCCGTTAGCCTGCAGGGAAATAACAAATTCGATACCGTTTACGGCAATCTCTTGACAACCGCTAGCTTCTGCTACGAAATCACGACTTTCGTTACCGTTCACAACAATCCACTGACTCCTGCCAGCGCCCGGGACAAAATCACGACTTTGATAGTGTTCGCCGTTGTATCTAGACTCGTCCTTGACATGATCACCACTTCCGCCATCCCTCTTGCAAAATTTCGGTTTAGGGACAAAATTCCCGTATACTGTAGTTCCCGTTTTTCCTGTATACTGTATAGAAAATTCCTGTATAATTCCGGTTTTCCCGGAATTCCCATATGCTGGACACCCTGTATTACAGACACACTGATGAGCTGTACCTTTCATGCAGCCGCTGAACCCTCTCCAATTGGGGAAGATGATGAGAGGCAGTCCCTCCTTGTCAAAGTCCATGATGGCTTGTGCTGTCTTGAAGGCAGAGTCCGGGAACCAGACTTGACCAGCTTGAGACACGGTCTGCAGACAAGCCAACCACAATCAATCTACTATCTCACGGCAAATTTCATTTGTCAAATGCCCTCCGAGTGTGTTTCAATTGATCAACATCTTGTCTTCCTCCAAGGAGTAAATTCAACTTAGCCACAAATAGAACCCAGGGAACAATCTAAAACTATATGATAACAATTTGAACAGTAAATAAGGAATGCTGAAAAAATTATGTTCATACAAGCAAAGAGGATGATTATGTTCAACTCAAACAGCTATCATCACATTCTAGTGTTTTATAGAGTTAGTAATCAGTTGTCTAAATATATTTTGCAACTTCTAAAATATTTTTAAGAGGTTAAAATCACCTTTAACTTCAGCTGGAACTGAAAATGTTTTATAACATTACAGTTAAAACCTCCCTATAGTTTTAACGATTTGTTCCACTCTTTATTTGTTGATGGTCAATAGAGCAAATTGTTTTGAAAGCAAACTCTCTTGTCAGCTATCATTTAAGAGTGAAGATAGTGACCGAAGTGGGCTGCAGTACGTATCTAAAGCTTCAGACTCTGTGTCACTATGGATCTGAGAGTTTACCTTGGCTTCAGAGTCGAGGTTGGCAGGGTCAGCGGGCAGCTTGAGCTCCACAGTCCGGGTCTCCACTGCGATGACACCTACCGGGATACCTCCCAGGCGAGCCCGGCCACACACTACTGTCTGGGCCCAGGGCTGCATGATCTCATCCCAGCTGCCCTTGTCGAAGAAACCAGACTCCCACTGCTCCTCGTTGCCTGGAATTTACATATGCTACAAATTATACACACACATTTTCCTGTCCCCGTACATTTTCTTTCTTGGCACAACAATAATTTTAAATGAATAAAAAACTAGTTTAGTTATCTTCAAGGGGAGTGTAACAAATACTCCCATCATGTAGAGAACAAGACTGTTTAACCTGAGACAGACGTCACCTGAACGTTAATTAAGTGGTAAATGTGGTGACTAGGGATGGGTAGATACCGATACTTGAATGCAGTCGATACCAGTGGTATTGAAGTATCGACGATACTTGGTACTTTCTGAGTTTGGACCAATACTGTTTAAAACCTAACGCTAATCTAGGCTACAATGGCTTAGTCTAAGTCATTTTAAACAAATAATAATTAAGTGAAAGATGTTATTAATAATTATAGTATTTTTACAACATCGGTATCGGCCCATCCCTAGTGGTTACCATAGCTCTTTAACTCTGAAGCTACTCAAAACAACTGGTCAGTCAAAAGTCAAGTTCCAACCACAAAATGGCCAAATTTGTTTGGAAGCTCAAAAATTAAGACATTTACATCATTATGTATCATCACTAAAAACTATTAGTGTCTGCAAGAATTACAATTCCTGATGTTGCCTGGGTTTTTCAAGAGAGTTTTCACAAGGGGGTGAATATCGTGATAACAGGTTACATACTTGGGTTTTGTCGGCCAGCCAGCATCCACCTCGGGTCGTAAGGGCTCTTGGTGGGCATGAACCCGACCTCCCGGTCTACCGGGTCCACTGGCTTGATCTCGGGCACCGGCGACATCTTGTCCTGTACACACCCACACACATATAGTCAGTTCACAACAGCAGGGTTGCCTGAAAGCAGCTTCAACAGGTATGTAAAACAAAACCCTTACAAAACACCTTACAAGTACAGAATGTCCAGCGTTCAGGAAAAGCGAAATTCCCGGATTTCGGCCACGACACCGTGGTAACTGTTTGCAACGATCTTCCGACTCCCTCTAGCGCCTATGGCGATATCACAACTTTCGTTACCGTTTACGACAATCTCTTGACTCCCGCTAGCCCCTCGCGAAAATCGTTTCTTGATACCGTTCGCGGGGATCTTCTGACTCCGCTAGCACCCGCGACAAAATCACAACCCGTTTTGTTAATAACAATCTCTTGACTCCTGCTAGCGCCTGCGGCGAAATCACGACTTTCGTTACCGTTAACGACAATTTCTTGAATTCCGCTAACGCCTGCGGCGAATTAACAACTTCGATACCGTTCGCGGCCATAGACTCGTCCATGACATAACCACCACGTTCGCGATCCTTTTCGCAAAATTTCCCGGTTTTGGGATGAAATTACCGTATTTTCCCGTGTATAGAGAATACGGGAAATTTCCGTCTCGGACCCAAAATTCTGCTCCCGCACAGCTCTAGTTTTTAGAGTTT
The DNA here is from genome assembly GCA_018831715.1 of Matsumurasca onukii. Lineage (NCBI taxonomy): Eukaryota > Metazoa > Arthropoda > Insecta > Hemiptera > Cicadellidae > Matsumurasca > Matsumurasca onukii. The sequence continues at coordinate 25,355,772 of CM032064.1, forward strand.
TTATACTAGTTTTAAATTACAGTAAATTGCAAAGGTTTTAGAACAATAAAAATACGATATTGCAAGCTGGAAGGATCTAGTACAAGTACAAAATGGATGTTTGGTTCTGTCTGAGATCGTTATCAGCCAACCTGACAATGGCTGCCTGCCTCCATTGAAAATGCACTCAGAATGGAAGTAGAGGGGAGAGGGGTTGTTTACTTAGAACTGCTCAGTCACTAGTTCCTTATCTCATCTTCACCAGAAGTACACACTCACAACAACAATACTTGGAAATACAAAACACAATTTGGTGGAAAAACACAACCAGTTTTTATTTCCCATCCCTAACTTTCGGTACTAGGGGAAGGGGATCGGGAAATGATCTCAATCCCGTCCCGGTACCGGAAATCCGGGATCCTGCACAGCTGTACTTACAAGGCGTTATGAATTCTGACTAATTACCTCTTTAGAAATTAAATCATACTAATAGGTTTATTTACTAAGAGAAAAATTACCTAACCACTAAAAAATGTTCCAAAGTGTGTCGTGGTAAAATGAAGTGAAACGTCATAGACACGTTATTTGTAAAAAACTCTTTCAATTATTTTTCTTCACTTAGTTTGATAAAATAGAAATTTGATCGGAAAGTTGAGGAGGCACGTGTGACTCACCTTGGGTATGTAGGAGAGCCACTTCATCACTGTGTAGATTCCATCCAAGTCTCGAGGCTCTGTCTTGTGAGTCACTCCATTGTTGTACATGATTTGTGTGCCTCCGAGCTGGTTGTTGGAAGCGTACACTGCCCTTCCCAGCACCTATTACACAGATAAAGCACATTTCTAATGCACTCTTCAACTGTTATTCACTGAAAAAGAATTTGCTGAGTATTTTGTATATTAAGATTAGATCACTTCCCTACAAACAATAAGCCTTGTCGTTTCCTTTCATATGCATCCAATCTAGCTCGTCAGTGGATTTATGGGGCCTCCTAGTTGTGTAACATGAAATGGAATTAAAACTGTGGAATATTTGGCTTTCTATGTTTGTTTAGGACGGATTTTGAATTCTTTTGGCAGGAAGGCACATTATTAAAATTGAATTTGGAAGCTTGATGGCAAATTGAACTTTTGTCCGAGACAAATTTTTGCCTTCTTGGTTTGAAGCGAAATACAGTAAAACCTTGATAATCCGAGCTAATTGCAATAATGATAACTCTGACTACTTAATCGGGAAATCGGGGAACGACAGAATTTTCAATACAATCCAAAGCGAGATTTGGTTTAAAACAATCAAAATTGAATGTAAAAAAATATTTAAAATTCTTCTAGTTTAAAGAAATAGTTTTAAACTGTAAAAAATTCTAAATCCTTATACATCAAAGTTGAGTTAGACTTTTTTAGCAACTCATTAGACATTACCAAGAAAGTTCTGCTCTTCAGCCTAAATAAAGCAAAAACTTCCTGTATTTAAGTTGCGGGCGGAAAGAGACACTTGTTGACTGAGGTACCTTGTTAAGAGCCATGTATCCTGACAGAATGATCTGAGAGTTGTCTATCTGTATGGTTCTCTGCCCCAGTCTGACTACGTAAGGGCCGATACCGATAGCTCGGCAAGACACTACCGAGATGGTCACAACCTCCTTGTAGGCTTGAGATGTCTCCCCGGCAATCAAACCAGCATAACGCAAGTTCTCCACTCCCAGTCCGTCATCCTTTCCTGTAAACAGACAACTTAACTTTCAGTACATTTCTTAACAATATTCACAACATGTATCGAGATTGCTTTCTGGACTCCTGTAAATTAAACTTATCAATCAAGTTTCTGAATGTATGATTCTGATTGAGCTAGTTACATTAATTCATATTTCTTGATTGGTGACAGTTAAAAATTGACTTATACAGTGCAATGACTTATTTTACAGGTTGTTCATAGGAGTGGGTTTGTAGAGGAAATTGTACGCAAAATTACATCGGCTGGGTGAGTATCCGAACTCCACCTTCACCCTTCACGACGATATATGTATAGTAGATTAACATATTCACCAATAATGTCTGTGATCCTGTATCTGGCTTCACCGTCATCTTCGATGAGAATGGCTTTCACTGAGTTCAAAGATGACACCTTGGTGTAGTCCTCGGTTGTCAGGTACAAATACTTGAACCCCTGTAACAGAAATGTCATTACAACTTTATAAAGTTGATAAAGTGTAAATCTTAGGCACAAGATTTGGCTGGTTGCTTCATATTATAGAAATATATTCTTACTTGGCAAGCTAACTTGTCATGTTTGTTATCTCTTAAAATTATAATTATTTCAGTTACTACAAACAGTCAAACATTTAGTTTGTATATAATAAGTATTTGAAAGCAAAAACACATTACAAAATGATACCATACCTATTGGAATACACTAAAACTACCATTACACCATTAATCTTGTCATATTCATGAACGTGTTAAGTAAAGTGTTTTAACAATAATTAAAAATATTTAGTGATGGGTCAAATTCAAATCTCAAATCCACCAAATTTCGGGTAAAACTTCGAATTTGAAATTTGGTCGGTTCATGTCGAATTTCTAAATTCGAATTTGACCAAATATAGGGCATACAACATACACTGGTTTGTTTACGTAAATATTCTACATAGCATGTATTCCTTTAATTTTAAAAGGCCTAGTTTTTGGTTTATCAGATCAGTTAATTTTATTAGGATAGGAGCAGTCTTATTACGACAAGTTTGGTAGCCTTTATAGGCTATAGCCATTCACCAGTTCTACTCTAAAAAGTAGTCTGTGTTTGAAACTTAAAATAATTTCTTAGTTATAAGTTATAACTAACTTCTGTGAAGTCGGTTTCTGTGCATGGAAAATCTTAATTGATTTATTAACTAGCAGTGAACTGCTAAGTTTGCTAAGGCTTGTTTTACATTTATGCTTGACAGGCTAAATGCCTTGACAGTGCTTTCTGACGTTGAAAAAGTAGTTCCGTTTTAGTTAGAGGTATGCAGATCTTGGGATTTCAGGACCAAGACAAGACTTTTTTTTCTCAAAAAAATTTTCATTCTCAAAATTTCAAGTTGAGAAAAAAAACCGAAAGAAAATTGTACATACAATTGACTAGCCGTAATTTTATTTTTGCTGTAAACTAGAAGATTCGTTCCAAATATTAAGTGCCAGCAGTTTGAATCACGTACTAGGTAACGTCGATGTCCAGTAGCGACTGAGAACGGATGAGGTAAGAGGCTGATGCAATATTTATATTACGAAGTAAACAAGATGGCAGTTGACGCTACAAAATGGCCTCCAGCCGGCAAATAACAGCTAGCATACACAACTTGTCACTTAAGTCGATATTTGCAATAGTCGGGAGTTCTGATAGTTGCGATATTTTGTATTATTTTCTATTTTAGTAATCGGAACAACAGTTCGGTTCGAGAGTTTCGACTTTCGATCTATCGCAAACATTACTATCCGATCACGCGATGCCATTATTGAGTACACAGCAGAGTAAATTTAAATTCGGCTTTGAATTCGAGATTCGAAGAGGTAAAATTCAAATCCGAATTGATTAGATAATTTTTACATTTGACCCATCACTATAAGTATTAAAATACAACAAAAGACGATCTAAAAGTAAAACAGAATAAATTAAATTAATTAGAGTAATCAACCATTAAGTATGGGAAATACCAAACAAGTATGCATAAAACTAAAAGGATTAACAATGTTCAGGTTCACACACCTTGTCAGGCTCCTCTGGATCCTCCCAGGCGACCTTGAACAAAGCCTTCACCTCCTCAGCCAAACCTACACAACACAAGAATAAGTTGTATCTGAAACCTTCTTGATGGAAACCCTTGAAAACAACTGAAATATGGAATATGGAGGAAAGAGGGAGGGAAGGTCTCTGACCTAGACTGGTCCGCTATACACAGTACTGTGAATGTGTGAGTCACCTTGGGTCCTTCTGTAGTCTCCTTCACTGAATTGATAGCTTGTGTCAGTTTCAGTACCTGTAGTTGTTAGTACTGAACTAACGGGGCTGTATACACTATGTCACGGTTTGATAATATTCAGATTTCAGCTAACCCAAATGGCTTTCCTCTTATTACTTAGGCCAAAACTACTTAAGAGAGGTTTTACTGTACAAATTTGTGGATTTGAAGAAAATATTTTGTTGTTTGCTCGTTTAGATTGACTAAAAAAAGTTGGCAGTAGTAACTGTACCGACACATTTTGTTACATCGCATCAGTCATCTATAAGAAGTTCACTGGCTTAGAAAGAGACAAGTGTTGAAATATACAAAAAAGTATCTTTGGAACAACAACCAGATAATGTGCTTGGCTAATGTTTCTTAAGTTGTTTGCTAACAACAAAAATTAGTTAAGTTTTTAATCGATTCCCATCATAGAATAGAAAGAGTTTCAGAAAGTACATTGGGTATCCATATAGTTTAGAACTCTGATGTAGCTGTGTGTAAAGCCCTTTCAGTCGGGACTAGTAACTCACCAATCCTCGCTCCACTGTTAGCAGCAAAGTAGACTCTAGGTATCTTCAGTTTGCGGGATAGCTCAGATGCCAGGTTGTACACGATGTCTTCTTCCGGACCAAACGAACCAATGAGGAACGTAATGTCGTTAGCGATCAGGATCAGATCTCTTCCATCAGGATACTCGGGTGTGTTCAGAGTTAACTTCCACGCCACCATTCCGACCTGAGACAAAACACAGAGATTGTATCAACCGTTTACAAGAATGAGTGCTCAGACAGAAATCTAGACGATAGCTTCCACTGTGAAAAACTAAAAATGGTGTGAATAGCTTTGAAAATCAAGCAGGGTTGTGGGGAGAACTTTTCAGGACCAAATTTCCAGTTTTCCAGACCATTTACTGAACTTTCCCGTCATCATTTTACAGTAACCGGGGCTGCATCCTACATTTACCAGCATTTTTGTGACAAGAAAAAAGGAAAAATGTACCGTGCCTGATTTAGAACATTTTAAGCCGATCTATACAGGATATTTAAGATTTTGTTGTCCAGAATTTCCATAAATTTTGTATAAACCCAAAGTAAAACTGGGATCCTATAAGAAATTGCTGGATACAACATAGTTTGTACATTTTCCTGAGCAAATTCAGTTTTCCCTAAAGTTCCCTGACTTGTTCTTGTTTTTCCTGACAGTGAAAACCTTGTCAAAATGAGACAAATTTGCAAAAAATGTACTTGATCTAAATATTGGATAAACAAATCAAAAATCAATAAAATTTTCTTTTGTTTGTAGAGCCATCATCAGCTTTGTCTCACTAATAAGCTTTTACATCACAAAATATTCATTGATTTTTGTCACATAATTGTTCAAAACAGAGAGTGTCAAAGTGTTAGAGAGAGTGTGAGGGACTTACGTTGTTCTCGCCAGGCAGCCGCTTCTCCTCGACGAGACTCACTTCTCCGTCATCTCCGTACTCCAACACCAGCTCCACACAGTCCATCACTGTGATCGGCTTCACTATACCTTCTGCAACATCAACAACAGACATCACATAACTCCTCGTATTATCTCTTGATTTCTACAAAATCACAAGTTAACAGCTACCTTCCCTAACTTATAGTTACGCCCGCCGCTATGAATAATAATGCTGACAAGTGACAACATTTGTTCTGGATTGTGGCAAAATATGTGAATAATCTAACTGGTTGAATATTCTTGTGTTTGTTTCTAAATTGTACAAAAATAACAAGTAATGAATGATATGTGATAATGATTCATTAAAGAGTATTTCAAACAACTAAGAATCTTAACAGTGTACTCTCAGTATATTTTAGATACAGTATTATACACTAAATTCAATACTTCAATCGGCACATTTAACCCTTCTACTCACAATTATAACATTCGAAACAGAGGGGAAGTGGTCCCTTTTCATAGACTAAAATTCTACACAAAAAAGCCAACCTATACGGGTTTTAAGTTTCTGAAATTCATTCCACACTAAATTAAGCAGGAAACTCAGTACAATGAATTTAAAAGACAACTTAAAGAATCCTTATTACGTAAGCTGTATATTCATTAGATGAATCTATCAGTAATCAAAATTGTTAAAACATAGATTTGAATTTAATTTAATGTTTATTTGTATAAACTATTGTAAATTTAGTAATGTTTTGATTAAGCTATCCTATAGTAGCCTTTAGGATATGAACCACTCCTATATGTAGGAAATTGGATTTATTATGTAAGAGGTTGAATTTATTATGTAAGAAATTAAATTTGTTTTGTTAAAAGGTAAACAAATTAATGTAACAAATATGATACTATTCACATGTTACTATGTAACTTTTATGAATAAAGAATATTTGACTTTGACTTATGTTGAATTGAATCAAGGCTTGTTACCGTTGGGCCGCTCGTCGATGAACTGCTTCCACAGCTTGTCGGTCATCTGTCGGAACATGTCGGGCAGGTCATACACGTAGCTAGTGCCCTGGCTCTGTGCCTGGAACCTCTTCTGCTGCAGGTAGTCCTTTGTCATGTACGGCGTGGATACTGGCATCAAGTGCATCGGCCCTTGCTTTGGCCCGAAACTCTCCAGCCGGATCTACCAAACAGACAAGTGGCTTTGTCAGATCCTCACCTCGCCAATTCCATCTGTTCAACTGGTTACTAATTAGCTTGGTTCAATGTCAAGAACAATATTGAAAAGTGCCTGCAGCTAAGACTTTGGTTCCACCCGTGTTTCCTTATCACAAACATTAATCAGAGTAATTGTGATCCCTAAAATACCCTTTTCAGCACTCTGTCAAGAAAGTGCTGGCTATTGAGTACTTACCATGCCCGTCTTGGGGTCGTTGACCTCCTTGTACAGGTTGATGTCCAGGAAGTAGCCGCTGTCGTTGGCCAGGCACAGCCGCACGTTCGAGGTCTTGGCACCGGGGGAGCTGCGGATGGTCATCCTAAGTTCTGCCTGGAGCACTCTCAGCTTCCACAGTCTCGGTCCATACCTCATCACCATGCTTGTCACACTCTCCTCTATCTGTAACATTCACGACACATGTGTACACAGCTACATCATCGTTCTATTTCTTTAACCAAAATTGTACCAACTTTAGCTCTATCAGTTGGTTAGTTACATGTTTAACCATTTGTTGGTTGTACCATGAAATCGTAATGTGCTACGTTGAAAAGATTAAATGAGCAACACTTTTTGCGACAAGCTTTTAACGTCCTAAGCATTGGATCACTTCAAATCTAATTAAGCAAACTGAAGAAACATTTCAGTTCTGCTTGAGAGGATAAGGTTGGAGGTTCTCCCTGCCTCTAATTTCACATTTAGTATATGAGTATGAAATTAGTTTTATGAAATCAAGTTTTAATTTGAGAAGAAGGCATGTAAAGGGTTGCCACTTTTTTCACAACCTAAACACACACAACAATTGTATTCCTTAGACATTGTTGGATTCAAAACAAAATAATCCCTGACAAATTCCGGTTATCCCTGAAATTCCCAGTTTTCTTTATTTTCCCGTGGCAACATAGTATGTATCCAAAACATGCAAGGTAGTGTGTCAGCAGTTAAAAATGTTCAAAAGACAATCTGCACAATTCGTCAAATTTGTGACTGTTCTGACTTTTTTCCTCTGTGTAGATATACTGAGAGTATATGATTGACGCAGACACTGGGTAGTGTGTGCAGTGTTCATACCCTGGCCGGGTCCATGATGACGGTGGGCACGAAGTTGAGGAAGATGTGGTTGCAGTCGGTGCGGCGTGCCTGCGGGTGACTGAACGCCACCTCCAGCTCGTCCATGGCCTCCAGCAGCACTCGCTCGCCTTCGTTCTGCAAGTACTCGAACGACGCTTCCCGCGTGATCAAGTCCGAGTGCCTGATGATGGAGCGGATGAAGAACCTGTAGTCCGTCACAGCCTGTCCCTTGGCCACCTGCAGCACAAGCAGTCAGTCAATGAACAATGTTACAGGCTAACCAACAAACACAATGAGTACTACCCGTGATGATCGTGTCAACGGTTAGTTCACTGAATTCTCGTGTTAAAATTAGCACTAAATCTTGAAATGGCTTTTCAAATACTACTAGGTGTAAGCATAACATTGAAAACTACATTGGTAGACTGAATACTTCAATCTGCTAACTGAATAAGTTAATTCAAATATGTTTTTACAAAAGGGGCTTTTTAAATATTTAATTATAAACCACAGCACAACTGAGAAATTGTGTACATTTTCCCTAATAAATTCAGTTTTTCCCCAAAATTCCCTGACAATTCCTTGGATTTTCCTGACAGACAAAATTCCCAAAGAAGCAAAAGGAACAACTGTAGGTGACCTTAGCGGGGCCGAGGTAGAGATACATCTTGCGGTTGGAGGTAGGCAAGGCCTCGAGGTCGTATGTGCGCATGCGGTTCAGCTCCAGCTGGAATGCCATGCCCGGCTCCAAGTGTCGGTAGATGCGGTCCTCCACGAAGTTATCACAGTTGCGGAAAGTGAACAGCTTGGGAAACTGTCGTCTGCAAACAAAACTCATAATTAAAATGTATATTCTAGTTAGTGAAACTCCAATAATTGTAACTTGTGAGGTCAACCGATGATCTCTATAAGAAGTACCAAAATGTTGTTTTATTTATACATTAAAAATTGGTTATTTACAGGGATGAGTCAATACTGATTACAGATACTTAAACACATTCGATACCAGTGGTAGGAGGCCTATGTAGTATTTTTCTATAAATGTCGTGTTAACTTTATAAATCAGGACTACAAATCATCTTATGTTTTTTATTAGTTAACTTTGTTACTTGTAACTTATGTATTATTGTTTATAAACATAGACTTGTATTACATTTGACAATGTCACCTGTTTAATAGCATTTGCTAATTGTAAAAGTTTCTGACAATAAAGAATTGTTCATTTCATTGTTCATTTACAATATTACATTCTCTAGTGGAAATGATAAATGTTGCCTTACTATACTATGCTTAGTTAAAATTTGTAACGCGAGCAATTTTACAGTATTTAATATCAATATCGAGAAATTCTGGTATTGGCCCATCCCTAGTTATTTACCATATAATTCAATTTGATGACAGTTGACAATATTCTATAGCTATAAAAACAAGAGTAGACTATTAATTTTTTTAAATCAGTGAACTTTAGAGGTGAAAATGTATTAGAAAAGCTTCTATGCTCTTGATTGTACAAGCTAGGCTTGAACAGATCAACTTGATGTTATCACTCACGACTACTGGAATGGTCTGTCATCCACTTGCACTCAACTCACAGCATGAACGATGTCGGTTCAGTATCTGTCCATAGCCTAAACGTCCACCCACAATTTTGGCCTGGGTTGAAGAAAAAGTTCAAGTCTGTAAGGGGCCAAGACATACTCTGGCCTCGGATGAGGTTGCCAGTAGTGAATGTGGGACTCTCACTTACTTGTTCAGTGCTAGGAATGTAAGCCGGCGGATGGATCGCTTCTTGAGTTCTTCTAGGTTCTTGGCGCAGAAGTCTCCCAGCAGTTTGCTAAGCTTGGTGTCCTCCATGTCTCCGTTGTCCTTGATTGCAATGCACAAGATGTGGATCGGCTCAATCTCCACCACCTTTCGACACAAACACAGTTTCTTTGATACATTCAGCACAGCTAGATTTGCCTAACATTCTTAGCCATACCCCACAACATTTCTTTGGATGAAAAAATGCCAAAATGGTATTATTTTCAAAGCCCCCACGACACTATAAACTGAAAACGCTCCCGTGATAGCAAACAGAGGCTTTGTCTGTTGAGAGAAAATCATTAATTTATTAAATTTGTAAAGGGGAAAACATTTTTACCCCGATGCTTTGTTAAATTTTATTACCTTTCTTGCATTTTTATTTTTTATGTATTGTTTAACTGGACCTTGTTAATCAAGGTTGACTTTTGGTAAAAAATAATACAAATTACAGGGTTATTTTTCAGAAAATAGGCATTCAATAATTTATTTAAAAACTAATGTGTTTAATCAAAGCTTAACACCCTAGTTAGTGAACACAGTTACAGTATGTACTGCATGTATACACAATGGCATTAAATGAAAATGCAAAAAACAGTATCTTTGTTGTGATGAGTCACTGAGTTTAACTGGATCATGCATCCTAAAAACAACAGAAAATGGCCTAAAAACAGTGCAGTCACCTTCCTCTACCTGCCCTCCTTACAGATGTACAGAGATGCACATTTTCACTCCTAGTTTTGTAACTTCCTCAGTGGTCAGTGTTATGTTCATTTTATAACATATTTATTTTATTGTGTTTTAAAACAATGTGTTTGTGTAGATATTTTAGAACGTTTATGGTGGTTACTAGCCAAGACCAGCCAATATACAAAATGTAAAGTTTCTATAGCTCATCTGGAAGCAGCCAAACATTTATGTCGGTAACTCAGGGAGTGATTTGTAAGTTACCTGTAGGCCGATAGATTCATCAGAGTTTGTCTGAGTGGGGACTTTGCTGTCCTCGGAGAAGGAGTAGTTCATGGAGTTGCTGAAGCGGGACTCGCTACTGCTGGTTGCAACCAAGTCCAGGATCTTGGATGACACAGCAACTGGCGGCGCGCGAGAACTCCTGCGTCAACAAAACAGTTGTGTTTAAGGTTTTAAGCTTGTGTGGTTTATCATAATTCAGAAATAAAACTATTGGGTGAACCACAAATAAGTTCTTTAATATTGCCAAGACATTAAAAATTGTAAATGTTAAAATTGTAAATAAAACCATTAATTGTTTCTACTATTTTTCTTTTATATATAATTTTAAATTTACATAATTATTTTATTTCTCTCCTTTTTTCTATATTATTATTTCAACTTAAAATGACTACCATAGTTGAAACATATTGGCAATATTTAACAAGTTACCGTATATACTCGAGTCTAAGCCGCATGCGAATCTAAGATGCACCCATAAATTTCCCCTGAATATACGGTAAAAAACTCTTCACCCTCATATAAGCACCCCGGTTTTTTTATAATGTCAACAGCTAGAGGGCTATGATTTGTCAGGCCCCTGACCCCTCCTTAGCAACCAGTGATGTAATTGCCAGCTGCAGCTGTCAAGAGGTAAAAATAGAACAAAGAATCCCTCCCACAGCACAAAAAATGTTGTAAACAAGGGTCAGCAGCGAGGAGATAAGGACAGCAGGTAGAGAGATAAAGGATCACCTGGGGGCTGGGGTCTGGCTAGGGACTATTTTTTGTAGTCAGTTAGTTCATGTTTTTGCCACTGGTGATTTACCCATATTTCCAAGCGCTAGTGTTTGATTTGCAATAGACATTTCTTTTCAGACCTTTCCAATATCCCACTTTAGCCCCTCAAGATAGTTATTACCACTTCTTTAACCTCCACCTTCTTCAACATCAATGACAACTAAAATCCCACATCGGACAGATGGTTGTGGTACCTCGAGCAGGTCGAGGATCTCCTCGAAGTAGTTCTCAAACTGGGAGAAGCTCTCGAAGGAGGCCATGCAGCCTGTGCGGTTGAAGCTGTGCGCGACAGGCAGACCCGACACCGGGTTGATCTCTGCAGCTGTCGTGCCCGTCCCGTTGCCGCTGCCCTCTCCCTTTAACATGTCCGTCACCTTCTGCCTGCCGATCCAGACCACACACAAAATCACCAACACTCCAAAAACAATTCTTCACTTAAATGCAATAGAGAACTAAGTATGATTCCACTTCTTGATGATTCCATTTAGCTGGACTTGATTAACCTACTAAATAGCCCAGCTGTGTGATTCCGACCCAGCAGTTACTCTTCAACTCTGTATCACAGAACTTCTTCCAAAGAAATCCTATTGCTTTCTTCTTCAAACCGCTTTTCTATGTGTTACATGTATTCTGTCTTGAGGAAGGATACAGTGTGAGAGAAAGACCTAGTAGAAGAAATTCACAACTACTTTGCCTAATTAAAGACATTCTTTGATCCATTTTTTTCCCCTTAGCCTCCCACCTGACCTGTATCTTTCTTTGGACTCGGCACATTTCCTAACAATCTTGTGCCATTCATCCTGTTTATAAAGCGATGTAAAGGTTATATCACCTTACATCCATAATCATGTACTTTCAAACCTTACTAGTCTACTTGAGACAAATTTTACACAAATTCATCTCCAAGAATTAAATCCACAAATTAAAATGTTAATACGATTTTGAAATATGAATGAACAAAACTAATCACTGATCGAGTAGTTGAATGCTTCTCAGTCTGTAAGATTAAGTGTAAAGATTTACCTGTTCGGATGAGACCAGGGCAGCAAGAACTGGAAGTGTACGACCGGGATCTCTCCGGAAAGCTCCAAGTGTTGAAGACACGTCAAGTCGTACGAGATGTACACTCTCCTCACGTAAACCTGTCAATTGTCGAAACTAAGTTTTATTACTTCTCCCAATCAGCTATTTCAGCCTGTTCACTGTTATCTTATGGAAGTGGTGGACACTTCATCTTATTTTTCCCCACAGTAAAAAATTGTCCTTTTCCAATTTGAGAGTGTCTTATGTGAACACAAGACAATTGTAAAACTAGTTTACACTTTACATTTTTTTGATAAACCTACGTAATTATTATTACTTAATATTATTTAATAGTTTATTGACTGGATGTAAGTTACCTCGAGAGCCGCGTTGCAGACTAGGCGGCTGGAGTGGTAAAAGAAGTCATGGAGGATGTCGAAAATGGAGGTCTCGGACTGGATCAGCTTTTGCAGGTTCTCAGGATGGAAGTCATGTCCGTACATGTCCACCGCTGATAGGAAGATGGACTCCATCTGGTTGTGTCTTAGCTCGTAAGCTGGCTGGTGGGCGGCTATCAACACCTGCGACACACACTACACATCAACAAATGCTCACAGCTGGAGCGCCTGCTCCGGAGTGGAAGTCAGGAACCTCCAGCAGCGGAGGTTTGTGAGGATAGCAACTGCTGGTGATGTATTGCACGAGTGAGAGTGATGGTTACTAAATAATTACAAGTGAAAATCAAATCAGGCTTCTTTATAAACAGTCTCATTATTGCATTTTTGTTAAATTTGTTTTTTAAATACATTTTAAGTAAAAAAACTAGTTACATTTTTGTATAAATAGTTTTGTTTATTTGTACACAGGTTACAGTAAGAGAAGACTTGCTAGTCCTAACATGGCCTAAATAAAGACATGTTTCATATAATTGGTTTCATTTTAAATGACAGCTGTGAACAAATACACTCGCAGGAACATCAATACATTGAAGAGCCACAGCTTCCACTGTGATATGTGGAGGAATTTCTTTCTCCTTATATCAATTTGTCTACAAACCACTGCTGGGTTTCCTGTTGGGCACGAGCCTAGGGGCGGCAAGATACAAAGAGCGTGTCGACTCCATTATCTTCAAAATCTAATTAACAAAGCTATTAGGGCCGAGTAAATGTCATAAGATCATAATGATATTCAGTTTAATAAGTTATTAATGACAAATCAAAGCTCTCAGTTTTCAGTGAATACAGTAGTTAAGTGAGGATCACTAGCGGGAATGGCAGTTGTCGGTTACTATCACCGGTTAGGTTTCACGTAGCATCACCACATCCGCGATACTGACCTGCCTGGCGCGCAGAGCCACCCTGGAGTGTTCACTGCGGTTGAGCTGAGTGAGCTCGTTGAGTGTGGCGGCCAGTTCGTCAGTCAGTCCGGGCTCGTTGGACCACAGATGGTCAATCAGCATTGTCACTAGCATGTTCTTCTTTGACACCTTCGCATGCAACAGGTTTACGATACATGTAAATTTCATCCACTGCAGGTTTCAAAGTTAAGACCTTCTATGACTAAAAGATAACTGTCTTGAATAGTATAAAGTTTTGACAATAATATTACGGTACCTGTGAGTGGGAGAAGATTGTGGCAGTAAGACTAGAATCGTCTTTGTGCTTCTCTTGGAGAGCGGTGACACACTTGTCGTAACTCCCTGTCAAACCAAGTTAACAAACTCTTAGTCTACTCATTTGCATTTCGTTTTATGAATTGGTTCTATTTAATGTTGCACACTTGGTTACTAACTCTCGAAATTGTGACATGCCATTAAAAACTATTTAAGATAAAAACTATATGCAATTATCTCAATGTAAGAAAGTTTATGATCTGAGTTGTCTGAAACCTAGGTATCATTACTGGCAACCATGAGCTGTGCCAACTACATACAGTGACTTTGCTACAATTATTATGTATGCATCTGTTGCTTAGTAAGAAAGTTGTGGCCTTTAATGCGGTTCCATTTCAGATGCACGATTACGGGTTTAGACCTCAAAAAAGCATTTTCGGTATTCCCTAAAATCTAGATTCCAATACCTTTAGCTCAGGCACACAAAATAACATTCATTACCAACTGGGGGTGGGTAGGATTGAGAATTCCCTGTCGGGCAGGAATAGGGCTAGAAACACTTTTTCTTGCTTGACATTCAGGAAACTTTAGGCAGGGTTAAAGCCTAATTTTATTCAAGAAAAGATTCTAAAATGGGAAGTGGTTTTTTCCTGGATACATTAAATTAATAAGTCTACATCTTAAAATTCCCCCTAAGTTACTATACTTGCCCAAAAACCATTTTTAATTACTTTTTCTGCCGAAAATCCCCTGCAAATCAACATTTTGTCAAAAGTCTTTGGGAAATCCCTCTTGCCTGAAATAAAACCCTGTTTTGGGAAATTACCATCCGGTTTTGAGATTTTATCACAAATTTCCCTTGCCACTGGACTCGCCGAACCATCGAAAACCAACCATTGACTGAGTTAAGGCACCAAGTGCGCTTCTTGTCTGAGGTAGAGGTGTATCGTACCTTGCTGAAATTGGCTCTCCACCTCGTGATACTGCCTCAGCAGTTCGTGGACGGCAGTCTTCATGCGGCCTCGAATGCCGTTGCGGTACCGCTGCACCAGCTGGATGATGCCTTGCGTCGTCAGGAAGAACGTGTCTCTCTCGGTCCTCCTCTGCAGAGTTGCTGCGTACCTGTGCACAGTGAAACAATCATGTATCGCACTTTAGACACAGTCAAGCAACTACTACTTTTTAGTTATGATAGATAAACCTATCATAGCATGTAATGGTGATGATCAATTGAAAATTAAATTTGAAATTTTGTTTTCATTCAACATGTAAATCTCACTCAGATTTAGAAAATTGCATTACACCAAATTGACATTAATTCCAAATCATCCCCAGGTACAGTCAATACTTTACAATCAACGGAGATCTCAGACGAGTCTCAAATGCAGAGTGTCACTTTCAATCGGATTCACAAGTTTATTTACAAACTGAACTTCAGTCTGAGCAATAACCGTCTCTAAATGTAAAGGCATGGGTTGGGTCATTAGTTGTAATATTTTTGAATGCTGGTCTACACAACTCTCTAATACAGCTTTTTATTGTACTCATGGTTTGTTTTTGAAACGTGAAAATGTGTGACTGACTGACTCTGCAACCTCCCCAAAAGACCACTCTGTAGGCTAGGTGTGGTAGATAAGTTGTCATAACTGGCAATATTTGAGCAACAACCTCGAAACATAAATGTCTGCAGACAGTTTTAAATAGATGCTTTCTACATAAAATTCCCATACATTTCTAAACCTAAATTTCTACATAAAAATGTCAACTTTTGTGATGTTTGTATATTATAAGGACTTTAGTCGAGCCCACCAGGAGATTTTGGATTTCGTCTGTTTGCCACAAACAAAAATTATGAAAGTTGAAGATAATCATGGGCTTGACGCTCATTGAAATGTCGAGCTTGGAAACAAGTTGTGTCTTCTGCAGACTGGATCACTGGACTCACCCGTCGACGACGCTGGCAATCTGCTGGCTGGGGAACTGAGTGAGCACAGAAGTGATGTTCAACTCATACTGGTTCATCAACTTGCGTATCTTCTTGTCCACAGAGACTGGGATACGGCCGGCGATGGAAGCTATCACCTCCTGCAACTCCAGCAGAGGCAGAGTCGGGTCTCGTAGTGAATTCATGTACTTCTCCACCACTTCCCTCAGCCGCAGCAGGTGGTATGGCTCCGGCAGACAGTAACCTGAGGCAGTCAACCAGGACCAAATATTTAATTGCATATAAACCAGTCCAAAGCAATTAAGTGAACAAATTTTAAACAAAACTCTTTTGGAATTGTTTAAAGTCACGATATGTTTTGCTACTTAAAGGAAATAATAGTTACTCCTACCAAAGGTTGCTTAACAGAATTTCAGTAAGGGGAACGCTTCATAACATTTAGAGACCAAACAAATTCCAGTTGTATGAATTCTTAGAAACATCAAACTACTGTGGTACACACACTTCTTTATGATTTCGGTGACAATTATTAATGGTTGTGTTCACTGATTAATGATTAAGGAATAAGCTTATGATGATTAAGGAAACAATCGCACATATCAGATGTTAATTTAATCTACACACTTTATATTTTGTTATATTTCAGCAATGGTTTAATTTTAAAGCTGTATACATTGTTTTTTATTTTTTTGAAGTGTATTAAAAAATATGTAATATATTGTAGAGCCCTATATTTTTCAAATTTTTACCGGATAATAAAGTTAATCTGGATAAACAGGGTATTACTGTACTGGCTTCAATCCGACCGCCCCATGGCCTGTAAATAACCCCTATGGAGTGTAGAAGACTGACTCACCTGCCAGTATGTTCTCTAGCATGGTGCGATAGCTGCTGTGCATATGGTTCAGCTTGTCACTGATGATGGGAGTGGACACGTCCGTCTCCGGGAACTGCCCCTTGTACTCTACAGCCCGAGTGACCAGGGAAGGGTCGTCCAGCTCCAGGTGTCCTAGAAGTATACCCGCCTCCAGCACTGCACCCGGCCTCTTCGTGTAGAAAACTGTCCCGGACTCGTTAGCTGTGAGCGTCATCACCATCTTCATCACCTGAACAAACAAAAAACGCATGTTGTAGAATATGTAGCTTCTTGACACTTACCTGACTAACCCTTGCTAAAGCTAATTTAATATTAATTTACCAAAGGTACTAGTAGGATAAAAAGTATTTTTTTGTTTATACAACAGACTTCTCTAGTTCAGCCACTTTTGAACAAACCCTCAATTCGACTAAAATGTAGCTGGACGAGCTGAAGTAGCAAGGAAAAACCATATTACGTCTATAAATTAAATATTCATGGACAATGTACAATGTTTCCATTTGGAAGAAGAAAGAACAACAGGCAGCTATTTCTGTAATACACTTCAAAGCAAGTCAAAATTTGTCCCTAATATCTCTTCTGTCAGAAGGACACCAGGTGTCTGAATCAAGCTTAGGTGATTAGTTGAACCATTCGTCGGGAGTCCACTGAACATGCATGAAACCTTATCTACGATTTCTTCACTCTTTCAATCCTTCCTAAATTTATTTTCTACACTGTAAAATATTTGACTTCAAATTGTGTCTTGAAATATTAAAAAAACTGAAAATTGAAAGGTCGAGTTGATTACCTCAATCTCAGCGTACGCTTGGCCCTTGGTGACGTGGCCTCCGTCCTCGACAATGAAGCTGAGCAGTTTGCCAGCTGAGGGCGAGCGCAACAGCGAGGCATCGTTCTCCTTCTCAAAGATGCAGGTCTGGTTGCCGATCACGACTCGGTACCGGTCCACCTCCTCTCTCATGTACGTCGTGAAACTGGCTTGGTCCACGGACAGCAGGATACCTGCACACAGGAAACAGTGGATGCATCAGACAACTTACAATGGATGCAAACTGTCACACACATGTAGTTACGGGCATGGCAGTCAGTGGCGTAACAGTTTTGACCTAGGCTCCCCACAAATCATTTCTTCGCCTTTCTAACCCACTGGCAGCTCTGGGAGGTCGGGGGATGTAGAATCTCTCTCTTTTCTTTACAAGGGTTTTGAGAGCTCTTCCCGTAGAAAAATCTTTGACATATAGAGCTAAAATAGCATTGTTTCGAGCTATTTTGGTTCAAATAGTTATTCTGCACAAAATTATTGATTTTTAATCTTCTTGTCATGCGTTAAACGCCGGAGAAGCGGGGAATTTCGGTTGGTTTAACTGTTTATTGAAAGAAGCTGAAGTTGGCACTTTCCAGTAGAATGGTTTTGAAAACACTGGAATTGACCCATAATCACTTCTGGTTCATCCTTGTTATGGGCTTTCCATTTGACCCTACCAGAAAAATAAGGGGCCCCGCAGACCCTAGTTTTCAAAATTACCAAAAACTGGTTTTCGTCCTGCGAACCTTCTGTTACGCCACTAGTGCAGTTGAAAGTAGCCTGACCCATGATCACTCCTTACCTCCGTCGTTGAGGCGGTGCACTTCGATTTCCTTGAAGGAGCCATTCATGACGAGGAAGTACGAGTTGGCGCCGGATTTGGTCACTTGCACCTTGTACTTGTACCCTTCGTGGATCAGCTCCACATTGACCACATGGTCCAGCGTGTTGGACGCTTGGATCTGCCCCCTGCAACACACCACCACACTCTGTCTTATATTCTCGTTCCATACTGATAGTTTACTTGTTTACCTACCTGCAGTCTACAGACGCTAATAAACACATCTAACACACACTTAGCTCACAATATTTCTCAAGATAAGGAAAGAGTATGTGTTTCACGAGCAAATACCACTCCCGAAATAGCACCGGTCAGAGCCTGACTGGTCATTTCTCTTTAGTTGGAGTCTGACTGGCTAATTGCACTTGCAGATAATCTGATAACTGGCTACATTAAGAGAAGAAGGTTCAAAAATTGGATGGGTAGCTTTTTAGCTATCCCGGTGTGAGCTTTGTTCATGTCTCCTGACTGGGTACCAGCCAAACTGGCAAGCAAGTACATGGCTTTTCCAAGTCTTTAGTGAGGGAATTCGTCCTGTACCGATAGTTCACGCAATGTATGACAGTAACAGTAGAACAGCTGATTATTTACATTACTCTGACTAGACTGGGAGTGACTAAAGCACCTATTAAAGGGCTAGAAACAAATGAAAATAAGACAAATTATTCAAAACCAGCAAAAAACTATAAAAAACAACTTGTCCCTGACGTTAATTTGATGAGTAGCAATTATCAGCTGTGTTTTTTATGTTAGTTCAACTAATCTCTTAACAGTTGCACCTCCCAGGTCATTTAAATTTATTATAAAATATGACGCAAAACACAGATTCGACGGTGTGTGCTGAGTGTTACTCACTTCTCCAGCGAGGTCTGGAAGTTGTGGAACACCTCTTGCACCTTGCGGTCTGCAATGTGCAACGCCCCACAGATGACTCCCAGCAGGATGTCTGGCTTCTCGGCTTGCATCTTCTCCGCAATCAGCTTGTCTAGCCACGCTGTGTCTATTACATTGTTCTGCAACACAAACACATGTACTATTTATCCACCAGCTTACTTCCATCCTACCATACTTCCATCCTTCCATACTTCCATCTCCATTTTATTGGGATTACGTTGGAATTGGTTTTTGTACTTTTAATTTGTATTTTATTCCCAGTTTAAAAGAAAAACCACTTCTTTCAATCATCCTCAGTTGCATGTGCAAGTGCTTAAATTAAAACTCAAAATGCATCCTTTAAAAAAACTAGCAAAATTCTTGAAGGGTTTTAAAACTCAAACTTGAGGGGTAAAATAAATCGCTCAGACTAGACTCAACCTGGAAAATCACTACTCCCACATACCCGGTTATAGCAAAATAAGATTACCAGGTTTTAAAGAAACAAAAAACTGCTGCATATGATGCAAGGGTGAAACTATATGTAAATAAAATGTTCAATCAAATTTCTACGATAACCCAATCTCAAGATATTGTTAGATTTTGACACACTGATGAGTAAATAAACAGTTGACGGTGAGAGAATGAGACAGGCAGGACTAACATCCAGCTCGAAGAACTCGTATATCCGCTACCAAATTAAATTTGATACAAAAAATTGTATATTTTCTCTTTATTTTCCAATAAAAGGGCAACCTCGAGGGCAACTTAAGCTGAAAACGCCAAAGACGATACTGGTTGCTTCTATGTTCCACTTTCCAATGTACGTATTGTAATACTGTGATACTATTAATAAAAGTTTAAAATCCAGTATCCAGTTAATATCAAAATGTGTTAAATGTATTTTTTAGGGGCCGGAAGGGTTTTCTAAAACAAAACTGGTTGGTTACCTGGAAGTCCTCGGTTTCCAGCAGCGTGATCAAATACTCCACTGTGGTTCGGAAGTCACCACGGATGGACAACTCCTTCAGGGCTATCACCATGTTTCTGAAGAACAATGAGCAAACAATAATTATTGTGAACTGTTTTTCCAAGAAGATCTTTGAATGGTTAAGAAACCATTCAACAGGTTTTGGGTGGTAATTAGATAATAATCCATTGAAATAATCTTTGAACATTCAACTAATAGCAAGCAAAATGAAAGCACATAATTAGCATCAATCAGAATCAGTATTTTCACCTGGTGTTGGCATCTCCAGAAATAGCCTGAATCAATCATTGGCTGGTTTAATTTTTCGGGTAATTGTAATAGTATTTCATAAATAGTTTGGACAAGTACTTTCCTGTAGCAAATCATTTGAAGATAATAATTTTACTCTGACAGATTACAGGAAATGTCAAGTCCTCAGGTACATTAATCTTCATCAGTCCCTATCATAATCATCAGTCCCTATCATCAGACGCTATCATAATCACAAAGACAAACAACAAACACGTTTTACGACCACAAAATCAATTTAATGCAAAAGCTAATACTAAATACAACTTTTTGGGTTTGTGTGATTATGATGATTTCTGGAAACGAAGATCAATGTACCTAGGGCGAAGGTGAATATAAAAATCTTTAACGTAATAAATCAGCCCAGAAGGCACACCAACACAAAATTTATACATGAAAGCTAAATCGTATTAAACTATCGGGCTTGAGAGTTTTTACTCTAGGCTCAATAACAACACTGTTGTATTGTTCTGTATCTTCCTTGGAGCCGACTAGTGGTACAAACTACATAGCCTCCTGGGGGCCGCGCCACCTACAGTTGTATACTAGTTGGTTGAGAGCTACTCACTCTCTTGCTTGCTCTCGGTTCTCTCCCCAGGAGAAGCAGTGGCCGAACTGTGAGTCTGCAAACTCGTGCAAGCCTCCAGACGCTGCCACACTAAAGTAGCCCCACACATTCTTCGACGAGCGGAAGTTCAACTCCTGCACCGTTCCTGAGCTCGGCTTGAACCCTGGGCAACAAGGTGACAAATGGTCAGAGGTGTCATACATGTCACAATTGTCAAAAGTATCATAAGTCATGAAAAGCACATTTTTTCTTCTTGTCAACTAACGGATGGATACAGTTAGATGGACAAGTTTAAAATGCTACATGTGCCCTTAAATAATGTATTTATCTAGACAAATGAAATATTATCCCCTGTTTTAACACTTCCTCTTAACATTATCATGTTTAAGTTGATAGTTTTAAAAACTTGAATTTCAAGACACTTCCAGAACTTAAGTTGTTTTCCAAGACACTTAAATTGTTCAAATTCATGGTAAAATGCCTCAAGAAATGCTTTTTAGAAATTGACATTCCAAAAAAATCCAAGTTTATTGTACTTAAATACTTTCAACCAAATGAGAAAGTCTCAATTTTAATACACTTCCCATCAGTTTGAGGGTAAATCTCAAGCAAGTGTATTCCTATCTACACGTACCTTCGTCAGGGTTCTCACTGGTAATACGAGCGGCAATGACGTGGCCCCAAGGTGAGGGTTTGTGTGTCGGGTTGTCAAAGTCGATTTGAGAATCTCCCCACGGAGACTCGCCAAAGTACATGCGGATGTCTTTGATTCTGTGCAGGGGTAAACCCATGGCGACCTGAAACACAACACACATTGCAACTTATCACATTCACATTGTGATAACTAAGGTATTAACTTTATCGATAACTTTAGCTGTGCTTAGTTTCATGAAGTTTATTTATTATTTAAATACACAGTTATCGAACATTCGATAGGCTAGAACCTCATATCTCATTGGGGATTATATTTGATCAGGATAACCCTGTTGGTTTTATCTTATTTCAAAATCAGGTTGGCGGAAATACACATTTCTATAATAGCGTCAACGTCACATTGATTTTCGGCTTGTTTATATATTGTTTCATGATAGCTTTGCCAGAGATGTTGTTTCATAATAGAACTAGCTTTGCTGTATGGCGCTGAAAGCGATAACACATTTCTACAATGCTCTCGGCACATTTTAATTTGTTTATATCTGCTTGCAACAGCCTCGATGGCCAGGTCCCTATTTTCAAAATCTGACAAGCAACCAACATTGTTATTTTTGTATCTTTATGTAAGTATTTAATGTTATAAATGGAAATAAAAGGTTTTGATTACAGATCAAATCTTCAGCAATGTCTCGTTTTACAATAGCCTCGAAGGTGTTTATTGTTTATATTCGAGATGACCTAGACGGCAATCTAGTTTCTTGTTGTGATTTTTGTAACTTAATTCTGGCTTCTTCTCTCAATGTCCTCTACTCACTAGATGTTGCCACCAGGTAGGTGTGAGTGGGAGAAACTTACCTGCAGTTGTGAGGCAGGGAGGTTGACGTCAGTCACCATTTCAGTGCAAGGATGCTCCACCTGCAGTCGAGGGTTGAGCTCGAGGAAGTAGTAGTTCCCGTCAGTGTCGTAAAGATACTCCACAGTACCTGCACTCACGTAACCGACCATCTTCGCCAATCTTACAGCAGCCTAAACACAAATATTTCATTGCGGAACCTTATTACTACATGTCATGCCTGTCAATATTTGGTTTTAATAGCTGAAATTTCCATAAAATTTTGACATCCATCTCCCTTTCAAACATAAAATTTAGATCAATCACTCGCTCTCACTTTTAAAATTCAGAATCAATTTTTTTTAAATATTTTTTATAAGAAGAGTTTTGTTATTATAGTGTGTAAATTTGTAGTATTTTCATCAGACACATGTTATTATCTCAATTTTTAGTGTATCCTGGCAGAATTTAAAAGTGGGAAATTATGTTGAAACGGAAAGTATAGAACCAAACCCACTAATCTGTTATTTTTCCAATCAGTCAAAATGACATTACCTTTTCCATCTCCTCAAAGACGTCAGGTTTGGCGATAGCGCCGGGAGCTTCTTCAATGATCTTTTGGTGCCGTCTCTGGATGGAGCAGTCACGGCCAAAGAGTGAGATGGCGTTGCCATACTGATCAGCCAGCAATTGCACTTCCAAGTGCCGGGCACAGCTGGCCAGCTTCATAACAAATATGGGCGAGCCCGGGACCTCAGATTGTACCTGGAATCCAGCCGTAGTTGTATCAAAACCACATCTGGTGTTAAAAGTCATTCAACAGAGGTAAAAAAGTGTGGTGGTTTCAAGCGCCATAACTTCACAAATATTTCAGATATGAATCAAATTTAATGCAGCAATCTTTAAAGCAGATTGTTCTACACGAGAAATGGAGTTGTTTAATACCGTACCATTTACACTCCTTGCTTAAAATGCTGACAAGGCATTTACTAACTGACATGCTTATTAGTAATTGACCATTTAATGACAACTTTTGTAGCACCTCTTTTTTACAATATCCTTTTCGGTATAGAAGGAAACTGCTATTAGTGTGATAAAAGCAGATAAAAGTAGCCAACATCAGCTGTTGTACCACAAGTAGCAACAACAGCGAATATGCTGTGGAGGATAATCCCCCTCCAAGCTCTGTATTTCCTTACCTCATATCTAGCCGTCCCATCTCCCTGCAGTGGAGGTTGAGTAACTGACAGTTTTCTTGACAGAAATCTCAATATTTATGACTGGCAGTAAGTACTTTCTACAAAAGTCTCCAATTTAAAAATCTTAGATGGAAGTAGTGACATCGTCCATGTCAACCAGGCAATTCGAGCACAGAGTTGTCCAAAGGAGTAGCATAGTGATGAGAGACAAACCTGACGGAAATAGTTTGCGAAGTCCTCTGGGCCATCGACTTTGCGGATACCCTTGCCACCACCTCCTTCACTGGCTTTGATCATCACGGGGAACCCTATTTTCTGAGCTGAACACAGAGCCTCTTCCCAAGTCTGAACACAACCTCTCCTGTACAGCTCGTTCGGGATCTTGATCTTCTTTTTTGTGTACTCTGCCTTCAGTTCTGCAACACAATTTCAACTATGTTTTATCTATATACAAATAATTTCTTACCTTGCTTTTTCTTACTTTGCTAGGAAACTACATCCTGTCCTTGCTTGAAATTAATGATCAAACTACTACTTCCAATACAAGCGCACTCAAGTTACTCGAATGTGACTGACCTGAGCCTGACCAGGCGAGGGTAGGCACCTCGGCTGTCTGGGCGACGATGCTGGAAGCAATCTTATCCCCGAGTGCCCACATCGCCCGCTTCGGTGGTCCGATGAACGCAATGTTGTTCTTCATCAGTAGATCTGGCAACTCCGCCTTCTCAGAAGCGTGGCCCCAGCCTGCCCACACAGCCTGTGCAAGCAATTAATCGTACACTTTAAGTTGTTGATACAGTCATGGAAATTGGCCAAACTCCAAGTACAAGTATACTTTATTTGTTAACCTACTGAAATGGGACCACCTGCAAGAAAACCACACAGAACAAGGAAATGTATCATCAGATGTTTAGTCTTAAATCAGTTATACATCCTGATTAGTAATAAAACAAAACCTCAAAAGGAACATTTGGTCACGACTGAAGACTGAGACCAGAGATAGGTGACCACGATCTATGTATTTGTCATCTAGCTTTGAACGGGCGCTAGTTCGCGCATGTGACAGAGACAGGGGACATGCAGAAGACACTGAGGCACGTGTAGGTCGCAATCTCTTGTCTCTATTCTCGGTCACCAGTCGCGGCGCAAACCGCCATATTTACAGCTAAATATAGCAAAAAATTCTACAAAAAACGCACAGAAGAGGGCGCAATCTAGAACTTTGGCCTAGGGCGTAAATAGTGGCTACTCCGGGCCTGAGCCAACTACAGTAGAGGCCCGCTAATCAAAACTAACTAGGGCCCTAGTCAGAGTACTAGAAATTCCGCTTGAGAAGAACATCCTCAGACTCCAAGTTGTTGGTCTGGACTGAAAGTATGGTGCACACGTGACTGACCTGAACACCCATACGGCTGGCGATGTCAACGATCAGTTCCACGTTGGCGTAGTTATTGTTGTTGGTTCCTCCCGGGACCGGGACGTAATGATCAGCCATCTTGATGAACTCGGCATTAGCTGCAAACACCCATCACATCATACACCTATCTCCAGATACACAACGGGCCTAACCTTCCGTAATTTTGCAACACATTTCTGATACAAATACCTCCTGCTGACAAAGGTGAAAAATAATTTGTAGGAAGTATGTCTAAGTTTGAGATTAAAAAAGTTGGCGTAAAACCTAGGAAACATGAAAATTTGGAACAAAATTTGATATCTAATTTCCTAGGGCTCAAAAATTAGATATCAGAGACTTACATATGAATTGTGGGTAATTACTTTTTTTTTGTAAATACCAGTTATTTTATTGGTACATAAAAAGAAAGCCTTACAAAAGAGAACACTCTCGACATAATCTCAATAGTGGAATGGTTGCAATTAAACTAAATAATCAAAAACCCTGATATTTACAGTCACCATAGATATTTAATGTTCATGCTTATGTTTGAGTTTGTATATTGCATGTATTTGCTTGATGACAAATAAAAAAATTTGATTTGATTTCCAAAAAACTTGAGTGTAAAAATCCATGAATAAGTAAACTCAATTACCGTTCAAATCTTCAGGAGAAACCATAACAACAAAGCGGATAGCTCTTTCGTTCTTGAACATCTCGTAGGACCATCGCCTTATGGATCTCATGCACTTGACGGCAGCTATTCCGTTGTTGGCAATCAGCACCTGCAACCAGTCGGTATTTAGACTAGAGTCTACAACCAATCAATGACACTACAAAATTCGGTACTTGATAATAGGTTTTTTTGTGAATTGAAATCAAACATGTTTAAGTTTTTCACCATAGATTTTCAGACGCCGACTACTCTTACAGGGTGAGTGCGATGAGAGTTTAGACGAATGTTGAATTATAATCTAGTTACAAAATAGGGCCGACTGTTCCCCAGATTGGATGATTAATTAATAACCTAACGACCAATGGAAACGGACCATCGGCTTCACTCGACTTCTGAGCCTTTGAGCAGTGGCCAAAATATATAGGTGTTACTGCGCCCGGAGTTGAACCCAGGCCGTTTTGTTATGAAGCACGCACTATACCACCGAGCTATGGCCAACCCCCTATTACGCAATTACAATCAAGAAAAGGTAGGTGTTTAGCTATTCTTAGGTTTCAAGTTTAATATAACTAGCGTAGATTTCATTGGCAATAACAGTGTTCAACAACACACTGTATGTTGTTTGCCCGGTAATGGCCACTAAAACAGCTTCTTTAATTTCATACATATTTCCCCGATTTATTTCCCACATTGTCTCCAGATTTCCACACATTTGAAAGTGAAAGGGCTACCTTCACAGTAACACTTGCCGCTTTCAATAATAGTTTTGACATTTAGTTGATTACCATTATGTTGATTTATTCCTACAGTATTTAACAGATCCTGTAAGTTAATTATTTGGAGAACTCTTATGGTAACCTGCAAATTGTGATTATTCCTTATTACACACAAAATTCTTGTATAATTTCTGGTTTGTTCCCCGGTTAAAAAAATTCACACATAATTTTTTATTTTTCCGGTGTAGTGCCACCCTACCAGTGGAGAATTAAGGTTTCCTGGTCTTCTGAAATAAAGAAGTAATTTTTCACTACACAATCTTTTAATCAAAAATATACTGTACATCCATACACAGCACAATATATTGGAAATCAATATTTTAAGATAAATTCTATTTTCTGATCGAAATTAACACAAAATACAGCTAATATAAGGAATTGAGCCAAGCTTACTGACCTTGTTGATGACTCTTGTGCCTTTGAAGCGGTGGACGAACTCCTCCGGAGTGGCAACGTGGAAGTCCCGCTCTGCCTGCCGGGAGAGCACCACGTTGCCCTGGGACATGCTGGGCCTGCGACATACAACAGTAATGAGTAATAGTCACCTACTGCTGCCACCGAGAGGACACCCCATTCACCAGACACGCAGAATTGGACAATTGATTGAGTTCACAACCGTGGTGATGCTGCCACGCCAAAGCATTCTACTGCCTGATTGAGAAAACGCCTGGTACGCTGGGTAACATAGAGAAAGCCTCTGACTAGGTATCATGCTTGAAAACCATAGACAACTCCATCAAACTGCACTGATGAACAAACTACAATCAATTTACTGTACTTACAACCAAACGAGACTGATGAAGGTATCGTCAGACCTTTCAAATCATGTCCGCAGCAGTTCTCCGAGAGTCGAATCTCAGGTTGGAGATATACATGTTGTATACGAATGCCTTACTATAGGCTAGCTACATTATGGCTCTTCATACGCTGAAGTGTTCCATCTAATATTCTAGTATTAAGACCTTGGTAAACAAAGTCTCCCACTTTGATACTTGGATTTGAAATGAGACACTGACCTCTCCTAGATGGTATTTTAAGGTGAATATGGAATGATTAGTGAGTGTGATGAGTGTTTGATGGTGGATGAGGTGTAGTATTGTTACAAACTAGGGCTGACTTTTCCCCAGATTGGGTCATCAATTAATAGCCCAACAACAAATGGAATGGACCAACAACTTAACCTGACTTCCAATCAACACAGAGTGGCCTAACAGCGTGACAAAGTTGTGACTGCAGCAGCGGAAGTTGAATTCAGGCTGATTTTGTACAACACGCACTAAGCTCTGAGATATGGTCACCTCCATCCCCATAGCAGCTTGAACCCAAATTGAAATGAATTCAGATGCTGGGACAATGTTTGACTCAATAAAGTCAGCATCAAACTAGGTAAAACCGATATTTCTACCTTACAATCCCACAATCAAAGCCAGTTCTACTCCGTGGTTTGTTAACTTGTAGAGCCTAGCCAATGAAAATAAAGTACAAGAACAACTGAAAGTTATTTGAAATGGGGCAAATATTATAGAAATATATGCTAATAGGCATATATGACCTTCTAAAACAATTGATAATATTGTATTTAGATAAGTCTTGAAACTTGACTTTTCTTTCTTCCATAGCATTCTAGAAGAAGCTAAGAATAGTATTTTTGGAAGAATCTTGGTGGAGCAGAAAAGATTCCCATCCTTCAGAAGAGGAACTACTGGCGTTAAAAGCTCTCAATGCATCCTGTCAGCTGCCATAATAATGGTAGAGACCATCCCACATACATTCATAAAGAACACTTGAACATACACTTATGAAACTAGGAGATACAAATCAATTTGTATACCTACCATTGGTCCATTATGAGAGGAATAGGACGAGGACAATTTTAAGAGGAGACTAAAACTATATAAGTTACTGGAAGAGGTGTTCTACAGCAGATTCAGTGAGCTGTAAAAAAAAAGAAAAATAATGGTACAAATTAATAATAATAATAGAGTGTGTGAAAAATAAAAAAGAATTAATAAAAATATAGTGTAAAAACAAAATTGTAATTTTTTTTTTAAAGTCCTTTTCGGAGCATACAGAAAAGCGCTGGCCTAACAAACTTGATAAACATTACAGACTTTATAAAAGAAGACTCCCGTGAATCCATGTTGCTTTACATTGTTGGTGAAAATCTTTTGAGCAAGTGGAGTATTTTAGGACAGTATAAGTCTACTGTAAATTAAGCCTGACATAACACATAGCCTCAACTCTCATTATTAATAAGACATGTTTGCTTTAAATCTGAGCAAATAGATTAGTAATATATTATTTTAAACTTACACTTAACAATACAAGCAAAGCGCTTGAATAGTTAAAATAATAATCTGTAATGAGCTTGATTTACAGTTATTAACAATCTTGTAATGTTTAAGCACTTTGAGCGCCAAGCTTAAGATGAGAATATTTTACCACAAGTGCCAGGTCAGAAAAGTACCATGGCTGTTTAGGCATTTGGCAGTGTTGTATCAACTGTAAAAATCAAATGTATGTGTTACCAATAACTAACTGACTTTCGACAATTAGTCCAATGGTTTTCTTAAGGACCCAAATGTTTTGATGTTAAACTAGTTTGAAATGTGAACTCCCAGCTATTGTCAGATATGTCTGGCACTGGTCACACAAACTACAGTGGCAGTCTAATCGACATATGGAGTTACTCAGTTGGTTTTAAGAAGCCATTAAAATGGGCCAGAGACACTCAAAGAATTAAAATTCAAAGTGAGACCTTAGATTAGATGTAGATTCAAATCCATAAAAATTGGATGATGAGAAATTGGGCTTGCTTTAAAATTGGTAAGTAGCATCAATCATAACTCGGTATTATTCTAATATAGTGACTTGTCATTTAACTAGCAAAAACTGATTTAGCACAATAATGAGATGACCCCTATGCAAATAAAAAAATTTTAAGCAACATATTTAAAAACAACATATTTAAAAATTGCTTTAAAGTTGGGACTATTTTTTAGCGAAAGACGAGCGGGAACGTGCGTGTGGCACCTAGACACTGTCATATACTTGGCTGTTACATTAGCTGGTTCATTCTACCCCTTTTTCAAATTAACTTAAAGGCTAAATAAGGTATTATCGTGAGGTTAGGTTAGCTTAAGTTAGTTTTTTTTTATGTTAGTTGGAATGGGGGGAAGCCTCAGTGGAATAGTCACAAGGACCTGCGCATCACGGCACCAACCGTTTATTTTAGTCCCCTGTATTCTGTCCTCGAGTAAGGATCTTTCGTGCGTTCCGAGTGTGACGTGAAGCGCCATATCTGGTACGGTGGTGGAAGGTGATGGTGTTACTTTAAGCCGCGTTTACACCGGAGTTGCATACACAAGTTGCCAACCAATTTTGCCGACAAATACAAAAAGTGTAGTTTTATGACAGCAACAATTCGATGTCGGCAACAGATTGCTGTTGGCCACACGAATACTGTTTCCCGACTGGAGTCGGTAAAGATCAAAGGATGTTGCCAACAACAGTCGGCAACTCGTGAATTGCTGCACCTGGAGAGAGTGTTGCCGACAGGCCCTGCTCCCCTCCCGCCTATCGTAATCACTTGTTCGCAGCAAACTGCCGCAGCAAGCACAACATCCTTCACTCTCGACATTCTCAAGAGAACGTATGTACGTATTTTGAAAGCTGTTGCCGACATCGATCGTAAAGGAAACGTTGACGTGTTGCTGGATTGTTTCGGCGACACTCATCGTCAACAAAAATCACCTACAAAAGATCTGCAAAATTTGGTCTGCAACTCGGGTGTAAACCCAGCTTAAGAAAACATTTTTTTAATAGTTTCTGCAACTTTCCTGAAATTAAAACATTATTTTTTGGATTTTTTTGGGAGGTGTCAACATAGAACAGTGCAAGACAGGCACCAGTCACTATACTGGAATTTTACCTATAGGTTAGTTGAAGTTCCCTTGATCGGGCCAAATTCTATGTAATCCTTTAAAGCTTCTGCACTATTACTAGGCTATGCTATTGGCTAAAAATAATTTAACATACCTCATAGACCATTTTGCGTCTGATGTTTTTACTTGTTTGTTAATTAAATCAGTGATAATTTCTGACTGTTGATTCTCTGATTCATATACACTACCAATTGAAAGTCCGTTCTCTATGGAGTATCCATTCGTGTTTGAGCATCCACTCTGATTACCACAATTTTTACAGGTTCGTTGACAATCCATAAATAAAAATAATTTGTATTTAACTGACCAGCCTATTTGAAAGATATATACATGTGCTAGGCCTACTACTAGGTCTGTACACCCAGGAATGACCTAGGTTAGGAACAGTACTGATCTCAACCTAATTTAACTCACTACACTTTTAAACACTCACGATCAATGTGCGATAAATCACAATACTTTCATTTAAATGAGAAACAAATGTCTAATTACGTTGTTACAAGTCACTTTACCTACTACAAATCTAACTAGTGCGGTACCATCAAATGAGTAAATGGGAGATCGGATCGGAGGATTACAACGAATTTCAACCGCGTTTTTTACGGAAAGTGGCGTGATCTGTTGAATTCAGCCAATGAGAAAATTCCGCCAATGATATGGTCTATACTGTATTTTTTCCCAGGTTTCCTCAGAATCATCATAACCATAGAGCAACACAACTGATGACATTACCAAAAGCGTACTGTAAAACATACACTATTGATAATGTGTACAATTTATTTCCTTGTATAGTACGTAATACTAAAATAGATCACCGCAACTAATATATATTAGTTTTAACTAGAGAGAGATAAATCCCTATTACCTTGTACAGTATTACCTTATAACCCCGAAAACGATTTAAGTAACTTTCATGCGTTTGAAGACGTTCTTACGGCTTACTCGTAATATCATGGATTGAGTGAGGAATTAAAACTGAATGTATCATGACCAATTGAAATTATGATCGAAATTGTATTTGGTATAGTAGTTAATATGCATCATGTATTAAACGTATTTGCATCAAATTGTTAATATTATCGCAATATGAAACACAATATAATGTGGTTTTAGCCTTTGGAACGTATAATCATCGCAGGTTAAGGAGATCCCGCTATCAGAAAAATAAATACTGTATGGCATGCGTGTATTTCTATTCCCGATTATTAACTTGCCAAGAGAGGCGCTGTGATGATATGTCTCCGTTAGCTAATAAATGAAGGTATTATCCTAATATCAGTTTACAGAACCCCAAACGGTGATTTAGGCTTGTTCTCTGGCTCTCTGCTAATGTGAATAGTATTTTAAACCTGCTTTCTACCTGTAAATTAAATAGTTATGGCCTCTGACCTAATTTTGGATATTGGGGCACAAGCATCAAACGTAAGAGATTTTGTTAACATGCTGAGAATGAGATCACATAACCTCTTTGGTTTGATTTTTGGGCCCACTAGTGGCGAGAACTGCATTGATAATATTATTACTGACATATTTCTGGATAAACTAGAACTGGACATTTTTGAGACACATTTTTCTGAACATAATGGTATATTGGTTAAAATTGTAAGCTCTGACTTTACAGCCCCTCCCCCTGCCCCGAATAAGGTATGCAGGCCTATTACCGGCAAAGGAATGGATATTTTCAAGACCAGACTCCTTGAAACTGCATGGGACAATATTACTGAGAGCTCAGGTAACATTAATAATGTGTTTGCCTATTTTTTTACTTTGCTGGTGTGTGTTTTTGAGTGCTGTTTTCCCACGAGAGTTTTCAGACCCAAAGTTGAGAGGAAGATTTCCTGGTATACACAGGAGCTGGCTCAGGTGAGGGAGCGGTTATGTTACATGGTATTTACAAAACTACAGGCGTGGAGGTGGATAGGTTACGTTACGTTGAAGCAAAGAGGAGATATCGGCTGGAGTGTTCTGCGGCAAAGAAGGCGACCTGCGCGGCGAGTTGTTGTTCTTAAACAACAAACCAGTTAAGAAAATTTCAAAGATCTATATTATTTTGTTTGTATGCATTTTTTTATTTATCTTTAATGTTTGTTAAAATTAGGTGGTGTAATGTTACTTGTATGTGTTGGTGAAATTTCTAGTGTAAATACTCATACATTAATATTATTTATTTTTTATTTACAGTGAAATGTGTTTGTGAAAAGTATTTTTCATAATTATTAAAATAAAATGTTTGATTTAACATCCAGAGACCTGATTTGGACACTTGGTTACTAAATAATTACTTAAATAATGTCTTTTTTTCCTCACGTGCCTGCGTGCACTTGGCTTTTGTAAAATTAAAAATTTAGTTTTTTTGGAATAAACCTTTTTTGACTTTGACATTTAGCAGGTGCGGCGTGTGATGGTTTTGTTTGCTGATGTCCGAAAGCAGATCAGGAAATAAACGTAACTGTAACTGGATTCGGTCGGTATAATGCAATCACACAGGTGTTCTACAGAACATAATTGACAATTAGCCAATTATCCTATTAGCATGTTCAGGTGTTCACCAAGAGCCGTGTTCACTAAAGTTGGTAGCCTACAAGGTTCGTTACGTGCGAGAATATCGATCAATTAGGTTTGGTCTCTATTATCGAATCGTTTCATCATAATCGTATTTCTTCTGTGGCCACAGTTTAATTGTTAAAAGAACTTTGAATGAAATTGTGACGGTGTGGTGACTTAATGTTTGAAATTTGCTTTGACGGCGAGAATGAGTTGGAAGGGTTTCAC
Source organism: Matsumurasca onukii (assembly GCA_018831715.1). NCBI lineage: Eukaryota > Metazoa > Arthropoda > Insecta > Hemiptera > Cicadellidae > Matsumurasca > Matsumurasca onukii. The sequence goes on from CM032064.1 coordinate 25,389,078, forward strand.
CTCGACTTGTCGTGCTGGCTGCAGAGTCATCAAATTCATCGGTGATACATCAGACGCAAACCATACCATCGTTCATTACACCTCCACTGTGCTGTCAATCCACACGCTTGAACGGTTGAACCACTGTCCACTAATCGTTAACCGTAAATAACCCGTAGCCTTTTCAATTGAGGCGGCCATTCGTCATGATGAAACCTTCTATGGTTGACTCGCTGCCGTAAACTATAATAAATAGTTATTAATTACTGCGTGAAAACTTTACATGCTATGCATTCGTCGTTCATGTAATTTGAAAAGCTTAAAGTTTCAATACATTCTAACATTTAAATCGTAATGAGTCATACTACTCATACATATTTGAGATAAATAAATACATGTTTTATTGCATATCAACATGTACAATAAATGTATCGCAATCGTCAAATGTTTGAGTCTCTCAAATTTTCCTTGCATTCTTACATCTAAATCCCATTCAAACATACAGTTTTTACACTCACTCTCCCCCATACATTCGAATGTAGCCACTCTAGTCCCTATTCAGTCAGCCAATCATAGGGTCTCCCAATTGAATGCCAAAAACTCGTCTGTTTCATAAAGTGCTTGAGAAATCAGAATTGTTTTAAGACGAGCTTTGAATGCCTTAGGCTCAAGGGAATTTTCGAACGAATTTGGTAGACTGTTGACGAAATGAACTCCTGCCTGGGAAGACAAACGTCCATGAACTACCGTTCTGTGTCTCCCAGCTCGGTAGTTGTCCCTGCCTCTAGTTTCATAAGAGTGTACGTCTGTACCTCTTATGGTATTACTTTTTGATTTGAAAAAGAGACACGTCTCCAAAATGTAGAGGCAAGGTAGAGTCAATTGTTTTAGACATTTGAATGCCTCTCTACACGACTCTCTCCTTCGCAATTTGGCGATTATTCTGACTGCTCGTTTTTGAAGAATAAAAATCCTAGACCAATTTGTTTTTGTGCAACCTCCCTACAAAGTCAATTCGTAGGACAAGTGTGGGTAAATTACTCCGTAATACGCCGTCATCGCTGAGTTGGGCAGTATTCGGACAGTTTCCTCAAAACATAAATTCCTGAGGATAGTTTTGAGCAAACACAACTAACATTCTATCATTCATTCGAATTGTACTCTCTATGAGTAGTGTAGCGCCGGGTAGTGTAATGCGATGTAGTGTAGTGCGGTGAAGCGTAGCGTAGTGTAGTGTGGTGTGGTGTAGCGTGGTGTAGTGCATTGCGGTATAGTGCAGCGCGATGTAGTGTAGTGCGGTGAAGCGCAGCGCGATGTAATGTAGTGTGGTGTAGCGTAGTGTAGTATAGAGCAGTGCGGTGTAGTGCATTTTAGTGTAGTGTAGTGCAGTTCGTTAATTGTAGTGTATTGTAGTGTAGCGTAGTGTAGTGCAGTGCAGTGCGTTGTAGTGTTGTGCAGTGCGGTGTAATTTAGTGTGGTGTAGCTAGTGTAGTTCGTTGTAGTAAAGTGTAGTGCAGTGTGGTGTAGCGTAGTGTAGTACGTTGTAGTTTAATGTAGCGTAGTGTAGTACGTTGTAGTGTGGTGTAGCGTAGTGTAGTACGTTGTAGTGTGGTGTAGCGTAGTGTAGTGCGTTGTAGTATAGTGTAGTGTAATGCAGTGCGGTGTAGTGTAGTGTGGTTTAGCGTAGTATAGTGTGGTGCAGTGCGGTATATTGTAGTGCGTTGTAGTGTTGTGCAGTGCGGTGTAGCGTAGTGTAGTACATCGTATTTTAGTGTATTGTAATGCAGTGCGGTGTAGTGTAGTGTGGTGTAGCGTAGTGTAGTACGTTGTATTTTAGTGTTGTGTAGTGCAGTGTGGTGTAGCGTAGTGTAGTACGTTGTATTTTAGTGTTGTGTAGTGCAGTGTAGTGCGTTGTAGCGTAGTGTAGTGCAGTGTGGTGTTGTATAGTGTGGTTCAGCGTAGTACACTACAGTGTGGTGCAGTGGAAGGGACTCAGGACTCAATGTGAACAGCGTCATCAATGACTTGCACCAGGTTTGACCCTGACACACAGCACAGCTAACACACTACTCAAACACTACGCTATCCCAATCCTATACACGGACACAGCCACACAGCAGTGACAGCAAACTGCAGTGATAGATTATTCGACTACGCTATGTCCAGTAAATTCCGTAATCAGTTGATTTCGGTTTCGAAAATCAGTTTTGGGCCACTAAAGAGCAAAGCAGATTTTTTCCGTCCCTTAATAATGTCTTTTGCAACAACAAGTATGCAACTACCAGCTCGCAACAAACACCTAGCAACATCGCACGCCGATGCGAATGTTTACATAGCAGACAGTAGACACGGTGTGAACAGTGAACTGCCACGGCTGGTGTGAGTGGTGTCACATTTGCCTACATACAGTCTGATTTTTTGGTTACGACCTCGCGACCTCGGCCGCCGCGGATGGCACTGGTAGTAGCCACTGTATGTGGAACACCGCGACCTTCCTTTGGCTCCGAGTGCCGAGTGCGTCCAGTTTTTGTGACTACTAGTCGAGAAACCCCGTGTCCGATAGCTGGAGGCCTGTTGTGCAATACAGTGTACTCGTAGTCCGGACGCACAAACACTACACACTAAACTTGGAGCTATTAAATATGAAGTAACAGAACACTTTTGGCGGAGTAAAATAACTCCTTTGAAGGACTAAATAGCACCGTTAAGAGAAAAATTAACATCTTCAAGGTGTAATGAAGAAGTAAAGCTCTTTAAAGTGAAATGAACCACTCTTCGGCAGTAACAACTCACAACACGCCTTATAAGGGTGGAATTGAGGTGTAACATTGAGATTGGGCTGATAGAACGCCTGAAGTGGAACCGTTTCTGCCTAATGGTGAAAGCAAGCATGTTAGGGCCAATTAAAAATTTAAATTGGGGTGTTCAAACACACCATGGTCACAAGTCTATTGGCGGGTCCTTCACACCTTCCAGTTTCCCCTCGGGGTGGAACCCCCAGTTTGGGATGTGATGGTCACTCGTTTAGTTACAGTGTATACAGAAGATGTAGAAGATAACTTCAACCATCAAATACAGTACCAGAAATTCCCCTGAGTTAAAGAGTTAAACGGCTCCTCACATTGGAATTAATCAAGCGTCGAAAATAATAACTAACTTCCGACTAGATAAACTATCTATCATGATCATCAAATCTCAGGAAAGCGAAAGCCCTTGCCCAAGTGAGAGTTTCGTGTCCATTACTGGATACTGGTGAGGATTGAAGTGTGTGTGTGTAACATGGAGACGCGGGTGACAGCACAGGCTTCACCGCTAGAGGTAGAGGTCCCCGGGCCTGCGGTCTCCGAAAATACCGGAGCTTTGTCTTTGGCAATTAGAAAGAGCAAATATTTCGGGAGAAACCAGGGACATTCCGCACTCGCCAGCTCGGAAACCATCCACTCTTCCATCTCTCCCGTACACAGTATACATTACAGAACAGTTTACATTATTTTGTTGTGAATAGCCTCTAGCGTAACGTAATGGAGTATAACGAGTAATAACTCGAATTTTCAGCTGATACGTTTACACCTTGTGGCTGTTGTGCACACAGTCTGTTATTTATTGAAGACAGTGGTCGAATAAGCTAGTGACAGTGTAACAGTGAATTACAAAGATTGGTCGAGACGAGAGTTCGGTTACTTTCATTTCCATACCAGCGGGAGTGTGTATTTAGTCAGGGTGTATGTGGCTCAATTAAGGTTATCCACTTTTCCTTAAAATCCCTAGTGCGTACTCAACATGGACCATTTCCATCCACTAAGGAGTTTAAGGAAACTCCTTAAATATAAGAGTTTTGTGTACAAAGTATGTCCAGAGAGTTTCACTTTGTAGTTGCTTTGTAATTAAACATCTCAGGTAAAAAGGTAGCGACTTCAAGGCTTTTCTAGGATGTCAGATCACAATGAACAAACTGATTCTTAAGTCTGTAACGGTGCACCCAGTGCGTTCCCGCCGGACAAATGCGGAAAATACCAACAATTATATTTTGGAAACAAAAGGGGCCAAGTCCAACTCTCGGTGACGGGTGTACCGGTGTTCAATTTGCAGCGGTGTCTTCACCTCCACCAATTCCACCCTTCGAGGCAGAAAACCCACTTCCACCGAGATTTGCACGGTCGTTGCATTTTCAGGTAGATAATTTCCAGCGTGGCAGGCACTCCGTCTCCCGAGTTTTGAGAGCCTTCCTAATAGTTTAACATTTTCAGGAATTTCGCTTTACAATTAAAACGATGAGAACACTTCCTCAGCATTACGAATGTTGGCATTTCGGAACAACTTTCTAACCCTAAAAATGTTTAGAACACTTTCTAGACATTGGCAGTTTTGAGAAAACCTCCTAAGCTTGGTGCTTTTGGAAAATAGCTAACAACATATTAGACTTACATTATAACCGTATAAACATACGAAACAGACACACGCTTTTAGCGAGAACTTTGGCTGCCCTCATTCGAAACCCAGCAAGCACCGCAGGTGAAGGTAGAAAGTAGAAACTTACAGAGAACACACCTAATGTAATCCAACTTTGATTTATAAACTGAACATATTTTTTATCTTTCCTCTCACCTCGAACCACCTATACATGCTATAACCCTCTACACCCACGACCCACGCCTTTTCAAAGTTGACCGGAGTAATTGTTCATTGAAACTGATTCATTGGATAGCTTTCCTCAATTGGTTCTCATGAGAATGTTCAAACTTAATCCCCAAACCCCAGACTGTTCCAAATAACAACGTTCCAACTTCCATAGCACGTTTGAACATTCCACTCGTTGAAAAGTGAAGGTTGTAGAGGAGACTTTTGAAACACCTGTATGTTCAAGTTCTGCCCAGGAAATATATGATCCACTGTAATATGGCCGTAACGCATACCTTGTACACTATACATCTCCGTGACTCCATGACGCGTTCCCTACTAGTCGGTAGTCTACATCTTTAAGGTTCCCCCTGTTACTCTGTAAACTGACACAATACGATACTTACGAGATCTGGGAACGGAGGGACTTGATTGAGCGCCATTTGAGCAGCTCGTACTGCGTGGGCGGTGCCTCCCTGTAGGGCGAGTCCGGCGGGTAGGTCGGGTAGGGCGGAGGACTGTCCACCTGGCTGTTGCTTGGATCCGGCTCGCCCGATTCTGCTTCCGCCTCGGACTCCTCCGTGCACAGTTCGCTCAGAACGAACCTACGCGAGTTGCGTCTCTGGATCATCTCGTGTTCGTTCTCGTGCTCGCGGTCGAGGTAACGTCTCAGGCGAGTCCACAACACACTCAGCATACACTGTCACTTGCACTGTCACTCGCACCGTCACTGGCACTGTCACTGGCTCGTCACTACAAGCGGCCTCGCGCTGCTGTACGCTGATGACACCATGTTCACATTAGCCTCCTCGTACCCATAATCTAGACGTGTGGACACTGAGGGGCAGACCATTTCAAAGCTGTTACAACATTTGAAATACTAACCCTAGAGACCACTAGACCAGCCCAACCGCACTGGAAGTATTTGTGAAACTCGCCGCACGAAACTATGTCCATTAACACATGATTTGCGCTAATTATTCAAACAGTACAAATTATCTTTTACGGGGAAAATAAATGAAAACATGTTTCATAAACCATTCAAATGTGAAATGGTATTGAAGTCGTAAATAAAAGTTGTGGTTTTTTAATGTTGTATTTCGTCCACGTCGACATCCCATTTATACGTAGTTAGACTGTACATACTTTCAAACATCAAATACACGCCGACACACCGTGATTATGTTTTCGTCAAGCATTTACTCATCGACAGATTACAACGTATTATTTTCTAATCTTCTTTGGGTTTTAATTTAAGACTGCGTCAGATGTTATTTAACCTTTTGAAAGTGGTGTCATAATCATTTGAAGATTATTTAAAGGTGATTTCACGATAACAATGATAGCAAAACAGCTGTACAGTATTCATTTATGATTCATGTTCAGTGTCCGCCGTGCGGTTTTACTTAGGCCAATCTCAGTATTACTTTAAAGTAGTCTAGACTCTGGATAAATCAGGTCTAGCTAGATGATGACTAATGTGTGATGTCTAATGTACTCGTAGACGAGATACCGGTTGACGACCAGCAATAGCTTTGCACAGGAATTGCGTAAGGATTGACCTACTTTTCCCCGTTAGTTTCTATTTAAATACTATGCAAAAATACCTATGTTAATCCATAGCGGACCCGTGGCAGGTCGGTACCGCACGCGACTACTGAGCTCACCACTACGCTGGCGCGAGGTCGATCCCTGCAGTTACCACTGACAATTTGTTGATTAACTATTATGCGGTATTGCTAGGTTCAAATACAAAATATTTTATTGGTGTTCTTACCAACACAATATTTTTATAAAATATTATTGCGTGTTAAGGTCCGGTTGAGTGGTAAAGAGCACTTTGTACTTCAAACTTCGCCAAGATACAAGGTATACAAGATAGATTTACCATTCAACATTTTTCCTAAAGACGGTTATGGACTAATTAACAATATATCCGAAAGATATAAATCATAAAGAACATCAATCGACGTAAAGAGTCCAAATTGTTGACACTGTGTCTCCTTGGTAATATCATTCGAAAACATGATAACTAAGAACAATGTTTTAAAACATTATTATTAAACGTGATATAGACGTATGACATGTTGCAAGTCTATTTACACATATACAGAGTGTGAATTAAGTCTGGAGACAATTTAATACCTTTAGAACGGCGCAAAATAAACGCACCAAATTTTACACACCTTTTCTAGGGACTGTAATGTAAACTATTATCCTACATGTTGTTAGCCCGATGGCGTCAGTAGGGTGCGCCCCGCTGGGGGTCAGTAGAACAACGGACTTTGCAGATGGCTGTAGGACATTGAATTTTATTAAAAAGGTATTTTTCAACTCAAACAATTCCGCAAATCGCACTTCTGAAATGGACAGTTATTGTCGTATAAAGTTTCAACAATTTAAAGTTTGAACGGCAACAACTTTTGATGGAATAGTTTATTAAAAAGTTCAGTTTGCAGCATTGTTTTTTGTGAAAAATACCTGTTTAACGATATGCTACTTACCGTAGCTTTTTGCATTCGGCAAAATCTGTCATTCCAGCGTCTGTTACATTTGAAACGTTCAACGGCAAAATCTGTCATTCCAGCGTCTGTTACATTTGAAACGTTCAACGGCAAAATCTGTCATTCCAGCGTCTGTTACATTTGAACGTTCAACGGCAAAATCTGTCATTCCAGCGTCTGTTACATTTGAAACGTTCAACGGCAAAATCTGTCATTCCAGCGTCTGTTACATTTGAAACGTTCAACGGCAAAATCTGTCATTCCAGCGTCTGTTACATTTGAAACGTTCAACGGCAAAATCTGTCATTCCAGCGTTGTTACATTTGAAACGTTCAACGGCAAAATCTGTCATTCCAGCGTTGTTACATTTGAAACGTTCAACGGCAAAATCTGTCATTCCAGCGTCTGTTACATTTGAACGTTCAACGGCAAAATCTGTCATTCCAGCGTCTTGCGACGGAAACGTTCAACGGCAAAATCTGTCATTCCAGCGTCTGTTACATTTGAAACGTTCAACGGCAAAATCTGTCATTCCAGCGTCTGTTACATTTGAAACGTTCAACGGCAAAATCTGTCATTCCAGCGTCTGTTACATTTGAAACGTTCAACGGCAAAATCTGTTCACCCAAAAAATGCTGCAAACTGAATTTGTAATAAACTTGTCCATCAAAAGTGATTGCCGTTAAAAGTGTTTACGTTTTAAACGTTAATAACTTTTGATTGCACAATTTCTCAGAAATGCGGTTTGTGTTATTGTTTATGTTGAAAAAATACCTTTTCAACGATATGCAATGTCTTATAGCCGTCTGCAAAATCTGTTTACCTCTTAGCGGGGCGCACCCCACGGGGTTGTCAAGCTGGGCCAGCGGTCAGAAAAGACCCTAATTAAAACGGCAAACTGGACCAGTGGTCAGTGCAAGGGTCGCTGTCGAGCTGGGCCAGTGGTTGATGAGGGTGGGGAGGGATTGGAAGGGCTACTATTGTAGGGACTCTATTGTGGAGGGCTGCTATTGTTGTAGAGGCTGAATTTCAACTGCCACCCCTAAAGCGAAAGTTCAAGGTGATCCCACTGGCACCTTCGGGCCAACACTTAAGTTGAAAGGTAATTTATAGTCCCTAGAAAGGTCTGTAAAATTTGGTGCTTCCATCCTGCGCCGTTTAAAATATATAAACCGTTTCCACACTTAATTGACACGTTGTATTTTATTTGCACATTTTTCCTTCTGGTTTATTATTTCTTCTAAGCCATCTCGGTTTGCCCGTAGGTTAAACTACAACTATTCGAAAAAATCTCCAAATCGTAACGTAACAACAACTTGTAAAAGTGAACGATTAGAAAATGTGTCGGACTGAAAGCGTATACTAATTGCTTACCGGTAAGGTTCATCCATAGAATTGGGAAGTGCAAAGTTTCGAAGGTGCAGGACTGCAGGAACACCACTACCAGTAAGTAGTAGGGTCTTATGCAGTATACAGTATACAGTAAACACTGAGGACAGAACACTGGCCTACTACTCACTACAACCTAGGCCTACATGTACACGTGTATTGCCGTGTAGGCTACATCGAGACAACAAAACACGAGAATGCGTCATTTGCCCAGTGATAAGGTCCCAGTTCGAGATTATCCAATCTTCATAATTATTCAAGTCCAAATTGTATAGATAAATAAGACTTTGCAAACTATCGATAAGACTCTATCAATAATCGTATAAGACGCAATCGAAATAACTGTACAGGATAATATGTTTAACGTGTTTTAATGAGCTGATGCCTAGATAAATTATCATCGAATTTCCTTTGAAAAAATGAGATATATTCAAGCCGTCAGCATGGTAAGACCCAGGCCCGGGACCGAGAAGTAAGCAACGTTCCAGACCCCCAGAATACGTTTTGTGCTTTTTTCCCACTTTATATACATATGTATTCGTATATGTATACATGTGTTTACTCTCTACAGGTCGCATTTTTGGACCGATCTTCATGAAATCGGACCACCGCAACCTGCCTTTGGGGGTCTTCTCAAACAAAGGGGTTTTAATATTTTAAAACAGTAAATTTCTTCAGATTTTGGTGAAATTTGAAATCAATATGTATTTAACAATATCTATCAATATACTGAAGATGATACAAATCCATTGAGTCTTTTCAAAAAAGCGCTTTGCAATCAAATTTGGTGATTTTTGCTTTAACAGCGGAAATTGAATTTGAAATGTGTTATCGCTTTAAGATATGTAATAAAACTTGTATTAAAAGAATACGTAAGTCTGAGGCCGTAGGCTGAAGCGAGGCTGTGAGCCTAGCAAACAGCCTTGTAGCGTCCGTGGTTACAGAACAGCCGAATGGCGAAGCGAGGCTGTGAACGGAGCGAATTAAGAATAACAAATTGCAAAGGAAAATCGATTCACTCATGCCAGCGGTTCTTTAGCGCTTAGCTGCGTGTCGGCCTGGTTATTATTCAGACATTAAGAAACGAAGATTGGCATTCTATGGACATAAAAGTAATGCAACATTCTAGAAAATCAAAGCAAATTTTAGAATTTTATGAAATTCGAAGTAAGGCAAAAGTAGAAACATATAAAATGGATCGTAGTGGTTGAATATTTAAAAGTCCCAGTTATCAGACAAACGGACATTTATGAAAGAAACACATTTAGACATAAAGTGTTTGATTGGAAAGTTGATCAGGGTGAAGTTACTAACAGTAGACGAGTAGCCTGGACTGGTGAGAGAAAAAGAACTCATTCCGAAAGGAATGAAGGAATTTCCGAGTTTTCTCTATGTTGTGACAAAAAAACCGACATTTTAAGACTTCGTAACCGTACTTACTAAAACGTAGCCTAGGCATACACGTGAATAATAATGACAGGTTTAGTTTTATGTTCACTTCCCTGACTGACTCCTACGAGTACTTCCCTCGCTCTCGAGTTATGAAAAGGACATGAATAATGTTCATACAAAAGAACTGGTAAAGAACCGCAACCGAGTACGTGTCAGGTATTGTCGCAAAGTCAAATTGCTGCAAAGCTTATTTTAGAGAAAACTTTCATTTAAATTTGATAACTTCATCGGACTTTTCCTTTTTTGCTACAGATTCGCGACCAGATCTCGATTAAAATCCCGACTTTTCAAGCAATCCACTCGGCTATTCGATCTTTCTTCTTATACAATGTTCCCTAACTTTGCGAACAACATGAATCATGACTTACGACGGTTTGTTTCATATACTGTACATGATACTTTTGCAGTTATTGGTGTTGTAGTTATTTTTATTTAAAGAAGAAAAGAACCAGGGCTAAAGTTAACAATGTTCTCCTGATTCTTCCCACACATTGGAAGAATTAGTTGATGTTGCCTACACATCATGTTGAGTGTGACCTAAGCGATTCCTCGAGTCATATCTTAGTGTTTTTGTGTAAAGCCAACGACAGAAAATTAACTATAACAAACCTGCATAGTGAATATGTCGCTAAGAGCTTTACAACAAGGAGCTACTCGATAAGCTTTTACTCTTTATAATAATAACAGAAACAGTATAGTTTATGGTTAAAAATCGTACACGAGTCTTGGGCCACCGCCCGGGAACGAATCGTTCGTCATGTTGCGGCCTTTAAGTTGAGAGATCACAGAACTTTGGTCGAATAAGAAATTTAAGACTGACCTACCAAAACCCTAACTTTAGGCTACATCAAGAAGTACTACATACTACTATAATTACAGGTGAGGGGGAAGGCTTTAAGGCACGTAGATTCTGAAATTCCTTTCCTCAGCGATCCCCATCCCGGGGCAGTATACAGCACGCGTCGGGTGATGGTACAGCCACTTCGTCACGTCAGGGTCGGAGATGAAAAGGATGACCTTAGGTAGCTACTTGGACCGAGTGGTGAATCCAGAGGACAAATTACACTAAATTAAACCGAAATCGTTGTTTTATACAGTATCCATTTACTCCTACGTATTGGAAGTAATCAAATTCAGCTGTAGTTCTAGTCCTTAGACCATCTAATCAGGATTAATACGGGGGAGTTTTATATGTCCCCCCCACCATAACTTTTGAAAAAGGAAAATTTTTTGAAACCCTTTGGGGAATGTTTTTATAAGATTATGAAAAACGTTTGTTTTGACGTACTTGCGAGGCAAATTTGTCTCGAAAGTCTTTTGAGGGAAACATTACAACCCTATAACATAAACCCATAGAATATTTTGGAGAAAAATGCGTTTTAACAATAATCCTATAAAACATTCCCCAAAGGGTTTCAAAAATTTATCCTTTTACAAGAGTTATGGTGAGGGGACATATAAAACTCACCTTGTTATACCAATAGTCGATGTCAGATTCACAGTCACAATCCCGAGTGACTCTAACTTTCGTAAGATAGCCAAGTATCCTAACGGGAGTTTAAGATACAATCGAATGCTCGTCATTGAACACCGTCTAAACCATCGGAGAGGGCCTAACGAGAGGTAAGATTATTGTGGAAAGCAGTGAAATCCCCGAAAAATCGTGATTATTTACTATTGATTTTCGACTCGAAATCCTTTGTGAGCTCAAAGCAATCACACAAAATCCCCTCACTTATTTAGAGTAAAAACATTTCCGTTGATAGTCATTTTTAAAAGTTAGACTACCGTTAGTTTCGTGAATAAAGAGATCCAAAATCCACGATTATGCTTATTAACAGTTTTAGGGAAAGGACTCCGAACGTGGTTATATTTTTGTTCAATGCGTAAGTTTCAATTACCACTCAAATTTCAAACATTTTCCGGGGAGCCAGACCTTCCGGACCTACCGTTGAACTTCTAATCCTGCCTGCAGTTTGCTCCCCACTGCCGGACAGGGACGTCCTTGAGCTTGAAGGCGGTCAGGTGAGGATAATCACAGTCGGCAGTCGCGTGTGTGTTTATCATTGCGTGATCATTCTCCTGGAGGCCGGATTTACCAACACGTGGTGACTGGTGAAATTTCGTATAGGGAAAACTTCAAATGAGAAAACCGCTGATTGCTGAAACATGGCGATAGGATATGAATACAAGCAGGAGCCCAGTTGTGGTGCCGTACTTCCTTAAGAGCGGGCACGACAATCGCCGGGTGCCCTACCTTTATTTGGTTGTTAATAGTGACTGCAAGGATCAAACCCGCACCACCGGAGTGATGAGCTCGGCTGAATTTCAACTCAAACCCTTAAAAGCGAAAGTTCGAGGCGATCCGAACTCACACCCCGTGAACATCGGTGAGCAATTATTGTACGCTTCACCTCACCTTTAACAGGCGGTCCTGACAGCTATCCGGTACCTGACTGGGGGTGACCAACACTCACGAGGAAAGAAGTTGGTTGCTGAAAGGTTCGGGTTGCCTTATCTGAAGCCGGAAGAAGTCCACGGCGCTTACGTAGAGGACTTCATGGACAATCTACCAGATAACCCAAAAATTAGAAAGTTTAGTGACTATTTAGTGGAAACATATTTGGAAACCGGTGCTTTGTTCCCAGCGGAAATTTGGGCATCCTTTAACAGAGACAGTGTAACAACAAATCCATGCGAATCTTTCCACGCACACTTTGGAAACAAGTTTTACCAAGCACGCCCCGATGGTTTTACCTTTGTCAGAGAACTGATCAGTAATCAAACATTTGTTTACATTAAGATACAGTCTCTAAATGAACCCCCAGGAAAACCGGAGGTAAAGCCCACCGACGTGCTCTAGACAAACTTTGTGTTGCCAAGAGTGAGTGGGAAAATATCAAGAAAGGAATATGTAGCTAAAGTTAGCAAAAGGTTCACGAAACTGTGAGATGCACATGTACAATTAATAAATACAATTCTGTAAATACAAAAGGTTTAATATGTATTTTCTTATTTAAATTAACCTCAATGTTTGTAGAGTTTTTATTGTATAGGGTCTTCAACAAAAATATGATTGAAACATAAAACACCCTTTGGTAATAAAGTGTGTTTATTCTAAAGCACTTTTTACTATGGGTGTTTAATGTTTCAATGTATATTTATTAACTTTGAAATTGCTTGATTGGCCAAAATAAATAAAAACGTGTTTTATTTCAGAACTACTTTGTTTTTAAAATTTGACAATTGTTTCTGATCAAGTTTTCTACTTAAGTTTTGGAATTTTAATGACAATTAAATACAATTTACTCAATTGTACAATATGCCGCTTGTCAAAGATGTAGCGATGCGTACTGTAATTGCTCATCCATGTTCACGGGGTGTGAATTCGGACCGCCTCGAACTTTCGCTTTTAGGGGTGTGAGTTGGAATCCACCCGATGAGCTCCGGGGCGGGGCCAGGTCCGGAGACGCACGCGATACCAATCCGCCACGAGTTCGCTAAAAGCGCAACCCGTTGAGTTTCACTAGGTCTATTGAACGATCGCCGGTGCGATATAGAAAAACTAAGTTAAACAATGTACCGAAACCTAGTTTTTAAACTGTCAAATTGCGACATTTGTTTCAAATTGAACTCCTGGTTTTTGGTGGGTATTCCATAAACCCCCAGAACCCCAGAAGAGCCTCATAGTAGTTCGAAGAATCACGAAACAGCGCAGGAGAGAGTCTTACAGACCCGCATTCCAAGCTTTGACATTGTTTACATAACTCTGCCCCTACATTTTGGAAACGTGTCTCTTTTTCAAGTGTTCGAGAATAGAGACAGTGAGAACTACCGAACTGGGCAACACAGAACGGTGGTTTATGAACGCTCGCCTTCACAGGCGGAGTTTGTTTTGTCAACAGGTTGTCAAGTTCGATTAGAAATGCCTCAACGCCCAACACATTCAAAACTAGCCTGCAAACATTTTGATCAGACAGGCTTTTCCACTACAGTAGAGTTTACGGCTCCCAACTGGGAGAACGCGACTAATAATTAGTCTGACGGGATATTAGTGGAATGAAGAGCGAGAATGGAATCAACGTATGTTTGAAAGGGACTTCGATGTCAGAGTGACTGAAAACATACCTTTCTGACTTTAACTCATCCATTTATTTATAATTATTACTATCGAATTTCCTTTGGGAAAAGAGATATTCATGCCGTCAGCATGGCAAGACCCAGACCCGGGACCATGAAATGAGCACAGATCCTGACCCTCAGAACACTTGTAAAATTTTTTCACACTTTATATACATATGTATATATGTGTACTCTCCACAGGTCGCATTTTTTGTCCGATTTTCATTAAATTTGGTACTAATGTTCCTTTTGTAAATATCTTGTCCCACCGCAACCCCCTTTTTGGGGGAAAATTTCTCAAAAAAGGAGTTTTAGGCTGAGGCTATGAGTGGAGCGAACAGCCTCGTAGCGCCCGTAATAATGGACCACTAAGTCTGAGGTGGAAGGCCGAAGCGAGGCTGTGAGCGTAGTGAATTAGAGTAACAAATTGCAAAGGAAATTCGATTCACTCACGCCAGCGGTGCTTCAGCGCTTAGCTGTGTTTTGGCCTGTTTTATTCTTTACATGAGCGCGTTCCCTAAAAAAGCAATCGTAAAAAAGAGTGCTTAGAGAAATGGGAGATTTAACGGTAACCACAATGTTTTCACAATACTATTTTCTACCGCTAAACGAATGACGTTCAAGCCTTTTTCCTTGTCTAGTTAGCTTTTAGTTTCCTTGTCTAGTTAAAACCCTCATAAAGACAAGAGTGGACGGCCAAACACTTCCGCTATCCAATCCACCAAAGGTTTCTAACAATGAATTCAACTAACAGCTCGGTTATGTTGTAACAGCTTTGAAACTGAATTGTCTAAACTCTACTCGTACATGTAGACTACTAGTATGTGCTACTATTACTAGGAATGTGGTGTTGATGTCGATACCATGTTGCGGCGGCGGTGAGAGTGTAGAAGGGAGAGTGGAGATGCGCACGGCACAGGCGACTCACTGACACTGACACCTTACCTTACCTTCACCGGTTCACCCACCGCTTGCACACACTGGCACACTTGTACACTTGTACAGGCACTCAGCGAGCACCACACCGTACACCGTACACCGTACACTGCCCAGGGGACCGTACGGCCGCACTTTCACTCGCGAGCACTCTTCGGCCCGACAAACGAGGGTGTACTTGCCCCGATCTTCTTAAAATCACGCAATGTTATTCGGAGTCAAAGAAGGTTTTGAGTTTCTTAATTTATGTCCTTAATGTTCTAGGTGGGGGAAGGGACCCACCGCTCTGCTCGGAGGACATAGATCTACCTTCTAACCCCTCGGTGTAACCCCTCCCGGCCTCCCCACTAACTATAACAACGTAACAGATCACGCTAGGATTTTGTAAATAGTAATACAATGCTTATTTCCGAGTTAAATTTCAAATAATTAACAGAGCCAACAGAGGGTCGGAAAAACCGCGTTAACATACCCGTTTCGAGAGTTTCTCCAAGGGGACTGTGGAAATTGGTGAGGGGTGAATCTCGATGGGGGTTGTCGTCCAATAGCCTCGTTACACTTATCCTCGGGGCTATCACTATATTTCTCAGGGTTTCGAGTTCTCTAAATAACTTTAAAACTATACTAAAAAGTGACCTTGAAGCGCTATTCAAAACTATGAAACCTAAAAACTCCTCAGGAATATATGATATATCAAATCGAATAGTAAAACATTGCAAAGATGAAATCATTACACCTCTACTCGACACCATCAACGCCTCAATAAAACAATCAACCGTTCCTCGAAATATGAAAATAGCTGTAGTTTACCCTAAATTCAAAAAAGGAGACAAGAACCAAACAGAAAATTACAGACCAATATCAATTCACCCTACACTATCTAAGTACTGTACCTAGAAAAAAATCATAAATTTGAAACTAACTACCTTGAAGAATCAAATTACATTTCTGAAAACCAACACGGCTTTAGAGAAAAACACTCCATTAACAAATATCTAGCCCAATTGTGTGACCAAATAACTAAAATATGGGAAACAAGCCAACAGACAATTGGAATCTTAATACTAATTTGAAATCAAAACTTCAAAAATGCAAACAAATAATTTTGTATTAGCCACAACATGTTTCGACAAAATCAAAATTAATGTAATTGTCAGTGGACAGAGACCAACTAGTTGGACAGTAGTTGGTCTCTGTCCACTCACGACAATTATTAATTTTGTAGGCAGCGACCTAATACAAACTGTTTGTTTGCATTTTTGAAGTTTTGATTTCAAATTAGTAATACTTTTTTGCAAACAGTGGTCATCATGAATAACAACTGGAATCTTTCTAGACCTCCAGAAGGCATTTGATAGCCTAGACAGAAATATCCTCATCAACAAATTAACTGAACTACAAGTAACAGGAAATGCACAAAAATGGCTCATAAATTACCTATCATAAAGAAACCAATTGGTGGAAATAAACTACACATCATCAGGAAGAGAAACTAAATTCAGATCGAAACCCCAAAATTCAATCCAAGGTGTACCCCAGGGGTCAGTGCTCGGCCCTCTGCTTTTCCTCATTTATATAAACTCATTCCCCAAACAATTGGGAGATACTAACTCATGCATAATGTTTGCAGACGATACAACAATACTTGCACCTATACAATAAATAACCAAAATCAAGCAGAAAAAATAATGGAAAGAGCCACAGAGTATGCAAAAACCTTAACTTAAAAATTAACAAATCCAAAACTATACATATCAATTTTACATACAGCAACCAAAAGAAGAATACTTTACCATCCCAAATGAAATTACAACGGAAAATTCAACAAAGTTCCTAGGTATAACAATATAGATACACATTTAAACTGGCAAAACCATATAGAAAACCTACTTACAAAACTATCTTCAACTCTATATGCTCTCAGAAGAATAAGAAACATAATTGATATGGAAACAACTAAAAAGCATACCACACGCTATTTGAATCGCATCTGAAATTCGGACTTGTAGCATGGGGTGCAGCCAATGATACCTTATTTGAAAAAGTTTACATACTACAGAAAAAAGCTTTAAAATCCTTGAAAAAAAACATACTCTTGAGCACTGCAAACCTCTCTTTAAGAAAGACAAAATATTAACCCTCACAGCACTATACATACTAGAAACAATAACTCTAATAGAAAACAAGCCACAAGTAACCAGAGAAGAATGCCACAACTACAACCTCCGAGGAGGAACAAATTTAAATCTAAATCCACATAGACTACTAAAAACAAGCAAAACACCTGCAAACATGGGCACAAACTGTTTAATATCCTGCCAAATAACTTAAAAACATTCAAGACAACAAAACTTGTATTAAGAAACTTAAAGAATACCTGCAAGAAAGACCTTATTAGAAAATATCCGAATACTACAAGGAAAACAACTACCACTGTATGTAGAAGAGGAAAAAACTGACGATTCCCTGGTCTTCATGACTACGGTGAAGAGGACATATGTAAGATGTAAGACATTCTAATCGTTTATAGTAACAGAATTGGGAGACACAGAGAACAGAAGTTCATGAATGTTAGCCATCCCACACTGGAATTCCCTTCAAGTCATCAAGAAAAATTCAATCAAATATGCCAAGAAAATGAAAACAGTGGTTGCTATACGTTGTATTGCATTGAAACTGTTAATGCGTTAAACAACTGTATTTATTTAACCCCAAAGTACTAGTTAACCCTAAAGCAGCCTCCAAGAATTTGCTTATCGATCAAATACATCTTTTTGTTTTACAATCACACAAATCGGTAAAATCAAAGCACTACAACATTGGTCTGCGGAGATCTTCGGTTCGAATCTCGGCGTAACCACTAACTTTGGGGCTACATCACATAACTGTAACAGACTAACGGCAGGAAAAAAGGGGTAGAGAGGCCTTTGTAGTCAAAACTACGCCTCGTAAAATGAAGGTTCTTACTTCCTTCACATTTTTTTGCCATCACATTAACTACCCGGGTGGGCAGAAACCCCCTGCATGCAAAAAATAATATAATAATGATTCACAAAACAAGACTTCCAAAACAGTTAAGCAAACGACTTAAAAGTACTCAGCAATGGATCGGGCTATTAGTGCCATGCAAGATTGAATGATCAGCCTCCAATCACTCAACAACAGGCAAAGTCATGCACACATTTTATGTAAATTCTGTTCAGGCACGGCTGGTAGATGATTTGCAGTCAGGGACAGTTTCTCATCCGACAATTTCGTATCACTAAATTGTCATCAGTGCTCAACACGTCTATATTTACTATTTGTTTCCTTAATTTAAAAATACAAAAGATACAATAGACTACTTATAAAATAGTAAAAAGGGTAAAGTTTGTCTTGTTTAACGAGGCGAAGTTAGGACTACAAAGTCCTCTCTACCACTCAACCTCAACCTTTCCATAGCGTTTTCGCGAAGTCACTTTACAAATGTAAGTGCTGACTGCGGGGATCGAACCCGCACCAGCAAATTAAGTGATGAGCTCTGGAGTCGCAAGCATACCAATGCCACCGGTTTGCTTGACCTGTAGGATGGTAGAAGTATTTTGTTTCTAATTTCAAAGATAAGGAAAAATGAACAGTTTCTCTTATTAATTACTTTAATTGTTTTTGGTGGGCGGTGGCAGCTACAGGTGACTTGTGACCTCTACTGCTGACAACTTGGGATCCTCAAACATCAAGCCAAATCCTAGACAACACCATCAGTTCACCTCTGATACCGATGACAAGCTGATCAATATTGCTAGCTGTGGATAACTAATGGCTGAATGATGTCAGTATTTTTTCTGACCTTAAAAAGAAGGATTTCTCTCATAGGCTTTAAAACAGCAAGGACTTTAAGATACAGAATTCATAAATTTTTAGGTATTTGCAAGCATACGTTCAGTCAAGATAGTATAATTTCTTCAAATGAAATAAACATTTAGTCGAGATATTTGTATTTGCTTCAACAAAGATCTGTTGTATCTTATGACATTACAACCACGCCAGGTCTACTTCTATTACATTTAAAGCTTTTGTGAATTTTCCACAGGGACCCAAATTTGTAGCTCCTCCTCTGTTGAAGACCGAAGGTTGAAGAAGGGTTCTGGGAGCAAAACTCAGCTGGCGGAAGACATTAATAACCCAATATCTCAAGAAACAAGTACTCAAAGAGTAGTTTTGAAGCGCAATGCACTTTATTCTCCTGATGGTTGCTAGCGTGATCTATGTCATTCTCTTCTTGCTACTTCAATTCCAGTTAGCTTAAAAAAACCAAAATCTTTTAAAAAAAAGGTTGTTTGAACAGAAAATCTTAAAAATTCCCTGCAGCTAATATTTCTAGTTGCTGCATGCCTCGAATGTTGTTCAAGATTTTCCAACAGAAAATGGTTGGGTCACTATAGCATCTATGGAATTTACGTTTCCATAGGCAATTGGTAATGCAATATTGTATCCATCGAAACAATATTTACCAACACACCTGGAAACAAATAGCTACAATACTCGTCACACAGAAACTTTATCTCCCATTCCATAGAACAACCCGTTTCACTAAGAAGCCATCTTTTGCTGGAGAGAAACCACTGACCATGCTGCCTCAAGACCTCAGAACACTGATCCAAATAATTTGAAGAGATGATTTCGGGACTGGTTGCTGGACAACACATTCTACACGCTTGAAGAATTCAATAATATTTTACAATTGTTTGTAAACTTTATATAATTAACATTATAGTTTTTTGGAATAAAGAAGTTGTCTAATTTATATTATGTAAATTAGTTGTATCAAGTTAGTATTCATGTGCAAGTACTCAAACTCATGTTTAAAAACAACTCGCCAGAATCTCAAAGGTTTTCAAAACTTGAAAGTAATCAAGTCAAGCTTGGCTACCACGAGAGCATCCTAGTTTCACCCAATTTTCTTAAAATAAGGCATTTTTAGTGTGTTTTAAAAACAATTATCTTAATAAAAAAGCTGTAAACGGACAAAAATAGACAAATAATATTGCTAGACCTATTTGTATTTTAAAAACGTAACTTTACTTAGAGCTTTACAACAATTATGTTCATAATTTAAAATAATTAGACTCATAATACAAAATAAAATTGAATTCAAGGGTAAATAAAAGGTTACTTCAAATCTACTAAACCTGAGAAATCACTACTTGCACATTGATCTACAGTAGCCTACACAGTAGAACCTCGATAACTTGAACCTTGATAGTTTCAATGCCTTGATAATTCAAATCCCACAGAAATCTCATAGCGTCCAATGTTTAAAAGCGCTATGTCAAATTGCATAAAATTAGATTTTGTATAGGTCAAATTTCGAAACATTCAGACCTATGGATCATAAACTAAATAACTTGAGTTTTGAAAACCTCAACAACTCAAAGTTAAAACCTCTGTAAGTTTAAGTTTCTGCACAATAACCTCTATTACTTAAAGACCTGAGAGAAAACCTCTATCCAGCATTTTTTTTACCTCTCTCTGCATTTGACCTGATGGTATGTCACCGCTACTATGTTTTCAAGTCTCTACATGAATTGCGTCTGTCTTTGTCTGTATCTAGATCAAGAATGCCAATAGTTCGAGTTATAGAGGTCAAAACTATGAAACTTCAAAATATAGATGTCACAAAAAGAAAGTAACACTGAACCTCAATCTCTGGAACTTTTCGGTAATTCTACTTTGATAACTTAGAGAACAATTTTATTTCTCGAATAGTCCAAAATTCCCTTCAGGGTCGAGTTTATTGAGGTTCTACTGTAGTAGAATTTTGATGAAATGAGTGTAATGGAGCACTCACCTGAGGCGCTTGCGGCGCTCGGCCAGGCCGAACAAGTCCTTGTAGGAGCTGCTAGTGCTGTCGCTGGGGAACGCATCCGTGTTCTCTCTCCGCTCCTCCTCCGTGGTTCCGTTGACCACCCCTTCCACACCCTCACCACCCTCATCTCCCACAGTGAAGTTCACAGGCTCTCCTGTGCCGTTGGCCAAGCCGTGCTCTGTCATCCTGTCGGCTTCACCCGCACCCGCTTTGTCTGAAACAACATTCACATTTGTCTCATCAAGCGTTCAGACCAGTGAATTCACGCTGCCGTTGGTGCTTAGAATGAAGGAAACGAAGAGGAGGGTAAAGTTGGAACAATAAATACTGCACAATAATTAAATAAAACAACTCCATTGTGAGGCTGTTTTACGTATTTGCCGACCCAAGGCACTGTTATACAGCTCAAACTTGAGCAAGAACCATCAAACTTGGTATAATGCGTACTTCACACCAAATCTGTCCAAGTTCAACTCCTGGCGCTGCTGTAGTAACTTTATCACGATAGCTATTCCCAATGGTTCGGAGGTCTCGTTAAGCCATTATTTCATTCCATCGGTCATTTGGCTATTAACTATTGACCCAATCTGGGGAACAGTTAGCCATAGTTTATAACAAGACTGCATCTCATCATCCATAAAAACACTCATTCGACATTCATCTCATATTCACCTTAAAATACCCTAAAAGAGTGGTCGACGTTTCAAATCAAAGTATCTCAAAGTACAAATTTAAACTAGTGTTTTGCTTTTGGGATAACTCTGAGTTTTATATTGGAAGTGGTGACAGCTTGAAATGTGATAAGATAGAATCTTAATTTGAGCATTGAATACAAGTAGGAGTTTCGGCTAAGATTGGGTTGTTGATTAAATTACCGTACTTGATTTATGATTGAACTCAATGAATGTATTCTCTTTTGGTGAGTTCTCAGAACCTTTCAGTACTCTTGAGATGTTCTGATGTATACGATGCTACACTATATTGAAGATCTATCATAGAAATTATAGTACAGATATGTTTACATTCTCATTTTAGCACAATAACATTTTTTCTTTTTAATTATATTTTGTTTAAGTAATAATAAATATATCTATGTTCACTTATGATCATGTTTTGTTTTTTATTTTAACAACTTTCATTTTTTCTTTTAAGTACATTGTATTTGAACAATTGTAAAGTATATTTAGCAAATTTGCTTTGGAAAAATTCATTCTGCCAGCATTGTATTAACATAAATATTTCCACCTTAATCTTCAAAATGAAAAGTCATATTTATATATGTGAAAGGAGTTTGATGCACACTTTAAAGACCTACATAAAACTATTTTCCATTTTTCGTTTATAAAAACCTTAATATTATTTTATAGTTAAACTCCAATCATCCAAACTCCACTCATTCAGATATTTAGTGAGATGATTCTAGACTAATATAAGCCAGATTTCTTTTAAAAATAGCAAAAATACAATGAAATGATAAGTATAAGAAAAGGTTAACGTTGAGTATTTTTGAACTGATTTAAATATTCCTTCAAAGTTTTATCTATCCTACCAGTGGTAAAAAAACGTTTTCTGGAGCAAAATATTAGTTTAATTTAGTATTTACTCCATATTTACTCAGTTTCAGTATTTTATCTAAATAAACCACCAGCTATATAATATAATCGAGTTTCTAATACAAGACGAGTCAAAGTTTCTTTATTCACACAAACATTGAGAATGGTAATGGCGCCAAAAGCTATTCTGGTATCCTCAAAGTTTCTAGTCCCAACTAATCTATACTGGGGTTACTATCGTGTTTCAAAATCATGCGAGACTACATTTTCTCTCAAAGTATTTCCATACAAAAACCTGTCAATAAACTGAAGGAAACACATAACTAAGACAGCTAAAGTCAAGGTTTTACCTTGTTTCTGTAACAATGCAGCACTCGAACTACATGTGTTGTGGATGTGAGACTCAGAGTATGGGGTGGAGGTTGTGCAACAGCATGTAGAAGAGGAACACTACGAAGAGCACAGACAACCACATGTTGCCTGCGAGACTATACACTACACACTAGTACGCTAGTAGTGGTTTAAGTGTGCAAGTGTCACTGACAGTAACAATGTAGAGGAAGTAGTCCAGGGTGAAAGGTCGATGAATCTACAATCCGAGTCCGACAGAATACAATTCCATTGAGACAACCTAGCCAAGTAGCGCAGTAGTGCGGTAGCTGACAACTTTAGTGATACAGGAAGAAAGAGATATTTCTGTATTTCTGAGAGGATTCACAACTTGCCGGTAAAAGTGGTTGCATATTCTCTCAGGCCGGAGTGTACAGAGGCTTTGTTTTTTAGAGAAAATTGTAAATTTAATATTTTTCAGGGGAAAAATGTTTTAGCTGACATTAATTTTTCAAATGTTGATAACTATCAAACATTTTTATTTAATTTGTTAAAAATTATCACATTTTATGGACCAATAAATTTGAACACACTGGAATGATTTCACAAATAACAGTTACAACAGATGTATGGTTTGAAGCTGCACACATCCTTGAGTGTGAGTTCAAAAGTTTACTCAGCATAACTTGGTTTTTACAAGCAATTTAGCTTGATTTTAAATTTTATAAATTTAACTTCAATCGAACATTAAAAACCCCAACAAGACAATGTAATGGCTGACAAAACATTGTCTCATTAACCCTAGTTTGTAGAGACTTTTCTACTTACTTTTATTATATATATATATACAATATCCTAAGTTCCTGAAGCAACTTTTAAATATCAGTTGTACACATCATATATGTTTGGTACCTAGCTAAAACCAAATTCACCTATTGTAAACTAAACTTAGCTACTTACTCTCATCTTGAGGATAATCGCTGAAAGCACCTTGGATTTCAATGTAAACCCGCTTCATTGAAGTGAATCCCCCCAACATCACTATTCACAAGTCATTCGATTCACCAGTCACCAGTTGTCAGTTGCTTACAAACTTAGGCGCACAAACGTACACACTTATCGTTCAAGTTTCTCTTGCTGAATTTCATGTAAAATGACGAGTTGGAACTTAAATAATTATTGAATCTTTGAAGCCTGCTGATAGTAAACACTAGTAGTTTGTCCGTATGTCATTCGAACATGTAAACAAAATCTATTTTCAGTCAGCAATTGTAAATTATGACATTAGCAAGGTTATGATATTTCCTAATTTTAAAAATGTGTGTATGTGAGATCTTTGAAAAGACTTCAGATATCAACAAGAATGAACTCAGAAGTATTACAGCACTTGGGCTTCTAATATACTGAATTGTTAATTTAAAATGTCTCTTACAATGTAATAACAGTCAATGTTTATATTTTGGTACAATATTAAATGATTATCAGTACCAATTGCCTGAAGTATTGGACAGTTGTTATGAAAACTGCATATTTTCAACTCAATTGTTTTATTTTTTATTGTACATCATATTTTTTATTTTATTGGTTATACATACTGATCTGCTGTTTAAATTTGTCTTTGTGTTATTTTCTGTACATTAATTTTAGCCCCCTCAATAGAAATGTTAAAACAGTTATACAATAAAAACTAATGAACGGATTGGTCTCAAATTTATTAGTGAATAATATTTAGTAAGTGGTAATAACTAAGATTAATTTAATTCTGCCCTTTTTACATTAATGTTTCAGACATAACATAAAAAAGAAAGCCATACATAAAAAGGTTTCCATTATTCATGCACTGATAAGAATAGAACACTTATTTATCAAATGAGACAAAATATTTACACCTGTGTTGGTACTTTAGTAATTCCTGTCAATGCTATAGGCTAATTAGAAAATATAGATGTGTTGTGTCCAATAAAGGGGGGTTTAAAGTGGAATTTCAACTGATAATATTCAAGAACTCCACATATAAAGTAAATTCATTAAATATTATTCCTCAATTTTCTTCAGCCCATCTGTTAGGATGTGGCATGTAACCTAAATGCATGTTGCTAAAATAGTTGCATAGTAATAAAACAAGTATAACGGCTTTTTTCAGTAAATACGATAATTATTAATGTAGTAATGTGGCAACACACTGACTGATTCCATGTTTGTGCATAGCCATAGGAATTTATAGCATTCTATAATGGATGGTTTTTTAACTATTCCATCGATTTAATTACTTTCATTCATCTTTAAACTGGGTTTCATTGATAACAGCTGGTTTGCTTGCAGACGACTTGAACTCTCAGCTGTTTGCATTCCAAAACACCAACTAAATAGTAAATAACCATGCACCGAAACCCTGGATTGTCATTACAGCGTCGAAAATAAAATTAAAAATACGAGTTTTCTTTTTAAGTCAATAATTTTAACCGCTAAATCAAACTAAAGCGTACAATAAAAGTGCAGAACAGCGGTTAGGCTAGAGCGCGACTTCGGCAGTGAATCTGTAGTGATCTGTAGTGCGTAACTCCCGTAGTCAAATGAGGCACTAAAACACTTCAATTTATACTCTATAGAAAAATCTTAAGATAACGTAAACGAACAGGTCCAACATACAAATAATTCAACTCTTCTACAGAACGCCTTTTCACAGGAAATTTCTCAAATACGTCTTGGAATTTTTGAACAAGAACAAAACTATACGTATTTAGACTAACTTACCAAGTATTTACAAGGCGTAGTTTTGTCAATAACATTCTTTTGAATTGAAATCATCTTGTATCATCACTTGGGAAGCTCTCATGAACGTCCAACACGACGAGAAAAACAAACATTACGTCACCGTTGGCAGCAGTTTTTATGAAAAATTCGACAAGCTAATAGAATAGGCATAGTACATAGTTGGCGGAGATGTCTTCTACCATACGGAAGCAGAACACCAACTTCACGGTCCAAAACATCAACTGCGAGTTACGTTTCTACATCATCAGTTCTGTATCAGTTGAATTGACGAAGTGATAAGAGGATAAGTGAAAACACTTATTCATCAGTCAGATGTAATTCTGATCAAAGACAATGAAACTAAAAAACTACTAATTTCCCAAAAAATGTCTGGTAAACAATTGTTTTCCAAGTAACAACCATCTAATACCAATGACCGGTTTTAGGCCTACACTTCAACCCCCCAAACGAACAAAATTCTTTAAAAAAATATATTACATAATTATATAATAACGAAATTATTCAACTAAAAACATGGGTTTTAGTGAGATTTGTATACTACACTCTCAAAGTTTGCTTCAAAGATTATCAGCCTTAATAAATTCGTTCATATTCCATTAACAACAGATTATCAGTAAAATATCATGTTTCTTTCGCATATGAAATAATATACATCATTATTTGGCTCGATATATTATTGTTGTGCTGGGAAGAAATCTTAAGTATATGAGGTATATCAAATATAAAAAATACAATTCAATGGGTTCGTATTCAACCGAACCTATAATGAAAGTTATTTTGACCGTAAAGCATAACAAGAACATTTAAAGGAATGATTCATTTTAGGATTGATATTATAGTGTTATTAAAAATTACAAGAAATCAGTTTTAAAATGCCACATTTCACATAAAATTTATTTTGAATAACAATTTTTCTTGAAAATCATCTGAGGGCAACATCACAACCATATAGGTTTAAACCATAATCCCATGGTGTATTTAGAAAACAAATTTGTCAGAAAAAATTGTATGTGAAATGTAGCATTTGAAACCTGATTTATTGGAATCTTTAAAAAAGTATTTAAAAGATCAAACGAACGATTTGAGATACAGTTTTTTTGTCATTGAATTTGTGTTAAAGTTCCTTTTCTTTTGAGGTGCCACAAGTGGTGTGTTTTTATTAAAAAACGTCAAAAGGCCCTCCCCGCGGTTTTTTTGGCTGACACAAAAGTACGTCAAAACAAACTTCAGAATCCTATAAAAACGTTCCTCAAAGGGGTTTTTAAAATATTTCATTTTCAAAAGTTAAGGTGGGGGTATTTAAAACTCACCCCGCATCAAAACAATTTAAATCAAAGTAAGTTAAATCAAAGTAATAAATCATAGTACAGTATAACGAATTTGAACATTAAATTTAACCTTGAGCTGATTTAGGTGTATTACGAATCTTTAAGTCGTGTAAACTCTAGTTAAAAATAACATCATAATTTGTACAACATATTTTATATGTACATAGTTCGAGTATCATACTCGAACGGATTATCTACCTAATCCATTTGGATTTAATATAACACACAAATAGTTTTAAATGCATAATGTCTACCAGAAATTAACCATATAATAAATTAACTAATTAATTATTAGTGTTTATAATAATAATATAAAGCATTGTTTCGGCGCGGTTTATTTGTGTTGTTGTGTCTACTGTATATTGAAATCTGTTGAAAGTGGAACGCCTGCAAACTGTGAGATACTCAAGTTTGTACGATAAGCTAAGAAACTGCATTTACTTTATTTCAGACCAGTAAATTGTAGGCTCGTTGAGATTGTTAGTAATTATTATAATAAAAAATTACCAAGACTGGTTTATGGTTTCTGTGCATTTTGAATATTTAATGTAAACCACTTTTAGTGCAAAAAATTAGTGCCTCATTCAGTAGTGAACAGAAAAATGTACTTTTCTTTCCTGCCAGTCTAGAATAATATTAGAATGTTTCACCTGTAAACATAGCACCTCCTCGGTATCTTCGCTAGTTTCGTAGTACATATTATGTATACAGGGTGATTCTAAAAGAGGGCGCCAAATTTCAGAGGGGGTTCCTTATGCAAAAACAATGAAAAACAGTTCCTATAAACATGGGTCCTAAAATTCTTCAATTATTAATTACCTTGTATTAGGCCTGTAGATCCTACCGTTGCTGTAAATGTGGAAACATAACTCCAAACTACACTTCTAGTAAAATTCTTCGTTACCCCGGTAGCCGCCATTGTGTATTTTAACTATTTTTACTTAAAAGTTTATATCTCCAGAACGGTTTGACCGATTGCATTCAAACTTAGTATAGTGTTTATATATCATAAGGTCAATTTGAGACAAAAATTTTCATAAAACCCCACAGAAAAAGTATGACAGCTGTTTAAATCTTTCAAATTAAAATACCATGACAATGGCACAAAATACAAAAATTTACAAGAGTAAAAATAGTTGTATTTCTTATTTTTACATAAAGATACAAACTCATTTTCCGAATTTTACACTAATATTTTCACCTTTTGCGTCCTATTACAACAGGTACATTACCAGTTGATCTTTGATGTTCACATCTTAGTTGTACAAGTTGCACTTGTCAAACAGGTGAATAATATTTACAGTCAGCTGATCCAAAAGTGAGAACTATTACCACACTAGGAAACCGAGGAAGATCCAGTTGCATGAGAACCATCGATCTGGAGGAAAATATTCTAAATCGTATACTGAACCATTTAAACAAAAGTTCACAATAACGTAAAATCAATCTAGAAAGCGTAAAACAATTTATGGGTTAGTAAATTTTAACCTTAAAAATACTTTTAGCTATCAGCTGGTTATAAATTAAAATTGAAAACAGCTGTTTTTAAACCTAATGTGGTAATAGTTCTCACTTTTGGATCAGCTGACTGTAAATATTATTCACCTGTTTGACAGGTGCAACTTGTACAACTAAGATGTGAACATCAAAGATCAACTGGTAATGTACTAGTTGTAATAGGACGCAAAAGGTGAAAATATTAGTGTAAAATTCGTAAAATGAGTTTTATCTTTATGTAAAATTAAGAAATACAACTATTTTTAATCTGGTAAATTTTTGTATTTTGCGCCATTGTCATGGTATTTTAATTTGAAAAATTTAAACAGCTGTCATACTTTTTCCGTAGGGTTTTATGAAATAATTTTTGTCTCAAATTGACCTTATGATACATAAACACTATACTAAGTTTGAATGTAATCGGTCAAACCGTTCTGGAGATATAAACTTTTAAGTAAAAATACACAATGGTGGCTACCGGGGTAACGAAGAATTTTAGGACCCATGTTTATAGGAACTTTTTCATTGTTTTTGCATAAGGAACCCACCCTGAAATTTGGCGCCCTATTTTAGAATCACCCTGTATACATAATATGTACTACGAAACTAGCGAAGATACCGAGGAGGTGCTATGTTTACAGGTGAAACATTCTAATATTATTCTAGACTGGCAGGAAAGAAAAGTACAGTTTTCTGTCCACTACTGAATGAGGCACCAATTTTTTGCACTAAAAGTGGTTTACATTAAATATTAAAATGCACAGAAACCAGAAACCAGGCTTGGTAATTAATTATTACAATAATAGGCCTAATTACTAACAATCTCGACGAGCCTACAATTTACTGGTCTGAAATAAAGTAAATGCAGTTTCTTAGCTTATCGTACAAACTTGAGTATATCACAGTTTGCAGGCGTTCCACTTTCAACAGATTTCAATATAGGCACAACAACACAAATAAACCGCGCCGAAACAATGCTTTATATTATTATTATAAACACTAATAATTAATTATTCAATTGATTATAAATTTGGAGATATAAATTTTTAAGTAAAAATACAAAATGGCGGCTACCGGGGTAACGAAGAATTTTAGGACCCATGTTTATAGGAACATGTTTCATTGTTTTTGCATAAGGAACCCACCTCTGAAATTTGGCGCCCTATTTTAGAATCACCCTGTATAACTGTTTCCTCAAGTATTATTTATTTGAATTGTTACTTAATTTTTCTTCTGTAAAACTAAATCAATTCAACCTGGTCAGGTTGAAACCTACCACATATTATGATTGGCTTTATACAAATTTCTTTTAGCAATAAACGCAGATTCTACATATAACTTATTGCTTTTGTTGCAGGTTTATTGAATATGTTTTAAATTATTGAATATAAATAATTGAAAACTTTGGTAGTATATTGAATAGTGGTTAGGTGGAAGACAAGACTAAAGTATCCAGATTTCGACACAAAACTTACTTATTTTTTAAATGTTTTATTTAATTTCAGTTAAAGTAAATGTGCATTAGTTCATTCAGGAAGTACACCACAGTCATCAAGTCGATAAATAAAATGTCAAAATGTTCCTGAAATACCTCCAACGGAAGAAAAGGGCCCCCAGGAAAATGTAACACGAAAAGTTGAGAGTGCACAGTACCGGTCAACCGTTTTGTTTTTTGTCCCATAATAACAATGTAAAACAAGCATTTTCTAGAGACACTTCACGCTTACAATTTTCATCAGATATTTTTTAAATACATTTATTTTAAAGATGCCAACGTACTGCAGTGTCTCCACTTACCACTTTTGTGACAATTTTATCAGTTTTATAATAATTTAAAAACAATCTAATGCAAAGCTTCTTAAATTTTTAGATTTATACCACGGGTTTAAAAATGAGAAAATGTACATTCGGTTCAGCTGGTCCACCAAAACATGTACTGCCCTTTAAAAAAGGCTATTTGATAAAACCCATTAAAAACTGTAGGCGTGAGGTGACCCAAGAAAATGCAAGTTCTTACATTGTTCTTACGGGACGAAACTCAAAGTCACAGCCACTACTAAGTACTGGCTGCGTTTTGAGGCATCCTACGAGAATTTTCATGTCATATACGAGTTTTGGGATGAGTCAGTTCTTAATAAAACGATTTTTGCTATTCAGAAGAAAGGTTCAGGGCACATAACATTCTATTATTTAATACTTCTTTGCTCGACCATATTGAAATAGCCATTTTGAAAGAGTCACAGTTAAAGGTCAAAGTAAATGGTTTAAAAACAGTTTTGTTGTGAGTTTTAGCCCCGGAAACCCCATTAGTTATTTGTTACGTGTAATCTGAGATTAATCATTACACTAACACAAATTCAAGCAACTTTCGTGAAATGCCTTAATTGGTAGTATTTTAAATAAGTATATTTTGGAAAGGGGCTGTAACTTCCAAACCCAAACCTCTCGCTACCCAAATGCCCCCAAAAACTTGTATCCTCTATTGTTGAGAGCAATTCAGGATCTGGAACAGCCCTATGCCCCTAACAAAAGTCCCGGCAACGACCGTGTAAACTCCTGCCACCTGACACGCTCTGACACCTGCTCCCTGTCGCTTGTCCCCTCGCTCCTCTGTGCCCCAAGTGCCAAGTGGTTTAACGATACATTGACACATCGACTGAGGTCTCCGACTCCGAGTGTCGGCGTGAATTGCCGCGTCCTTGGCGATTCACAACAAAGCCGCTTTTTATTAGACCTTCCTCGATTGAACTGGTGTGGCGGGTAGACTAGACTGTGGACACGAATCTACAGGCCATAACGCGTATCATATAGCTTACTAGCCTGTAGCCTACTAGCCTGTAGCCAGTAGCCGGTAGCTTGCTAGCCTGTAGCTTGTAGCTTACTAGCCTGTAGCCTACTAGCCTGTAGCCAGTAGCCGGTAGTTTGCTAGCCTGTAGCTTACCAGCCTGTAGCCTGTTGCCAATAGCCGGTAGTTTGCTAGCCTGTAGCCTGTAGCTTGTAGCTTACCAGCCTGTAGCTTGTAGCTTACCAGCCTGTAGCCTGTTGCCAATAGCCGGTAGTTTGCTAATCTGTAGCCTGTAGCTTACCAGCCTGTAGCTTGTAGCTTACCAGCCTGTAGCCAGTTGCCAACAGCCGGTAATTTGCTAACCTGTAGCCTGTAGCTTACCAGCCTGTAGCCTGTTGCCAATAGCCGGTATTTTGCTAGCCTGTAACCGGTAGCTTACTAGCCTTTGCCTGTAGCCTGTGGGCCGACTGCGTAGTGCGTATTCAACGTCACCCGCGAATATACCGGCTCTGACTAGGAGTCTAGGACACAAGAAATGTCAACTACTCTCAGGACAGGTTCTGGAATAATTCGTAGGAAATATTCCTACAATGAAATGTGTCCACAAGGACGAAGGGATCGATACAAGTGATAAAACCAAGAACTAACTCCACTATTTATTAATTTACTACCCTCGGCACAACGGCAATTTTATGAATATGCACAATCATGGTCGAAGCGTATTTTCCTACACGGTAACTGGAAACATATCTCCTTGGCTGACTTGTGGTTGACACGGGGAATCAATGGGATGCTAAATACCGTGTCCTCATCCACGTGTATAAAACTAATGTGCTCGTACATATAATCACCATGCAGAGGGCGACTTTAAGTAACACTTATACAAGGTTTTGCCCGTGGTCCCGAAATTACAGTTT
The DNA here is from genome assembly GCA_018831715.1 of Matsumurasca onukii. Taxonomy (NCBI): domain Eukaryota; kingdom Metazoa; phylum Arthropoda; class Insecta; order Hemiptera; family Cicadellidae; genus Matsumurasca; species Matsumurasca onukii. The sequence continues at coordinate 25,421,107 of CM032064.1, forward strand.
TTTAACTACTGTACCACTTTTTCAGGTTACCAAATTCTCAGTCTGTTATCCAAAAATGTTACAAAATATAGACCAAGTTTAAATACTTTAAACACGTCCAAGATTCTTAAGTTTCGGTAAAAAAGTAATAACCTCCCCTTTCTGACATTTTAATAAATGCCATTTATAAATAATGAGAACTTTTAACACTTCAAAATAGCCAGTTCAATTAAAACCGGCCAACACGCAGCTAAGTGCTAAAGCGCCGCTTTCATGAGTGAATCGAATTTCCTTTGCAATTTGATACACTTATTCGCTCCGTTCACAGCCTCGCTTTAGGATTGGGCCGTTCTATTGCCACGGGCGTATTTTCACTACGCTCACAGCCTCACTTGGGCTCCTGTGTGACCACGGGCGCTACGAGCAAACCCTCGCTTTGGCCTCAGACTTACGTGTTCTTTTACTGCACGTTTTATTACATATCGTGAAGGTAAAACATACTTTAAATTTTATTGAAATCGGACTACTTATAACGCTGTTATAGCGAAAATAACTTTTTTTGTCACCATTTTAAAACGACTTGATGCATTTTGAGTACATCGGTGGATACCTTAAAAACGCATATTTATTTAAAATTTCATCAAAATCGATGAAATTTACTGTTTTTAGAGAGCTAAAACCACGGAAGCCCGATTTTGCTGGTAACGAACTTAACCGAGATTTCACGGTCCCGGGTCTGGGTCTCACCGTGCTGACAACATGAATATCTCATTTTTCAAAGGAGTTCGATAATAAAAACAACAAAACCCCTGTAAGTCGAATTGTGAAACCTCTTTCTTTGTAACATTTGAGTGCCAGTTAGCAGTTTTCTCCTGAAGTCGATGAAAACGCCCGAGGTATAGTTTTTGAAAATATAGGTCTCCACTATTTCTAACATTCCGGTGCACTTACAAAATCGAAACTCCTAATCACAAATGAATGTATGGTCTTAATGTTGAATCTATATTTAAATTGCTTATTCAATTTATCTCCTGCTAATATTCTTCGCATTTTTGTTACTTTTAACCATTTTAAATTTGAGGGTTGTTTTATATTAAACATTATAAGATTAAAATCACCTTCGACAAGTTTAAAGTTTGATTACTACCTTAACTTGTTGTGACACAACTCACGTAGGGCTCAATATCACTTGTTGATTCAGTCATTTATTTACTAAAACTAGATCTTACAATACACGTAAACCAACAGTTCCAAAATTTGATGGACACTCTAATTTTCCATCAACTTTCGGAAAATAATGTAATAATTTTATGATCTTTCCAACTTTGAAAATATGTTCAAAAGTTATAACATTTTACATTAATTGTATACAGCCGTTTCGTATCGAATGATTTTCTACATTTTAAAATCCCCATTTCTGTGATTTAAGAACTTTCAGTACATTTAATTTCTCGCAGTTATGAATTTTTACTTTTGAGTCAATTTAGCCCTTAAATTTAAACTTGTATAGGTTAAGTGTAAGAGCCCTCCTAGTCCTAACTTCACCTAAATGAAAACATATTGCATTAATTTCAAATTCATTGCTTGAAATGTAATAAATATGTTCAATACAATAATCAGTACAACACATTATTAAAACATGTGAGTAGTATATCGTGAAACATATAAACCCATTGAAGTAAAATCATATTAATTTATTTTTACCTGGCAGTATATAGTTAGTATGAAATTGTGAATATGATATTATAAAACCCAGTGTTTAAAACCCGAATGTTAGTGTATGAAAAATGCAATGAAGAAATAAAGTCGCAAAACACGACTCCTACATTTTGAATTGCTGTTTAGCATCTAAAAATAACCGATATTATATGGATTCCCGACTTTCACCGGAGATGTAAACTCTATAAATAGTGAATAGTTTAGCTACCATCAGGCCTCTACCCAGTGTAAGAGCACGATTCACACTTATACAAGCACACTACTGAATATGTACTGAGTGTCACGGAAGCACTATATAGGGAGCACTAGGGAGTACTAGGTAGCACTAGGAAGCACTAGGGAGCACTAGAGAGAAGCACTGGACCGCACGACGGAGCGAGTAGCACTGACAGCTACTTAGTAGTGGACTGTGGAGTGAGAGGCTCAGTAGTGAGTGGCATCGTATTGGTCACCTTGTTTGTAGGCCTACACTCCTACACTCCTACTGTATGGAGTATGGACCTTGTGTGAATCCGAAACCTCAAACCCTACCTTAGGGGTGCTCTTCCTACATAACACTCCACCGCGTTTCATCTTTTAAAGTGTTAGGACATACCTGACTCCTAGTTGTAAGAAACATACCCTACAAATACGTCGTGGTTAATAAGTGACATTTCCTAGGCTCGAACCGTATTCCTGTCGCAGTACAGAAGGGGAGTTCTGCGATCAGCCACCGAACTGCGGCCCAACGTGCCGCAGCAAGGGGAGCTCTGCTCGCTGCTCGGGGCAGCTTGGGACACTCGGGAAGTGTCACCTAGCTTCTTAAAACACACCGGTTCAAATTTAACGTAGACTGGGAAACTATGCCATCGTCCTGAGTGTTCCAGTATAATACGGGAGAGAGATTCTGTGAGTAGCCACCGACGCTCCGTGTTCGAGCAATGCACCATGGGCACGGGTGGCTGAGTCCTAGTAGAATATGGGCCTACCCCCAACATGTGATAACTGAACCTTTTCCTCGGCCTATAGGTTAGTTTTCACATGTCCTATAGGTTTCTGTCATCCATGAATATACAGTTAGTGAGCTAAACATTGACCAGCACGTGGTGCTGGAATGTTGGACAATATCCGTGCGAACTAAGTGGTGAAATCCCGGTGCGTTTTGGGGAGGTTTTGGTCGTGGCGCAATACCGTAGGTTTTGAGGCGCAGTCAAATTATCAAGACGATTAATAATAGGTTACGTCAAGAAATTGTTATTAAAACGTTTACAGACTGGTGTTCGCTTGTTGCTACCAAGATGCCCGGAAGTTTCATCTTGAAAACTTGCTCATTGAGCGCCAAACGCCTAAATTGTTTACAGGACACGTTTTTAACAGACACAGTACGAGTATAGTAGATTTATCGTGTAACCTATTGTGTACGTGAGAAACTTTCCATCGTTATCACGATAAAGTGCAAATGAATATGTAATTATTTAATAAAACATTAAACTATAATTTCCCAACTTATTTCTTAAAGCGGAATTCAAAATTTAATTTCAGCGAGTAAAAGAGTGGAGTAGTAGCAAGCGACTGCGGACGAAGAAGAAAAGCTATTTGCGGATTTATGGAGGAAGAGTTTTATGGAACTGGTTCCGTCTGCCCAATGTTAGCAATTTTCTTCACGGCTCGATAGTTGATAGCGTAGTTTCGAGTCCATTGTCCTCGTGCACTAAGTACTGAGTGAGTGAGCGGTAGCAGCATGTACAACGTTCAATGCCGCTATACCAAGCCAGCCTACGTCTAAATCTAACCGAGGGTGTACTGTCAACAGTACCAGGTTTGCTAATGCTTCGCCTAGTGCCTGCTATTACGCCGTGGCTACCACTGTCACCAGTGCACCAGGTTTGCATGCTTGCCTAGGCGTGCCTACAGTGCTGCTGGTCATACTGTCAACAGTACCAGCTTTGCTGATGCTTGCCTAGTGCCTACATGTGGCTACTGTCAACAGTACCAGCTTTGCTGATGCTTGCCTAGTGCCTACTGCAGTATGTCAACAGGTACCAGCTTTGCTGATGCTTTTGCCCAGTGCCTGGCACATGTAATACTGTCAGTACCAGCTTTGCTGATGCTTGCCTAGTGCCTACATGTGGCTACTGTCAACAGTACCAGCTTTGCTGATGCTTGCCTAGTGCCTACATGTGGCTACTGTCAACAGTACCAGCTTTGCTGATGCTTGCCTAGTGCCTACATGTGGCGAGCAGCTCCCATTATCGCATTGCTCTTTACGTTAGCCGATTCTTCAAGTCCTGCTTTAACAAAAACGTGATCGTTTATCGTTTGTAAAACCTTTACGCAACGTCAATCTGCAAGGCAGGTGTGTCATATTACACTAAATATAGCCTATCAGTACCTGAGTCGGGCAGTACTCGGGCAGTTTCCTCAAAACATAAATTCCAGCGGATAGTTTTGAGCCAACGTGGTCTACGTGAGCGTTCCTAGTCAACCTTCGATCAAGGTGTATTCCGGTGAATTTAATCGAATATCACCTCGAATGATATAACCCACTTTCTAGTTTCTTGTGTGTTTCATTGGGAGTCAATGGAATGGCCCGGGTCGTGTGGCTAATCAAGTTTGGGACACGGACACTCACTCTGTTGATGGACCTGATCTGCTGGTTTCACTACTCAATGTCATCCTCTCCGTCGTCACTTGTTGCACAACAGCCAACCACCCCTTCCCTCTCGACTCGCAACTCTGCAACGAGAGGTTCTCAACTTCTCAACCAGCGGTACCAGCATCCAGTCGTGCACGTCAACTTACACGTACAAGTTAATTCAAAGCTAGTGTTTCTACAGTTGAATATTCTAGATATGATGAAGTCACAGATCTTTCATATCACATCGTCAACCGTAGCGGTTACGCATACATGTTTGTACGAAATGATTGTTTCGCTTACGTTGAGTCGATGGTACCCCCAGTACCGCAGCGAGCACAGATGCAAGAGGTCAAATTACGCCGACACTTAAAAGCTAAAACTGAATGTTTATACGCATCATAAAGCAAGAAAGTACGTGTATAACGCGTTGTTCGAAACCCTACCAGGCCTACAATCTAAAGTTAAAAATACGGAGAGTTGAATTTTTCAAAGTAAATTTGTAGAAACAGTTTGATACAAAAATCGGGCTACAAGAGTAGAATTTTAAAGTTTTAGTTTGTTAATTTAAAAACTATTTTAGTAGGCGAAACACGTACGCGCGTGAAGCTTTGCAAGCGTTTGGTTTGACGGTTAGGCAGCATCAGTTGAATAAGGCCTGTTGTTTAGTCAGTTGTTACTGTATGTAGTGTCGTGTTGTTGTGTTCAATGTGGTGACGAATTTATGCTTTCCCTGCCGACCCTTACTGATAATTGACTGCCGGTACAGGGTGAAGCCACCGTATTCCCACGCCAAAGGCCGGCGCGTGTCTCACTCTGTAGAAGGTTCACATCTGGAAAGTAGAGGTACCCGTTCAACTTGTAGAACCATCTCCTCTTGCATTGTAGAATTCTCCAGGATCAAGTTAGCTGTAAAGGCAGATTCTGACCGGGGACCAACAATATTTGAAAGGAACGCAAATTCCTAAAGTTAACGACTCGTGGGGAACGAAACCATCGAGTCTATCAATGATTACTAATCTGAGAATATATATCAATAATTATATATCTGAGAAGATTACTAATCTGTGGTATATCAATACAGCGAGTCACAAGGCGAGTGAGTCCTGTGTAGCAAGTCCGAATCGAGTCCGGTGTTGAACTGGTTCACCTACATCGCTACAACGTCCTCATCTCACTTCATCTCGTAGCTTGTATATTGTAGAATTTAAAGCAACCAGTTGCTGGTACAGGTTCCATTTGTGGTGTAGCAGGTGCCGCTCCCCTCCTACCTCAGGCCCCGTTCTAGCTAACCGACAAAATAAGCCCGACCGACTGGCTGTCGTGTCGGGGACCGTTTTCCGTTTGGTGTCCGCGAAGACATCAGCGACAGCAGTGGTTCAGTCTTCAGTCAACTGTGGAGTGGTAAAGATGTTGAGTGTAGCGAAAAAACGGAAGTTGTGGTTGCTGGATAGCTCTACGCTCACTTACGCATATTCTAACAGAAAATCTACTTGTATGAACCCCAGCTAGAGCTCCAACGAATGAGATTCTAAAGAACGGCATGAATTTGGGGAGTTTCACCACGTATAGAAGAAGTTACGAGACCACCCTGATTTGTTCAAAAATTGCTTTGTCCCAGTCGAAGACAACACAATCACACTAGACCCTTTCGTCCAATAAATTATTAAAAATGAAAATAGTGCTTTTTACTGTTTATACTAGTTTTATAATGGTGTACTTAACTAGCCCTATAGAACGTCCAAAAAAAGCGGTAGGGTTAAAATTGTTCACATCTTTTTGATATATGTAAATTTGTTATTGTTTCTCTGTTACGCAAACAACAATCTAGTCAAACTAATTTACGAGTAAACTCTTTGAGGTTAAATGGAATAAAGGACTTTTCTCAAGCCATTAAGAAGTTTTATTATTTATCCAATCTAAACTTATTTTTGAGTTTGGACATTTTAAAACTGTATTGGGCTTGTAAAGTGCCTACGTAAAGTTTCTTACACACAAGGGTTAAATAATTAAAACGTATGCCTGGCAACAGTACTGCCTCTGCCACTGACTTCCAAATTATATTATTCATCAGGTAGTTGTGATAATTACCGTCTGCAAATTCTACAAACTCGAAGTAGTCTTTAAACTTCGAAGTATTCCACAAACTTTAGAGTCGAGGGAGATCTGAGGGCTTGATCCTAAGGTGACAACATCGAGGTAGAAGGATCTTGTTAAAGTCTGGAATGTTGGTAATTGATTTAAACGTGTGTCCTTCTTACGGGTCCGATGTTACAATTTCATCTCATATTGCTCACGTGGATAGTATTTTATGGTTTTGCTATAAGAATAAACGTTCATTTGTATTTTGTTAACAACCTGTTAAGTTACTTATTACTACAAAGCTCCGATTTTATCGAAAGCAAACCTGCAATTCATTTCTTCATATCTGAATTGGAATACACTGTAGACCTTCATAAAGACATTTATTTATTTGTTCACAAACAATTTACACATGCATTCAAAAACACTGGTGATATTTGGTCAGTCTAACAGTATAAAAGGTGGTTTCCCCTCAATCAATCTACAAGTCACGTTCAAGGGATGAAATCACACGACACACACTATTTAGGTATTTAGGAAGTAGTCTTTCCACTCCTCTCCTACGGAGTATCACTGTGGGGAGGCTGCAAAAGCGAAAACTTTTCCAGAATTTTCATTCTCCAAAAACAAGCAGTCAGAACAATAGCAAAGCTGAAATGGAGAGAGTCGTGCAGGCCAGCTTTCAAAACATTTGAAACTGTTGACATAGAGTTTGGCCCTGTCTCTACATTTTGAAACCTGCCTTTTTTCAGACAAAATGCGACCCAGAAGAGGGAGTGATATCCACTATTACGTAACCAGGGGCAGGGAGAACTACCGAACTGGGAGACACAGGACGGTAGCTCATGAATGTTTGCCTTCACAGGTAGGAGTTCAACTAGTCAACAGACTACCAAATTCGATTAAAAGTGCACCTATGCCAAAGGCATTCAAAAATCGCTTGAAAAAGATTTTGGTCTCAGAAGCATTCTATAACATAAACGAGTTTATGGCACACGACTGGGCCTCCGCGTAAACAGACCACGGACCAAGGGGCTAGAGTAGAACAAATTCGAGTTAATGAGAATTGGGTGAATACAAATACTGTATGTTTGAATGGTTTTTCGATGTGTATGAATGCAAAATTTTAGACTTAACACAAATGACGGTTGCGTGACATGTATATGTTTTACGCAATAAAAGATTGATTTATTTATTTCAGCCTCGTTTGTAAGAATGGACGTTTCAAAATATTTAGTCCTCCAAAGGTAGGGTTACGGTTGAGATTGTTCTGAGACACCCGGTATAACAAGGCAATATTGAAAGCAATAATAGTAATACAATAAAACTACATTAAACACTTAAGAACTGAGGCTGTTAGTTTCCTACCAACCTGTGTACGTGTTTAGTCACTATCCAATCCTCACATAACAAAGCTATTAATTCAGAAATGCAGCTCACCTAATTTCTGGCCGAGGTCAACCGGTCAATTGAGAAAACAACGCAAAAAATATAACGTTTTGTGACCATTACCAAACTCTATGTTATCGATTATAAATATACGAAATCAAGTAATAGGCTATTCGGGACAGACAAGGTTTTTGAAATGGCATAGAGTGAACTGCATATTAAACGGTAAGGTTTACAAAACAAAATGCCGTAAACTTAAACCAAACCTCCTTAGGTTCACTCTAACTGAAACATCACCCTTCAAAGTTAGAAGCTATCAACCTTAAAACAGCCATTATTTTACTTAGTGTAAGTTTTTGTCAAAAACGTTGCGGCGTTGTATTTGGCTTCCAAATACCTTTAAAATAAGGTATCACTCGATATGGGCTTACATTTGAAATTTTTGACTTCTGGTCCCTGGGTCCTGGCATGTTCTGAAATAGGCAAATATGCCCAATCAAGCGTAAAGGTAAAATGTAGGTAATTGCAAAATTTCGTTATAATTGTCTTGATATTTCTTGAGATATATTCCAAACCGTTGCCCAACTCTGTATAAAAAAGAAAGCCACTGTTTATTTACCATTGTACAAATTCGTAACCATGGGAATTAAAATTAAAAATATTCATAACAAATCAAAAATTACAAGTTAAACGTTCGTGTCCTAAATTCCCATTGAAAATCAATACTTTTCGAGATGACTCTTCTTACATTTGTCCTTCAATCGTTGTACGAGTCCCCCCTGAGTGGTCCGTGGCTGGTACTGTTTAACTGGATGACACGGTTCTACAGATGGCTGAAAACGAGGTTGGAGGAGCACTACCAAGAGATGTGCGACTACGAGGACGAACAAGCGTTGATAAAACGACAAGGGGAGTACGAGAAGGAGTTGTTGAGGAGGAAGAACGAGGACCCGATTGCGTTCTACGAGGAGGAGAATAGACGCGAGATGAGGAAAATCCAAAAGTGTGTGCGGAGGGAATTGCACAAACAGCGGAGGGAAAGGCGACGACAGGAGGAGGCAAGTAGGGATACCGATGATGAAGACTGATCAAATATACTGTATTAATATCACCAGTGCTTTTGAATGCATGTATAAATTGTTTGTGAACAAATAAATAAAGTTCCATTGGTTCTGTATTAACCGACTTCTTTTCTTTCCGACAAGTTAAGTTCATCTTTAAGGAATGAAAATTACATTTTCTTGTGGTAGTTTCGTTGTGACACTATTGGGTATCTGACAGCCTTAGCCAACTTAGCAGGGGTTCTAGGGTAAGTCCAAGGGGGAGGGCTGACTGGGTAGGCTGACCTAGTCAGCGAATTTGCTTTGGAAGTAGAGCTATTTATAGAACGAAACGTCGTGGAACAAAACTGTTTGCAGTTTTGAGCTCCCCAACACCTACTGAGTAAAATGGAAAACTTAACATCAAATTTTATACGCCGTGGATATGCAGGGTGAGTTCTAAATTTCCTTCCCTTTAATTAAAAAAAAAAAACATTTTTCAAAACCCTTGGGGAAAGTTTTTATATGATTCTGAAGTTTCTTTTGACGTACTTTGCATTAAAAAATCCGGGGTGAGAGGGCCTCCAAAATGTTTTAAATACAAACCCCCCTTGGGGCACCTTAAAAGAAGGGGAATTTTCACACAAATTCAACGACGTAAAGAAAATTGTTTTATCTGGACTCGACTTTTTGCTATACTAGTTTAAAGATGACACAAAATCAGGTTCAAAATGGCACATTTCACTTACAATTTATTTGGAATTACTAAATTTTCTTTAAAATACTCTGAGGGAAACTACACAACCCTATAACATAACCCTATAGAGTATTTTGAAGATAGTTATCCAACAAAAATTTACGCCTATTTTATCCAAAAATGTTACAAAATATAGACCAAGTTTAAATACTTTAAACACGTCCAAGATTTTTTAGTTTCGGTAAAAAAAAGTAATAACCTTCCCTTCTGACATTTTAATAAATGCCATTTATAAATAATGAGAACTTTTAACACTTCAAAATAGCCGTTCAATTAAAACCGGCCAACACGCAGCTAAGGTTAAAAGCGCCGCTTGAATAAGTGAATCGAATTTCTTTGCAATTTACACGACTACACCAGCTCCTCGCTTTGATTAACCCGGGCCGTTTTATTGCCACGGGCGTATTTTCACGCTCACACAGCCTAATCTGTTAAGCTTCTTCTGCCCAGCTTGGCCTCCTCCTGTGACACACGGGCGCTACGAGCAAACCCCTCGCTTTGGCCTCAGACTTACGTGTTCTTTTACTGCACATTTTATTATACATTGTGAAGGATACTTTAAATTTTATTGAAATCGGACTACTTATAATGCTGTTATAGCGAAAATAACTTTTTGCCACCATTTTAAAACGACTCGATGCATTTTGGGTAACATCGGATACCTTAGAATACATATTTACAATTTCATCATATTGCTCACGTGTATAGTATTTTATGGTTTTGCTATAAGAACTAAACGTTCATTTGTTTTGTTAACAACCTGTTAAGTTACTTATTACTACAAAGCTCCGATTTTATCGAAAGCAAACCTGCAATTCATTTCTTCATATCTGAATTGATACACTGTAGACCTTCATAAAGACATTTATTTATTTGTTCACAAACAATTTACACATGCATTCAAAACACTGATATTTGGTCAGTCTAACAAAGGTGGTTTCCTCAATCAACAAGTCACGTTCAAGGGATGAAATCACACGACACACACTATTTAGGTATTTAGGAAGTAGTCTTCCCTCCTCTCTACGAGTATCAGGGGAGGCTGCAAAAGCGAAAACTTTTCCAGAATTTTCATTCTCCAAAACAAGCAGTGGAACAATAGCAAAGCTGAAATGGAGAGAGTCGTGCAGGCCAGCTTTCAAAAATTTGAAACTGTTGACATAGAGTTTGGGTCTCTACATTTTGAAACCTGCCTTTTTTTCAGACAAAAATGCGACCCCGTAAGAGGGAGTGATATCCACTATTACGTAACCAGGGGCAGGAGAATACCGAACTGGGAGACACAGACGGTAGTCATGACTGTCCTGAGCTCATGAATACAGCCTTCACAGTAGGAGTTCAACTAGTCAACAGACTACCATTCGATTAAAAGTGCACCTATACAAAGGCATTCAAAAATCGCTTTAAAAGATTTTGGTCACAGAAGCATTCTAAAACATAAACGAGTTTATGGCACACGACTGGGCCTCCGCGTAAACAGACCACGGACCAAGGGGCTAGAGTAGAACAAATTCGAGTTAATGAGAATTGAATGCAAATACTGTATGTTTGAATGGTTTTCGATGTGTATGAATGCAAAATTTTAGACTTAACACAAATGACGGTTGCGTGACATGTATATGTTTTACGCAATAAAGATTGATTTATTTATTTCACTCGTTTGTAGAATGGACGTTTCAAAATATTTAGTCCTCCAAAGGTAGTTGATTGGTTGAGATTGTTCTGAGACACCCGGTATAACAAGGCAATATTGAAAGCAATAGTAGTACAATAAAACTACATTAAACACTTAAGAACTGAGGCTGTTAGTTTCCTACCAACTTGTGTACGTGTTTAGTCACTATCCAATCCTCACATAACAAAGCTATTAATTCAGAAATGCAGCTCACCTAATTTCTGGCCGAGGTCAACCGGTCAATTGAGAAAACAACGCAAAAAATATAACGTTTTGTGACCATTACCAAACTCTATGTTATCGATTATAAATATACGAAATCAAGTAATAGGCTATTCGGGACAGACAAGGTTTTTGAAATGGCATAGAGTGAACTGCATATTAAACGGTAAGGCTTACAAAACAAAATGCCGTAAACTTAAACCAAACCTCCTTAGGTTCACTCTAACTGAAACATCACCCTTTCAAAGTTAGAAGCTATCAACCTTAAAACAGCCATTATTTTACCCAGTGTAAGTTTTTTGTCAAAAACGTTGCGGCGTTGTATTTGGCTTCCAAATACCTTTAAAATAAGGTATCACTCGATATGGGCTTACATTTGAAATTTTTGATTTCCTCAGCGGCCGGTCCCCTGGGCATGTTCTGAAATAGGCAAATATGCCCAATCAAGCGTAAAGGTAAAATGTAGGTAATTGCAAAATTTCGTTATAATTGTCTTGATATTTCTTGAGATATATTCCAAACCGTTGCCCAACTCTGTATAAAAAAGAAAGCCACCGTTTATTTACCATTGTACAAATTCGTAACCATGGGAATTAAAATTAAAAATATTCATAACAAATCAAAAATTACAAGTTAAACGTTCGTGTCCTAAATTCCCATTGAAAATCAATACTTTCGATGACTCTTCTTACATTTGTCCTTCAATCGTTGTACGAGTCCCCTGAGTGGTCCGTGGCTGGTACTGTTTAACTGGATGACACGGTTCTACAGATGGCTGAAAACGAGGAGGAGCACTACCAAGAGTGTGACTACGAGGACGAACAAGCGTTGATAAAACGACAAGGGGAGTACGAGAAGGAGTTGTTGAGGAGGAAGAACGAGGACCCGATTGCGTTCTACGAGGAGGAGAATAGACGCGAGATGAGGAAAATCCAAAAGCGTGTGCGGAGGGAATTGCACAAACAGCGGAGGGAAAGGCGACGACAGGAGGAGGCAAGTAGGGATACCGATGATGAAGACTGATCAAATATACTGTATTAATATCACCAGTGCTTTTGAATGCATGTATAAATTGTTTGTGAACAAATAAATAAAGTTCCATTGGTTCTGTATTAACCGACTTCTTTTCTTTCCGACAAGTTAAGTTCATCTTTAAGGAATGAAAATTACATATACTTGTGGTAGTTTCGTTGTGACACTATTGGGTATCTGACAGCCTTAGCCAACTTAGCAGGGGTTCTAGGGTAAGTCCAAGGGGGAGGGCTGGCCCGGGTAGGCTGACCTAGTCAGCGAATTTGCTTTGAAGTAGAGCTATTTATAGAACGTCGGGAACAAAACTGTTTGCAGTTTTGAGCTCCCCAACACCTACTGAGTAAAATGGAAAACTTAACATCAAATTTTATACGCCGTGGATATGCAGGGTGAGTTCTAAATTTCCTTCCCTCTTAATTTAAAAAAAAGAAACATTTTTTTCAAACCCTTTAAAGTTTTATAGATTCTGAAGTTTTTGACGTACTTTAAAAAATCGGGTGGAGAGCCTCCAAAATGTTTTAAATACAAACCCCTTGGGGCACCTTAAAGCACAGAATTCAACGACGTAAAGAAAATTGTTTTATCTGGACTCGACTTGTTATACTAGTTTAAAGATGACAAAAAAATCAACAAATTTATTACAATTTATTTGCATTTTCTTCAAAATACTCCGAGGGAAACAACACAACCCTATAACATAACCCTATAGAGTATTTTGAAGAAAGATATGTAATTCAAAATAAATTGTATGTGAAATGTAGCATTTAATGGGCTGATTTTGTGCTTTTCTCTTTAAACTATATGTAAAAAGTGAGTAAGATAAAACTCTTCTTCCGTCGTTGACTTGTATTGAAATTTCCCTTTATTTTGAATAAGATTGAAGAATGTTTGCCTTTCTTGAATTTTTCACAATTTCTACAACATATGTTTTGTAATTAAAAATAAGCAACACATTTTCCTCTACACTTTATCCTTAGGAGCGGTGAAGTACAAGCCACCAACTTAATAGCCAATAAAACAAAACAAAATGTTAGTCCTCAAGTAATACAAAAATAAACACAAATACCAAACTGCTCTGACCTTTCAAGCTGAATTGATATATTCCGAGCCCACTCCCCGACCAAGGTACCAAGCGTTCCTGGCTGGACGCCAACACATACAGAACTCCCTTTGTATAAACAGAAAGATAATTGCTGCCAGCCCGTACTGACGATCAAAGTAACCAAGGACCGGAGTAGTGAGCACAGGAAACACAAAAATAAACTTAATTGTATAATTGATCCCTAATATAACCACAAATGATACATTCAGTACACAAAACCAATAACTAACAACAAAACATTACTTCTTTATTTTTATTTAACTATTTTTGTGGCAGATAATCCCAAAGATAAATCTTTAAGAATGATCAACATAATATTATATACAAAGTATAAAACTAATTGAAAAATTTAGGCCTCTAAGGCTAGCTCATAGGAGGTTCCTACAAACAAATAATAATCACCTTATACATTCAAAGGCATGAAGTTCAGAAAACAAATAAAAATTAACAATAACATATTCGGCTTCATAATAATTGCCTTGCAGTAAATTTAATCTAATAACATGGTAACTAAAAAGTAATCACTATTTAACAAAAATACTTAAAAAACAATAACAGGAACACTATATACACAAAGATCACATTATAGCCATAACCAAGGTTAGTTCTCGAGCAAAATATTTAAATCTTCTAATGTAAACAGCCATTTTTTAGTCTTAACTGAAAAATATTATTTACATTTGCTTGTTTTATGAATTCAGGTAAAAAATTATACATATTCTAGGTGCCACAAAGTTAAGTTTCTGGTAAAGAATGTGTTGTTGGGTTTCTGAACTGCTAAAATATCTCGGTTTCTTAATTTAGAGCGATAAGAATTATCGTTTTGGGGAATGTTTCCACTTCTCAGAAACATTTAATTTCTTGTAAACATACAAATACTTTTTTTTTTTATTTGAGAGGTAAAATTTTTAGAAATTTGAATAAAGGCTGTGTATGTTCAAAATCTTACCTTAAATTAACTTCACTACACATGTTTTTTGCTTTAAGAAAACTGGTTTGAAATGCATTGAAAGTTTCCCGATAGTACTATTATTCCAATTCAAACGACTCTGCACAAGATAAAGTAACACATGCTATTACCTCATCGCTACTTAAAGGTTTTAAAAGTAAAAGTATTTTAAGATACATTGAGCTTAACTTTTAGTTTGTTCACCGAAACTTCCAAGTTACCTCCGATCCAGAAAAAAACTCCCAAATTTAATTTCCCAAGTTTGTTTCTTACCGATAAATGTACATGAGTTGTTACACAAGCACCTTGTACATCAAGACAATCAAAACATGTTTTACTTCTCGTCAAATGCATGAATAAGCTGTTTAGAACAAACAAATAAATTTAGTTTTTTTTTCCGCACTCAAAAGCATATGATTTTAAAAAGTTCAGCCCACTTGTAAGGCCTTTTCAAGGTCATCATCAATTATCTGATTACTGTACTCCATTCCAATCCAGACTACATAGCGCTTATGCGGTATCATCAACAGCAAAGTATGTTAAAACGCGTCCTTAACCTAGCATTTGTTGATGTAGATAATGAATAAAAATTGCTCTCAACATCCTGTACCCCAATTTCTTTCAGGTCCCCATTTCACTAAGAACTGAGCCTACTTTTACAAACCGCCTCTACCTATTGTAGATAACTTTGAGATGCCACAGTAGGTTTGTATTTTTTTTTAAATAATAAGGGTGACGCAAAGTATTCAAACAAACTTCAGAACTTATACTAGTTTTATAATTGTGTTTTTAGCTAGCCCTATAGAACGTAAAAAAAAGCGGTAGGGTTAAATTGTTCACATCTTTTTGATATATGTAAATTTGTTATTGTTTCTCTTGTTACGCAAACAATAATCTTAGTCTAACTAATTTAGAGTTCGAGGTTAAATGGAATAAAGGACTTTCTCAAGCCATTAAGAAGTTTTTTATTATTTATACAATCTAAACTTATTTCTTTTCTCTTCAGTTTGACATTTTTAAACTGTATTGGCTTGTAAAGCTTCTAACACAAGGGTTACCAAAACTTTATACCTGGCAACAGTACTGCCTCTGCCACTGACTTCCAAATTATATCATTCATCAGGTGGTTGGGATGATTACCGTCCTGCAAATTTACAAACTCGAATGCACCTCAGAATTATTAGTTTGGTCGACACATAGCACCAACACTTCTCTGCACAAAAGTCGAGGGAGATCTGAGGGCTTGATCTTATGACAAATATCGAGGTAGAAGGATCTTGTTAAAGTCTGGAATATTGGGTAATTGATTTAAACGTGTGTCCTCTTATGGGTCCGATGTTACAATTTCATCTCATATTGCTCACGTGATAGTATTTATGGTTTTGCTATAAGAACTAAACGTTCATTTGTATTTGTTAACAACCTGTTAAGTTACTTATTACTACAATGCTCCGATTTTATCGAAAGCAAACCTGCAATTCATTTCTTCATATCTGAATTGGAGATACACTGTAAACCTTCATAAAGACATTATTTAATTATTTGTTCACAGTACCAAACATGCATTCAAAGCACTGGTGATATTTGGTCAGTCTAAAGTATAAAAGGTGGTTTCCTCAATCAATCTACAAGTCACGTTCGGGATGAAATATCAATGACACACACTATTTAAGATCTTGAAAAATCACGCGTTCGTCGAGCTCAACAAATCAATCCAACATTTCAACGAGCTCAATCTCAAAACGAACTCAACCAAATTATCATTCATTCACTTCCGCTATGGCAAGGCAGTGAGGATCATAATCCAACAGTTATGTTCGAGTCTGTTTAGAAGTCAACCAAATGAATCCACCTTGACGAGGGTTGACGTAGGACTGTCAGCCGCAGGCCAATGCCTGTCAAAATTAGCCTCGGGCATTTATGCGTTTCGAGGCACCATTGTATCCGAATATTGCCCAACCCAGGTACTGATGACGGCTTATTACAAAGTAATTTACCCAACGGTAGATTGGACGAGATTGTTCTGAGACACCCGGTATAACAAGGCAATATTGAAAGCAATAATAGTAATACAATAAAACTACATTAAACACTTAAGAACTGAGGCTGTTAGCCTACCAACTTGTGTACGTGTTTAGTCACTATCCAATACTCACATAACAAAGCTATTAATTCAGAAATGCAGCTCACCTAATTTCTGGCCGAGGTCAACCGGTCAATTGAGAAAACAACGCAAAATATAACGTTTTGTGACCATTACCAAACTCTATGTTATCGATTATAAAATATACGAAATCAAGTAATAGGCTATTCGGGACAGACAAGGTTTTGAAATGGCATAGAGTGAACTGCATATTAAACGGTAAGGCTTACAACAAAATGCCGTAAACTTAAACCAAACCTCCTTAGGTTCACTCTAACTGAAACATCACCCTTTCAAAGTTAGAAGCTATCAACCTTAAAACAGCCATTATTTTACCCAGTGTAAGTTTTTGTCAAAAACGTTGCGGCGTTGTATTTGGCTTACAAATACCTTTAAAATAAGGTATCACTCGATATGGGCTTACAGAATTTTTTTGATCCCTCAGCGGCCGGTCCCCTGGGCATGTTCTGAAATAGGCAAATATGCCCAATCAAGCGTAAAGGTAAAATGTAGGTAATTGCAAAATTTCGTTATAATTGTCTTGATATTTCTTGAGATATATTCCAAACCGTTGCCCAACTCTGTATAAAAAAGAAAGCCACCGTTTATTTACCATTGTACAAATTCGTAACCATGGGAATTAAAATTAAAATATTCATAACTAATCAAAAATTACAAGTTAAACGTTCGTGTCCTAAATTCCCATTGAAAATCAATACTTTTCGAGATGACTCTTCTTACATTTGTCCTTCAATCGTTGTACGAGTCCCCCCTGAGTGGTCCGTGGCTGGTACTGTTTAACTGGATGACACGGTTCTACAGATGGCTGAAAACGAGGTTGGAGGAGCACTACCAAGAGATGTGCGACTACGAGACGAACAAGCGTTGATAAAACGACAAGGGGAGTACGAGAAGGAGTTGTTGAGGAGGAACGAGGACCCGATTGCGTTCTACGAGGAGGAGAATAGACGCGAGGAAAATCCAAAAGCGTGTGCGGAGGGAATTGCACAAACAGCGGAGGAAGAAAGGCGACGACAGGAGGAGGCAAGTAGGGATACCGATGATGAAGACTGATCAAATATACTGTATTAATATCACCAGTGCTTTTGAATGCATGTATAAATTGTTTGAACAAATAAATAAAGTTCCATTGGTTCTGTATTAACCGACTTCTTTCTTCCGACAAGTTAAGTTCATCTTAAGGAATGAAAATTACATATACTTGTGGTAAGGTGACATTATTAAATGGAAAACTTAACATCAAATTTTATACGCCGTGGATATGCAGGTGAGTTCTAAATTTCCTTCCCTCTTAATTAAAAAAAAAAAGAAACATTTTTTCAAAACCCTTGGGGAAGTTTTTATGATTCTGAAGTTTCTTTGACGTACTTTGCATTAAAAATCTGGGGTGGAGGGGCCCCAAAATGTTTTAAATACAAACCCCTTGGGGCACCTTAAAAGAAGGGAATTCAATTCATTGACACGTAAAGAAAATTGTTTTATCTGGATTTATATAGTTTAAAGATGACAAAATCAGGTTCAAAATGGCACATTTCACTTACAATTTATTTGGAATTACTCTTCAAAATACCCGAGGAAACAACACAACCCTATAACATAACCCTATAGAGTATTTTGAAGAAAGATATGTAATTCAAAATAATTGTATGTGAAATGTAGCATTTAATGGGTTGTGTTATATTTAAACTAGTATAACAAAAAAGCGAGTTAACATAAAAAAACCTTCTTGTCGTTGAAATTGTATTGAAATTTCTTTATTTTATTACAGTAGGGTCATTTTTTTGGCTGGGGTGACGCAAAGTACGTCAAAACAAATTCAGAACCCTGTAAAAACATGCCCCAAAGGGTTTTAAACAAAATTTCAAAAGTTAAGGTGGGGGGCATTTAAAACTAACCCTATATATGTGTGTCTGTGTACAAGGTGAGTTCTAGTGGTGGGGTGACTTTGCCACTTGTGGTCCTTGTGAGATGTTAATGTCCATTCAAGTTCAACTACAAGTGAGTTCCAACAAACTCAATCGACTGACTTTGAGATTCAAAGGGTCCGAATTTCAACTCAATCAGGTTTGAGTGTTTTTATATCCCAACTTTGCATGCCCTCTTTACGGAATCGATTCTAGTCATAATTAAAATATCTTTTTACATTCGGATTGAACAAATTAGGGGTTTATCAAGTTTGCTATCGCTCATTCTCATATCAACAGCTCGGCACGCAGGCACCACAACACTGAAGACCTGAAGACCTTGACCCCGATTGGGCCATCAATCACCACCGACCGTATTCACATCACTCTACACGAGTAAACATTTAATTTGTGCAACTTGTTTGCTGAAATCACGACGAGCTATTCATCAACTAAGCTAACTAACTCGCCGCAACGAGACACCTAGTGTGTTCCTTTTTGTTAACTACATTAAATATCATCAGCGAACTTTAAGAGTGCACGTAAACTCCTTTGCTTTGTTTTAAAATGTCACGTTTTGCGCCTCCCATCTTTGTGAAGTTTAGGTATTTTTTGGCCCTCTGTCGAGTTATAACTGAAGAAATGACTATACTCGTACCGTCGTTACTCACTGGTACTGACTGTGTGTAAAATGCTGAGACAGTTCCCGTGCAGCTTCTTCCCATACATTCGTATTGAAGCTCTAGGTGCGAAACTATCGGAAGAATCTGGAAATCTGACATGTTGTTCAACCTTTTAGAACGAATAATAGAGATCTGATTTTAAAATATTTTGAAATACAAACTTTTATTGGCATTTTAAAAGAAAGGTGAGCAAATTCAACGACGCGAAGAAAAGTTTGTATCGATGTTATACATTTAAAGATTACCATAAATCTAAAACTCCTCATTTTCATACAGTTTATTTTGAATGAGAAATGTTTCTTTAAAATATGCGATTACGTTATAGGGTTGTGATGTTTCCCTTACAGGATTTTCAAGATTTGTCATTCAAAATAAATTGTACGTGAAATGTGGCATTTTAACCAAGTTCTTGTAATCTTTAAATGGGTATAACAAAAAAACGAGGGAAAAAGGTTTTCTTTGCGTTGATGAATTAGTGTTGAAATTCCCTTTTGAGATACCATAAAGGGTTTGTATATTTTATGGTTTTGGGTGGGGAGGGTGACGCAAAGTACGTTAAAACAAACTGTTTAACATAAGTGTAATTATAATTCTGTAAATAAATAGTTAATTAACAAAGACTGGCCTTATTATTTATACCCCGTAAAAAACAGTACACAATCATCAAGAAATGCAGAAGATACGATCTTTAGTAAGCTGTAATTAAGTAAGTTTATTTGCTAAATGTTTTGTTGATTAAACACTTTTGTTTATTATTTGCAGTAGGTAGGCCTAATCAAGGCAAACCATTGCAAAAACTGCATATGGCTAGAGCAAAGACATAAGGACTGGAACCAATTATTGCAAGGAGATAAAAGGTGAAGACAACTTGGGGCGGGGTCGAAAGCAGATTTCATTGCCTTTTTGGATCAACGACTTGGCGGATGGTTATGCGAGATCTCTAAACCTTTTGTAGACAACGTAAACCCTTCAAACCTAACTCAGGCTATAATTGCCTGATTCCAGCATAAATAAGACAATAACTTATATCTGTTTGGTTTTAATAATATTGATTTAGCATACAAAGTGAGTTAAACGTACGAGTTAAACTGTATATACTTCCTCTAAATTTTAAGTGGATAGAGGCAGAAAATGAAACTCAGGATACCTTTATAGAAAATTAAAAATAAAATTGAACTTTTAGTACCAACTTTGCCCACTTCCCAAAATCATCATGCAGTTGAAAGAAGGCCCGTTGTTTAGCCGGATGTTAAGTGCGCGGTGTCTTGATTTCCTTGTGAGAACAAATTCAGCCTTTCTCTGCTGTGACTACGAGGTGGAACCCTAATGAGGATTTCAGAGGAGTTTTGTAACACTGGACATACTATTTATTTAAAAGTCAACCTGGAATTGTTTGCTTTCTATGTACTTTCTATGTACTCTTTTGTATTGGAAAGACACAGACAGCCACCGTGTACCGTGTGTGTCTGAGTGTTCTGTATCTGTGAATGTGGCGCACAGCGGTTTGCTGTTTCGGCAATCTGCGCTGGAAGAAGGCCATCTACGTCCACTGTGTTGACTGGTTTGACGGCCACCGACTCCCCTATGTGTGTAAAAACATACTCGCGTCAGTCCTGAATAGAAAACCAAAACCTTAGCTACGTTCTACTAGGCCAACAACTATGTACAACCTATTCAACAACCTATAACATACCTATAACAACTAGTTCAACCTATTCATTCGATTGCTGAAATGTTGCAAAGCTATGTCACTCAATTCGAAATAATAACCCGTACAATCTGAACTGGAAATAACAACTTGCACAGTGCAAAGCGCTTGTGTGAGGCTGTCGTTTTCAAACCGACCTCAGGATCCACCTAGGCTGGACCGTCAGGACGGCGTTAAAAAAAAAAAACAACAACAACCGAGAACAGAAGTTACGGGCCAAAAGATCCCTGTTTTTATCTGATAAAAGATGAATATATAGTCAACGTTAAACATTGGCGATAGCATGGACTTTCACAATATCACAGTAGAAATTGTATTTGTGTGTATGAACTCCAACCAAAGAAATACAAAATGGTGTAGTGGGCTGCAATGGTAGAGAATAACTCTCGTATACCCACAAAAACGTGCGTTATTCTTCCCATCAGCATGCCACATCTGTGAGGAGTATGGAAAATCAAACCTAAGACGATTCACGAAAGTTAGCATGGGAGTTACCTTCCTAGCCTCCTTTATCATACCAAGATCACATCATATAATCTATTATTTAACATGGCCCATACCCCAAAGCCCTACTAGTAGTCAACGTTTTCAAACGTTTTGCAGATTTGTAAGAATAAAAATGATACACCCGTATTTTTCCTGTTTATAGTGAATTACAATGAATTTCATCAACTTGTAATGCCAGCAGTTCGATTTTGTCAAGTTTTAAACCTCTCTCGCCAATTTGAGGTGTTGAATGCTCATTTAGAACAAGCACAATCATTCAAAAATTCAAAAAGCTAATACAAATATATTAATAATTATTTAAAAATATTCGTAACAAATTACGGATGACCACGGAACGATACGGGCCACAGAGTTTGGACCTCCACAGCGGCGTGCCGAGACCTATATCAGACAAACACACGTAAACGCGTATTGTTTGCAGAGAAGGGTTGAACCCCTACAAGGCCTTCATCCTCCACCCAGTGTGCAGTGTGCACGTCAATGGGCAGAAGTTGCGAAACCCGAGACCCGAGTCAGCGAGCAGCGACCAATAAGCGTTGTTATCAGTGTGCAGGTCAAGGAGAGTCAAGGTCACTGTCTCTACTGATAAGCCAAAGCCGAGGCGAAGTAAAGTTTCAAACTCCGACCTTGAGACAATCAAACATCAGCATATCTGACATATAGCCTACATTGTACACACATAAACTACATTGCTCAATTTGTAACGCCGTATAGTGTCTATAAGGTATCTATAGTATCTGTGGGGAAGGGGGTTGCTTTAACGAAAACCTTTCCAGAATGTTCATAATTTAAAACAGAGTAGTCCGAACAATTGCAAAGCTGCAAGGACGAGAGTCGAGTAAGCCAGCGTTCAAAAATTTGCAACTGCTGACACTATACATACTTTAGAAGCATGTATTTTTCAAATAAAAATGCGAAACCATAACACGTATTCGCATACACCCGTATGATACTTATGGAGAAAGGAACACCTCTACCATTCAAAATAATGGCTTGAAAACGTGTATGAATTTAAATACAGAACAATGTCTGATAACCTGGCATATGCAAGCGATCAAAAGTAGTTGCAGATTTGTTTGGCCTATCCGGGAAGTTGAATAGAAAAGATTCCCACGACATTGCGTTGCATACGTGTACGGATATTTAAAATATGAAGTGTAAAAACGGAACGGCTGCCACTTACAGCTTCAGTTTGTCGTTTATGCTCTTGATCCTAGCCCCTGTAACTTCTAATATGAGAGGAGAGGTGAAGCCCCCAACTGTCAAAACAAACTTAAGGCTAATGTGCTGATTAAACTGACGCGTCTGAAAGATGTTTAGTTCCTGAAGTTGCTTCCAAAGAACCTTTTCATTTTAAAAGTAATACCGTAAGAGGTAGTTACTACACTCTCATGAGACTAGTGGCAGGGTCAACTACCAGACTGGGAGACAGATAACGCTAGGTTATGAACGTTTGCCTTACCAGGCAGGAGTTTACCTCGCCAACAGATTGCCAAATTCGTTTAACGATAGGCCAAAAGCATTCAAAACTCGTCTCAAATCAATCTTGACATCTCTAGCGTTCCATAGATGTTTAAACACGGACGAGTTTATGGCATTAAACTGGGAGACTTTAAGACTGACTGACTGACTAGGGACTAGAGTGGTGAAATTCAAACGAATGGGAGAGAGTGAATGTAAAAATTGTATGTTTGAATGGGATGCCAGAATGGTAGAACGTTTTAGTCAAGCAAACCATTAACGACTGTTTTACATTTATAATAAAATGTTCATGCAATAAGATATATGTATTTACCACTGAAAGCCATTAGATTTCAACTCTGGGACACCTGCTACAAATTATGTATAAAAAAGAAACAAAGCTTGGTCCGGTCGTTCGCAAAAATTGTGTAACCTCAGATAGGTAACAATTAACAACGTGGGAAAATCAGTTAACCGTTCACGGACGTGACCATACATAAAATAAATATAAATAAATCTTTTATAGCATAAGTATATTTTACATGCATCGTCTGAAAGAAATTTTAGTATCGTTAAAGTGAATGTATATCTTTAAATTTGTTCAAGCCTTGCACACTTGCACTTTCTACAATATGCAAGTTTTAGAGGAAAGCTCCACTCTATCTGAGAGACTAGATATAGTTTTATTTTTGTAATTATGCAAAAACGTATTATGTCAGGGTCGTTCAACGCTCTGCACTGAAATGGTCTTGCGGTAGGTCAAATAAAGGACCTCACAAACAAACATTGAAATCCAACTTTTGATTTGTGCAGTTGTGTCTCTCATCAGCTCGTATTGTAAGTAAACTAAATCACTACAAATCGGTGGAATAGAAACACCTCGCAGCGGCAGCTAACATTGGGCTATTGTAGCAAAAATAGGCAGTGCGAACAATCGCAAAACTGCAATAGAGAGTCGTGCAGACCAACCTTCAAATATAAAACTGTCCACACAACCCTGTCCCTTCACTTTGGAGACCTGTATTTTTCCAAGGGAAATGTGATATCGTAAGAGGTATTGACGTACATTCTATTACGAAACTAGAGCCAGGTAGAGCTACCGAACTAGGAGACACATAACGGTAGTTCATAAACGTCAACACAAGCAGGAGTTTGTTTCGTCAACAAACTTCCAAATACATTAAAAGTGCCCCGATGGCGAAGGCATTTAAAGCACAAATAAAAACTACTTTGATCGCGGAAGCATTCTATAGTTCAGATATATGGCACATGATTGGGAGAACGCGTGAAGTTGTAAGTGACCTTGATGTGTGTGAATGCAAAATTTTAGACAAGAATTTATGACGATTGATATAATTGTCTTGTACACAATTATTCAATAAAATATCTATTTATGTCCTCTGAGACAGTCCTGTGCACTACACATTACACAGTGGACGACTCAGACTTTCACTACAGTCTACAATCCAGAGGGATTACCGATTACTGATTAGTTGACTATAAATAGCGCTTTGGTCTTTGATACAATCAAAGTGTCGCTGTTGAGTCTGTTCTAGGTGTAAGGCCGTAGCTAGGATTTCGGGCCCTCGGGCAGACAGTGCTCGGGGCCGTGGCTTAACCTGGGTTAATCCCCATGAACATTGTGATGTTTATACGCAAAATGATACATTTTGAGGTCTCGACAGAAAATTGTTGTTATTTGGGAATAATATGTTGGGTTCGCCAAAAGAGACCCAGAAAGTGCTAGGTGTCGTCAAACAAGAAAAACTGTATTTTGATATTTTTTACTGTACATAGTGGATGAAGATGCACAATTTCTGTCTCTTCCGGAAGAAACAAGGAACCAGCTGGACTGAAACTGAAGACCAGTGAACACTCTCACTCACCGACCATGCACATTACTCACAGGACTTGGCTTCTACGAACAACGAACTCACGAAACCGACCCAAGCAACCTAGACACTTCAGGCTGCTGGAGTATGAACAGGCCCAGACATCAGACATCGCAATGATCCATTCTTCAAGGCCATTAGTGAAAAACACAAGACAGACAGACGGAAAACTAATCGAGATAGGCCTATGTGTTCTATGGCATTTTTGGTATATTATGACCTGACGAATCACCTGGTGAAGTGTGATCCCGTAATTACTGGACACTCTGTATAGGCTGACTTCGTTCGACCTTATACAAAATACTGCACCTTTATATTAAATTTCAAGACAACTGGTACATACTTACGCGTGTGCGGATACGAATTATGTAAAACTTAAGTAAACAAAGTGTCAGTCGGCTGAAGTTGATAGCAGTGCACCATATTTTCTACTGCTGTCAACTATGACGAAAAAGTCGCAAATCACCTTTGTGCTCTAAACATCCGATTCTTTCTTTTCTCTGACGTTTCGTTCTTCGCGGTGATACAACAATATCTCGAGAACGGTGATAAAGAAGTGATATTTACGAAATAGTACTCACAACAATTGTCTAAATACAATGATGAAAATAATTTTAGTTATCAAAAACCAATATTAAAAGTTCTTTAATATTAGTTTTGTTATATTTAAAATTATTTTTATTATACATATATCCAATATTGAGCAAGTTCTGCATTAAACACAATACAGTTAAGATTTTATTACAAATTTTGAACTCACAATTAAAATTTCGCATAGTGTTGAATTAGTGAGTTTAAGTAGATGACAACCGGTTAGAGTTTAATCGAAAATAATTAATTCCAGAGGACTGAGCGACGCCAGCCACTTGACGCTTGTTTGATAATGTATGTAAATCGACTTCAAGATTACATACCTACGAGTATAATGTACTCATTTCTTAACAAGCTTCCTCTCTTACTCACGGAATGAGATCAGGAGACCATGACTAGACAATCTTAATCAAATATCCATTGACGTACGATGTTCCTATTCACTATTCGATGTTCCTGAACACGAAGGACTTAAACATTCAACATTAACCACAAAGAAAATCGCTACAATCTTTTAAAAAGCCACACACTCATGGATCTTTGTCATTTGTTGTTCGCGAGATCAATTATGAATAGTTAGAGATTTAAGTATCTATTTATTCGCACCTGTACTTACTTTATTGCATATGCGTAGAGTAATATTTCTAAAAACATAATGATTTTAACGGAACACCATCAACCTATTTTGCATAGAAATTACGACAACGAAACATTCTCCAACTTTAGTTTCGGAATAATCAATTTACAGCGTGTGCAAAGAATTCAAACTTCTTCAGTAATTTGATAGAAAAATAACTCTGTAAAATAAATTCACAAGCCAAGGCTAAATTGTAATCCAAAAGGCATATGTAAATATTAAATCGGAGTAGTCAAGAAAAAAAATAAAACTGCGCATACGTTAAAGCTTTTAGTAAATTCGGGACTAAATATTGAATACTAACATAAAAATGGACATTGCACAATGTACTCACATGAAAAATAGTAGTAGACGAACCCGAGTAGTGTAAACACGCTTAGGAAGACGCTAACACTGTACGGGAGAGTGACTAGCGCGAATAAGCTTAGAGCGATCACAGTGGCGGCGTCCATGCGCCAGTCCCCAGTGCGATATCACTGATACTGACCGTGACCCCCGGACTGATAACAGTCGGTGGGCTCACTGTCCACTGTCCCTCTACCAGTCTACCCCCTGGTCCGATTCTAGCAAGTCTGCTGCAGGCGCCGACTGTTTCTTAGATTTCGCCATTAAAAATATCCCGTTGATTTTGAAAGAAAGGCTTTCGCTCAGGCCACTCTCTGTGATAATTGTGAAAATGATTGATCAAATGATTGTGATGATCATGAAACATTAATTCTAAAACTGATTATAGCCCTACTGGTGTTTCCTATAGTTTTTTCAAAATTATTTTGAATAACCGTATGCAAAAAGGTTATTTAAACGGAGTTTGGTCAAATGAGGTTAACGTTCCAACTGGAGTGCTTCAGTTCTTGGCCCTCTCATATTTTTTACAAATCAACGATTTACCTAGTGTATTAAAGACATCTTTTTTTATGCCGATGACACAACGTTTCTCAATATCCGCTCTATTTTTAATTCCTTGAAAAACTTGTCAATGGCACAGTAGGAGAGGCGTTAGTTTAGTTCAGGTCAAACGGTGTTTCACTGAATGAATCTAAAACTCAAAACATACTTTTCAGTCTAAGACCAAATCCCTCAAATCATACAAATCTTTGTAATAGTGTCAAATTTTTAGGAATTATGATAGGTAATGACTTGGAGCACTCATATTGAATTTACTTCAAAGAGGTCGTCGAGAGTAATCTTTTGTAAGGCGAAATATGACCTGTGTGGCTGTGTCACATTCGTGAAATCATCATACATACCGTATTCACCCAACCAATTATTAGGTATGGCCTTGTAATATGGAATAACTGTTCAAAAATTAGAGGAATTCTTATCTTGCAAAAGTTTGGCATTAGAGTAATGACAAAATTCACAATTTCTTGCCCACTGTAGACCATTATTGATTAAAATTCAGTTGTAAACCGTTATAAATATTTATACATTTTATATATTTCTACCGTTGTTACTCAGCGTAAAATTGCCATCGACGACGGAAGCTCCAGTACTGTAGACTCAGTAAAAAATGACAACTTCTCACATTTTCCCCTCCGAATGTACTATAATCTACCAACAAATATCAAGAACATGTCACCTGCGGGGTTCAAGAGCAGCCTCCAGGCTTGGTTACTGGCTACTAGGCTAGTAGGCATTTTTACTCGCTGGGTGAACCTTGTCTCAAAGTTCTAGGCTTGCCGCCTCATTGTAATTGTATCCCTTGTACTTTTCAGTTGTTTTAACGCTATCCATCCCCACAGCTGGTCATAGATTAATCAGGAGGTAGTAAATACTGACTGATGCTCGTCTTCACCAATCACGTTTCATTCAGCTTTTCCTAGTCACTTCCTTGCTCTCAAACCACGTCCTTGTCTACCAATCGGTTGGACATAAACAGGTCACATTTTGTCATTAGTTGCTGCTCATATATGTCCAATCATTATTCTGTTTGATCCAATCAACTGCTTGCTCACAAATTATGTCATTTATCCACTGTCTCCTTTTTGGTCGAGCATAAACAGGTTACACAAGTGATTGGATGCTCCTCACAGGTCATGTTCATGAATTCCTTGTCTCCCTTTTGGGGGAGCAAGCTGTTTCAATGCTTTGCCTGATTCCTTCAAGAGCTGCGACCTTGCGCGGCTTGCAAGAGAAGGGCCAAAAGAGTTTCAATAGAAGAAAAATTAGTATGAAGAGTTCCTAAAGTCCATTTCAAATAATAGAACCTACCCTAGCCGAGCCATTCCACTCCGTTTAAGAGGGTGTACGAGTAAAAATGTTCAAGTTTCTATGAAAGTTTACGTCAGCCTGCTAGTCAGCGGCCAATATCTTCAACACGAGGTGAATAGTAATAAAAATAAATGTTTCTATAGAGTCACTCCCTAGAGTAGCCTCAGTGCAACTCGCCCTTTACTTGAATGTACAAGATACTGGTGTGTGAATAGCTAATGTACAATCAACCGATGCAAAAACAGGCAATATAGACCTAAAACCTACCAACCTAGGGCGAAGCCTTCCTACAGGCTGAGTATTTTCAGAGAATATGTCAATCAGATCCCAAGTGCAATGCAAATTGAAAGCGGCTAAAAGAAAACTTATACGTAAATGTCAACAAAGCTGACACTGAATAATATCTTGAAAAATCAAATATCAATGACTATGTTGCTTAAGTTAAAATCTAAATTCGAAGTATTTTAAGATTGAGTGGGGAGTGCTTGGTCGATCAAGTCCCAAGTCCTGAGTTTTGGGAGGAGGGGGTTCTAGTGAAAGAGTTTGTTCCGTAAAAATTAGATCTTATCTTATCTCTTTTACTGTTTACGCCAATGGAAATTAAATAGTTACTTAACCTATAGTTTATGGGCATACACGGTAGGCCTCGGTGCTTGACAACTAACCAAGCCCCGA
The DNA here is from genome assembly GCA_018831715.1 of Matsumurasca onukii. NCBI lineage: Eukaryota > Metazoa > Arthropoda > Insecta > Hemiptera > Cicadellidae > Matsumurasca > Matsumurasca onukii. The sequence continues at coordinate 25,450,100 of CM032064.1, forward strand.
AACACCTGCTTTCTACAAAATATCAAATCGTCATTGAGGATACCGACACTGGCTATTAGGAGATGAGACAGTGCTTTACTCAAAGATTGATTACCTTGATCTGGTGAGTGCTTACTGTAGAAGTGTATCAAAAATATGATGGAACATGTATCTATTTCAGACGAGTTTGAATGTAAAGTTATTGACATTTTACAGTTTTATGTTGAACTAATCTATGAGGTGTTTGCTATTGAACTAGTTAGTAAACTCGTCTTATTGTCAGTCTAGGGGCTCTTTCAAGGAGTTTTGGAACATCTAAGTGCAAAAATCTCCCATTTGTTTAGGTTATTTAGACACGAAATTATAAGGAATTTAGAGGCCGGAGGCTTCCTGTTTTATCCAGAGCAATTTGACGTCCTCAAATTGGGTTCCCTCTTCAGCGACATGTGCCGAAACATTCAAAAGAACAAGGTAGGAGCACGTTTGACTTTGAAACAGGATGACTCCTGACATAGCGATGTGGCTGAACTTAGGTTATTTTTGTGGGTCAGAAAAGTTTCTAGTCTAAATGCCATTGTCGTGGCTATTGTTCACACGTCATTTGCTGTTAAATATGTATGCCCCTCTGCCCCATTGTATACCTAGTACTGTACTCTTTTACTGTACAGCGAGGAACCCAACGATTCAGATTCCTTGGTGATCACAACATCGATTGAAACCGAGATCAGCAGCGATGTTACATGAGTTACAAACGTGGTTTTAAAGTGTGTGGTGTGTTTTGCACGCTTTGAAATTCTAACACACTTTAAGAATCAAGACCAAGTCGATCTGGCTACTTTGAGTGGATCGACTAATGATAAACCCAGGGTTTATGTGGTGAACAGTGAAACCCTAACTATACAGTAACAGAGATTGTGCTTTTTGTAGAATAGTCTACGTATAAAAATAAAAGAAATCATGTTTCAATCATGGATGGTACGTGCATGCGGTTTGGTCATGCAAGGAGTACCTCCGCCCCAAAATACTGGAAAATATACGGAAATACGCGAAATTAAAATGCATTAAATAGAAAAACTACCAATTTCAACCAAAAAACTGCTGAATTTTCCTTGAGGAAGATCTCTAACCCTTCTGGATCAGCGAAAGCATCACAATCACGGTGTTACTTGGGCCTTGCTTGGGAAGCTGACACTCTGGTGACGGCGTGACACTAAGTAGGGTCACTTACCCATATGGACTGACTACTGAGGAATAGAGAGGACTATGTAATCCACCTCCTGCCCCCTTCCTAAACAAGATAAACATATTATGGCAGCTTTAGCGGCCAGTGTCATCATTAATATCTAGGGCTTCCGGTTTACACCGCGTCACAGTTGAAATACAAATACTGCTAAACGTTTCGACCTCGCTGTGGAGAGTCATCCTCAGTAGCTGGTTGACTGGCTGAGACAATCACGAGACAGTCTCAGCCAGTCAACCAGCTACTGAGGATGACTCTCCACAGCGAGGTCGAAACGTTTAGCAGTATATGTATTTCAACTGTGACCTAATGTCATAATAATGTGATAACACTACCATAAAGCTTAATAATAAGGACAAACACATTTCTTTTAGTATTTTTGCGTGACTGTGTCATTACTCGACACGGGTGATATCGAACTTGTCCAGTGGTTAATCCTTTTCCAAAGAAAGTTTTGGGTCGACCCCAAATGGTCGGTATCGGACAGGACCAGTGGTCAGACTCCAGGTAAAGGGACTCAGGTGTTGATATGGTTTATTGTCCACCTCTTCAGGGGTACTTTGCAAAAATCAACTTTAAAATTAACTATCAAAAACATACTTTATGAATTTTGGTAACTCGACCGCGACTAAAGATTTTAATATTACTATTGACAACAATACCATTATTCAGGTAGGTCATCTGAAGTTTTTAGGTCTGAACATTATTAAAAAGCTCTTGTGAAATGCGATCTGTAGTAGTATAATATCGGGAATTTAACAGTGTGCTACGAAAGTTATCTTATTACTGCACTAGCGAAATCTTAAGAATGGCATATTTTGGGTTGGTTCAAACTTATATTTCCTACTGTATTGTTTTCTGGAGAAGCTGTGCAGAAAACATTATTTCAAAAAATATATATATATACATAATACTTCAAAAGTCTGTAATGAGAATACTATCAAAATTAAAATGTAGAGAATCAACCAAAATGTTGACTGTAGTTTAATTTTATATTTTGAAACTAGGATATTCTGTTTTGAAAAAATAAAATCTGCACAAACACTTCAATCATATGAAACACGTAAGTTTGTATTCAAAACAGAACAAAAATTAAATTATGTAAACCAAAAACATATTTTTTTAATAAAGGCAGTGCATTGTCTTTCAAGGGAGAGCGGTTTCTTGCACTGGCTAGTATCGAAATAAGTTGGATTATCGCTTAAATTGAACTATTAAGTGCATATCTATAAGAAATTTATAAACTACTTGCTAAATACTTGCTTGTCCCGTTACAGTAAAATCAACTGGTCAACTAACACTAGTTAAAAAAAACTAGTTTTCCTGGTAATAATAAATTAGTACTACTTAAATTAGTACATGCAGTAATAAACACTGACAATAATGACGAAGCTTTTGTTTTTAGGAGCTGATTTTCTAGACAGATTTGACATTATATCTGCTAATCAATTCGGGTTTAGGAAGAATATGTCGACGGTTCATGCTGTGACAGATCTATTGGAAACAATCTATATAAATAAAATAAGACTTGTGTCTGTAAATTGCCCAGAGTTCGTCGGTTTTTGGTTATTTGGTGTTTATATACTTTGCAAAGACCGAAACTGGCGTCAAAAAAATTCCTGTCTGTCTGTCGGTCTGTATGTCTGTAACGTGTTTAAGGCATCTTGGACCGCTTATAACTCAAAATCGGCTGGAGCTATTACGGTAAACCTTCATTTAAGGGTTTAGCCTATTACGCAGTGTGTCTTTAGCTATACTTTATACCCATACAACATCTAAAAAATAAATGGTGAAGGACCAAAGTGGGCACTGAACACGTTTTTAAGGCATATTGAACCGCTTATAACTTAAGATCGGCTGAAGCTAGGGTAGTGAAACTTCGTTTAAGGGTTTAACCCATTACGCAGTGTGTTTTAGCTATATTTTGTATCCATACAACGTCCACAAAATAAATGGCGAGGGACCAAAGTGGGCACTGAACACGTGTTTTGGTGTTTACGGCGTATTGGACCGCTTATAACTGAAAATCGGCTGAAGCTATGGAAGTGAACCTTTTTAAGGATTTAACCCATTACGCAGTGTGTTTTAGCTATATTTTTTATCCATACAACGTCCACAAAATAAATGGTGAGGGACCTAGCTGGGCTCTGAAAACGCCGGAATGGCGGGATTACTATGGCTCTCACAAAGTACTGTATAGCCAAACACCGACAAACACTTATTTGGTTCCGTTTGTCTGTACATTGAAATGATTCCATCGGTTTTGGTTATTACGTTTTCTTACACTTTGTAAAACCAAAACTGACGTATAACATTAAACACAACCATGGGAAGAAAAGGTAGGTCAGCTGGGAAAAGTAAACCCCAATTTCAAAATTAAGGAACAGGTGAAAGGATCGGTAGTTTGATGCCAGTACCCAAGCTACAGCCTGCCTTTGTACAAAAATACTTTAAAGTCATGATACTACAGGGTGATTCAAAAATAGGGCGCCAAATTTCAGGGTGGGTTCCTTATGCAAAAACAATGAAAAAAGTTCCTATTAACATGGGTCCTAAAATTCTTCGTTACCCCGGTAGCCGCCATTTTGTATTTTTTACTTAAAATTTATATCTCCAGAACGCTTTGACCGATTGCATTCAAGCTTGGTAGGGTGTTTATGTGTCATAAGGTGAATTTAAGAAAAAAGATTATTTCATAAAAACCCACAGAAACAAAATGGCGGCTATTAAAATTTTTCAAATTGAAATACCATGAAAATGGCGCATAATACAAAAAGTTTACTAGAGTAAAAAAGTTGTATTTTATAATTTTACATTGTAAATGTACCAGTTGTAAAAGGACGTAAAAATGAAAATATTAATGTAAAATTTGGAAAAATGAGTTTGTATCTTTATGTAAAATTATAAAATACAACTTTTTTTACTCTTGTACAATTTTTGTATTATGCGCCATTTTCATGGTATTTCAATTTGCAAAATTTATACAGCCGCCATTTTGTTTCTGTGGGTTTTTATGAAATAATGTTTTTCTCTAAATTTACCTTATTACACATAAACACCCTACCAAGTTTGAATGCAATCGGTTAAACCGTTCTGGAGATATAAATTTTAACAATGAAAATGGTAATGTACCAGTTGTAAATTGACGTAAAAAGTGAAAATATTAATTTAAAATTCGGAAAATGAGTTTGTATCTTAATGTAAAATTATAAAATACAACCTTTTTTACTCTTGTAAACTTCTTGTATTATGCGCCATTTTCATGGTATTTCAATTTGAAACATTTAAACAGCCGCCACTTTGTTTCTGTATGGTTTGAAGACATAATTATTTTTCTTTAATTGCCCTTGGGACACATAAACACCATACCAAGTTTGAATGCAATCAGTCAAACCGTTCTGGAGATATAAATTTTTAAGTAAAAAATACAAAATGGCGGCTACCGGAGTAACGAAGAATTTTAGGACCCATGTTTATAGGGACTTTTTTCATTGTTTTTGCATAAGGAACCCACCCCTGAAATTTGGCGCCCTATTTTTGAATCACCCTGTATAATATTTTTCCGTGGCGAAGCACGGGTACACAGCTAGTAATGTATAAAAGAGTTGTGCTAATTTAAAGAAAATAAATGAAAACATTTTTTTGTTATTGGAAATGTGCTAAGATTCACCACAGTGCTTGTGGCTGTGTGTCGGTTATGTTTTGTTGTTAGAGAAGAGTCTAAACAACGCGTGTATCACGAACACAGAGAATATTATGTTCCAACACCAGTTCTCTCTTTAGCTCTTTTTGTAACGCAGACTGGTGACGCTCTAACGGTAACGTAGATTCACTAATTACCCTAAGTTAGAAATACTATTAATCATCAAGTTATAATCATTATTCACAATTTAACAATCTTTTCCAATGGTAAAAACAAGGATAGCATATATTAAAATGCGTATAAAAGGTTTTTAGACTATAAAAAGACAGTGTGAACAAGTTAGTTCTCGGTGGTAAGTCTGCGTATACGTTCGGAATATATACCCTGCAGTAATCTTCTGCGTTTGGGTGGACCGATGCTTCTAGGTGTCAAACGCGGCAACGCAATTCAAGTCTTGACCAAGTCAAGCACCCAACTATGATCAATTGTAAATATGCATGCATGAGAATCAATCGTGGTTTGGTTAATCAGCAACCAACCACAACCCCTACACCTCAGGAGCGGCCTTTGTTCACCTTTTGCCACTCTTAATGGCGAACTTGATAGGGGCCTTCAGGCTACATTATTTTATGAGAACATAGGGTGCTGGAGTACCTTAAGCAAATTTTGTGTTCTTAAACTTCAAGCTATTTATGTATTTACATGGATTTGTTAATAATTTTGTGTATTTATATTGATTTTGTTGATTTCATTAAATATTTAAATTAAACATTGCTAACCAAAACTGTGAAAAAGGTTTTGTCTTTATACAGTTTATTCATATTTACGGGATGTAAAGGCGATATGGCCCTGAGGGCAAAATTAACAAAATATTATTGATATCTATATATATAAAAGAGGCACTCACTCATAATCAGACCACAGCCCAAACTACAAGGCCTACAGACTTGATACTTTACACACCTATCTCTGGTAGCCCAAAATCACCCTCTAAGAAACGGTTTTGACAAGAGGTTTTGGCGAGAGTAACTATGACTCTCGCAAGGTAGCCAAAGACCGAAAAGCATCGATCTGGTTTGCGTATGAATGTGAGGCATTAGTTGTTATTTTACCGGGGGTTAAGTTCTTGGGTGTCCATTCAAAGTCTACAGGTTACATCTAGCAATATAAAAAACATTTCAAGAGTATTTGGAAAATCATTAATTTAAAAATTAGAAGTTTAAAATGGATAACACAATACTCTAAAACCTATTTCTTCACAAGAATTGCGATTACCAAAGAATCTAAACATATTTGATCTAATCCAAGTTTTAGGTTCTGTTTTCGACGTCTGTGTTGTTATGAAATCAGCGTATTAAGGATAAAATTGTCCTTTGAAAAACCTCATAACTCGCCATTTTGTATAAAAATTTAGCTTATTTTACGGGGGAGAGCCCCGGACCCCCTTTTTACAAGAGGTTACTCCATACCCCCAGGCTCCTCGGGGTTTTCACGCTTAAAAATGACCTCGTGAACCTGGAACCCCCCCATTCCAAAATCTAGGCTACGCTACTGGTTAGGGGCAAAAACGCACAAAGGGGCATTAAATGTGGAAGCTGTTCACATTTTATAAGAATAACAAAGGACTATATTGCCAAACAAAATTTGTACAAAAGACAATGTAATTAGGTCTTTAGACTTAGCGCTCTCTACCAAGGTTTTATGGTGTTCTTCTCAAAGAGTACTGTACTAGGATAAAGTTAACTTCACAGTCATGATACAGTATCATGTCGTATCCGTAGCGAAGTACGGGTAAACAGCTAGTAATAAATAAATCTAAATGTAATTACATTAATTTTTCTATTCAAAATAAAACCAACGAGCCAATGCCAGCTGTGCTAATGGATGATAGCGTTTTAATGAGTACTTATTCTACAAAATTCCTCGGGTTGACATTTGTTCAGAAATCAGAATTGTCTTTATTGCGTAGCCAAAGACAGTACAGTTGTCACAAAAATACAAATTTATACACATTCATCGAAATTAATTTGCCGAAAGTCGTTGATAGTGTAAAGTTCATTCTTTTCTAGTATTATCAAGGGCTGACTTGGGACTTCCAAATTGAGCATGTTTGTTCTAAGGTTACGTCAAGTATTTATGCCCTACAAAATCTAAGAAAATTTTGCTCAGAGGATGTGTTAAAACCCGCTTACTTTGGGCTGATTCACCCTTACTTATCCTATGGGATTCAAGTTTGGGGTGGCTACTCCCCAAAAGAGAGCAGTACGCATGATAAAAAACTAAGAGATAGAGATTCTTGCAGAAATGGATTTAGGGAACTAAATTTGATGACTTTACCTAGCCTCTATTCGTTTGAAACACCCTTATTTTATCGATCAAAATTTAACCCGGCAAAAGGCATAAATATACAAGAGCATAACACTAAAGGTAAAGATGAATTGAGAATTCAACAACACCGAACTTGTATTTTCGAACATTGGCTGATGCAATTAGGAGTCAAAATTATCAACAAACTTCCACAAAGTATAAAACGATACATATTATTCCCAGTTTCAAACGAAAACTAAAAAACTATTTTATGGTGAATAAATTTTATTCAGTTGAGAAACTTTTATCAAGCTGTTGAGAATAACAGAATTAAACAAATTTAAAGGACGGGTAGAATTAAATCTAACAAAAGTGTGAAAGATAAACTAAATTGATTGGTTATGTATAGTGCCTATGTTTTATATATTTAAAAACATGTGATACAATAAAATGTGGATGCCTTTAGTGATTGCATCGTATTGAGTGTTCCTCCAACCATCCCCCCTTCATCAACCCCTACGCCAACCACTGGCCCAGTTCGGTACCAACCCTTGCAGAGACCATTGGCCCAGTTTGCCGTTTTAGTTAGGGTATTTTCTGACTCCTGGCCCAGTTTGACAACCCCCCTTGACACTTAACTTTCAAAACTGACAAAAAGATCTAAAAATCCATTTTCATGCAATCAACAAATTGAAATTTGATGGTTAATCCGCTGATGTAATTGTGAAATAAGACAAATTGAGGACATTTTGATGTGACACTAAAAATACTGTTGGAAATTTGCTGAGTGACTTAGTAACCTTAAAATCAATAACATGGCATGGAAACAATTTGAAAATAAACTCGCAGTAAATATATTTAGAAACATCAGATAGCCCAGATTGACCTTACTAACAGATAATACTGTTTAAAAAGTGCACTCAGCTAGCAACCAAAAGTCAATCTTTTGACGTAATTCATAGAAAACATTGAAAGTTACAACACTCACTGATAGATGAAACATTTTCCTCTGTTTTGAGTTTATTTTACTATATAAAGTATTTACTGCTGACACATCTTTGTTGCATTGACCTCTAGCAATACTAGTGTACTTTTAAGTATTCTAGTGTATTTACACAACACTAATTTATTTTATGTGTTGGGAATTTCATTTTTTAACTAGTGAACGATTTTAAAATTGATGTTGACGATTTCTATTGAAATCCTGTAAACTTCAGAGAGAAAATTAGGTGCCCATTGAGTTACTTTTAATAAAACCATTACTTCCAAGTTTAACCTTACAGTACCATGAAGAATGCGCAGTAGTGGCTGTGACCTTGAGTTTTGCCCTGTAAGAACAATGTAAGAACATGTATTTTCTTGGAACACCTCACACGTACAGTTTTCAACAGACTTTTATGAAAAAAGGTTTGTAAAGTGCATTAAATGTTTTAGTGACTCTGCTGAACTGGATTTCCATTTTCTCATTTCTAAAACTGTGAAATAAGTCAAAAAATTGAAGACATTTTGAATTTGATTTTTTATTATTAAACTAACAAAGTTGTCAAAAGGTGGTCAGTAGAGACACTGCATTACATGATCCTTGTAATTACATTACATGGTATTAAACATTTGTTTATGATGAAACAAAATTCTAAATATTGTTCTCACATAGTTGGGATACAATCAAACAACAAAATCAACACATTATAGTTTTTATTTCTCTTTTTCTAAATTTACAAAAAGTAGAAGTCAAAAGCATACTGGTAATAAGTTTAGAAAACCTCTTTGCTAAATACAATTTATTTTCAAATTACCATATTAATAGAGTGACTTTCATAGTGCAAACAAACAATTAATACTAATAGGATATATGAGCTTATGAGTTCTGAACCCTACACTGCTAGTTTAAATGTACAAAATTAAACGAGATATGATTGTTTAAAATCCCTAATTACAAAACATGAATACATATCATGACATACATTAAAGTCATAACTGAATATAACACTAATAAAACAATTTATTGAGAATCATACTCAAATATATATCTTAGGAACAAAAATAAGTCAAGACATTCACATCTGAATGTCAGTCAGTTTACTCATCATTTTTTAATCCAAAGTTCAGCTATGAATGAGCGATCGGACGTCTAGACCTGATGGGGTTCTCCCGCAAGTCGCAGGGGTAACAAGGTCGCTTGTGAACTGGACTCTGGAACACTTGGCTTTCTTGCGGCTCCGGGCTTCTAGACCGCTTAGTTCCACTAGACCTAGCATTCTTCCAACTCAGAGAGGGAATAGTGTGAATGGCGGAGCAGAATATATCCGTCACACAGCTGAAAAACCCTCCCTGCCTCAGCATGGGAGAGGAGTCCTCCATGAACCGCTGCATGTCTCTAGTTGAGGGGATGTTCTCCACCACGGAGAAACTGTCAATGGCGGTGGCGCGCATGTTCACCACGCAACTGTTGTCGTCTGCACGCTGCACAATTTGCTCAACCTCTCTGATCGACTCCAGGTTGCCCACACTTGAGCCTGATAGTTGACTGTTGAAGGAAAACGTGACGCGTCGGCCTCTCATACTTGCGCTTGAGTTCTGATTGGTTTCGTTCTCGAAGGAATACTTGGAAACTTTAGAAATTATACCTTTCAGAGGGGTGAAGTTTGGTTTTGAAGAATAGAACTTGGAGTTGGACTTCTCCTCAACTCTATTATAGAGAGACACTTGGGAGGGTGTCTGAAAGTTAGATATTGAGGATGCTGGTGACTCGTTCTCCCACTCATTCTTGGCCGTCTTCTGGACGAACAGTGACTCAGGAATGGGAGTGCTTGTCTTCACCATCACACCTCCCTTGTTCTCCAGAGGAGTCAATTGTTTGTTTTCATAGTTTGAATCTGCCTCCTCTTTATTCCCTGGTGTTCCAAGATTGCTTAGAGTCTGGCGTCTGTGGACGGGAACAATGATTCTTCTCGATTCCGTCATAATACTCATCGATGTAGACAATATCCGTTTGTTCATTTCACTATGCAAGCGTTTGAAAGCTGGCAGTTGCTTTGGAGCAACAAACAATCTCGACTCTCTGTCTTTCTTTACGAGTTGACTTTGAACAATGTTTTTACTGATTTGCCTTTCTTTGTTCTTCTGCAGGAGGACTTCAGCTTTCCTCTGGAACATGCGCACCAAAGCGTCTTGCCCTCGCTTGCTGAACAGCGCTGAGTGGTTCTTCATCTCGTGGTCGGCTCGGTGAGTCGGACAGCAGAAGAACTTGAAGCACACTGGACACCGAGTCTGGAACAGAACACACCAAAGATATATTCAGTTTTTATTAACATTGAACTGTAAAACGTATAACTTGTGCTTTAAGTTCGAACTAAGAGCACTAAGAGTTCAAACTATCCAAATAATAACTTTTAAAACAACTATACTGTATAAAAGAAATCTGTAGGGAAGTTTAATTTTGCTAAACAAAAGTTCCAACTGCGGTTGTTTAAACGCCATTGATGGAAATTCGCTAAAATACTTAATAAGCCAAGGTTTTAAGTTGGTTGTGGGTTTGTAATTGTACCTGGCTTCCATCACACCAGATTGGGATATAATATACAGGTTGTCCAGTAATTAGGGGATCAAACTTTACTAGATGTTTTTTCAAGTCAAAATAAACAAAAAATTTCCAATAACACACAGACCTATCTCGCTTAGTTTCGTCTGTCTGTCTGTCTATGTTTTTCACTGAATAATTTTTATCTCCCAGGTAGATTAAGATAAACTTAGAACTTTGCACACTTGTTAGTGTAGTTAAAACCAATTTTAAAAAATAAATTTGAATTATTATCACTTCTACTATTATTATAATCTATTCTTTTGTATTGTTGACGCTATTTGTGAACAGGATTGTATCTTATAAATAAAGAATGTTTGACTTTGACCCCCATGCCGGACATGCAGGTTAAGCCGGTCCATTCAAGCTCATCCCTGATAATGAAATTTCTAATATTGCTGTACCAGAACATATATTATATTGTATACATTTCTAACCTCTGTAATTTGTGAAAATTTGCAGTTTGATGTTGTTTGAATGGATTTAAATAATTACGTACTAATAAAGTTGTCTGAAAATCGATTACTAAAATAAAAATGATAAAATGCTGAAGTTTATCAATTAATATCTTTTGTTGCATTTAATTTTTAATGTTTTAATACAATTAATGCACATGAAAACTAACAGAAAATAAAAACAAATCAATTATAACCACACAATTTTAATGTTTGAAATGTACATAAATGAGGAACAGAGCTGAGATATAACTTGTTATTTTAGTTAACTTTTTGGCAGGAAAGTATTACACCACATTACAAAGTACGGATTAAGAGCTACACCAACAGAAAAGTTTGGGAACCCTGACTTAAGAGGAACTGTTATTGGAAGGTTTTAAAATGAAATCAGCTTACTTTCTGTTCAACATACAGCTATACAGTGTGTTCACATTTTATTATTGAACTAACACAATCCATTTGAATAAAAGTGGCTTTTAGAAGGGGGTAAAATGGGCAGTGTACTCGGAACGCTAGCGCCTAAGCGAGAGATTTAATTCCCAATTTGAGAAATGAACGTTAGTGTGGCTTGGAAAATCTTCATTTGTATTTCAAACATTTTGTTGTATCTTTCTTAGTTTTTGGGCAATTGAGCAAAGCGTAAAACAGGTTTGGGAGCGGGGTTTCCCCGCTGCACACACATCACCCTCGGCACCTTCCCGAGGTGTGCCGTGGTGAGGTATACTCCGCTTCATACGGCAGAGAGCGGACTGCACCTTTTCCACGGCGCATCATTCAATTTCACCCGACAAACGACAGTGTCTGTTGAATGTTGACCATTATTACTACTACAAATTTTAAATAAAAATTCCAAACAGTGCAAACTAAATTTTGGTTTTTCTTCGACAATGACATTAATTTTGTCAAAAAATGTGGTGGTAATACAGAATATTTTTTTTAAATTTTGGAGTTTTTATTCAAAACTAGTTTTAATTACTACTAAAAACAGTGTTCATCATGAATAATATTAATAATACTTTTGATTCATGCTTTACATTGTCCAAACCAACAAACTAAAGTGTTAGGAGTACTTTAATATAAATAATACTGAATAATAAAGGCATAATATTAGTCATTACTCATAAGGAAAATTCCACTATACAATTTCTTGTATGTTACACAGAAAATGTTCTGACTCCAGATGTTGATAGATAAAAAGGCTATGCAAAAGTTCAAGATACTTTTGTATGGGAGGGAGTTTGATTTTACCATAACTACAATATTATATTTATAAAATTATGATTAGCGTCCTTAAACAAAGGTTTAATACTACACACTGGCAATATGTATTTAACATGTATCAGATGCTTAAAGTTTACGTAAATAATTTTGTCCGATACCAGCATCCCAAATTAAACTGCACGAAATACAGGAATGAAAAGCATACAACAGACACAGAGCTGGATGGCTAGGTTGGCTCTCCTTGTGTAATGTTGCCTTCTTTTTTGGACGGTATTTATATTTTATTCAGGTGTAACCAAGTGTATTACTGTACTTACCACTTATGTCAAGTGTTTCGGTAGAATATGTTACCTTCTACCTGTCTCCACTTTTTATAGGTAGGGGCTTGAGCCTGTTAATTCAACAAGTTTCAAGAATAGTCAAGTATTATTTGCGTTCAAATTAAGTCATGAATTTTGTATGAATTACTATTGTTAGTTAAACATATGTTTTGAACAATTTTAACTATACCAGACCCTTTGATAAAAGAACTGAATTTCTACACCATAACTCAAGCCCACAAACACAGGTCGGGTGGGCCTAACCTAACCACTCCAACCACACTTTTACTATACTTAACAGATTTTCAACAGGACACAGCTAAAAGGCTGCAACACACATTTGAAAACACTAATTAATTTGATAATGAAACAATTAAGCCTGTGCTTATTAGGATAAGACTAAGAGACGACTTACTTTGGTCAAGTCCATGGCAGCAACTGCAGTACAAGTGTTGAACTGAGAACTCATCACATTCCTGTCTGCACACGTGTCTGCACATACGAGTATCAGATATCAGACTCTTGTTTCCTTATCAGTTATCAGCAAACTGTCCTTCTACTCAGTTATGTCCAGAGGTTTGCATTGTTTCTGCAGTATCTGTAATAGACTAATATAAGTGAAAACAATTATTATATTTTTTCCATGTTTAGTTTTGTAAGAAGATGAAAAGGTTTTAAATTAATGTTACAGTTAAGATTTGTTATTTGAATTTTTTGTGGAAAGTTATTAGAAAACATGTTTGAGTTCAGATGAAAAATTTAATTATTAATTTCTTACTTCAAAATAGTTACAGTATAACACTATTTACCCGGGCCAACTGGGACTGGACTTGTTCCGGATAACTAAAAATTCAGATAATCCAGGAAAAAGGAATAAATATGACAAATGTATCATGAACCCTGTTTTATTGGAGATAACATACACGAAATAACTTTCAAACAATCCACTTTCCAGAAGGTTTCATTTTTAAATGTTTTACCAAAGATTAATAAAGTCCAGATAGATGGGCTTCTACTGTACAGCAATAAGTTTCATGGATTATTTGAAGTAGCTTAAACTTCAAATCTCTACGTCAAAATTATTTGTTTAACCACTTATGTTAATTAAATTTATTTCTAGGGAGATATGTTTATAATGTTCACGATAATTTGAATAATGTTGAACAAAAAGAGAGGTAGATTGGTGTTGATGCGAAAATGGTACTTTGCGAAATAATTTTTTCTCTACCTTGGTCTATTAGCACTTTCATTTCAGACCCATTGATGAGCAACGGTTGACAAATCACTGAGTTGAATGATGGCAGCTGGCTACCAGCTTCTCCCTGCACCTCACACCTCCCCTGCCATGCACCTCTCACCCCCCCCCCCCCCAAGCCCTGCACCTCACCCCCCCCCCCCCCCTTTCTTAGCAGTCTTTCTTTAGTCTGAAGAGTGCTGGCTTTGATTTCATCTGGAAGAATTTTGTACAACTTAGCACTGGCATAGGATGGCTTTTGGCAATAAGGGCTGAGTAATGTACTGAGAGATTAAAGTCATTCGCTCTTCTTGTGTGATAGTTAATCATAATCATATTCTTTACAGTCAAACACAATTAAACACATCATTTTGCAAATGTAGTCATTCCTTATGAGTTGAATTTGCAACAAGTTTCAAGAATAGTCAAGTATTTATGCGTTCAAATTAAGTCATGAATTTTGTATGAATTACTATTATTAGTTAAACATATGTTTTGAACAATTTAACTGTACCAGACCCTTTGATAAAAGAACTGAATTTCTACACCATTACTCAAGCCCACAAACACAGGTCGGTGGGCCTAACCTAACCACTCCAACCACACTTTTACTATACTTAACAGATTTTCAACAGGACACAGCTAAAAGGCTGCAACACACATTTGAAAACACTAATTATTTGATAATGAAACAATTAAGCCTGTGCTTATTAGGATAAGACTAAGAGACGACTTACTTTGGTCAAGTCCATGGCAGCAACTGCAGTACAAGTGTTGAACTGAGAACTCACATCACTGTCTGCACACGCTGTCTGCCATACGAGTATCAGATATCAGACTCTTGTTTCCTTATCAGTTATCAGCAAACTGTCCTTCAACTCAGTTATGTCCAGAGGTTTGCATTGTTTCTGCAGTATCTGTAATAGACTAATATAAGGAAAACAATTATTATATTTTTTCCATGTTTAGTTTTGTAAGAAGATGAAAAGGTTTTAAATTAATGTTACAGTTAAGATTTGTTATTTGAATTTTTGTGGAAAGTTATTAGAAAACATGTTTGAGTTCAGATGAAAAATTTAATTATTAATTTTACTTCAAAATAGTTACAGTATAACACTATTTACCCGGCCAACTGGGACTGGACTTGTTCCGGATAACTAAAATTCAGATAATCCAGGAAAAAGGAATAAATATGACAAATGTATGAACCCTGTTTTATTGGAGATAACATACACGAAATAACTTTCAAACAATCCACTTTCCAGAAGGTTTCATTTTTAAATGTTTTACCAAAGATTAATAAAGTCCAGATAGATGGGCTTCTACTGTACAGCAATAAGTTTCATGGATTATTTGAAGTAGCTTAAACTTCAAATCTCTACCTCAAATTATTTGTTTAACCACTTATGTTAATTAAATTTATTTCTAGGGAGATATGTTTATAATGTTCACAATTTGAATAATGTTGAACAAAAGAGAGGTAGATTGGTGTTGATGCGAAAATGGTATTTTATGATGCGATATTTTTTTTCTACCTTGGTCTATTAGCACTTTCATTTCAGAGCCATTGATGAGCAACGGTTGACAAATCACTGAGTTGAATGATGGCAGCTGGCTACCAGCTTCTCCCTGCACCTCACCCCCAAGCCCTGCACTACCCCCCCCCCCCCCCCAATCACTGAGTTGAATGATGGCAGCTGGCTACCAGCTTCTCCTGCACCTCACCCCCAAGCCCTGCACCTCACCCCTGTCCAGCACCTCACACCTTGGTCTACATGGCTGCCCAATACTCAAATAACTCATCATGAACAGAATTTGTGTCACAAGAAACCTGTTTAGTTTTATTGATCCAAAATCAGTTGGTGCTGCAACGTTTATTGTCTGGCTTCATCATCATCAATGGGCTTGAACTTTTCAAGGCTGTAGATTGACTCACCGACAAACCACTTCAAAAAAATGTTTCTTTAGTCTGAAGAGTGCTGGCTTTGATTTCATCTGGAAGAATTTTGTACAACTTAGCACCGGCATAGGATGGCTTTTTGGCAATAAGGGCTGAGTAATGTACTGAGAGATTAAAGTCATTCGCTCTTCTTGTGTGATAGTTAATCATAATCATATTCTTTACAGTCAAACACAATTAAACACATCATTTTGCAAATGTAGTCATTCCTTATGAGTTGAATTTGCAATAAATTTATATCTATTACAATTCAAATCACATGAAAACTTGAAATGTGAATAGTGTTCATTACAATATTTATTATTTATGCTGATTTTGTGAAACCTATCTTTTATTCTCTAATAACTGTTTTCCAATAAAAGATGAGCATTTGAAAGGAAATAAACAACACAACATGATTTTCACACTTTTATAAACAGGTTTACAACAGACAGTTTAAAATTATAAAACATATATGTGTATATCATATTGTATGATTTTTATGTAAAAAGAATTAAAAATAAAACCATGTATGTAAATAATGATTACTCAAGCATGCTATTGATAAAATTTACAATAAATGAAATATCAGATAATTCATTTGTTTTACATGTGTACGCTTACATGGTATAAAGAGGACACGTTTGAGTTCAGTTAGAACAAGTAGTGGTAGATTGTCCCTTTCTTAAACACTCAACTCATAACCAGAGATGCCCATGCTAAGCTCTTCATCTGTCACAATTTAACTCATTTTCCTTATTTCAGAATTTTGCCATCAACAAAATTATCTGATTTATCTCTAAAAAAGTTCAAATTAGCATTATAACCATTTAACAAAATTATTTTTGCCTATCATAATTATTTGTGCATGATGATTAAAATAAATATTTATCCAAATAAAACAATGTTTTTAAATTGCAACAAAATCTTAAGCACACTTATATTAAACGTACAACAAACGCCAACAACATATTATTTTGATTTCTTACACCTAAACACAAGTTGATTTTGATGTGGTTTTAAAATTGCTTGATTTTTATAACAAGAACAAAAGGGTACAGCTTTCATTGACAACTTTTGAAGTACATTACAACGTCGATAATCCAAATCATGAATGAACTCCAATTCCTACAACCATGAAACAGATTTTGCTCGTTTTCAAAAACATTCTAAAATACGCAAAATTTTAAAAATTAAAATCAATTACAAATTTTGAAGGTAAAATACCTAAGGTCTCATTTCTTAACATAACAATCATTCTATAATGTTTGCTTCACATATGATTCTTCAGATTTATACTAAATTAAAATTACGTGATGTTTCCACCAGTGGCGGCTCGTGATCTGCGTGTAAGGTGGAGTGCGAATTGGTAGTAACAAAAATACCATAAGGTAACCTTAATAATAGTAATGTTACCTATATGAATTTAACTACACCACACGTCAACGATAAGACAATATAACTGAAAGTGCAAACGGTAAGAGAGGAGCAAGCAGTTAGGAGAAGCAAGCAAACTCCATACAGAGTTGTCAATCAGCTGTGATGCCGGGTGTGTCGTCTGTCATATACAGCTGGTAAGATTTGTTTTGAATACAGGACATGATTGTGGCCTCGCCATTTAACAATAGCAGGGATAAATAAATAAATAAACATGGTAACATTAATTTTAATCATAACTTGTGGATTCAGCATCGATTAAAACACTGAAAACTCTTGACTACTTGACTTTGACTTTAAATTAGCCCACTTAGCTCTGCGGTGCTAGTCTGTCGATTCCTGAGTTTTCTCAGCTTTGAGCCATAAACTCGTCCGCACTAACCTTAACTATAAAATTAACAAAATGAAATAATATAATAAATAATTCATTGAGTGATGAAAGTACTAGCTTTAGAGGTTATATGCAGCAGAATCATTAGCACTATGCTTCCATTGAAAACTTTTTCATTTGAGTATATTAACCAGTTTAAAACATCGTTTGCAGTTTCACTCCATGTTATAAGCAGTGTCCAGAGCGGGACCCGAAACCGCCTTTTAAGTTTTTTAAGAAAGAGCGTAGAATATGCGCATGTGTTCTCTGTTTTGATTAATAGGGTAATTTCAACGGTTACGCTTAATATGCCAGTACAATAACTACACAGCAACAACTCATTTAAGATTCTTTATTATGCAGTGGTCTTATTTCCAACACGTCCTGTCTACTGATTGTTTAACCGGTAAAAATCCGGTATGTGTGCAAGGCTAATGATAAAATATCGGTCAATTTTTTACTGGCTGTCTAAATTCGGTGTGTGTGCGAGTGGCCTAAGCCCTTAAGTAAGGTTTTACTATCATCAGCCGATTTAGAGTTATAAGCATTCCAAAATGGCTTAAAAACTTCACAGACAGACAAACATAAATTTTTTTGACATCAGTTTCGGTTTTTACAAAGTATGAGAAACCCATACAATCAAAAACTGGTGGATTCGTATCAATGGACAGAAAAAGTCTTATTTTATTTATATAGATGTTTGTAGTGCATAACAATGTGCCAGTCCTTGAGAAAGGTAATTCAGTCTATTTCAACGACTAAGTCTACTTCAGTCTTTTTTACCATATTATTTATTAACGGACTTCAGACTACCATAGGCGGCATTCTACAAACAAGATCACCGATTGACAAATGACTGTTATATTATACTCCACCGACACAACCATTTGCTATTAGACATTCATTCAAACTCACTAGCTAAGCATCAAATGCAATGAGCACAACACATGCACAAACAACTAATAAACACACACAGTGAAAGTGTTAGGTACGTTTGATTCTAACCATGACGACCTAGCTAACTGTCTGCTTCTCCCACTACAACTTGCCCCTCCCCCACTCACTACTCCTGAAGAGACGGGCCACATGCACAAAACCCTTCTCTAGCAAGAACTACCAACCCCAAAGAATACTAGGACGGCGCTATACATATTCTATGCAGGTCTATGTATCGATTTTAACTTGATCTTCAAATTCCCACTAAAATGTTTTAAACTGTTTACAGCATATAATCTATTGTACAACTATTTTCTTGATTTTTTCCCTAAATCGTGGGTAAAGTTGCCTTCACTCACTTCACCTTACGAGCCACCACTGGTTTTCAGTAAACACTTAGGCAGGGGTGCAGAACAGATTTTGCTCTCAAAATTTAGCTTTTATAAAATAAAAAGAACATTTTCCTAAAATTGATCGTTATCTTATGCTTACAATCAATAACCCTATGACAGAAATTTACATACTTGGTGGTTGTCCATGTTAAAAATTGATAAAATGAAAGAACTCTTAAAAACGGTTGGATTTCCTTTGACGGGTGAAATATTTCCTGTTTATAGATCATCACTCGAGACATATTCTGCACCTTTGCGATAAGCAGTCAACACGGAGTTCCTTCGAGTAGAATCAGTAAATTTTCCAACAACTTTTCCAGAGAGTAGAGTTATTTGCAATCGATTGTACAGCAAGTACAGTTCATAGACCTTGTGACGATACGCACAAAACATTCCAGTAAACATATTGAACACCCAAAATACAAACTCCAGAAAACTAAATGACATATTAAATTATTTCAAAATATGATAGTACTTTTGTACAAAAACACATAAAGCAAAATAACGCTCTGATAAAATCATAAAAATGGTAATAAAATCCAAAAAAACCTAACTATAGACAAAAGTAAAAACCCTCGACAGGACAGACAAAACAGAAAACTCAACAGTTCCTATGTTTTAGAACAATTAAAATAAACAAATAAAATTTACAGCTCTTGTGGCCTATCACGTCTTGTCTCAATATTTTGGTGAATTCATAGGTACTTCATTTGAGTTCATTAGATCGTGAGATTGTTACATATTTAGTAAGCTAAGCTTACGAGTGCTATATAATTAAAACCAAGTCGATACGCAGCTTGCATAAGTAAATCGAATTTCCTTTTTGATTTGTAACTCAATTATTTGCTACGTTCACAGCCTCGTTTTGGCATTCGGCCGTTCTATTGCCATGAGCGTTACAAAGCTGTAAGCATAGCTCACAGCCTTGTTTCAGCCTTCGGTCTCAGACTTACATGTTATTTTACTGCACATTTTATTATATTATATCGTGAAAGTAAAATGTTTTTTAAATTTTATTAAAGTTGGACTACTAGTAATGCTGTTATAGCAAAAAATCACTAATTTGGCAGCCATTTTCAAACAACGCAATGAATTTTCATATTTTTTGATACATTGATAGATAATAACAAAATGCATACTTATTTCAAATTTCATCAAAATCAGATGAACTTTACTGTTTTTTGATAGCTAAAACCACTTTTTTGGCCAAAACTCCTCCCTCCCTCACCAAAAGGGTACTTCCGGTAGCCCGATTTTGCTGGCTAGCGAACTAGACCGAGATATTTACAAAAGGAGCATTTACACCAAATTTCATGAAAATCTGACAAAAAATGCAACCTGTTGAGAATACACACATATATACATATGTACTGTGTATAAAGTCTTGTAAACATGCTCAAAACGAGTTCTGGGGGGCCACGATTGGATTGGTGCTCATTTCACTTTCCCTGGTCTGGGTCTTACTATTCTGACAGTCTCACTATTCCAAAGGAAATTCGATAATTACTAATTTTAATTTAGATTATTACCTATCAAACCCCCACTGACACTTTAGGCTGTTAACTCAAAAATTTAGAAGTATACGTAGAGACTTTGGCTTCAAAAGCTGAGTCAAGACGCCAGTACTCTTTGACTTGAACAGTCGGACTACTTCATCAGTGAAAAACAAATTCAAAGGGACCCCTGCCAGCAGGATGTATTTAATCTTAGTCTTTTTTCAGACAATTAGTTCTAAGAGTGGCAAAATTGTGAATCTGTTTCATGTGTCAAACGCTCCTTGGTCCCAAGCAGTGAGGATACTCGACGCAGTGTGAAACGTAACAGCAAAGCATAAGGGTGTCGGGGAGGAGAAGGAAATGGTTGGAGGTGGGGAGGGGTGATTATGAGTTGGGCTCAGGGGGTTGAGGAGGGTTCTGGGCTCCGTCCCCTCCGCCGCCGTTGCCGCTCCCGATGTGTCGCCGCAGTTGCTCCACCAGAGCCGGATTCTCAGTCTCCATCTGCTGGGCCAGCTGGTGTGACCTATAACCACACCACAATCATAATCACAACCTTCTGTGTTCAAACCCACAGAGAACACACAAACACGTAGGTAAGCCTACATTACTTAGTGTGTTACTGTTAAAGTAGCTTTCTATTGTCGGTTCCATGTTCACCGGGCAGTACGGCGCATATAACAGACAGTCTAAGTACTAGCTGTCCTAATAACAGCGGGCATGTAGTGCGGGTTGCGTTGACACGCTGCAGCTGCTGCCTAATTTTCATAACCTTCCAACAGCCATAACAAATATTTAACAATTCAAAAAAATGTTTGAATCGAAAAAGTTGTAGAACCCTTTATAGATTTATTTGACATTAAGAGACAATTTTTAGTTTTAAGTTTAATATTTTGGAAAGAAGCAGGTTTATGAATTACCTTGCGGCAAAAATTGTATTAGTGACTTTTTTTTACATGTGAGTGTCCAAATTATAGTATAGTTAAGACTTAAAGTCTTAAATCCTACAATATAAATACTTGAATTAAATTCAAGACAAACTCTGTGGGCTAATAACAAAAAAAAAATCATTATTGGTATACGTTACAATAGTCATTAATAAGAACAGCTTAGGATAATAATTACATATATTTCTTATTTACAATTTTACTAAAAATTAGTCAAATGTACAGTTGACTAGTTATTTCAGCAGTTTTTGAAAAGTAGTTTTCCCAGGCCACAAAGGAAACGTCCTGCATTTCAGCATTGAATTTCAGTCAATTATTTCAGTCGTGAAATTTTGAATTAAATAAATAAATACATCTTTATTTTAAAAAGCCAAGGGTGCGTCAGAGAAACCATATTGAGTTAGTTTGTGTTGGAGAACAGAAAAATCTACGCAATCGAAAGCTTTCCTCAGGTCACAAAGTGTTGCCTGAACAAGTTCTCTGTTATCTTTCTTTAACATTAAATACTCTGTTATCTTCTGTAATCAATTTCTTTAATATTAAATACAGTATACATATTTAATACGTTTTCATTGAAAGCAGGAAAACATTTGCCACACGAGGGTCTAACAAAGATGTGTGGAATGAAGGGCAGACACCCATCTGACTATTCCTTGTGCTTAGCGGCATTGTTTGTTTAATTACTAGAAGTGTAATCCAGCGTAGGACCAGAGTTCAAAATTATTAAATACCTTGTACTGCGCCTGTAGATGTGGATGCGCATTTCGCCCTGCTCTGCATAGCATTTTTTCTCTCAACTGTAGGATCTACAGGCGCAGTATATTTGTATGTTTGTTTAAGTTGCAGGTGCATTCCTCTTATCACACCCCAAGTGTCTCCAGTTGTGTCAACATAACCCGCTTCCCTAAGGTTCACATTGCCTAACATTTTATTTTAGTAGTTCAGAGACGTGTCAACTTTTTCTAACCGTAATTTCATAATATTCCAATGGTTCTTTTATTTTAAATTTATTTATAGCTTTAAGTTTTGTATTTTTATTTTTATAGCACATTTAAGTCATAATAACTAATCACTGTTTTTTAGTGTTAATTTAGTGATTATTTATGGTTAATAGTTTTCAATGAATAGTGTGTAATATAAAGTAAATAGTAGTGTAAGTAAAAGCTTATAGTGTATAGTGTCAACATAAACGGATTATGGCGGCCAGACGAGCAGGAAAACCTATTAAAAGTGCTGATCGTAAAATAGTGCTGACTGTGTTTAAATACTTTCAAAAATCTTTCCCCGAGATAAACGTTACGTTTTGGGCTAAATAAACCAGTGAAGCAAGATTAACAGGTTTTCGAAGGATCTTGGGTTTGACACAGAGTAGTCTCCGGTGAATGAGGGTGCACAATAAGCCAATGGCTTCGAGGCTGCCGAGTTAGCCCACTAACAAAAAAAACTTTATTTTTAATCAAATACAAGCTGAAGAATCTTATCCATACATTTAATATCCACGCATCTAATAAACTGGGAGAAATTAGGATGGTGTACAATCTAAATTTATTATAGATACCTCTTCAAACAATCCTTTATGGAGATATTCATCTACCGGTTTCGAGACTAAAGTGCCATCATCTGGATGATCTTGCAGATCTATCGGTGATGAGTGCCGGAAATGGTAGTTGAATATCTCCATAAAGGATTGTTTGATGATGTATCTATAGTAAATTTAGTCAAGCTTCTGTTAGGGTTAAAATGAATAGTTGTAATGGTGTATAGTACGTTGCATACACCCTGTCAACTATAGAGAGAGGAATAATAGTCTGGGGGAGACTTTGAAAACAAACCCTTGTGCTCTGCGCTTGTGAATCAACCTCCGCTACTCTTTGCAAGCTGTGACTCTACCCACTGAGCTGCACGGACGCAGGCCTACAGTAAAGGCTACCATTAAACCAGCTTTACAAAAAAGTTGTCGTTATCCATCAGATGTGACTCTTCAAGAAAACTGTAAGATTGTATGTACAAGGATCATTCAGAAAGTAAAGAATGTTTGCACATCGTGCCCTGTGCAAATCCCCTGCCAACATGATCGCATATTTACCTGATAGCTACACCCGTTGGCCTAGTTTATGCAGAGTTTTGTTGCGTAAAAAAACATGCTTCATAGTTCAGTGTTTAACGTGCCAAATTTAACACCAGCCAAAAGTAAAACTAATAGCCTTAATAGTTCTTTTGATACACAGCAGAATTTGCCTTTAGAATTTGATGGGTAATTAATGATGTTTTATGATTTCATTGCAATTATCACTTATCCAAAAACTAAAGCCACTTCTCAAAGGAAAACACTTTGCTAACAATGAAAACATCAATAAAAAAGTAAAATTTTGGCTTTAGCGTTTTAGAGGCAGATTTTCACTCCTTATTGGGATTTTCATCATGTTCAGAGTGATTTCCTCTAAAAAATGGCTTTAGCTTATAATATGAAATAAGTGGTTTAAGAGATGACATTGTTCTAACGTAATTACAAAAAATCTATATTTGCCTGTCGAATTCCATAGAAAAATCCTTCTGTGTATCAATAGAACCACCTAATAATGCTAGTAATTTTATTTTTGGCGGTTACAAACTTGGCACTGCTAACTGAAGACTGGAGGTGTGCAAGATCAGGTTTTTTAAGGTTGAAACGAGATCTAGCGAGAATCAGCCAAGATCTCAAGAATCAAGATCGAGACAAGAAATTTGATAAATTTTTCGCCTGGTTTTTGTTTTTTGCTATTATTAAGTAATTTGCTCAGTTGTTATAGGATATTATTGTGCGATAGAAACTTCGATAGTTTGAATATTTGTGGACCGAAGGGGTGTCGAATTATGAAATGTAAAGTAACTCATTTATATTTATAGGATTTTATCACAGAGAGGTATTGAAATACCACTAAATACTCTTTGTTCAGTTACTTAAGTTTTAAAAAGCAGGAAAACCCACTTTTACTGCATAACTTAGCTTGCATATACCATTGGATGTAAAACCATATAAATACTAAACAAACATATCAAAACATTTAAGGGTTGCCAATTTTTGTTTATAAAACATGGTGCAATCATGAACAGCAACACACGCTGGAATAAATACTGACAATTACACAGAGTTTTGACGCTTATGGCCTGTGAACTGTTTATGATAAGTCTTTCTCTAGGGCGGAATGTTCACGAAAAGATGCAAAACTGGGGACAAGAGGCATGCATATAAGCAAATCCCACTGCAAGTTGAAATGTACGACGCACTAGTGTGGACATAGCCAATCATTGGTCTCACCAGGAACTTCATTCGTTATGTACGACTGAACATTTTCCGTTTTCCTGTCAAACATGGGATTCCCAGAGTTCGCAGTAAAAAGACAGCTTATAACCGGAAACACTTCTTGCCCCACTTTGGTAGTCTCGGTTCCCTTGTAATTTGTACAATACTCACATATTCTGCATGGCCGGGTTGGACAGCATCTGCGAGGCCATACTGAGTAGGTTGGGATTGGAAAATATCATCCCCAAGTCTACGTTCTGGAAGGGGAGGGCAGGAGTCCGTGAGTTTGTCACAAGGGCTTCTTCCGCAAGTTTCAGATTTGATTTGTAACTTTCGTTTTCTGGTTCCAATTCCACAGCCTTTCTGTAGTGAGACACGGCTTCTTCATGCTGGTTCAAACTGGCGTAAGCGAGTCTGTCAAATGTTAAACGTAAATTTCATTTCATTGTGGAGATATCATTTCAGTTGCTAGAGCAGATATTTGGATTTTGACAGAGAAGCAGACATACCTTTTACAAAGTCCACTTCTTGATATAAACACAAATAGGGCAGTTTGTATTTCTACAAAGTAGTGGTTTTAAAAGTTGTAAGCATGCTTTCCTGTTGAAATCGTAATATCAAACATAACGTAAGATAGTTGTTCTCCTTTACTATTTTACAACATATCTCAATTCAAATCAAAATTTCAGTATCCCATCAATCTCTAGACTGCTATTAGCACCCGTGAGAAATCACAACTTTAGTTACAACCTGGGACGATCACTTGGCTATCGTTAGCAGCAGCAAAGAAATCACAACTTATGTTACAGCCTGGGACGATCTCTAGGCTATCGTTAGTGTACAAGAAGAAATCAAGACTCTCATTACTGTTTTAGTTATTGGCTGTCACAGACGCGCTTATTGGACTCCCTATAGCGTCCACTATGAGTATCTCAATGAGTGCAAGTATGCCCCGTTCACAAAATTCTTGACTTTTACAGGTAAATAGAAAATTCCTATATAGTTCCCGATTTTCCCAGAATCCCCATACTCTGGACAGCCTGATGAAAAGGTGACTCTCAGAATAGGGAGTATTCCCAGTGTACCTGTTTTTTCGTCTGAACTTAGTATTGAAATGCACATTCCAACTCACCCTAGCCTGCCGTAAGCTTTGCTGTAGGAAGGGTCGTACTTGAGCGCAGTCTTGCAGTCTTGAATGGCACTTTCAAAGTTGCCTAGTTTGTTGGAAGCGGCAGCTCGGTTGCAGTAGTACACTGCGTTCTTTGGGTCTAACTTTATTGCTCTGGAACAGAAGTGTACATACCTTAATAGTTAGGTGAGCAGGCTGAACAATACAGCTAGAGCTGTAGATATACAACTTGAGAGCTAGTGAGAGGGTAAAGAAGAGCTTGACCAAAGAGAGAACTTTTCAAGCTCCATTTGCTGATCTAACGCCTATAATGTTCATACTCACACTGTACTGTTTTACAGGCTAGTTGTTTCAAGATTAAGTTAGTTTTGAAAAAATACACAAAAACACACACATTGTTTGGTGGTGTATAACTGGTCAGCTTGAGCTGTTTACTAGATCTGCTGTTAGGCTAGATCATTTTCTAATGTTTTGTGTCATGTTTTAGGTTACTTTTCACCTAAAGATGGCATCAGATTTCAGATCCAGAAACATACTGTTTTTCTTGATCACTAAATACCTACGAAAAAAGCTGGCAATAATATATCAACCTCAGACAACAACTAAAGTAATTGAAAACTTGCCTTACTCTTCCTTGCAGGTCTTAGTCCAAAATTTTGACATAAGGTCATTAGCAGCAGACAAGTAAAAACCTTATATATATATGAAAAAATACACAGGACGCTTGGCTTGTCCTAAGGGCTCCCTCCAAGCAAACACTGAGAGCATTGTACAAAGTGCTCCATTTACAAGAAAACCAAATTAAATTGGGCTTTAAAACTTCCACCAGGCAGTTGTTTCGGCACAACCGCCAGTTAGTTGCAGTTTACATACTTGATGACTGTGTGGGTTGCCCTGTGCGAGGACTTCGATTAGCTTTTGTAGCAGGCCACTGCTTCCTGAAAGTTCTGAGCGCTCATGTGTGTGTTGCCTTCGTTCTTGAGCGTCTCGGCCGCGGCCTTGTCGTCCGCAGACGCATCCTTCTGACTCTCTTGCTGCAACAACACCACAAATAAATAAATAACCGTTTATTGTCATCCTACATACAAGCATTGACTAAGTCACAAACAGTCAACACACATAGTCAAATCTATAGTTAGAGATTATAAAGGAGAATAATTTACTAAACTTATTGTATATTTTCAACGAGATAACAATAGGGCTATTTATAGTTTTGCTTAGTCTAAAAAAATCTATGGAAGCGTCTAATCTATTTCTAGTGTTTTAAGTTTACATGTGATTTACTTTGAATAAGATGAGGGTTTCTAAGAATATATAATAAGAAACTAAATACATAAATGTTAATGACAGTAGGTATTTGCAAATTTATAAATAGTAGTCTAGAATGTTCTAAAAAGGGTACTTGGGAAATAATTTTAATTACTTTCTTTCGCAAAATCAAAATTTCACCTATCCTACTGCATAAATCATAAAAAATGAAACAATATCTAAAGATGGATTGAAAATATGCAAAGTAAGCAGATTTAATAAAAGAGATCAACAAGAAAAAGCAATACTTAGGGTTTACTATTATTTAGTTAAAATATTTAGTAAGAACTGATTGAAAATTATATATCCATCCATAAGAGAGGAGTGGCTTGGCGGTTAAAAAAGACAAGATTCAGTTGAAAGCTGCCAGAATGCGCAGCTTCTGGCGTAAAGCGCTGCGATGAACCGGGAAAGGGTTAAGACGCAAAGTACTCACGTAGTCGGTGAGGTACTTGTTGAATATCTCTCTGAGTCCATTGGGCACGCTGAGGGAAGGCTCCGTGGCTCCGATGTTGTACGCAGCCTCCAAGCACTGGATCCCCACTTCCACTCCTTCGGCACACTCGCCCGACAAGCCGCCCTCATCAGCTGAGCCTTCAGGAACTTGACGATAGCATACACCAGCTTCCTCACATCTGACATCTGCCACCGATCGACACATCAACACTATAATAAATTCTACTGTGTATACATTACACCCCATTAGGGCTATTTTACGCCCTTTACCAGGTGTAATGTGGGGGGGGGGGGATTAGGATTCAGAAACCCCCCTTTGGCTACGCCTCTGTTCAGTATTACCCTTGTGTTTTGTTTCCTTTTCTTCTTAAATTTCCAAGTTACTATAGGCCTGTGAAATGCACAAAGCACAAAACTTCAAACCGTACAAACATTTGACCTTATGACTAGTACATTTTCATTTTAGGTCTCTGATTTAGAGAATTACATTGGAAATTTAGTTTTGAAAATGAACAGATAACTAAAACTTGAGTAAAGACTTCAAACCTATTTTAGAGATAAAAAACTGTTGTTAGTTACCATAGGTCATTAGCCTCCGCTAATGACTAAATTACTCTTATTAAGAAGTTTCTTATTCATACTCAATATAGTGAGTTTCACGAGTGTTCCATAAGTTTAAGGTCCTTTGTAGACTGAATGTTCTTTTGATGACGGTTTACATTATTCCATCATATCTACCATGTAAAGATACTACGATGCCCCGTGCTTTCTGCACTTAGTACTATTTAAAGAAGAATTTATTTAGTGGTCAAACAGGCCTAATATTTTTTATCTTAATGCGTAGGCTTGAGCGGCCAGACTCATTACCACATTGCAGGCTTCCGGTATCATACCGCGTCAGATGTTTCGCCCATTTTGTGAGAGAGCGTGTGGCATTTCTGTTGTGCAAATAAAATAAATGAATAAATCTTTAATTGCATAGACAATATACATTGTATCGCAATAGTCAAGTGTTTAAGGTTACCTATCTAAAATTTTCCATTCATTCACATTGAAGTATCTTTCAGACATACAGAGGTATTCATTCATTCATTTCATTCATTCGAATTATTCCCACTCCAGCCGAATAATCTGTCTGTCAGTTTTAAGAGGTCTCCCAGTTATGTGCCATGAACTCGTCTGTGCTGTAAAATGCTTCCTGAGCTAGTATTGTTTTGAGACGAGATTTAAATGCTTTTGGCATAGTGGCACCTTTAATTAAATTTGGAAGTCTGTTGACTAATAGAACTCCTGCCTGTGAAGGCGAACGTTCATGAGTTACCGTCTATGTCTCCCAGTTCGGTAATCATCCCTGCTCTCAATTACGTAAGAGTGTATGTCTCTACCTCTTACGGGTTCCATGGATCTAAAAAGACACATGTTTCAAGGATATAGAGGCAAGGTAGTGTCAACAATTTTAGTTTTTGAAAGCTGGCTTGCACGACTCTCCCCATTGAAGTTTTGCAATTGTTGGATTGCTTGCTTTTGCAAAATGAAAAGCCTAGAAACATTTGCATTTGAGCAACCTCCCACAAGGCCAAACCGTAGGTAAGGTGTGGGGACAACTCCATAATCACGCGTCATCAGTACCTGAGTTGGGCAGTATTTTGAAAGTTGTCTCAAGACATAAATGCCTGAGGAAATTTTGGAGCGAACGTGTTCAACGTGGTAGTCCCAGGTCAACCCTTTATCAAGGTATATTCCAAGAAATTTCGTTGAATGAACCTCCTCAATTTCAGTTTCACTGTAGTCACTGAGGATGCCATATCACAGAATGGGCGAAACGTATGACGTTTTAAGTGTTAGTTCTTTCACGCGGCATGATACTGGAAGCCTAGAATGTAGTAAAATGTCTTTGATGTATTATTTCATGATAAAAAATGTAAAACAAAAGTTCTTCAATTTAGGCGGCAAACATTGAACAATCAAAGTCCTGGGATCAATCCCTGAGTACCGGTTTGACTTTTGTCGGGTGCACTCACCGTCAGCACGGAGAATAGTGTGTACAGAAACCAAAACGATAGGGAAAGTGTTTTGAAATTTTTTTGTCTGTACTGTATGTCAGTTATTTGTCCTCCGAGGAAAGCAAGTAAAATTCCCCCTGTCAAAATCCTAGGGAAGTCGGAAATACTTGAATACACCAGTCCCGTTAATCCGAACTAGCATTTGGGAAAAAAGTTAACTAGACTATTGATGTTATGTTTCTCCTAGTGTTCCCAGTGTTTCTTTTCAGTGTGTATCAATCCCAAATCATCTTTGATTTGTCACTAGATTCATCAATTTTAGCAATATTAGTTTGGGCCCTGGTTCTTTTGAGTTGTATGTCATATTCTTTTTAAGTTTGATGTCCTTATTTAGTGTTTTTCACTACCACTTCAACATGTTGAAAAAACACTTTTTTAATTAAACAACACACTCTCAAACTTTGTGGATGTGGGGAGAAGGTGTTTCCAAAATTTGATCCCCTGCTCTACCTCCTTGAAAGCATATTATTTTAAGCTTAATAAATTCACTTACTGTACTAGTTTTGTTTGATGGAATCTTCACCAGACACAACGGTTAAATCAAGAAAAGTTTATATTGAGGTTAATTTCAATAATGTGGATGTTAATAATAAATCAGTTATCCCTTTGAAATCCATAATATAACAGCATAAAATATTAGTTAAAAAGCATAAATAGCAATAAATATTTTGCTATAGTGTTAATCTTGTTTTATAGTGTTATTTGTTATCTAAATTAGGGTCTACTCTCAAATTGACTTTATCCTCAGAGCACCAAAAGCCACATTACCAGTTTTATTAAACCGACTTAATAGAGTCCTAGACCAATTAGACCTCCAGAGTAGTTTGTGCAAACTGCACCTGCGGTCAATCTCACCTGTCAGGCTGTCTGACAACAGCGGGGAATTCGAAATTTTCCCAAACTCAAACTTGTTGAACAATGAAATGTTTTGGTCTAAAGAAAACCATTAGACTAATAGTCAATAGTCAGCTATCAATTTTTACATCAATTCAATTTGATTCCTTTTTACAGTGGGCAAGACTATGCCAAGCATTGAATAGCCGTGACATCTCTGACAATCAGAGCATGTTGACGAATGTGCAAACGGTAAAACACTTAAATGCTACTCCATGAAGGTGCCAGCAAGTGATACTAAAATGCTCAAGATGGTGGCCTGAAATAATGGGAAAGCTAAGCTACATAAACCATTGTGTTGTAAAGGGTAACAAATGAAATTACATATTAGAGTTTTGAAGAACATCCAAACAATGTAGAGAAACAATAAAATTGCCTGTTCCCACAAGTTATTAACGTAACTTTTCACTATACTGAGCCATTTCTCTGGGCCATTTTCTCAAGCGTGCGGAAAGTAAGAAAATATTTAAAGAACAAAATTTACTGCCAATGTATGATCTTACAACATCATGTTGGTAACAAAACAATGTGCAGAATTTAATTCTGATTTATGCAATATATTTAGTTGTATAACTAGGCCTGTAACAAAATTGTAATACTGCTTGTAACATTGACAATTATGTTATTTTAATACTCAGTAAATGAAAAAAATCATGTTTCTAGGATAAACCTTGGTCATCAAGTTGAAAATTCTGTTTTGAGCAACAAGTATTGAAAATGGGCTAGAGCTCAACCAATCTTAACTACAAAACAATTTTATTACAATGGTTTGTTAAAAAAAGAATAATCAAAAGCTAGCTAAAACATGAATACAGTACCGTAAAAGTAACACAAACTCGGCTAAAACAAAATAAGATTCTAACCTTAAAAATAAATTATCCTATCGCCACGTTAGTCAGCAACAACTTAGTACATTCGAAATGTAGCCCTACCTTACTTCAGAATTAGTTAAAGTCTGACCAAATAAATCTGTGATACTCACATTTAAAACCTGTTTCAAGAAATTGTGTAAAATATATGTTATAAACTAATGTATTTGTCACTTAAACTAATACTTTCGGTAATCGGTAACGGGTAGACCAGTGTGAAGTTGAAGTAATCAAATCAAAGCGGGAAATTTTCCTTCTTAAGAACCCTACAATTACCCACCAAATTCCCGCCAGACTTTTAACTGCGGGGATCGTATAGAACTAAATCATAGTAGCAATTTTATTAAATATAAACCAAAGTACTTTAAATCAAAAATATTATTGAAACGTTGTTTTTACCATTGAGTTTAATTATACTTCTGCAGCTAATGATTTTATTCAATGCTATATAAGGGGTATTCAGAGTTGGACCCGCGCTCACTCTATCGTTGCCATCTTTACTATAGCCATTGACTTTATATATACATTTAAAATCAATGCTATAGCTCGGTGTTTACTCGCGGATCAGGCCCCGCTGAACATACAACCATTTAATACCTTTAAAATTGACGTTTTTAGAGTTTGCTGAACCGCAGGTAAACCATTACAAACATACATAACTTGGGCCTTAAGGTAGGCTTTGGTTATATTTGACTAGATAGGCTACACAATAACTAAAATGAGGAAGGAAAGGGGACAGCAGTCTCACTCAGCGACTTGGTCTATACTCCCCCACACGTAGTAGATGACCATTGAGTCGCCGACTTTCTATAATATAAATCCTCTGTGACCTATACTTACTAATTCTCCAATATCGAAGTTCCTAGCCTACTTTGAGCATGCACGGGAATATTAATTGGATCTGAGCCAGCTGACAGGTGCCAAACAAATAGAGTGCAAAATGTTAAGGATTGTGGAGAAAGAAAATAGTTCAGAGGGTAATGCAGAGTAATACGGGGACAAATTCAATGAAAAATTTACGATTTCGTTCATTCTCGCGTTTGTACAATGCGCAGCGAAGTCTGACTTGACGTGGCGAGCGTATAGAACGATGCTTGGGGCGCAAGCCGGAGCGCCCCACAGAGCTACTGTGCAGGCATACATAGGCGTAACACATCAATTAGTCAGCAGACTGATGGGAGACGACAGACAAGACAACTACAACTTAAGGCGGGACTTGTCACGCGACTTCGGCCGTAATCTCAATATAAGTTTATTAATATCATGCGGGCCCCTACGTAATAATGTAAGTTATAGAAACATTATTTCTGTTATCACTCATAAAGTCTATTTTAAAGAAATGTTCAAATTATAATTTTTTGCAATGGGAAGGAGTTACAACCCCCTCGTTACGCCAATGCAGGCATACGGGAGAAGCAGCCGAGAGGGTGCCGTGACGTCATTCCAATGCATTTATACCAGAATCACAGAATAAATCAGCTTCTCTGTATTCACTGATTTATACGGACAGCTTGGGCATTGATTTTAAAATATTTAAAGTCAATAGCTTGGGGCTCTGCCCCAACCAAGTGCGCATGTGCGGCCCCCTTCCACTACTGCCACGCCGTCGCGTCAGACCGAATGATCTGTAGATCGAATAGCCGATCTAGCGGACCCCTACAGCTGATAATCAATCAGTGATTCCAACACGATGGACAAAACAATTATTATTGTGCCAAAAGAAAATTAATATTGAATAAACGCTACTGACACTTAAAACTGTTGGTACAGCTGATTATTCCAACTTGATATCATCAGAGCAGTTTTCAGTCCAGTTTGGCCGGTTGTCATTACGCACCTGCCACCTTTATTTGTTCTGCCTTAGTTTTATTTTGTTGCTTATTTGTAGTGTTTAATTCTGAGAGTTTTCTATCAATACTGCAGTTGAAAATTAAGGTTGAAAATGCTTCAAAATACGTCAATTTAGCACTAAATTTACAAAATGTTCTGTGGGAGGGCCTCTGGACCATCTTTTTGTTGGGGGAGCACCCCCAAACCCCCGGTAGAACCCTCCCACTGACTATGCACACGAGCCGCTACTGAGAACAGCCATGCACATTCAAGAGTGTTCTTTCCTAACGTGACTTTACTGCTCTTCCTCAGACAGGAACTCCACTAGTGTTGGTTACCTTGAAGCTTTCCTAACGTGGCTTTACTGCTCTTCCTCAGACAGGAACTCCACTAGTGTTGGTTACCTTGAAGCTTTCCTAACGTGGCTTTACTGCTCTTCCTCAGACAGGAACTCCACTAGTGTTGGTTACCTTGAAGCTTTCCTAACGTGGCTTTACTGCTCTTCCTCAGACAGGAACTCCACTAGTGTTGGTTACCTTGAAGCTTTCCTAACGTGGCTTTACTGCTCTTCCTCAGACAGGAACTCCACTAGTGTTGGTTACCTTGAAGCTTTGAAAATACTTTATTGTAAAAATCATCGAACACTTGTACAAAAGCTAATGCACACATTGAGCGTGGAACTTGACATAAGCTTTCGTCTTTCTCAAGAATAGGAATACAGTATACCAAATGGTAGTTACTTGAAAAATAAGCGTTTAAAAACATACAATGGACTTTTGGTCTTTACCCACTTGACAGATGAAAGTTAAGTTGATGGATCATGGACAAAGAACAAATTTGTTCAAAACTCGCTTTATTTACAGTTCTTGTTTGTAAATTATTGTTAGTAACAAACAAGCGTTTATCTTCTTGGAGACCAAACTAAGTCAAAATATGTAAACAAATATAAAATTATTTTACTAAACTTGACTTATAGGCGGAAGGTTTGAATGCTCGTGTATTGACATTGCAGTAAAACAGCAAGGGGATTTATTTGTAATATATCATATTCATTAACAAATAGAGGTGGAAGGCAGAGCGAGTACTGAAGGCTGGTAGCGTAGCGAATTATAGTACCAAATTGCAAAGTAAACTCGCTTCACTCGTGCCAGCAGCATTTGAGTGCTTAGCTGCGTGCTGGCCTGGTTTTTATTTAAACATGTTCCAGTTACACGCTTTAGGTCATATTCCTTGCGTGTAAGTGTCAAGTTTAAATAAAAAATAAATATTATTTTTGTTATTTTAATTTTTAAATTTAAATACTAAACTCTGCCAACACAAGACACTGTTTTGAAGTTTGAATTGAAATACTGTAAATGGTACTTACTATCTACTTGTACAGAAGTCAACCCTTCCCCCGCCACCATCTTCATGTGGAGCCAATGTGTCCGGCTGGTGCAGCGCGTTAGTTATATTACCATCACCAACTACAATAAAATCTAATTATTTAACTAAACAGATTCGTTATCCACGACCACTACCTTATTTGCTGTTTCTTACAACTCGAGCTTACGCACAGGCTTCTAGCCTATGTAAGCTCATTTCCAAAATTATCTTTCTTTTTATTTCAGGGAAGCTAATGCCTAATTGTTACTACTATTTGACCCATTTTTATAACTTAGTTCAATTTGGTTCAGTTTAAAATATATTAGATAAGCAATCATCAACCTTTATTAATAAAATATATAAACATATTTTACAATATAAAACATGTCTTGAGTCCTGATGTCGTGTTAAGTTTTTTATTTGCTTACTTTTTACTATTTTATCATACCATACATACTCACTATTCATCCATAATTTTTATTAATGTAATTCATCGCATTATTCATGAACAGCTGTATTCATTCCATTATCATGTCAGTTCATATCCATAATAATAAAAATATCAATTTGGCACTTATTTGTTTCAAAATTTGTAGTGAATGTTCACACATGCATTAACATTGTTAAATTTGTTTTTTATTTAAGCGTGTAAATAAATTGAAAAAATTATTATTTTTGTTTAATTTCAAATCTGTAAACATCGTTAGTTAAGCTTCCATTATTGTTATTTTCTATGTGTATATGTATGTACTTTTTGCTTATACGGAAATAAAGTGGATTCTGATTCTGGAAACATTTGAATAAAATAAGTCGAAGTCAAAATATCTTTATTACATCAAGTTAATTAAGTACAGTACAGTGTGACAAAAGTGTAAATATAAATGTTTTAACAACTAAAAATACATTGTTGTGTCTAGTTGTAGAATATATTAGTTTTAGGAGTAGAAAGGCTGATCTTCAGTTTCTCAAACAATACATTCCCACATAGCTAGCTTTCTTCTATTTTCTACTGAGTCAATACATGGATATACAGTTACTGAATCTGTCATTTTGATAAAGATCTGGGCTATTACAACTTCTAGAATGTACAAGTTAAACACTGTGACAACTGTTAGTTAACTGCGTGTTTCTCTGTATTGTGGGTTACACAGGACTTAGTCAGCTCGCTTATCATGGACAAGAATATACCTTTTGCTTTAAAACCTTTCTTAACTGACATGTTCTATTTAATAGTTTCTACTTTCTCCTCAATTCTATTTGCATAAAATTTGCTTGTTAGTCTAGGAGGCTGCATTAGTTGTATATGCCGGTAGAATTTGATTCTTCATTTTTTAAACGTCTGAATGTATGTATCTATGTCGTTCATTGTTGATTGAGCCTAATATTTTCCTACCAGTTTTTTAAGAATGAATTGTTTAGGCTGTTGTCATCTTTTGGCAACATAGTAATTTGCAGATAACTTCTCCAAAGGAACTTTAAATCACAAAATAATTCTATATGGCCTTTTATAGTGTCCATGTAGTTAAGAGAAGATTTTATGTGGTTCACATATTACGTTACCTCAAATAAAACCTGTAAACCTAATTTATCTGCAATTTCCTTAAGGATTTTGATTAGTTTTTGGCTAGTCACTGTGTCTCGAGCTAAAATCACAAGGTCTTATATAAAAGCCAAACAGTCAATTTTGATACTTATTCTACCTATCCTGACAATTCACATGATTTTAGTTGTTACCATTCCTGAACCTTTTCAAACACAGTTGATCAACAATGGGAATGGTATTAGTTTGAAAAGATTTTGAAAATTCCCCAATAAATTTTACTTTTGATTTCGAGTTTGATAGTCTTTACTTTATTGATGCCAAAGTTTTAAGAGATAAACCCGGTTCTTTTAGACTTTAGATTTATTTTTAATGTCCAAGGATTAGTTTCAAGTCAAAGATTTGTTCTAGACAAGACCTATTATGTGTGAAGCCGGCTTCGTAAACACTAATTTTATATTCTCTTGTTGAGCACTAGGAGAGAATTTTGTAAGTAACGGGAAGAACAGAGATTCCACAATAATTGTTATCATCAGTCCTTTCTTATGTAATGGACGGGTTAAGGTATTTTCCCATTCAGTTAAATTTGTCAGTTTCCCAAAATTTGCTAGTAACTTGTGCAATTTATTTTACTATATTAGGGCCAACCGCTTTTAAGTGTTCTGCTAAGAAAACAGTATCCACCCGCTTTTTGTTGATTTTATTTTTATAGTAATATCAATTTCAGTTGGCTCAAGCGAGTCTTGAAATAATAGTAGTGTGGAGTGGTGGAAGTGTTATTCAAAAGTTTTCAAAGTATTTAGCGAGTTACTTATAACTTTCTTGGTTGTTTGGGGCCAGATCTTCATGTTCTTTTTAAAGCAAAGACTTTGAGGTTACTAAATTTTAGTTTTCAAGGTTTCTCTTATTTTTTTCATATACCCAGTTGTAGGACCTATTTCCAAATTTAAATTACTTGATAGTACAATGATAGTATATTTGAAAATAGAAGAGCGCAGACAATGCCACACAAGCGTCTGCTTATAACCTCAGCTGGAAACATAGGATATTCAGGTCTAAGTACAAGGTTTTAAATTTCTTTTATTGTTTTTTTAAATCTTTTTCTTTTTAATATTCTTATTAATTTAGAGGTTTTCTTTGTGATATTTAAAAACTGTTAAAGAGTGTCGTCAGTTGCAGTGCTATTCCAGTTCTTAAAATTATTATGCCTTGATTTCACCATTATGTCTACCTACGAGTATTTACCTACTTCACCTATTCACTACAGATGTTTACATACTTTGTGCCAAGACCCTGCATTCTTTTGGTCGAGGTGAGATATTGCGGGTGTTTTTTGTACGTGTCAAACTTTGAGACTTGGGAATTCGCCCTAAAATGTTTTTGGGAGTTGAGTAAAGTTTTATCCTAATTAGGTTTTGTTGTTATTATTCACACAATAGGCCCAGTCAGACCAAGTTAAGTACGTTAACACAATCTTGAACAGTTGGCTTTTATTTGCCCAGACTGTTTTCATCTTTTAAGAGGCCCCTGTACTTGATCGCGAGGCGAGGAGGCGGTGCCACTATAACATGGGACAAACTCTTAACACTGTGGTTTCACAAAGCCCTGGCACAAATTGAGAAAAGTGCCACTGTCGGATTAAATAACTAACTCTTCCACTGCAAATAAACCATTTTAAAAGTTTGTAGCTGTAAATTTCGATTTTTCAGAATGTATTTACGAAATCGATTTTCCCATAAGAAATTCAATTTCGTAATCACACTAAAAAATTGAAATTTACAGCCACAAACTTTTAAAATGGTTTATTTGCAGTGGAAGAGTTAGTTATTTAATCAGACAGTGGCACTTTTCTCAATTTGTGCCAGGACTTTGTGAAACCACAGTGTTAAGAGTTTGTCCCATGTTATAAGTGGCACATCCACGGTAGCCGACCTCGATCAAGTACAGGGGCCTCTTAAGAATGAGGTCTTTTCTTTCATTAGTCTAGGATACTCTGCTCCTTTTAATAATTTTCTTTTGACCAATTTTCCAATGAAACACTTTTTGTCATACATGTCTTTTTGTGTGATACCTGCTGATTTTAAACTTCCTTAACTGCGGTAGTCCAAATAGTTGTTTTATTTATTTTTTATATTTCTATAGTTTTAAACTTTGTTTTTTAATGTATGAATATAGATCCTAGTTAGGTCAGCTTACAAGCTGAAAATAATGTGCCTACTGTTTTAGTAGTATCGTTTATTTGGGAAAAATTAGGGCTTCCAATCTCACAAGTTGGTAATTTTTTAAAGTTATTTTTTAAGCTGTAACTTTTTAATTAAAAGAAGTACTGCTTCTTTAACACAAATCTCTCTACAACATCATATTCCTTTTAAACCTATGATAATTATTTTATCCTGAATACGGCAATATCAATTATTGACATATGCATGTCTGGGGTTTTGAAATATTTTCTCTGGGGCTCTGACTGTATTGGGTTTTTGGGTGAAATAATGCAGACTCAAGGTTTTGAGTTTCACAGTGGGTGGAAAAAGCCTAGGGTAAAGCCCCTAGATTTCAGCCAATAATATGTACCCAGAAAGTGATTCAGGATTGGGAGCCTCCTGCCAGACAGAATTCCATTTAACATGCAGACATTTAACATTCTACAAATTATACAGCATTTCACAAAATATTACATGGTTTCAACCGGTTTAGTTGGGAAGGTAACATATTTTCAGTCTAGGTACACTTAAGTTAAGTTATGTACAACCTAATGACTAACTTTATCACTAAAGGTTTTTTCATAACACTAATGACTAGCAAGATTAGGTATTTATGCAAAGGTTAGATTAATTCATACCCAATCTTGAAACAAACGGTACATTACATCTTAAGGACTAAAGGCGTTGGTCAACATTCAAGTACAGTATTTAGAGAAATAAATGTTAATCCAAAATAAGGCTAGTCTTAGTGAACACTGAACATTGAACGACTGAGGGGACACCGAGTCACTATACAGTGACAACACCAAGTCACGTTGTACAGTGTACACGTACATTGAACGACTGAGGGGACACCGAGTCACTATACAGTGACAACACCAAGTCACGTTGTACAGTGTACACGTACATTGAACGACTGAGGGGACACCGAGTCACTATACAGTGACAACACCAAGTCACGTTGTACAGTGTACACGCATTGAACGACTGAGGGGACACGAGTCACTATACAGTGACAACACCAAGTCACGTTGTACAGTGTACACGTACATTGAACGACTGAGGGGACACCGAGTCACTATACAGTGACAACACCAAGTCACGTTGTACAGTGTACACTGAACATTGAACGACTGAGGGGACACCGAGTCACTATACAGTGACAACACCAAGTCAAGTTGTACAGTGTACACGTTTGAGTTTATTGTGTTATGTTATGTTATTATGTATGTTTGTGTATGTTACATTCAAACACCTATGCACAATGATCACTACAGACAATCAATCCAAACAAACGCATTCACTTGCCTGCCGAATAAAAACCCCCAACAGATTTCTTGAAATCTGTCTTCAACAGTTTGGATTTTACTCGTTTGGATTGAGATAAGTTTTGCTAAAAATAAGAAATACCATCTTGGGACACCTTTGGGATTTGATCCCTTACAGTAGATTGTAGCGTTGAGTACTTATGCTAACAATAAATTAAACATATATGAAGTACTTACTCAGATAACTCATTTAAAGTACTTCAAAAACGATGTGAACATTTGCACAGTTCACTTGTCTTCTCCGTGAAGTATGCCTATGGTACTCATGACGGAAGGGGGCTTCTGTATAATCAGGGCCGTCGATTGTAGAGGCTGTTCACTCTTCCTGCTTTTTGCTTGTCTGTTCGCGTGGCTTTGGAGATGTTTGGTCAGATGGTCTTTGCGTGAAAATGCCTTTCCACACTGGATGCAAACGTGGGTCTTGGATCCGGTATGAATTATGAAGTGCCTTTTCAAGTGTTCACTCCTCTTGAAGCTCTTATTGCAAAGTTCGCAAACAAAAGGCCTGTCTTCACTGAATTCAGTTTTTGGCAGCTCCGTCTGTTTCCTTTTTGCTTCCACCATGTTTGCGTCAAATTTTTGCTCTGGCTTGTGCTCTGAAACAAAACAATTACACAATTTAGAAGGTTACAGTTTTTAAAATTGTGT
The DNA here is from genome assembly GCA_018831715.1 of Matsumurasca onukii. NCBI lineage: Eukaryota > Metazoa > Arthropoda > Insecta > Hemiptera > Cicadellidae > Matsumurasca > Matsumurasca onukii. The sequence continues at coordinate 25,490,507 of CM032064.1, forward strand.
TCTTTACGAATCACCAAATTTGTCAGTTAACTGAGCAAGTAAAAGCTCAATCGGTTATACCACTGCATTGCAAGTTATTGTAGCTTTCCATCTCTAAACGCATTCCAAAATTAGCTCAAAACTAGCGTGAAATCAAATTAATTTTGCCAGTGGCTTTATTTTGCTAACACTGACCAACCAGGTTTAGTATATAGTTATAGTTAACACAACATGTTCAAACCAAAACCATTGTTAGGCATCAGTTTTACAGAAATATTACGGTCAGTATGAGAAATCAAAAGAAGGAAGTGAACTAGCTAAGTTTTCTAACTAAAGAACCATACTTATTAGTTATTACTTAGTATCTGTAGGTCAGACTTGGGGAAGTTACTTCAAAACGGTAACTGATTACAGTAAGAGTTACCCTTTGTAAAATGTAACTGATTACAGTTACAAGTTACCTAAAACCAACGTAACTGATTACCGTTACACTTACTCCAAAATGTAACTGACCAGTTACAAGTTACCCTCTCACAAGTTGAACATGCAATCGAATCGTAAAACGCATCAAACCAATGCTACAAATGTAAATGGTTTTCAAAATATATTTTTAGTATTTATATGTTGTGTAGTTTTTAGCTACAGGACATTATTTTGAGGCAGATTAAAGACAAATACCTTTTTGGAATAATCTAAATTATACATTTTTTGCCTTGGTTGACCTGAATGGAATAATTATGCCAGTAGGTTAATAGAACTGCTCTAAGATGGCCAAAAATTAAAATAGTTACCTAAGCTAAGCAAAGTTGTAGGGTTTAAACTGCCAAAGGAATTAAAATAATAGTACAGTAGACCCTCGATAGAACGGACTAATGTGGCAGAAGGGTGGTCCGGATTTCAAAAAATCCGGACGATCGGGGGGTTACCGATAAGCATATCCTGGTGCATTAGGATCGATAAAAATAGACTCAAGATGACGTAATTTGAGGTCCAGACCGGTTACTGACGTGTTTGGCTGAGCCACACACCTTAAAACCACTCACTCTCGTAGGCAGTACTCACACTGAAGGTCTTGCAAAATAAAAACACATCTAACGTTCAACAATGTATTTATTTTGTTCAAAATACTGTATTTTCACAATTTATGTACAATTCATATTTACAGTAAAAAAGGTTTCTAATTTAATAAAATGTCCGCCATTTGTCCGCTTTTTGTCCGCCATCGTAATCACACAATTTAATCACCCGACATACTAACACAAGTTATCACAATACAGATATCACATCACGAATCAGCTGCAGGTGACTCACTGTTGTTTACATTTGTGACAGTGCAGGGGCAGGAGGGGTGACTTGCGGGTGGGCAGTTGATACCCTGACATTATTGATCCACTCCCTGCTCCAGTCTGCACGGTGTATCCTGACAACCCCAGCATCGATTCGCAAACTCAGAACTCAGTTGCGTTTCTCGTAGCTCCGGTATTGTCAAAGTGACCTTAGTGCACTATATTGTCATTAAATATTGTTTAAATTACTAGCGTTTAACGTTGATGTTAAAAAATACTGTATGTAACAAAAAAATATGTTTTTTGTTTATTTTAATTTTTTTTGTGGTCCGGACCATCTTGAATCTGGTTGAGCGAGGTCCGTTCGAGCGAGCGTCTACTGTATATCAAAGCATGATAACCTTTTGCGCTCCAATGGCCAACTGAGTCCGACATCGGAGCGGAACGGCAAAATAGTCCAGTCCGACATATCGTTTATTGCACATAGCGCAAACTACCACTCCCTCCCCTCCTGACGCCAACTCTCGTGCAAGTTTGACAGCCCACGACAAACAGCCCGGTGGTCTAGTGGTTATAGTGACGGACAGTTGGCCCCTGTCTGTCACAGCGTGGGTTCGAATCCCACCCGGGTGCGCTCTGGTACAGTGCAATGTTAATCATTGGATCATTCGGTGCGGGGCCACAATGACCGCTGAGGATCACTGAAGAGAAAATGGCTCATCAAATCCAGTGAGTGAGTGGCACTTTTGAGCTCAGGGGCTAAATCCCGCAGAGGTGGTTCAATGACTGGTAATGCACCGCACCAGAGAGCGGTTTTGCTGAAATTTTACTCACGGGGACGGGGAAACCCATACTGGGAGGGTTTTACAAAAATTTAAAAGTAAAATTAGAGCGCAAAGGGTTAAACTCCTGTAAACCGGAGTAAGAACGTCATGACGTGTACTGTTACGTCTGTTTTTTTTCACCCCTGGCTCAGTATCAGTTAAATGTTGCCAGTTTAATAGAGAAACTAGATTAAAAAGAGGAAAGATATCTAGAACTAAATCATAAGTGTAAAATTTGGATTTTGAGTCGTACTTAGACACACTGTTTTTCGGCTAATTTTAACGTACAAAAAGTAACTTGTTTCATGTAAAAATCGTTGACGCTTAATTGTCACGGTTCCCCGCAATTTGTAAGTATGTTTCAAAAGTACCGATTAAATTACAAAGTTACAGTAAAATTTAACGATTAAAATTTTGTTTTTGTAATAATTACTACCAAGTCTGCTGTAGGTAATCATGAATATATTGGATCACTCCATTGGGTGCAAATAAATAAATAAATTAAACTCAATACCAACGTGACTAATGTTTAATGACTAAGCCCTTTAAGAAATCTATAATATTGTCTTAAACAAAATTGAATTATAATAGTTCTGAACATAATATATTGGTTTGTGTCAGAAATAGACGGTCTGAACAAGGCACAGGGTCTGAGGGTTAGAAGCATTGTCCTCGACCACTGTCTCATAAGAATAGTTTTACTTTAAGAGCAAACACAGAAATAGGTACTGAAAATTGTTCTGTAACTTTCTGTTTGAAATGTACAAAGGCCCCCAATGCAGGCTCAAAATCAGGTATCTACAAAGTATTTTTTGAACCAAGAGTAAGTATTGAGTAGGTATGAATAGGTATGGGTGGAACTGGATCATGATACAATGAATAGTGACATGATACTCTTAAATAATGTCCATAGCTAGGAGCGAACATCAGTCGCAAGATCTGATAGACTGCCTGTTGCTCCCCTCCACTCTCTCAAACCAGCACTTCCCCGTCAGCCTTATGCAGTGCTGGAGTTCCAGCAACCACTCTAACAGATTTACGACATGAGAACTGACCTTCTTAAGTTTTGAAGTCAACAATTAAGTTTAAGAGACCCAAAATGAAACCAAGCATGGTGTCTTTTAAGGAGAAATAAGATAATTACCTAATAAATGAAGTTCCAATGAGTCCTTTCGTGGATAGACCATATGGCATTCTGAACAACCATACAGAAGAGATCCAGCCTGATGCTCTGATGTCCGAATGCCAGATTGAAGTGTGTTCCCATTTTCTTTGCTTAATGCATTTGGCTCTTCTTTATCGTTAAAATCTGTTTCAATATTTTGTTGTTTCAAAACCTCTGCAAATTCTTTGATGTCAAAAGAAGGTTTAAATCTACTCAAATATTCTGACATCGCAGAGGCATTGCTTTTTACATTTATGTTAGAGCAGTAAGTAGAACAGCTGGGACTTTGGAGAATTTTATTTTCAAGTTTACTCTCGGTGGAATTCTTACCAATCTCTTTTGACGAGATGATATTCCCTCCTAAGAGAAAATCAGAGAACGACAAATCGGTCATGGTAGAAACACTTCTCATCACTACAGTTTTAGGGGTGATATGCACAATTTGGCTATCACTAATGTTAGGTTGATATCGAGAATAATTCATCAAGCCAATATCTAATGGTATGTCAGATTTTACAGTGGTGAGATCAGTGAAAACTTGGTTTGCATGATCAGCCCATGAACTTGTTGGTACTTGTGGTAAATTTTGTGAACTATGTCCTACAATAGAGGGAATAGTGGATTGAACTTCCTTCGAAATGTCTTGAAAATTCAATTCCATTGTCATACTTGAAGGTCTATTCATATTAGAAATATACATTGAAAGGTTTGCTTTCACAATGCACTAGCCTAGGCTTGGCTATAGATTGCCCGGACTGTATAAACAGTTTAATGGATTTACGTTACGAGTACACTTTAGGCGTAGAAAATAAACTTGGTCACTATTATTTAATCTGATTAAACAGTACCACGTTAGTCACAATACATAAGAAACGCATAAACAACACACTCGTACAAGCCGGTATTCGGTTTAATTAACTGATTTGTAGCAAAATTCAATATATCCCCTCCTGTCAAACTACACTTGTCGCCATCTTACTTTAAATTATTAATTCGTATCCTTATCTGAGTCTGCACAGATTATTTCAATCGATAAATGGGAATGCGTAGATATATCAAACCAATAATAACATTTAATGCATACATACATAATTTACACAACACATATTATATTAAATACTCATATAGGTTGTAATCACGCATGAATTGCAAAAGTAAAAGTAAGCTGACAGATTATTTATCAAATTTATAGATACTGTATAACATATCAATGTAATATTTTTTTTATTTGATTTGAGACACCGACCACTCATAGATGGTATTTTAAGGTGAGTATGGGATAAAGGGTAGTGTGGTGAGTGTTTTTGATGGATGATGAGGTGTAGTCTTGTTACAAACTACTAACTAGGGCCGACTGTTCCCCAGATTGGGTCATTAATTAATAGCCCAACGACCAATGGCCGGAATGGACCAACGGGAATGGCCATCGTGAAAAGTTATCACTGCGTCCAAGAATCGAACCGTGGCTGATTTGGTACGACGCACGCACTGTACCACTGAGCTATATTCACCCCCTATGTATTAATAGGTTTTGCATTTGTCCATTGTAAAATAGTTTTCTAAAATTATTAAATAATAAAGTACAGTAATTTAACATTAACTGAATCCAACCGTAAAAACGGTTTTAATAGAGACAGATATCTATTCATATACAGTAAAATATTATTTTAAATGTATAAAAACCCCAATTATATTTAATAGACATATTTTTTATAGATACCATTTAATGAGTTGTCCCTTAGATCCTACGAGACGTCCAACTATTTATAAGACTTATTCAAAGAGCCTATGTTCGCATTTGCGATTTGCTTGAATGAAGAAGTACACGTCCGTTGAAGGAAATGTTCATCGAAAAGCGCATAGCGTGAGCATCGTGCACAATAATTACATTTTCTACAGAACCTAAAGGCGGCTGTGATATATTCAAACAGTTCTCCATTAAGTGTTACGACCAAAGTGTATAATTTTTGTCCTGCGTTAAGCCCGGGTCTCACTTACGGATAGTCGCAGCGAATCACAGTGTACGTTTGCAACCGCTTCTCGTCTTGTAAGTTTCTGCAGTAGCCAAATACAGAACGAGTAGGAGCAGTTGACATAAATACTCAGAGGTAAGCTGCGACTATTCGCTAAGTGGATAATCCACGACTATTCGGGTCTCGGGAACATCCAGATGATACCCGCACCATCGTTTAGACATATCAGACCATCACCTGCGTGGTTCGTAAGTCACGTTAGGCCGTTGGTCCTTGTATTTCCATTAGTCATTGGGCTATTAATTAATGACCCATTCTAAGGAAGAGTCGGTCTTAGTTTGTAACAAGACTACACCTCATAATTAATAACTACCACTCATCACACTCATATATCCTTCACCACATATTTGCCTTAAAATACCCTCATGAGAGTGGTCGGCATCTCAAATAGTGATATAGTGAGACCTGTGTTTTACAGTGTATATTGAATTCACACTAATTATTTATAAATTTAAAACTTTGAAACCCGTTTCCCTCGCCCTGTATAATGCAAGCAACTAGTTTCACATAAAGCATTATATTAATAACATTAATATAATTACACCACATATATTAATAACACCAGGAGTTTTAAGTCCGAGTTTAGTCTTCTGAAACTGGATGGAACTACTGCTACGAATCACAAGGATATGTGTAACCTCTTCGCGGACTACTTTGCATCAGTGTTCAGACCGTCATCCGGAGAATCGCCGGTCTATTACTTCGACACAACACTTAATTTATCTGAGTTCCAGTTTTCATGTGAGGAAGTTGAAACTTCCTTGCCTCTCTCGATGTCAACAAGGGGCATGGGCCGGATGATATACCTCCAGCAGTCCTCAAATATTGTAGCTGCATACTTGCTCCCCACATCACGTTCTTTTCAACGCTCTATTGAAAAAGGATGCTTCCCTCAAAATTTAAAATTCAGCTTTATTACTCAATCCTGAAGAATGGTGACCAAACAAATGCTAGAAACTACAGGCCCATTTGCTCAAACCTGCCTTGCCAAGGTCTATGAATCGTTGGTGCTTCGAAGGTTGTCTTTTGCTGCAGAAATATCATCTCCTCAACTCAACACGGGTTTATAAAGGAAGGTCCGTGACCACCAATCTTCTCCTGTACCAGGACGACATAGTTTCCTCCTTCAATAGAAGTCATCAGACTGACAGCTTATATCTGGACCTCTCCAAGGCCCAGGATTAACCATTGCCTGCTGATCGCCAAGCTTGAGGCCTTGGGAATCACTGGGTCCTTCTTGGATGGTTTAGGAGTTACCTTGTTGGCCGCCCTTTGATAGTGAGATTTAGGGGAGAGAGGTCTTCACCTTTCATTGCATCTTCCGGCGTACCCCAAGGGTCGCTCCTGGGCCCCATCTTATTCTCCTTGTTTGTGAACGATATCCAGGAGGCTGTGGTCAACTCACGCTTGTTGATGTTTGCTGATGACGCCAAAGTCTACAAGGAAATCTCCATGGAGGCAGACAGTCGGCTTCTGCAGGATGATTTGGATGGTATTGACCGCTGGTGCCTGCTCAACGACATGGAACTCAACACTTCGAAATGCACCATCATTACTTTTAGTCGCTCTAGAAGCCCACTTCACTATGATTATAGCATCGGTGGATTGATTCTCACTCGCTCCAACACTGTAAAGGACCTAGGGGTGCTCATCTCTTCTACACTGAACCCGGAAGATCACATCTCGGCTGTTTGCAAGCGTGCGACCAGTGTCATGGGCTTCATAGTGAGAACAGCCAGAGATGGTTTTTCGCCCTGGACCTTAAGAACTCTTTTTGTGCACTTGGTTCGACCAATTCTAGAGTATTGCTCGCCTTCCTGGTCTCCTCACCAGATTGGACACATTGAGCAGTTGGAGCGTATCCAGATTCGCTTTCTCAGATTTGTTGGACTCACTTTGGGTTTCGGCTACAGGGATGTTCCAGTTGAAGATCTGCATTTACAGCTGGGCCTCTTGCAGCTATCGTCCAGACGCAAGATTGCTGATCTTATGATGCTGAAGAAACTGATCAGCTCTACCTGACTGTCCTGACCTTTTAGCGAAAATCAATCTCCACTGTTCCTGGTCTACTCGAACACCGACGTTGTTTCATAGGGAGTTCCAGGGTACTCTCTACGCCTACCATAGCCCTTTACCGAGACTTCACCGTTTGGGGAATAGCCTTCCTGACTCGATAGATCTCTTCTTCATGACTGAATCTCAGCTCAAGAAAAGACTAAGTCAAATCATTGAAATAATCTCCTGTTAATGCATGTTATATTTATTCATGTTATTGTCTATATATATCTACTTGTTATTTATTATATCAATGCACATATTTATCCATTGTTATCCACGCATAGACTATTTATCTCGTTATAATCTCATAGTCAAATTTTATGTTCTGTTATCTACCACGTTATATTTATATACATATATATCCATTGTTATCTACTTATACGCATCTATTTCTTGTTATTTAATCTAAAGTCAAATTTTATGCATTACTATGTTATATTTGTTATATATACAACTCCTGTCATGTTATCATTTTTTATTTTTGTCTCAAATACTGTACACATTATTACTATTACTATCACTATGTACTAATTTTTCTACACTATTTATTACCCATCTGTCTAATTCCAACTCTTCATCATCAAACTGTCTGTGTAATTTAGTCACTTGTTAACTGTTACCCATAACCACCCCGAACATTAAACTCACGAAAAGAATAAGATGTACAAAAAAAAAAGTACCACAATATTCAGATTGGATTGGACGATATAGACCTTTATATCAATAATTTAAATACTGTAATTTGTTTATCAAGCATGTAATTTTTTTGAAAAAGGTGTATACCGTTTATAAATAAATAAATAAATAAAAGCACAAGCCAAACCCCCATCCCCCCCACGTTTGTGCGTTACATAGCCATTGACTTGATATAGCGTAAGGATATTCCCTATCCACTACTCAAGATTCTGAATCTACGGTTTGTTGTAATCACAACTGAACCGTTTTGAATCTCTACCAGCTGTACATCATCAAAGCAAGCTGTCAACAGAATTGCTGTTTTGTTTGGTAGAGCCAGAGGTTGTCTGCTGTTACTGGAGTGAAGTCTTCTGTGTAACATGTTGTTGTGTTATGTTTGAATTGAGTGATTGAAGCAATGAACAATTACGTTTAGGAACACCCTACAGCAGACTAATATTAACCACTTTAGATGATAGTCATATCATATTTTGTTATTTGCTTACTAGACTAGTCAGATGTTGTTTTAGCTCCCAGTTTTATAAAGGTGAAGTATCTCTTGGAGGTAATGTGGATAGCTCATCTTGGCTAATTATATAAATGAATTCAGACAAAGATTACTTGCAGTTTATTCGATCGAAAACAACTGAAAAACTGGAACTATGCTTCTACTAGTAAGTAAAATTGCGTCACCCTACCTTAGTTTATTTTCTAAAAACTAATTAAAATTACCTTTTTGTGATGTGATTTTTAAAAACTAATTGTTATGCAGTCAATAACCAAGACTGTTATTTGGCATTGACAATTGTCAGAGGTTCCAGCTTAAGATAGAGTTAAGTACATAACTGTCATGAAAATTATTTGTTGATAAAAACAAAGTGCTCTGTGGAAGACATAAACAGAGTTATGAATGTAAATTAATAGTCTAGAGTTATAACAAACACAAAAAATAATATAATAATAAGTGAACGAAAAAAATAAATTACATCCACAAAAAATATCACATTAGTTTTAACCATCAAATTAATAAAAATTGCTTGTTGCAAACTATACATTCAGTAAAACAAAACCTAACTTATTCTATTATTTTATTTATTAGATTACTCGTGACATGTAAATTTAATTTTGAATACTCTTAGTTTGAATACTCTATAGACTATCGGTTACATGACAGTTTCTACGTGCTGCAGTTTCACAATGTCCCTAGAAATTACTAATATTCTAGATAATTCTGAGTAGTTGCTAAATTGTACAAAACCTTTTGAAAACACAACAAAAGGATAAAATTTGGACTTTTTCAAACCCCTAATGTTTTGTTACTTCTCAAATTAAAATTATTGTCAAGCAACTTTATTAAGCATCGTCTAAATATATATTTAGACCAAAACTGACGTTAAGAAAATTCCTGTCCGTCTGTCTGTAACACTTTCAAGCCATTTTGCAAACTCCAGCCAAAGTGGGCTCTGAAAAGGTTTTTACCCCCAGCGGCACACTCTGCGGTATTATGGGTATACATCAAATTTATTTGGGTTCTCCGTCCAGATGTATACCCAAATAAATTTTTATCCGGGACCTGTTCAATTATTTCACTTAATTGTTTATTGCACACAAAAAAATGTAAAAGCCAGACATAGTATGAAAGAAACAAACAAAATAAGAAATAACAAAGTAGTTTTAAACTTATAAAACAGATTAATCTGGCCTAAATTATTCAAGGTGTATCAATCAAAATGTTCTGCTTCCAACTTGTGATTATTACCGGAATCCCAGTCCTGCTCCAATCACAAGTTCTCCTGATCTTGCACCCACCGATCTTAACCCAAAGTGTCAACCTTTCGAGCTCACCTCCTAACCTGCCTACCAGAACCCACCATTTCCAGTGACACTAACACTTCTAACACCCAATCATAGCCACCTTGTTGCCACCTTACACACAATTCAGCTATCTATACTGCTCTCACCATCACACCACAGCATATCCAGAACCTTCAGTGATATCCTAGATGACCTGCTTCCAACTCTCAAAATCATAACCACCTTTGCCTACTCACACCACAGAACCAGCGGTAGGAATCAGTCCATCCCTTGTTAGAACTATGCTAGCTGATAGGGCAAATGTGCGACACACTGAGGGATGGAAACAACTACCATGTCAGGAACCATGAAACTTTTAATCCGCGATTCCATCAAGGGTACTTACTAAACATCTGACCAGTCTTAGGGTAAAAACACAGTGGAGCATGGCAGGTAGCCGGTAGCCTAGCTGGTCGCTTGTTGCTTGCTGGCTGGTTACCTAGCAGGAAGCTGGACATACACAGTGGCGCCGGTCATTAAGCTTGTTGACAGCGAAATGGCGGACTCAAGTAGTGATGAAGACATTATTTTAGACTCTTCTGTAAATAAATGGTTTTATAATATCAAGTGAGTGCAAGTGAGTCTCAAGTGCATCCTGTGAACCAGGAAAGAAAGGATTTCCGTGTCGCTACAAGTAAGAGACATTTCAAAATGTACTTTAAGCAAATCTATTATTTACACTGACTAATATTGTAATGAAATTGTGAAGAAATATGAGGGAACTGGCACTACAAACAAAATTAATGCATTATTAGCCTATAACAGAAAGAAACAAAAGCGAGATCAACAGCTTAAAATTAGTCATTAGCTATTTTATTTTTTCTTTTAATTAGAATTTAAATTCATTAATTCCCTGTACTTGTACCTTTATTATTATGTAGGCTAATATTTTAATATGAACTGTAATTTTTAATTTGTGATTGGTCATTGATTTTGTAATTATCTGTAATTTATAAATTGTGAAGTTTTAGTTTCATTTAAATTGAAATTGTATTTTTAAAACATAGTTATCTCTCAAAATTCCGTCAGTCAGTATCTGTCTGGTTAGTACCTGCTCAGATTACTTTATACTGGGGTACATCAAAAGAGTTGTTCACAAAATACTGGGCAGCTTTGTAGTTGTCCAGATGTTGATCACACTCCGTTCCCCACCAGGGGGGTTGGATCAGATATCATTTTAGGGGATCTGAAGCAGGGTAGACCCAGCGACTTCAGGAGGCTTGCCATAATCTTGGGAAGAACGGTCCCCAAGTGTTGGCAAGGCTCTCCATGTCTTGGGGTTAGAGTCCCCTAAGTGGTTGTCAGCGGGCTTGTTGCCGCACCCTCATGTTTGTCTGGTCAGCCGAACAGTCCATTCTCTCCTGAATCAGACTTCCTTTCATTCGGTGGTAGCGCCAATATGCCCAACAGGCAGAACAGGCGTGCATAAGGGTAACCAGTCCCTGACCACTTGATCCCCTCAATCTAACATCTATCTCTCAAAATAATGTAGTCTAATTTTCTAATGTATTTTGCCTAAGTAACATTTTAGTCTTAACTGCAATTCATAATTTGTAAAAGATGCATTTTCATTTCTTTTGTAATTACAATTTCATTTAGAAAAATTGTTTAGAATAATATCTTGCACTTGCTTGAAAGTCTGACCTTCCCGAAACCGGTAGCTTGGCGATGTAAACAATCGACCTGGCAATTGTGGTGGCTTACTGCCTTTCACTGCTACCAGCCCTGCGCCACTGTGCGCTGACCCGCTAAACTTTAGTGTAATTCTACATCGGTAAGAGTGGCGACCAGGCTACCAGCTACATTCCATGCTCCACTGTGTTTTACCCTTAGTCGTAGAACATCAGACTGGTAATCTCGTATATCACAGGTCTTGGGCATTTCAAAATCACCTAGCAAAATGGGTCTCCATACAGAAGATACTAGTTGTAGGTTATGTGAGCGTGCTCCTGAGACCGCAAAACCGTTCTTATCGAATCTGAGTCCCTCGAGGCCAAGAGGGTTTCTGGGGTCGTGAGTGGCAGGAGTTACACCCATCTGAATTGGGTAGCGCGATCCTCAAGCTTTGTAAGCAAACGGGGGTGGGGCTGCCTAATTAGGAGAACAATGAGCCAGCACAATAAACCAAAGGGTTGACGTGCACGTGGTCTTGAGCTACTTTTCCCTAATAATTCAAATTCAAATTGATTTATTTCCTCAAATACAGTTTTACAATTAATACAAGTTTGTTGAACATAATAAAGCTTCTCTTAAGGTGACTTGCCAAGTATATTTAAAACTAAAGTTTACAACTGTTCACAAATTATATTTAACATAATTAAATTACATAACTATATACAATCACTGCTACAAACTAATAAACATAAACGGAGGAAATTTAGGGCCTCTAAGACAAATGCCTGATTAGAGGTTCCGTAAATCTTCGGTAACCTACTCACACCGTACACTGAAAGGTTCCCTTGACTCTCACTCATTTATCGATCCTTCCCCCACCACCAACAGTTTACATTGAATAATGGACTGAATAGTTGGTAATGATTAATCATCAATGAGACCTAATTTTTTTATATTGCAACGTTCATTCAATAGGTGTTGGCCATGTATAGTGACTATCAGAAAACATTGCATAAGTTTGTTACTTCATGATTCGTTTGGTTTTGTCCGAGATGTTTTCGTACATTTACAACATTTTTCTCCCACCGTCTAGTACTTTCCACTATTACATTTATAGGTCAAATAAAAATACTCATTGAAAACCTTGAAAACAAATAGTTGTTACAAAACTTGTCGAACTCATATTTGAAAAAAAACAATACAATGTTTTAAAATAAGCTTGATGATACAGTGGGGGGAAGGGAAGTCTTTGTACATTAACGATTGTTCGGTTTATTGGAAGTAGCACAGTTGACAGTTGATTTGGATTAATAGACCTGATTGAGAGTTGCACGGGGGTCACAATCAGTTGGGTAATTAGGCCTAATTGATGAACTGGTTGAGGAAGCTGCTGAACTTGTCATGCTTACGAAACTGAATCTTAACTGTCAACTGGCAATACATCTGCAAAACTGCAGAGGTTTACACTAAACCAGACTTTTGACTGATCACCTACTGAAATCCTGAGCACAATTTAAACGGGTATTTGTAGGAAGTGTGATCAAATAGTACCAGGACTAATGTTCAAGTGTCTACAACAGCTACACATCTATGAACTTGTCTCATTTAAAACTGGTCCTTTCCGGTGTTGTTTGCCAAACAGTGGCTTTTTGTTATAACGGTCGAATGAGTAGTTAGTTTTTAATGAAATTAAAATTAATTTTCCTTGCATGATATGTGGTTTAACTTGCAGTAAAATACCTCGTAAGTCTGAGGTCAAAGGCCAAAGCGACGTTGTGAGCGTAGCAAATTACAAATTGCAAAGGAAATTTGCTTCACTTATGCCAGCGGGGCTCTAGCACAAATCTATGTGTTGGCCTGGTTTGAATATTTTGAACTGATAAAGACTTGGAACTTACAAAAGCTTTGCTCTAAAAGTGTTACATGTTTGACCAAACATATCTGTCATGCTAAATCAATTTCAGTATATTGTTCACCCTTGTCTTAGATCCTTTTTCAAAAAACAAAAGAACAACTATCCATGAATACATTTTTAATTTGAATTCCCTGCTCTCCAGAGAACATGTAGGAAAGTACACCTTTTACAATGAAAGTGACAAGATGTTTTTGTTTGATGAATTCTTGGTCACACCCACCAAGTACTGTCAGTACTGTCAGTACTTGATCCATACGATGCTCTGTGTGAGTGTGTGTGTTGCACAAGTGTGCAGATGTGCAGAAGCGCAACGCAATGCAAGAGAGGTAAAGCGAAGACAGTTTCAGAATCAATCAATCAATAAAATCTTTATTTGTTTTGTATGTACATACATAAATAGTGTCAGTTCTTAAATTAAGTTTTTTTGTTTCAAATTAATATTACCATACTAACTTTAGTTCATGATATTAATTTGAAACAATTGATCGACAAATTGATCAAACAATTGAATGACAAGTGTTGTCTACCTGACCTCGTCTTGAGTTAAATATAACTTTGGATAAACTTTCACTTATATCACATCAAATCATACGATCTTGCGCTGCTTAGAACTGTTACGACGAGCTTGATCTCTTGTTTGATAGCTTACAACCAGGCTTGAGCTTCCAGTCTTGGAGTACAAGATTATGGACCGGTTTTGGGTGTCAACAATCTCAGGATTTTAGGAATAAATATTTGAAGACAGTATTTTTCTAAGTGAAATGATTGTTTTGTATTCAAAGCTTTATTATGTAGCAATGCAATTTACTTAACAATCCTGAAACTCCAAAATGTTAATAATTTAGACTTATTCTACATTTGTATTGACATAATTATAAATAAGGATTCAAGTAAACTATTGACAAAATATCTAGTTATTTGCAAATTTTGAAACTATACATGGCATAATGTAATATGTTCTAGTTGAATAACATTTTCTTCTTATTAGAAAATTTTCTATTAGCGATTGTATTTTGTTATGTATTGGTATGAAAATGGTGAATCTGAAATAATGCCCAAATTAGAATATTTGTAACTGTGCGTTATTTATACTATTCATACAAGCTTTTGGTACCATCTTTTTTGGTAATAATACAAAATCATATTTTCTATACTTTCACACCCATATACTGCATAGCTGCAAACAAAATTTTATTTGACAAATAAAATTATAACTTTACCATAAAAGAATACAAGATCTTTATCTCCTTAATTGATAAAACAACCCCCATTGCTTTAGAACTTACCGTTTTAAAGTTATTTAAGTTTTCTTTGTTTGAGTTTGTTGTTGACAATGGGAGGATTTCAGAAGTTGAACTATTATTGCGGACATTTTCCATCGTTAGTGAACAAAAAGGATCACGATTTAAGTTTAATTGTTTAGTTTGGAATTTCCTTAACGATATGACTCAATTTGTATTTAAATAGAAACCATAGCAATTAAATCAGCTGATTTTTTTACTAACTGGGATTCCTAGGATAAAAAAAGTAAATAGGTCAAAACATGAAAATAAATAATTGTAAAAAATATTAATACTGTATAAAAGAAGGTTTTGTCTAATTTAAAAAAGGTGAATGAAATCTTGTTTATGTTATAGGAAATTTGCTAAGATTTACCTTAGTGCTTGTGGCTTCATGTTGACTGCTTTAATAGTGACATGGTTAACAAAATTAGACATCTAAATCTAAGACATCAGTACCTACTGTACTGATAAAAAAATAATCCTGTAAAAGTGAGCCATTTAAGACATAACATGTCCACGTCCAATTATTTAAAGGAACACAATGATAAATTGGCCTTTCTGGAAGAACAGAAGAAAACAATGCTAATGAATAGGTTACGAAAGTATTTATTATTAGTGATAGTGAATGTAGATAATGAATGTCAGTTAAATAAAATAAAACTTAGGATAAAAAAAGTAAAATGATACAAGTATTCTATTAATTTAAAGGATTTGATACTGCGGCACTAATAAACAATATACAGGGTGTCCAGTAATTAGGGGATCAAACTTCACCAGGTGGTTTATCAGCTCATATCAAACAAAAAATGTCCTATAACACATAGTCCTATCTCGCTTGGTTTTCTGTCTGTCTGCGTTTTTCACTAAATAGTTTTTATCTCCGAGGTCAATTAAGTTATAAACTAAAAACTTTGCACACTTATTAGTACATTTAAAACCAATATTTAAACAATAAATTTGACTAATTTTCACTTCTGGGTTAAAATGTTGGCCTTATTAAATTTTGTAACCTTAATAACTCAACAACTTTAATCTTTATGGTAAACAGACAAGAATAACAATATGTGGTAAATGTAAATACATTTACATAAATATAAATACATTTACACAAATATAAATACATTTACATAAATATAAATACATTTACATATTTTAAAGTGTTTGTAAATACACTGAGACTGTTCTGAGACAGTTAATAACGGAGAAATTTAAGTTTTCCTGAGTGCACTCCTATGTTTACATATGTTTCTTAAATGTAAGCTCAGGAAAACTTAAATTTTTCCGTAATTAATTGTCTCAGAACAACAAGTTTGGTCTAAAAATGTTTGTAAATACATTTTCCACATATTGTTATTCTTGTGTATTTACCATAAGGATTAAGGGATTTGAGTTATTAAGCTTAGAAAATTTAATATGGCCACCATTTTTAAACCGGAAGTGAAAATTAGTCAAATTTATTTTTTAAATATTGGTATTAATTATACTAACCAATGTGCAAAGTTTGAAGTTTGTAACTTAACTGACCTTGGAGATAAAAATTATTTAGTGAAAAACACAGACAGACAGACGGAAAACTAAGCTGAGATAGGCCTATGTGTTATAGGAAATTTTTGTTTATTATGACTTAACAAATCGGCAGGTGAAGTTTGATTCCGTAATTACTGGACACCTTGTACAGTATATGTACAATACTAATCTGAAACTAATAAACACAAATAACCTGTTGACAAACATATCAAACAATTGGCTTAAGAAATTTCCAAACACTTCTCTATGAAAAAGAAAATTTTGTTGTTTTGTTTTCTTACTTTTTTTTAAACTTCTGATTGTACATTTTACTGAACGTTCTCTTTCAAAATACATTTAAGTTGACAAAGTTACGGACTAGTAGTGTAAAGACAATACTATGTCACTCTCAACCTTCATTGCAATGGACATTGCACAGCTCAATCGTAAAACCCATATTGGGGTGAATACAGGTACATCTGGATGTGGCAATAATACTGATAAACACAACTCAAACCAATTACCAAATGGTACTAACTAATCCAAGGCATAGACTGATATGCCTTTTGTACATGCATTTCTCTTGTTTGTCACGTACAGGTCTACACAGTGGCAGTTTGCTCAATAGGAAAAGTATCCTTGAGTAGTTTGTATTCTACACCAAAGGTCTAAAATGCTTCATAAACAAAAATTCTGCTTTATGGATGGTTGCATCAATTTGAAAAGTGAACTGTTGAAAACCTTGTGTTATTTATCCATTCAATGTTTCAGTTACGGAATCCTAGTGTCAAAAAATCCATGGACTTTTATAATGTTCTCGTTTACGTTGACGTTGGCTTGCTCCATTGGTTTACTAAATTTCCGCCAAGAAAAAAACCCAATGAAGCTGTGGATCCCGCCCGGGTCAGAGTTTAAGCGGGACACGGACTGGTTCATGAGTGGGTTCGGAGAGGGGTACCGTGTGCAGGCTGTCTTGCTCACTGCTCCAGACGTGTTGCAGCCTGCTGTGTTACTGCAGGTAAGCTAACGATGCATTTGGCAAGAAAAGTATGAATCTTGATAAACTGACCCTACCTGAAATGACCCTATTGAAGGAGTTTTAAATGTTGAAAATGAATGAATGAAGTTAATTTCTCAAAATATTTACATTTTTATACATACATAATAATAAAGAGAAATTGACTGACCACATTACTAGTAGTATGGTCAGTTCAACAAAACAACTTAATAACACAACAGTTCAGCAATATTTATATTACCCTTTAAATCGAGCCTCTCTGCAGCTTATAACTAAACAAGTATGTACATGAGGATACATCTAATGAAACTAAATTGAGCTGGTAAATTTATATACAGTTATTCTACAACAAACAAACGGAACTTAGTTTCCAAAAAAAACCATTTCCTAGATAATAAAATACACAGTACAATTATACAGACACGATCTTACTAAAATGCTGCTATGTTCGTAAGATAACAAAATATTTGTACTTAAAAAGGCTTTTACTGTGTTGAATGTGTCTAGATATTCATTTATACTGTAAGGATTTTGGCAAGGCTTAGATAAAGATTTTGAAAACCCTCCCCACATAATGCACAGTAACGGTAGGCCAATGCTCCTTCCTCAGACATGTTATGTAATACAAAAACAACTTCTTAGTTGTATATCATATGAATAGTTTCAGCTTGTAGATCAAAATGCAGTAAACTAGACAAAGGGTGCCCATAGGGTATCTTCCCTAACATACAGGGAGGTTCAGGGACTCTGCCCCTGAAAAAATGTACCCTATGAAACTCCCTTTTGTACGTTCTGGAGAAAGATACCATACTTAAAGACTTCATTTTTCTATTGTAATTTTGTAGAATTAGCTTGAAAATCAAGTTAATTATTCAATATGACACTTTTCCTTGTGATGATGCTCTCTCGTCTTGGTCTTAAACTACTTGTATAACATTAACCACAAGATTTTAATACAAAAGGTTTAAATACAAATTTTCAAAGACTTTTGAATCTCTCTGTATAACACAGTGGTACTACCACTTGACTCAACCACCTCTGATCCCAATAACGAGATTGAAAGAAATGCATTTACTTGAAACTTAAAAGGCAAATAATGAAATACTAATATTTTGTTCTAAAATATATATATTTTAAATTTGCTTTATTGAGAAACATTAAAAATAATTTTTCTTAAAAGCCAAGGGGTCATGTCCCCCCTGCCCCCAAGTATGGGTGTCCATGAACTAGTCCTGCAAAGGTTGAATCTAACAAAAATGGCAACATTTCAAAGTTTGAAATTCTCAATCTTTATACCATGGACTTTTTGCACTTGTACCTGAAAAAAACAAGGATTAGTTAACTCTGAACATTACACGAGATATTGATTATGTTTTGGGGAAGTTAAAACAGATAAAATACGTACTGTAATTTCATGAAGTTAAAAAGTTCAAATAGTTGTATCAGAATCAAACATTTTCATTTCATATTGTGCAATACATACAAAAATAGGTAGTGTCATGTCAAATGCTATTGGGAACAAAGAAAAAAATAGAACTTTAGAAGATAACAATAAAATAGCATATCCTAGATTTAAAACTTAGCGTAGGCTTTTTACTTTAATTTGAAACAAGGTATTAATCTAGAGACTTATGACTTTTTTGTAAAAGATATTTCTTAACAAAATTTCTAAAACATTTTTTCTCCACATAACTTTAATGTTTTTATTAATTGTGGCAAAAGGTTAAAAACTTTTATCCCATACGAAACGCTTTTTTAGTGTAAAAAGTCAAATGGAGTTGAGGAAAGTCTTATTTCTTTACTTTTATAACAAAAATAAATTCTATTTATTTTGTTATAAAAGTGACAGCCGCCTCTAAGATCAAATTTGTGTAACTGATCTGATATACAAATAATACACTCTAAGATATATTTGATCATATATCGTAAGAATGTTCAATTCAGAGAAGTTTTTCTTAACTGACTCTATCCTCCCTGGGTTTAACACAATTCTTAACGCTTTCTTTTGTATTACCAGGATTTAATCAAGATTTCTTTTTGAAGTGCCACTGTATATAGCCAAGCCATAGGCAAAGTGTAAGTGTACATGAGCAAAATAAATTGATCTTAAAGTTTCAAAACTACAACTTACCTTGAGTAAACTTAACAGTTAGCCAATCAGAGACTGAAGATGGTACTCCACAGCGAGACCAAAATATTTCAGGCTAATTATGAAGTTTTATTTACATGCCTTTGTATATGTTTATTTAAGCGAGATGATCTAGTAAAAAATGAAATAATTTGGAATTATTAAGTAATCTGGGGGAAAACAAGAAAATTATTAGCTTTTAGTTCTCAAACAGTCATTTTAAGAGGGAAATGAAGCTCAAACACGGTGTCAATAGTTTAAATTTGCGGGGAACCCTGAGGGCTTGTCCACTGGGAAGAGGAGTGGAAAAGTGAGCGGCAGAGCAACGCTGATTAGTCATTACCCTCTTGAGCTACTTGTCAACACTTTGCAAACCACAGGAATTAACAAATGACAGGAAAACGTAATAGTAGACAATAGACATGCAAGAAGTTCTGTAGCTGTGTCTCGGTAGTCTTTCATCTTCCTGCCATCAATGCCAGAGTGCTAAATCACTTGCTTGACAACAGTAAAATGACTTCTTTTGAAGTTCTTCTGAAACAAAATCTGTCCGAAGTACTGAATTGAGTATTATCAGATACTTAAAGATAAATGAAATTGTTAAGCGATAAGGTTTCCGAAAGTGATGTTTACTGGTTTCAGATGCTTGAAATACGCAACAGAGTGGTGGAGAGTTCCCTGCACAATGTCAGCTGGCAAGACGTCTGCTTCAGGTGAGGTGCCTCAGGGCGTAAGGCAAAGTGCTTTGTTTGAAGTTAATTTTTCACAACAATGTTAGAATTTCTTAGGTTGAAATATTACGTTTTTCATAGTTTTTAGTGAACAAGAAGAACACGATGTTATGGAATCTGCAATGTTGTGGATGAGGTTGTGTCCTAGGCAGTCAAAGGCTTTACTAAAGTCAAGCATGATTCCAGTTATAAGTCTTCCTGATTCTAATTGGTCACATATAAATTCAGAAAGTTTTGCCAATGCAGTTACAGTGGATCTGCCTTTCACGAACCCATGTTGGCAGCTTGTCAAAAGGCTGTGGTGCTAGAGATAGTCCATTAGTCTCTTAAGCACAATTTTCTCTATTACCTTAGAAAAGGTAGATATTAGAGATATTGGTCTATAGTTTTCAGGGGTCATTCGAGAGCCATGCTTGGGTTTATTTATTTATTTCAACGGCAAACACCAGTTATACAAAATTATGAACAGTTGACAACAGTGAGAAATATAGAAATGATAAAATATGAATGCATATAATAATATAACACGGTGGCTGAACAAGAAACAAGAAACAACAAACATGCACTAATAATAGATAATTGACTGGAAAACCAATGTGCTACAACATGAATAAAAAGATAGCATAACAAGATAAATCTACAAGCAACAATGAATAGAATTGAATAATAATTTAAAAACTTAACAATGATTAAATAATAAATTAGTCTAATATGAATTGCGCTTTAACTGAAGTAACATTGGATAGATCTATAAGTAATAACAAACAATAAAATTATGTGGGCTACATTAGACAAACTGTTGATAGCATAATTTGCACTTTCACTGAAACAAGATCGTAACCTTGACACTGGTATGTGGCCCACCAGTGGCCCACTGGTTTGGGATATACTTTTGCCATTTTAGGGCCGATGGGAAAATTCCGGAATTGAGCGATTTATTAATTATGCATAGCAGTGCAGGTGAGATAACATCACTACAATGTTTGAGTAGCTTAGAAGATACTTCATCGATTCCTGCAGATGTTTTAGACTTCTTTTAAAGTGGTTTGGGAAAGTTCGCTTAGCCTGAAATTTGTTGCAACGGGAGTTGGGGGTTAAATTGGTTTCCATTTGATGCTGGTTGTTGATAGTCAGTGTTTTCTCTGCAATTTTAGTAAAGAAGTCATTAAAAGTCTCAACAATGTCGTGGGGGTCAGTCAGTAAATTTGATACTAGATGGAAGATTTATCTGGGTTACATAACGGATAAACACTGCTTTGTTTAGTAAATCAATAGTTTTATTTCCAATTTTTTATAAGAAAGGTTTAATCAAATTCAATTGGAAACATCTTTATTGATCTCTTTATTATTTCACATTCAGTTAAATAACTATTAAAAAACATGCTGGAAAAATAATATTACAGTTTCAAATTTCAGATAGAATTACTCGATAACATAAGATTCACCTTGATTACAATACTCTTAAGCGCATTACAAGGTTGACTTGTTGACTTTTCATAACACAATAGACATGGAAGACTGGTTGAAGTGACAGATTTTACATGAAAGTTTTTAGCAGACAAAAAATGTGCATCGTACATACTTCCTGATAGATGAGTTCTTAATTGCTAATTGATGCTTACTATTATTGAAGGTACTTTATTTTCTAAAGGAAATGGTATAAAAAAACTGTTCTATCCATAAGAAACTGACCCAAAACTAAAAGTTTTCTCCCTTGTTCTGTAAAATGAAATCACCAGGACTCATGAATTTGTACGAGTATTGTGTAGTACAAACTGTCAAGGCCAAAATGCAAAGCGTAGCTCTAGCTTCTTACTCAGCAAACTGCAAACTGGTTGTGAAACCAGCGTTGATTACAGCAATTACTGGTGTCTGGGGTTTCGGATAAACAGTGATTGTGTAACGTTGTGTCCTTGATGAGGGAATCTCATTACCGACACTGAATCTCGTCATACTTGTAGCACTTGTCAGTCACACGCGCGCCAATGCTAGGTGTTAGAATGACAGGACAAAATCCCTTAGGAATTTAAACAAGTTTTACATTTTATTTAAAACTGCGCGTGTCACAGAGTAACCTTCAAGAGTCAAAAGATACACAACTTTTGTGACTACAAATTTCCCCTATATTTCACTCTTTTGTTAATATTAGTGAACAGAGCAAGGAGACAAAGGAAAATCATTAATCAGAGTCTAGGTCATGTAGGATATCAAAATAACCGTTGCTGTGTGTAGAGTGCTCTACTAAACATGGCAGAGTTTCAAGATGAGGAGGTACCTGAAAAACGACCTGAGTCCAAAAAACCTGTTTTGAGAAAATTAACTTTGAAAGTTAAACTTATAATATAGTATTATACTTTGTAATTTTTTACTATAGTAAAAAGAAATTTATTAGAAAGATTAATTCATCTAGTTTAAGCTTATTTATTCCAAATATTCATTCCCTTTTCACTTTGATAGATACGATCAAAAATGGAGAGCCATGTCAGAGGTCGTTACCCATAGCTTATCTGAAAGTCATGAATCTTTTAAGTAAACTTTCATCCAATTTCAAATTAATTTTAGTTGGTTTTGTAGTTTAATAGTAAGAAACCGAAAATGTTAAAATAAAAGGTTTACAGTCAAGATACTATAATATTTTATATAATTATCTTACATATAAGGTTACTATGGAATTCATAATGCAAGAATTTCTTCAAAATATTCTTATAATTCTAACGCTTAACATATTCTTAAATTCTTAACATTCTAATATAAATTATAATTATAATTTTTATAATTTTCAAACGCTGTTTTATTGAGTTAAAAATCTTTAAAAATAATAATAATAAGTTTTAGCCTGTCTAATCACTAGTAATTACAAGCATGGTGTGTAAAAACAGCTAATCTCAACAATATTGTTTCCCTCCACAACAAAATTATAGCTGATTTCCTAAACATGTGTATAGAAAAAATGTCATAACTCAGCAAAGAACAGATAGGCTAGTCAAATTAGACAAAAAAAGGGCAGTTAGCGGAAAGATTAGGTACAGTCCTTATTCTTTTTGATCTTTATGTTTTCGAGGTCGCTGAACACGAATTTAAGGTTTGCTGATAGATATTTTGGCTGGAACATTGTTTTAGTTTTGGCCTAAATCTCAGTACATATGCATTTTATTGAAAAATGTGCCCAATAATAAATTAAAGCTGACAAAATTTTCCACAAGTTTTATATTTTGACACATTTTTCTCCATTTCCAGTATTTACTAATTAGAGCACACAGAAAACCCTGCAGAATTTTCAATTATTGAAAATATTTATACCTGCTTTTTTATCCGCTTTCATGGAACAAGCCGTGTAAAATAATTTGACTATTTATAAGCAATTGTACAGGTTGACATTAAACTTTATTCTTATACTATAATGCTATAATATACAGGGTGGCCCATAAGTCAGTTGACCGACATGCATTCAAAGAAATGAAACTTATCGTAGGGATCAAATCGAGAACAAACGACGTAGGTATAAAACACCACAGATTAGTTTGTCTACTCAATACAATTTTTGTGTACTCACAGAGATAAACTGCTGGAAAGGAATATATAGAAAACTTAAGACTCTCTATAGTTCTAATAATTCTGTGTGACTTGATAGTAAGTAAAGCACAAAGACAGATTTAAAATATTTCAAAATCAAAAAAGTAGATATATACAAAGCTATTTTGGTACAATAAAAATTGGGTTTTTCTTACTTTGGTGCCACTCTTTATTCATTGAATAAACAGTAAAATTAATAAAATTGAAGATGAACTTGAATGAGCCACTTGCTGAATCTGACTGTTTGAGACATTTTAATTTCATTGACTACTGACTACTTGATAAGATCAAAACCATTGATGACTTAAAAAAATAGTATGATCAAAAAATCTCAAAACCCGTAGTACTTGTTATGTTTTGCTGGTAAAAACACTATGTTGAACCGAAATGGATTTCTATAGCACTATTTCGATGTAGAATTAAATTTGCAACAAGGTAGTAGTCTTAAGTTCTTCTAAATCTTGGGTGTTGTTGAGATAAATAGATATTTTCGCTCAAAAATTAAAAATGTCTTTGTTTGTATTTACAGAGTTCTAGACGCCAAAATATAGACTTGACCAAAGATTTGAAGGAACCATGTGAGGGTCAAAATTTGTTCTAAGAATATATATATATTTATTATGATTATCTGATTTACCGAGCTATGACCTCCTTCTCGCCGAAAACACGTAATTTTATTATTTTTTATGTCTGTTCACGAATTACTTTTGAACGCGAGCATCATTTTACACCCAGTTTGCTGATTGGTAGATCTTTACTCCATAGTGTCCCATTTAAATATCTTTTGATCAGACTTATATTTCTATATAAAAAGTAAAAACCTCAAAAATTCTCAAATTCCATGTACTTGTTATGTATTTTACGTGGTAAAAACACTTTTTGAACCGGAAATGGATTTCTATAGCACTATTTCGATGTAGAATTAAATTTGCAACAAGGTAGTAGTCTTAAGTTCTTCTAAATCTTGGGTGTTGTTGAGATAAATAGATATTTTCGTCTAAAAATACTCAAAAAATGTCTTTGTTTGTATTTACAGAGTTCTAGACGCCAAATATACACTTGACCAAAGATTTGAAGGTACTTTGTGCCAGTAAAATTTAATTTTCTTTCAGAAAATATATATTTGTTATGATTACACACATATTTACCGA
This sequence comes from Matsumurasca onukii, assembly GCA_018831715.1. Classification (NCBI taxonomy): domain Eukaryota; kingdom Metazoa; phylum Arthropoda; class Insecta; order Hemiptera; family Cicadellidae; genus Matsumurasca; species Matsumurasca onukii. The sequence goes on from CM032064.1 coordinate 25,515,300, forward strand.
GCTATGGTCTCCTTCTCGCTAAAAACACGTAATTTTTGCATTTCGTATTAGTTTTATAGCCATAGAAACTTTATTTTCAATATCATAAACCTGGTTATGATAAGATTCTGTGAATAGCTATGTTCTCAAAAAAAAACGTATTTTATAGCTTTAAAACTTTTATAGATTCTGTAAACAAGTATAAAATGTCCAAAATGTCATGCTGAAACGTGTACCCATGCGTGCTTAGTGGTATAGGTCTCGCTTTGAATTATATAAAATAGTTAAGGTACAAGGCTAATTAAAATTGAATTTTCTACAACGTGGTTTCCATAAAATGTTTTATGAACTGTTAAAAAACGATACATTTTACGCAAACACGGGTTTTCCCGAATTTTAAGCTGATGATGTTTTCATTTCGATGTGATGGATGTATATGATATGATAATGGTACCGTTCTGTCCAGAACATAACTTACTCCAAAATTGTACCCTGATACGTTTAAAAATAAGTATATTTCTGGAGAAATTTCAAAACAATCAGACACTTTAAGGGTAAGCGTGAACACCTCAAATCTGAACTGCATTTGTGTTAATTTCAACATTAATAAATTATGTACATAACCGTACAAAAACTTTAACTCATAAATAGTTCAGAAAATAGCTCGCCCGACATATTTTAAAACTTTTGTTAAAGGAAAGGCAAAGTTAGAAAACACAAAATTGACAGCAAAATAAATCTCTACTAATTTGCCTAAAGGACGACGCGTTACTATGAGCAATGTAAACGGCTCATAATATAGCAAACTTGCTAAAGGAAGAGCAAACTACTCATAAGTCATAAGGATACGGGCCGAAACCTAACTAAACATGATCTTGTGAGCTGGCAATAAGCAAATGAAAGGCCAGCAACAACGAAGCGTCAATGCGAGTGGAGCGAACCACCTAGTCCTTTTAGCTTGACCAAGCACCGAAACTACATTTCAGATGGAACTACTCCTGCGAGCTTAGAAAGACCGGCTCGTAATCAACGAGCCATAAGCCAAATCAACCCTGATGCCCCATACCCGTTCGGCAAAACGCTACCGCGAGCGAAGCCAATCACTTAATTGATCCTTCGAGCATGCCATGGGAAACAAACGGCCTATGATCTACATTAATACCATAAGCAAAGGCCTCGAGGCCAATGGACGAAGCGTTACCGTGATCCAGGCGATTCTTTCCACCCCGTAGCAGATTTGTGTCTTAAGTGCAGCGGTCTAATTGTCTACCTAGAAGAGCTGTACTCACAGCTATACTCAGTACACATTTACTTCAGTTTGTACTGAAGAAATCACGTCAAACCAGCGATTGATACATAGGATGAAGGACTCAACCCTAGGGTCCGATTAGAGGGCTGCTTCCTCCCAAACTGGCTGAAAGCTTTTTAATAAATATTATATGATTCAACTACTTTAATTTCAAGACCTCATGACTTAATTACTAAGTTCGAGATAATATGATTACATTACACCACAAGTACAAAATCATTTAACAGCTTCAAAAATTGAATCGATATTTTCTTGCCGTTACTGTATTTTTGTTTAACCATCTCGCCTATTATACATTTGTCTGATTGGAATTACTTTACCAAAAAAAAACTGACTTCAAATAAAGATTTAAAAATAAATATAAAAATTAGGAATAAAATTTTTAACATTAATCCATTAAACATCCATAGTGTGAATATAGAGTTAGAATCACAGCTACATGATACATTTATAAATTTACACATTTAACAAAATAATATTTATTCATTACACACAGTAAGATATTACATAACATTATGAATCATTATGATAAATAATTTGTTAATACATATAGTCATTATTTGCATTATTGTTATATTAGACTGCAATTTAGGAGTTTTTATAATCTTCATTCGCTTAAAAAAATATTGGAGTCGGTGCTGTTTCTTCTTAGATAATATTGCCTCAGCAGCACCGAATCCAATATTTTTTAAGCGAATGAAGATTATAAAAACTCCTAAATTGTAGTCTACAATATGGCAAATAGTGTGCGCATTTGATGGTATTTTTATATGTATTAGCAAATTAATATTTATCATATTGGTTACCATGAAATGGTTACAGCTGTAATATCTTACTGTAGTGTAATGGATAAATTATTGTTTGTTCGCGTAACACATCAGTAACCCATTGTTTATAAATGTATCATGTAAAGCAATACAGGATTGCATACCCAATTATTTCACACTTTTTATAGCATTTTACTGTTGGATTGTTTTTGAAGTCGGTTCAATTTTTTGTTAAAAAGTTTTACCAAAAGAAAACGATTTAATCTTGAAGTTTGCAATATCAAACAAAGACATTTCAAATCGCTTTTGATACTTTTTTATAATTTATTCGTTCACACCGCAGTCAAAACTTCATTCAGGTATTAACAGCCGCTATAATTCATCTTCGTCACTGTTCAGTTTCAGCCAATCAGTGACTGAAGATAGTACTGCACCGAAATATCCTGTATTAGTAAATGAAGCTTTTGGACGAGGTGTGAACCAGAAGAATCCAAATTAACGCTAGACACGCACAAAAAGCCTAAGAGTTAAGCTAGCATATTTTCCGTGGTCCAACAACCCTATTTGTGAATAATTATAATAATACAGAAAATTCCAGTTTCGAAATTAACTTTGTATTTGAGTTTTTCTCTCATTCCTTCCATCAAACCGGAGTATAACCTGTATGTCAACTAAAATTGTATTTTTTGTCAGCGAACTTGACTTAAATCCATCGTAAAAACATTGTTTTACCTATACTTAATGGAAATGTTAGCAGTGAGACAACAAACCAGACTGGACAGCTGCGCCAAACCGCTGCATGAGTAAATCGATTTCCTTTGCAATTTTAACTCTAATTCGCCCGTTTCACAGCCTTCGTTTTCGCATTATTGTTCTATACAAATAGCCTTGTTTTCACCGCCTCAGCTTGGCTCCTGTGTGAGGACGGCATTAAGAGGCGGGTATTAAGAGGTGTTTGTCTACTATTAGGCCTTGTCGGCCTTCGGCCCAGACTTATGTGACTTTTACTGCAAGTTTTATTACATATCTTAAAACGATAACAAATTTCATTGAAAAAGGATTATTTTTTCCGCTGTTATAACAAAACTTAAATTTTTGGCTGCCATTTTCAAACAACTCAATGGATTTTCATATTTTTTGATGTATTGATAACTAATGTGAAAATACATATTTATTTTAAATTTCATCAAATCAATGAAACTTATTGTTTTTAAGTAATAAACCCTTTTGTGAAAAGTCCTTAAAATGAATTTTAGCGTTGGTCCAATTTTTCTGGCTAAAAACCTTTGACCAAGATATTTACAAAAGGAACATTTGTACCAAAATTCATGAAAATCGGACAAACAATGCGACCTATAAAGAGTACACACACACATAAATAAAAAATGCAAAAATGTGATGTGAACAAAATGCTCAAAATGTATTCTGGGAGGCAGGATCAGTGCTCAGTTCATATCCCAGGTTCAGTCAAACCACGTTGGATGAATATCTCATTTTCCCCAAGGGAAATTCGATAAAAATAATTTTAGTTTAGAATCAACCTAAATGAATTCTATAACTGAACATGACAATGTATTTTCAGTTGTTAAGACAGATTAAATCAGATAATCTTAAAACAATATAATTTTTCAAAAAATTCTTTAGTTTTGGTATTTTTGTCTGTAGAGTACCAGTTGTTCAACTAAACAAGAGGAGGAAGAGGAGCTCTAACAACAAGCTGTTGGAAGGACACGTCGAAGGTGAAGATGAAAGAGAAGGAGCCGATGGTTTGTTCTCCCACTTTGAGCCGAGTGTGCACTTGCCAACGCCAGTGTTCTGCAGGATAGTGAGCAGCTTCAGCACCGGCTGCTACGAGAACAGCATCCTGGAGTTCTGGAAGTACAGCCGGAAAGAGATCGAGGCCTTGACCAAGGAGGATATAGTCCTGGCACTGAACCAGACAAGCACCAGGTGAGTGCCACACAGCACAGAGCACACTGAGATGTTACATTGAGGTGTCTAGCAGTCAGGGGTTGGTTAACCAACTGCATGTCAACGTGAGCACATTGCATTGCCCCTGAAATAAATACATGGAAGAAGAAGAGGAATGAGACTAGTTTCATCTGTACAGACTATCATGAGAGGAAGCAACTTACAGGAGACTCTAACCCTTAAGATTATGGCCAGATATGCCAACCTTTGGGGACCTACCCTCCAAGATTTTGGAAGTCGGAGCCTACCCTGCTGCCACTGTGATGTTGATATCTGTCCAACTGCTCTATCAAGAGAATGTTTACATCCGCATAGCTGCGTTGCCCAGCACTTGACAATGTAGATAGTTTGTTAAACAACTTAACTTAGCAATAAAAAAATTCTTAAGAAAAATAATTAAGAGCTGCGACAGTCTCTGACTTACCTTGATACCTTGAAAACAGCAGCCATTGACCAGAAGACTGGAATTAATTTTGTCAAAAACGACTTTTAAGCACACGTGCACACAACAACAAAAATTTCACCTAACTTGTAGGCAGTTTGGCTAGCTTAGACTCCTACGTAACATGAACTCGTGGAATTCTTCTTTTGAGTTGAAGGCCTCTTCCACTAAAAGTGGTTTGGTTTTCTTCTTAAATTCTGAGAAACTGCAGGTCTTAAAAAATTCTGGTAGACTATTGAACATTTTGAAAGAGCCATACCTGAAAGATTAACCATTTTTAGCCAACCCGAATCTAGGAACATTAATTTTTTCCATCTCGCATTATGTGCATGGATATCTGTCCTAGCCTCAAGCTCATATTCTCTTTCTTTACACCATAAAAGGCAGGCTGAGATATACAGACAGGGAACAAATATCACCCCCTAACTGCCTGGAAAACAGCGGGTCTACAATGCTCCTCAAGGATTCCTTACCCCAAAACAATCCTAATTCCCTTTTTCTGCTTGACTTACCAGGCACTGTAGACCAATTTTCATTGATTAGGACAGTAATTAAGTATAGTAGTAAATAAATTAGTAATACATCATTGTGTACCCGTGCTTCTCACGGGTAAAATGTTATAGTATCATGACTTTAAAGTATTTTTACACAGTTATGTTGTTGCTCAGGTACTGGCATCAAACCAACGACCTTACACCTGTTCCTGCATTTGAAAGTGGGCCAGTTTCCTAGCTGACGTAAATGTTCCTCTTGCAAGGGAAGCTATTTTACTTTTATAGTGTGACAATAAAGTTTAGAAACTATGTAGTATAATGAGATCTAATACAAACTATCTTGAAGTTTCACCACGGAGAGGTCAAAAACAAGAAGCCACTTAAAAACTGTTTTACAAAAAAGCTTTGTTTACCAAGTATAAGCAATTTTGAAGCAAACAAAAAACAATTAATATTGATATTTAAATAAATGTATTGTATTCCAGAAGGCAAATACAAACATTTTTTCATATTATAATAAATAATTTTCAAAATTTTGGGTAGTTTAAAATTTACAAACTAAACTGTGTAGAGTACTAAGACTGTATATTTTGAGTTGAAACTTAAAGGTGCTTACATTTGATTACACATTTGTAACATTATTCGCCACGCTTAGTAATAAAAATGTATAAATTTCAAATTAATATATTTCGACACCTAATTTTTCTGGTATCTTCATCAGTCATAATAAAAATAAACATAACAGATACAAAAATCAAGGACAAAAATATAAAATACAATAGCAGTGTAAAAATATAAAGTTGAGAAATTAATAAAATTTAGAAATAAACACTGTATATAAAGTTATGATTTTAAATTACTACTTTTTTCACATAGTTCCCTGCCAGGCTGATGAATGTTCCTACTAGGTTGACTGAAGCATTTTTGTTTGCATATAACATTAACCGGATTCTAATAATAACCCTTTTTTGTTCATGATTTTCTCACATAAAATTTTGGTTTCTTCAAATTCTTGATCTTATGATTTCCTTGAAAGAATTGTGTTGAACTAAATTTTGATGAATCACTTGTCAATCGTGAAATTATCTTGTGCTGTTTTAGCCTCTTTGTAAAACCTAGTTTGGCTTAGACATATACCTCTATCACAACCTGAACAAGGATTTCCTATAAATTAAGCCTTTGTCATATTTGTGCTGGATCTAATTTAAAATTTGGTTCAAAAGTTTTAGTTGTTGAAAAAGAAGTATTAATTTTATGTTTCTTTGAAATACCACGGTTTCTGGTTCCTTTAACATATGGATATTAATGTTAACTTTAATTTCTTCTTGATTTTCATTTTTTGGTAGAGTGTTGTTTGATTTGAAATGTGTCTATTTATAAATTGTGTCATATCCATTTCATGAGAAGTTTATTTGTAATATTTGTTTCTTTTTAATATACACATCTGTTGAAATTTTTAATACTCATGAAGATTTTTACTAGTTTCAATTTTTGTAGTATTAGGGTGGTTCGACATGAAATTTAAATAATATAATCCAACTGTTAGTGGTTTTCCAAATTGATAACGATATTATCATTATGGTCTACAAGAACACCTAAAAGGGCAACGCTTGTTTCTTCAATTTCAATTTTAAATTTAATTTTGGGATGGATAGAGTTGAAGTGAGCTGTGAAAATTGAGGGATAGTACATATTCCATCTCCCATACAACAAAACAATCATCAACATACCTTTGAAAATTTTGGTTTAATAATACTAGAATTTATAGCTGCTAGTCTCCAAATGTTCCATAAATATTTACAAGAACGGGGCTATGAGCCACCCATTGGTAATCCTTCCTTTGTTTGTAGTTAATATTTTCATGTCTGAAAATTGTTTGTGGGAACAAATTGTCAAAGTTCCATTATAGTATCCAATGGTAGTTCGTTAACTGTGTCTGAGCTATCCAAGGAATTTTTCTTCCAATAGTCTTCGACTAAGGAAAGAATTTCTGACCTACAGGTATGTTACAGAAACATGTTGTCAAATACCAAGACTAAACAATATATCAGATTCTTCCAACTGTAGTACTTTTAATACTCGATAGTTCCGGTTCATTTTACAATACAGTATTAGACTTGCCAAGCAGGTTTAAGAACTGCTGTAAATATTTTGAAAGTTTATAACAAGGAACCAATTGTACTTACTTATAATCCTTAAAGGTCTGTCTGGTTTATGAATTTTGGGTTGTCCACGGACTTAGGGTGATACACTATTATGAGGGGTAAGTGAAAATCTAGTCTTTTCTCATCTAAAAAAACATTTCATGTTTTTTCAAAACTCATAGATTTTATTTTCTAATTTTTTGTGTGTGGGGATCAAAATCAAGAGGTTCAGATTCATCACCATTCACATGAGATTGAGAAGGCTTTTTGATGTATTCAGTCTTTGTCTGAACAACTATCGCCTCCGCCTTTATCTGCTGAACTATTTTGATACTTGGATTATTTCTCAAAGTCTTTAATGCTTTTATCTGGATTATTAAGTTTTGTTTAGGGTTTAGCCTTTCAAGGTTTGAATTACTTCATGCCTAAGTTCATATTCTTCCTCGTTATCATGTATTTACCTAATACCGATTCTACCGATGAGGCTATGTCAAGAATAATTTTTATTTGAATTTGAAATATACATTTTATTACTAACTATGTGAAGGAATAATGTCTACAAAATTAATGTATATTTTGGAGTTATAATGACTCAAAAATGCCTTAAAACGGTTCACACCCCACTCTTTGGCCCTTGCAACATTTTGTGGATAAATAAAGGCACACTGCGAACGGATAATCCCTTGAAAGAAGTGTCCCTGCCATATTTTCAGGCTATTTTGAGTTATAATCGTTCCAATATGCCTTAAAAACGTTTTAAATAAATAAATAAATGGATTATTTATTTATTTAATACATCTTCTATAAGTAGTTCTGATGACAAAGTGTCACAGACAAAAGAAGGCACCGTTCATCTTTGTTAAAAACGTAACATTAATTATCCAAATTTGACAGCTGTGTTTTCAAATAAAATAGCTTATTCCTCGAAGCTTAGCACTCCAATATAAGTAAACATGTCTAGTAATATGTAGTAAATGTATTGATTCATAAATTGTCTAATCAATAGTCAACTCAAAATAAATCTCATGCTCAGCAACTCTCTCCTCGTTATAATTTCCATTTCTGATAGAAAAAGCATAATTACATATTCTATACAAATTTTAAGTCCAATCTCGACACATTTTGTAGATAAGAGTAACAAAATAAGTTTTGACTTCCAAACCAGATCTGTCCAGTTATTTTTAACCAAGGAGGTTTTATCTGGATTTGATAACAAGTCCTATTGTTTCAGAAGATCCGCCTCGTCATCTTTTTACCTAGGAGAAGTTAGTGTCTGATACGTCTGAAACGACTATAAGACTTGTCTCTATTAACATTCTTGAAAATACAAGTACCATTATCATCCAATCAATCATGTTAGCTATTTATAATTTTATATCTCTCTTTCTTATTTACAAACTGTACTTTGATAAATTGACACGACTCATTTTCAATTGAATAAAACCTGACCTTTTTATTGATATGTGCATCAGTTGACAATAATTACAGTATTTTATTTGCAGAATGGAACCAAATACATTTAGAAGTAAAGTATTTTTATCATATGGCCGTTTCAATCCAAGCAAAGAATTGGCTTCCTGCTTAGTCCAAAAAGAAAAAAGAATCTTGCACCTAGATTGGCTGATTCCACATGGTACTTTTAACCAAACTTTGTGTAATATAAATGAACAAACGCTACTGATCTCAAAGCTGCTTCCATTCCAACACTGGAGATCAACATTGTTGTATACATGTTGAGCAATGTTGTGACTCGTGGACTGTTTAATTTAGTCTCGTTGCAACAGGTTTCCAACAACCATGGTTTAACAACGCGCTTAATTGCAGCCGCTTTTGTGATGATGGGAGCTTATATTAAAAAGTCACGGAAAGCGTTAACCCAATGATGAGGTGGTCTTAGTTGTTTACAAAGAGTGAAAGTGAGGTGCTTACGGAAGTTTGATGTTGGATTTAAAAAATACAAAGTGCAAATGAAACCTTTAAATGAGAAATACTTTACAAATTTTGAAAAGTTTAAAGTTTAGTGGCACCATTGATAATAAAACAATTGTGTTCAAAACAGTATCACCTGCCAAAAGCTGTTACCACTTTGAGATTGCCATAAAACGGTGAGATTATATAGCAACTAAGGTCAACACTGGCGATAGGTGGAAGCATGCTTCCATTATGTTGGGTATTTTCGCCTTTACAAATGATTTTGTCTCAACAATTTTGCCAAATAACATTGCCATAATAATGTTGAATTGTTTCCATTTCAACTTTTTCCCAGCTTTGAGCTCGTTCACAACACTGAATGCAGATTTTATGAAATGGAAACAACTTAAAATAGCAAAGTTACAGCCAGATCTACAAAAGGAGAAAATCCGTGTATGCACTTGACAGTGTGGATTAATCCATGCTGTAGGAAGTGCCTCAAAACCATCAAAAGCATGCTAGCAAAACAGAAATTCGACTCCCAGCCACCCCTTACACTCAGACAAAGTTAGATGTTTTAGCCGCCAATTTTGTCTTTACAAAGAGTAAGAAAACGAATAACCAAAACCAGATTGATTCATTTAATGTACAAAACAAAGAGGAACCAAGTACATAAGTCCGTTTCTGCAATATCGAGCTACTCTAAAAGGAGTTATACTGGTCTGTAACGAGTTAATAACAGAAGACTGTCTCATTACACCTGAATCACATTATCAGGCAAATCGCATTAGTGATTTAAATTCCATAGTCTTCTTATTTAGCCATGTATTTAAATAAAGTCAACAATTGTTTTAATTGCATTACATTTTGGCTGGTATCAGCGGGTTATGTGATTAGTTGTCAAATGACAGGATATTGGTTCTGAAGCGTTCTAATTGCTGTACAGTGCCGACTGGCAACCGCAGGCGCATTGGCTAACAATGCTTTAGCTTATTCAAATAACCATAAAAGTTGCTGTTAGCTGGTCTGCAATTTAAACTATAATGATATGCTATAACCTTGAAACGTGTACTTAGTTACTTTTGTATTTATATTACTATTCAGTAGACTTGTAATCTGCATTTCAAATATGTTGTGAATAATGCAACAAAACCGCTGGTCTCTCACAAGGTTTCAAGTTATGGTTAGATGTTTAACAACGCTTTCGCATTCGAAAATGCATATCGCAGGAGCCATAAAGAATTTCATTATGTAATAATCACTAAAATTTGTAAACATATATATGTACATAGGAAAAATAGTCGATGACTGACTCATTATATCAAAATGTACCTATCAATATTGATTACGGTACTAAATTTAATTAGGACCTGCTTTGGGAAATACATTTTATGAGATCAGCATAATTTTGTTTACATCCCCATGTGCTACTAATTTCTCAAGTGTTATTTCAAGACTATTTTCAGATGTTTAATAATTCTTTGGGCTTACTTTTCCCCAAACGTTTTAAACAATTGGACTACCACCCACCCTGTATATAATAAAGGAATGTTCATCATTCTAGATTAATTTTACCACTCTTCAGCAATTTCAACCATGCTCATTGGCTTCGTTTCTTGGAATAGCCAGGAAGTTTTAAATTATACAAACTGAGTTTTTAACTTCACCCACAAGCAAAAGATTGATTTATTGCTCATTCAACGGAGACTGGAAAACTCAAATGCTGGTGCGACTGACATGTCATCACTAAGAAACTGGTTAGTAAACAGATTTCTCCCAGCCAGAACTAGTAGCCAAGTAAAGGAGCCACATTGCATTACATTGGAGCTTACCAAAAATAAACTAGGCTTAAAAACCGGATCACCAATCAATTCATTTCAAACACAAACAAACGGCCTAAGTGTTTATTAATTTGGCTACCTTTTGAGAGTCATGGTTACTCTCGCCATTCTGGTGTTTTTAGAGCCAGCTTTGGTTTTCTGCTATTTATTTTTATGTTATAGGGATGTTATATGGACATCATGTGTAGCTAAAGACACACTGCGTAGTGGGATAAACCCTTAACTGATGTTTTTCTACCATAGTTTCAGACGATTTGAGATATAAGCATTACTAAATGCCTTAAAAATGTTACAGAGAGACAGGAATTTTTTTACGCCAGTTTCGGTTTGTAGCAAAGTATAAAACAGTCAAATAACCAAAAAGCCGATGAATTCACAATGTACAGACAAAAGTCTTATTTAATTATTTTATTTAAATAGATTATTTTTAATTATACTTAGTTTCAAAATCAGAAAGACAAGTTTTGAAGTTACAAAAAACTGCTGAACTTGATTGAGTAGCAAAATTCGATGCTAATAAAATTTAGTTACTGAGGTGCAACTTCAACCGTAAAGTGAAGTAGTAATGGTAATAAGTGTGTCTGTGGTTTAGTGATGGGTAGTTATGAGCTTAAAGAACACCTGTGATGAACTAGCCGATGATGTTTGGATGTGATGTGTGCACAGCCCGGTACTGGGTCTCAGCATGGACTATGCACACCTGCTGGGAGGAGTGGTGAGGAATGAGTCCGGAGTCATAGTGGCTGCCAGCTCTCTGCTCAGTCACTGGATGGTGCACGTCAACTTCTCTGCTGTGGACATGGACCTTGTCGGCAATGACGGCGGCACTGCAGACTGGGTATGTCACTCAGTCATTGTTGATGTAAACTCACACCTCGGGCTCGCCCACCCAGCCCTCTCATTTTGTCAGTGCAATTTTGCTGGCTAATGGAACTTAACCAAAATATGTATAAAAGAAACATTTTCATCAAACAGAATAATTGTTAAAAATATAATTTATTACCAAAGAAATTTGAAGACAATTTTGATCAAATAGGACATATCCGGTTCTCCGCCACCGGCTGTTATGATGACCACTACATGCAACCGCCCAGCAAGCGGGAGACTCAGGTTCAAGTCCCGGTTTGGTCCAAACAATTTTGTCTTCCAAATTTCTATAGTAATAAATTAGCTATTTAGCGTTTATACAAATTAAGATCTACAATCCATTCATTTGACAAAGTACAGGGTATTTAAAAAAGTTACAACTTTGAAAATTCATATAAAGTTCATTACAACAAGGTACAGAGCTGGTTTGGTGTTGTTTTTAAGGAACACACTTTTTGACACACACAAGTTTTTAACCTTAAACTAAAGATGTTCTATGCGGCTTCCGTTGTTATTCTGCAGACATCCCATTGGTAGTCAATTTCTTCCCAGACTCACACTAGCATTTCAGGTGTAACTTGCTCAGCAGGCATAAATTTTGCTCTGCTAATGAGTGGCTGGCAAAGGAGGTACGCATATCATTTTCATGAAACCCTAGAAGAAAAAATCTAGCGTCATGTCTCGGAACGGGGCATGCAATTAGCGCCTCTCGGCCAATCCATTGACCTGGGAAGCGATCATTTAGAAAATCCTGGACGTCAGTCAGATAGTGTGGTGGTGCACCGTCTTGCATAAAGAAAACATTTTGTTCTCGGTCATTCTCATCGATTTGTGGTATGAGAAATTGTTGCAACATATCAAGGTACACTATCCCATTAATGGTTCTCTCTTAGAAAAAAAGCCGTACACTGTCCTCTTGCTCAACGCACAAAAAACTTTCACTTTAGAGCTATCACGAACATGTTGTAATGTTTCATGTGGATTTTCACTGCCCCAAATCCTACAGTGTGTTAACCTTGCCACTCCTGTGAAAATTTGACTCGTCAGAAAAGATTATGTTATTCAAGAAATGTACATCATCATCCACTCGATTTAACATATCCACACTAAAGTTCCTACAGGCAATCTTATCAGTGTCTTAAATTGCTTGTAAAATCGATTAAAGACATTTATCGGTATCGTTTCAAGTGCAAACGTTTTCTTAACACACGCCAAACCATCATATGTGGTACTTGAAGCTCACAAGATGCACTCTGGGTCAATTTCGATGGGCTATTGAAAAAACTTTGTATCACTTGCTCAACGACTTCAATTAGATGTGCTTGGACGACCTGAGGATTTTTTATGTTTCACTGAGCACCCTGTTTCTACAAACCATCTATGCCACTCATAAATTGTGGTAAATCTACCAGGATGATTCTTTACGTTTTGGCAATGGTAAATTACGGGCTGAACTGTTGTCGCGAGACTTCGATTTTCAAACCAAAAAGTGAGTCAAACTTGAAGTTTTCATTTAAAACAACACCAAAACCAGCTCTGTACCTTGTTTAATAAAATTTATATGAAGTTGTAAAGTCCTTTTTGAAACACTCTGTATTTAAATTCTGTTGGTAATATTTCCAGTTTGTTGATTTAAAGTCACTATTTGACAGTCACATGTTTTGGATAAACATTCAGATTTAAGTACTTCTCTAAATTTGAAGGCCTAAATAGTTGGGCCGGATGGTGTAGTAGTCAACATAAGATACCGGCAAGCGGGAGACCCGGGTTCAAGTCCCGGCTAGGTCCAAACATTTTTGTCTTCAAATTTCTTTAGTAATAAATTAGCTATTTAGAATTTATACAAAGTAAGATCTGAAAATATAATTTATATACATTTATTTTTTTTAGCAAACTTGATTTTAGGTTTATGAACATAGAATAAGAGCAATCTTTTAATGATATGAAAATTTGACAGTTTCAATGTGAAAAGTGGAGATGATATACACATATACATGTGAATATAAAGTCTGATATGTAAGATGTCCTGGGTTGCAGGCTACAGGGCCAGGGATGGTTTGGGAGCAGAGTTTCCTGAACACGATGAGCAACATTTCCTCCACTGCTCAGACTCAGAGCTCGAACGATACTCAGTTGTTTTACGAAGCCAGCAGGAGGTGAGTGATGTTTTGACTCAACTCATTTGCTTTATTTTTACTAAGTATTTGACACATGACCATTCTATCGAACAATAGTAGAATACTCCATTTATGACTATAGGTTTTGATGACAATAACTCTTTATTACAATAGTAATTTACAATAATTATTTAATAACAATTTTTTTATTCCCACTTGTAGGAACTTTTTCAAAACTATTCTTACCTTTTGGTTTTGGCCTGTAGATCCCACCATACAGTTGTTGCGCCTTTCCTAGAGGTTGTGCTACTACATCATCAGTGTAAGTCTACTTACATAAAAAACCAAAAACTTAAATCTCTACACAGTATAAATTGTTTTATTGATCGTGTAAGATTGGAATTGCATATAAACCTTGCGACTTGGTGAAGTTTGTTGGCTGAGGTTTCCATTTCCGTCCCTGCCACCTGTCAAGATGTCCGAGTAAGTCATAACTCTCACATTTAAAATACCAGAAATAAAACAGCTGCTACAATTTACTTTTTCAGATTGACTAAAACCTTAAACAGTTAGATTGTGAAAATATATAATAAATTTCTAGATGTAATATCAAAATATTCCTTAATTAACTTCTAAACTAAATTTTATACTATGATTTGGAAGAATTCATTCTATTCTTTAACTGAGGTTTTTATATGAATGTAATTAACTTCTAATATTAAGGGTTGTAATTATGTAAGTTCATTATTAGTTATTTTATGTTTATTTTCCTATTGTAGCTGATTTTGTACTATTGTAATAATGAATTATTATTGACAATTTCCTGTGACTGTCTATTGCGACTTTGTCAAAGCATAATTATGTATGTTTTACGACAGTAAAAAGATCATTTATTGATTTACCCCTTGAATGTCTGGTGATTCAAAGTTATTTACTGAGTACAGCACTGTTGTATAACTTTGAAGAAATTTACAATATTTTTGTTGCCCTTGACAAAAATATTTTAAATCTGATTTAAGTTATATGATTTTAATATATACTACTGACTTTAATATATATACCTCTCAATTGTTAGTATTGTGACTGTTTCAGCTTTGGGGACATCAGCAGCTAAGCGATGTTCCAAGACCTGTTCAAAGTCGGCTGTGGAGTGGTCATGACCTTCTGCTTTGTACTCCTGGTTCTCTCCAAAGCATCCTGCTTGGAGTTCAGGGTATGTACAGGGTTACGAGTTACTTTGAACAAGGGCGGGTTTTATGTGGACGGTTATCTCAAGAAAAGTCCTTCAAATGCATGTAACATATCAATAATACAATATTTTCTTGCTTCTGGTAAGTTTTCTACAATACAGTAGACTTCCTCTTCGAATTTAAATTCCCAGCCAGACTAATAAATAACCAGCCAAAGCAATTAGAAAATGATAACTAATTTGTTAAATTACTAAAATATGTACAGTGCCTTTTCCTTATGGCCCATGAATAACATTAAAATGATCTATTCCTGCAATACACTACAAAGGTTCTTGAAAAGCCAGTCAAAACTTGATCATTTGGGTTTCTGTTGAAAAGAAAACAATGCAATAGAGTGTGTGACCCAGTCGAGACTGGAATCTAAACAGTAAAAACCGAATAAAACCTTTTAGACCTAGATTTGAAAACTTGAAACAGTCTAAAGAAAGTTATTTTTTGTTAACTGTCCATAGTTGGTCATGGTATTGGTAGTGTCTTGTTTTATTGATAACAAGACTGCCCCTTCATTTCATTAAGAGCCTGAAACTGTAGTAGATGCAAACCCACTATAAGTCTGAGAAAAAGATGACAAGGAGTGCAGTTTTGCTGTGCCCTAGAGTTGTATCCATGTATGCATGCGTATACTGACTAAACGATACACTGTGGGTAAAAGTCATCGGAACAAATTATGTTGATAATCTAATCACCTACAAAATGGCTAGTTCAAATCAGTTCCAACTTTAAAAAAACAAAGGATTACAGCATCTCTTGTAATTCAATGCATGGACAAAAATTAGTACATTTTAAAATACTCACAAAATATTTATTCTTTCGATTTAAAAGGACAAAGTGCATACTGGGTGAAAGGGAACTTTGTGCTGAAAATTAATATGCAAGAATTAACGCGATGGTATGATTGTAAAAGTTGGTTATGGCAATTGAAGCGAAGTTGCTAAATTTATCGGGCAGCCGAAGCCAGGATCGTCAGGGGTTGGCCCAGAATGGACCTAAACTCGTCCACCTGAGTAGCACACCTGTATTCTTACACCATGGCCTGGAGTAGTGATGAAAAAGTTTGCTAAATACAAAACAGCCCAAGATTACTATTTTAATGTTTTACACTAGGGTTTTGCTACATTTTATGCTTGTATAACTAGATTGTTTACCATAAAAATAAAAACTTATAGTTCTGTTTAAAACTTGCATATATTTTGTTAGGACAGGTGGCAAGAGAACCACCGCTGTACAGGATTTGTGTAAACTACTGAAATTATTATTGATGTGCTGTTTCAAGGTGCAGACCTCTGTATCTGCAGAATACAGAAAGGCCACATTATATTACAGGCAAAGTGGGGTGATCTAGATACAGTAGCTAACTACTAAAGCTACTAGACATCAACTCTAAAGAGGGTCACTTTAGAGTGGGTGATTCACCCTGATATTAAGCGTTGTAATGCTTCAAACCATGTTTATCTACTACCGTTACACAGTTTCAATGTAGATGTGTGATTTTACTGTTTGTGTAGATTCTACCAGCAGCTGCAGGCATGATGTGTATCGGGCTGGCATTTGTCTCCGCCTGTGGACTCTGCTCCGCCTGGGAGTGTTCTACGGCCCCGTTCACACTTCCCTTCCATTCCTACTCATGGGAATTGGTGTGGACGACATGTTTGTAATCATGGCCTGTCGTCAACAACTCTCGGAAAAACAAAAAAGGTACTTCCTTGCTGAGGAATTGATCGGTTAAATTATAAGTGTGCGACTTCAGCTAGACTAAGGCTGTGGGGGCGAATTTGGGTCGACGGGAACAGGAGGGATTTTTCAAAAAAAATCTGTGATTTGGGAACGGGAAAAGCTGGCAAATAGACATATTAAAGAAATATTTATTAAAATTGAGTTTTTTCAATCAAATTATTTTGTTTTTGATCAATCAGTTGTTTGTGGTGTGATGAGCTAAACAACACAGTGCAGTTTTAAAATCAAACATCTCAAAGTACATCATGACTATTATATAACCCACTCACCCTCACCCAGTATGCTCGACTATTTAGCATAGGTTCACCACTGGGGTCTGGGGCCTCCCAGAAAATTTTACTTTTGCTGCTTTCTAAAACATGGGTTTTAAGCTAACATTATCAAATTTATCTTTATCCAACAATTTTTTCTGATAACATTTGGTATAACATATTATACATAAATATATAATGTATAACTTAAATTATCATGAATGAAACTTTGATTGAGTTAAAATAAATTCCTATGCAAGAACTGAAGGACTACAGATAAATTACATGTAATTATATCAAAAAAATATGCACGCTATTAAACTTATTCACAATCTTAAAACTGGCCGACAAATGAGAATGAACAGCAGGAAAATACCATAACCAGTTTAAAAACTTCTGAACAAAATTTGTTTTAAATCACATATTTTGTATTTCGTACACTTTTCATCGCTTCATTATTAAAACGTAATCAATATCATCGTATTCAAATGACACATGGCCAACAGAAACATCGCCTTGGCCAGATCTACAGTAAAGACGCCCTGACACCGGAGATAACAACAAACAGTGAGGGAGATCGGGCTGGGCAATCTAACTTTGGCCGAAGTGTCCGGGAATCCACCGAAGAACCAACCACGAGGTGCACGGAGCTGCCAAGAAAGCAGCTCGCAAGCTCTGTGCGCTAGAAGCGGCTTTCCCTCTGGAGGGTAAATCGGACCGTCCAACCTATTAGGAACAGGAGCCGCGTTAAGCAGCCTCATGCTCAGGAGTTTGACTTGTTACCCGCGAAAGGGCGCAGGCGTAGGGTCGCTGTGTTCCTCCTTGTACGGGTTTACTTGAACTAACAAATAAATTTACCATTCTCTACTGGCGTAAATTTTAATGTAATCCACGGTTTTGAGGGTTCACGTTCATAAAAGCTCCTATAGATCCAGCCGCCATGTTCTCACCCATTTACAATGAATACACACTGAATTACTTAGCCCCAAAGATTGTAAAACAGTTGGGGAGAGTTAAGGAATCACAAAGACCAGAATCACAATGAGGTTGCTAATGGGCGAGTGAGAGGGAAGAAATGAGACTGCCGTTACTAGCACAGTGATGAACAGGGTCGATTTCAACCTGCATGGGCAACATGCATGTGCAGATTTGCAGACCTAAAGTTTGTCAATTTGATAACCGGACGGTAGTGATTGCATGTCAAGCTGGAAGGTCCGTCGACTAGTGAGTCACCACCCCTTCCCCTTACTGACAGTCTGTCACAACACCGCCAGGCGCCAATGCGCACTGTTGACAACTCTTTTGTTTCAGTCAGTACAATACACTCGCAACACGGCAACTAGTGTCATTTGTCCGCTTGTGTTGTGATCGATCGGTTTGGGACTGTGCACATTATTATAAATACTGTTTATTTTCAACGTTGTTATTGTGTTTTGTGAAGTTACGCTACGGGCTTGCTAGAAAACCTAATTGCATTTTATATTATAATGGATGGAAGAAAAGATTGAGTGGTGCAGAATATCGAAAATTATCGGAAGTTAAAAAGAAAAAAGAAAGTGAAGTGATTGCTAAAACCATGAAGTTGGATCTGCTTTTAAAATAAGTGCCCCAGCCCCAGCTCTACTGAACAACCCAGAAACAAATCAGGTGAAGACCAGAATATTATTCTTGAACATATAGTAATAAATGATAATGAAATTGATAATTTTTCGCTCAACAACCACACACTTCAAATGCATTTTAGAAGATTTGCTAAACAAACGTCAGTAACAGACTAACCTCATGAAGACTTACATCAATATTCGTTTCAGAATGATCAGTTTTCTCAAATAAGCAAAGATCCATTTTTGGAAGTAAATAGTAAACTAAAGATTGCAAAAAATGGCTTTTATCAAAATAAAGATGAAGGTTTTGAAAATTCGAAGTTTAATTTACCCAGAAGCAAATAGGTTCCTAACAAAAATATGTTTGAAAGGAAACCTATAACGGAAATAGTGGACCGTGACTTTCTTGTTTACCTCCCAGTCAAGGTGCTTTATTCTGTGGTCCAAACTGTTTAGTGAATCACATCTCAATTTTCCGATTCAGGCTTTAGTGACTGGAAGCATGTCAAGATTACTAGCAGAACATGAAAATCTGCCGTCATCTGACTGTGTCCTAGCTATATAAAGGAGAAGGACAGCAGGCGAATAGATAAACAGCTTCTAATACAATCCAAAGAAGAAGTAAAGTACTGGAAAAATGTTCTACAAAGGGTTGTGGCTGTTATAAAAAACTAGCATTCGTGGTTTACCCTTCGAGGCAATGATGAGGTATTTGGTTCTCCTAACAATGGAAACTTTATGATGTGTCTTGAGTTAATAGCAGAATTTGACCCGTTTTAAGGAGCCACATAATAACACGGCAACCCCGGGGACACTCTTCTTACCTCTTCAACTATTTGTGAAGAGTTATTAAAGGTCATGGGAAAAACAGTTATCAACACAATCCTGGAGGAAGTTAGAGATTCAAAATATTTTTCCATTATCGAGACTCTACTCCTGACATTTCACATACCGATCAGCTGAGCATCATACTACGTTACGTTCAAAAAGTTGGAGGTTAAAGAACGTTTTTAGAGTTTCTAGAGAACTGCGGACATAAAGGGGAACAGCTTGCTGATGGGTCTTTAAATTTTGAACGACCATGGACTGGATATTCAAAAATCAAAATTGTCGTTCAATCGCTTGACAATGCTTCAACATGTCTGGGGCATACCCGTTTGCAAGCTAGACTAAAACAGGTAAATCCTTTGATATTTTATGTGCCTTGCTCTGCCCACTCCCTAAATTTGGTAGGATCCAGTGCTGCCAATGCTGCAAACTTTCCAAAGATTTCTTCGCTCTGTTGCAACTTTGTACAATTTTTCGGTTTCGACGCATCGATGGCTATTCTACAGTCGTATTTTCATTCAAAAGTCTCTGAAAACCCTTAGCAATACAAGATGGTCGGCAGAGAGGAAGCTTGTAAAGTTTAAACAGGGACTACAAGGCTATCGTACAAGCCCTTGAGCAAATTATTAACGCATTAAGATGAAAAAAACTACCAGAAATCAAGCAAAGGTATCCTCAGAGCTCTAATGAAACAAGAAACAACATTCATGGCATCTTGGGAGGATGCTTGATAAATTAACACAGTCAGTGAGAAAGTACAATCTCCAAAAATGAATGTTGCAACAGTCCAACTGTACAATTCACTCATTTCGTTTGTGCAAGAAAACAGCTATATTCAATTTTACAAAATCTCTGGGGAAACCAATCACAAAGCAATGCTTTCAGAAGTCAAATCAATGGATGAAAATATGAAAGGACAAGAAAACCCAAACGATTCTTTGACCTAAAGTGACCTAATCAGAAGATGATGAACAAGACAAAAATAGTAAAGATAAAAGGTTCCAGGAAGATTTTGATCTTATCATAAGGAAATTGCTCACTGATTTGGAAAACAGAGTAAAAGTTTACAACGATTTTTAATGAGATTTTGTTTTATCAAACTTATCTGAGCTTAACCCAGAAGAAATAAATAATGCTGCTTCTAATCTTCAAAAGATTTATGAATTTGATATCGAGGCATCACCATTTGTGATTGAATGCATTCACCTAAAAGGCTTGTTGCATCAAGAGAAGTTTGATGAGGCATTGACATTGTCCGACTGCATACTTTATTGATTTCAAAGGCTGCTAGATCTTTACCCCAACGTAAATATTGCCTTACAAATATACCTTAGCACACCTGCTTCAAACTGCTCTGCAGAGAGTGTCTTCACACTTTCAAGAATCAAGAACTGCCTACGCCGACTACATCTCAAGATCGTCTCAACCACCTTGCGGTTTTAACCATAGAAAACGATTTGACTACAAGGTTAGACTTTGAGGATTATCACTGAGTTTGCAAAAAAGTCAGACGAGTCAAGTTGATTTAGAGTTTTCTTCTTTTTTCATGCAGTAACATGTACAAAAATGGTAAATGCAAGTTTTGCAAGAAAATTGTATATTTTACGTAGGCCTAATTCAAGAAATGTGTGACATATGTTATGTAATTCTGCTATTAAAATAAATATAAAGAACTCTCAAATAACATGAACCAATACTTTTTACTTCACCTTGTTCTGATTTGAGTCAAGTTGTTACTGATATGATATGTGATATGGTAGTTGAGGAAGCGATTCAGGGCTCGTCGTCTCATGCCCATGGGCTGCAATAGCCTAACCGCCCCTGGTGATGAAGGTGGAAAGGTCAAAAAAGAGAAAGACAAGGTGGAGAGGTTGTGGTGACAGAGAGGGGAATACAACAGCTGCAGTGTAAAAGATTTATCTGTGTGGTGCCTCTTGATCCTACAGATGTTGGTTTCTTCTTAACGACGACGCTTCGGGCAGTGCAGGGCAAAGGCCGCACTGTGGTTCTTAAAAATATTTACATAATGTACACGCCAAGACACACCAAGGCACGCGCGACTGTATTAAAGTAACATCTATAGAAAAATAAGACTTGTCTGTTCATTGCAAAGAATCCATCTGCTTTTGGTTATTTCGTGTTATATACTTTGCATAGACCGAAACTGGAAGGCCAAAAAATTCCTGTCTGTCTGTAATGTTTTTAAGGAATCTTGGACCACTTATAACTCAGAATCGACTGAAGCTATGGCAGTGAAACTTTGTTTAAGGGTTAAGCCCACTACGCAATGTGTCTTTAGCTATATTTTACATTCACAAACATCCATCCACAAAATAAATGGCGAGGGACCAAAGTGGGCACTTAGCACGTTTTAAGGCATCTTAGACCGCTTATAGCTCAAAATCCGCTGAATCTATGAGGGTGAAACTTCACTTAAGGGTTAAACCCATTAACGTGTGTGTATTTTCCTATATTTCATATCCATAAAACATCCACAAAATAAATAACAATGTACCAAAGTGGGATCTTGGAAAGCATTATTTTTGAAACTAGGTGCAGCGCTCTGGCAGTATTAGCTCAACTATTCCCCCCACCACGACCACACTCCCCGCATCCAGCATGCAACGCCGACTGCTGTGGCAGGTCAGTAGCCATTTTGAGCTTGACTGGGAAGGCTCTCCTTGCTACCCATCAGTCGCTGCCTCATAGCACTGTTGGTTTTTTACATATCAGCCTGCTATCCTGTTACGAATACCCCTATCTTCCTAATGGACTGAAGTTGTATTTGATGTATAACTCAAATAGGGGAGGGTTGTTTACTTGAACTGTTCACCACTAGTTCCTTATACAAAACACAAATTTCAGTGGAAAAATTAATGTTTTCAGTGTTATCATCAGTTTTATTTCCAAATTTCTGGTACTAGGGGAGGGATCGGAAATTATCTCACTCCCGTCCTGGTACCGGAAATCTGGGATCCCGCACAGCTCTAATCTAGACTTAACCCTCCTCAAATGCGAGAGGAATAACGTG
Organism: Matsumurasca onukii; assembly: GCA_018831715.1. Classification (NCBI taxonomy): domain Eukaryota; kingdom Metazoa; phylum Arthropoda; class Insecta; order Hemiptera; family Cicadellidae; genus Matsumurasca; species Matsumurasca onukii. The sequence goes on from CM032064.1 coordinate 25,537,840, forward strand.
TACAAAAGTGTTTTTGAGTACCTGTGTGTGGTTTGTAGGTTGAGTTTGCCGGTTCAGATCGGGTTGGCTCTACGACACGCCGGGGTCTCCATAACGGTCACATCCTTCACAGACATCGTGGCTTCCACCATCGGAGGCACTACGGTATGTACGGACTCACTACAGTACACCAGATCCTCTCCTTCACACTAAAATAATATGAGTCACATTGTTTTGCTACAAAATCTTTGCTGTTGTCCCAAAAGAATTTCCTCACCCCCTTCATATCTGTTGAGAGAGGTTTTATTCTATTATCAAACTTCACCCACATTGTCTGTACTATTTTAGAACAGTGTTCAGGAGGAACTTTTGGTTTTCAGTTTAAATTTGTTCCGAGTTAGTAGATTCAAATAATAAACTAGTTTTGTTTACTTTGAAAATGTCATCAGAACCTGTCAATTTAGAATGCTCTCACGGTTTTCATGATTTGGCTAGTTTAATATTCTCTACCCCTTGTTGAGACAACTTTTATATAGATATTACACAGAGAACACAATTTGAATACACAAGAACTGATTGATTTGCAGATTTTACCGGCACTTGAGTCTTTCTGCATGTATGCAGCAGCAGGGGTGCTGTTCACGTTCATCTACCAGGGAACGCTGTACGTTGCTGTCTTGGTGTTGGACGAACACAGGATCGAGAAGAGGAGAAATCCCCTGGTGTTCTGCGTTACGCCAGACACTCCCACGCACAACAACAGTGTTTCCTGCACAAGATCTCTTATCAGCCTTCTGTACTCCAAAGTACTGCTCACTACACCGATGAAGGTTAGATTAGGTTAGAAGAGCTTTATATTAAATTGTGTGTGGTTCTTCTTTGTAAGTGTCATCACTAGTGTGCATTTATTTGAAACTTTATCCACTCCATCGACATTCCAAGGTTTGAACAAAACAGAATTTAAAAATTTAACAGAGAAGTTTATGTTAACTTCAGTTTTAAGAACTAAAAAGTATTTTCCTGTTTTAACAGGTTTTGAAGTGATATCTTCTATTGACACAAGAGCAAGAAAAAATATAGAGGATGAAAGTTTTGGTTTTTTTATCATACAGTACATCTTAGACTACTTTGTAAATTCAAAGATCTTTCAGTCTTACCTTACTCTTGAAATAATAGGAGCAATAACTTCAACCAATTATGACCTTAAACACCAGAACCTTTTCTTAAACGAAAGTAACGATTCCAAAATGATAAAGATTGTTTCATCTTATTTACATCACATAAAAATCCCTTATGTCCCTTGTGTCCAGGTCTGTCAATAATGGTTACCACTTCCCTATGTAAGTAAGCAAACACATTAGGACTTAACACCCTGCTTCAAAAGCTATTGGGAAAAGTATTGTTGAACATTTTTTTTATGTAAAGGACCTTTAGTGCTAAATCTTGGATTTGTCATCGGTTGAAACATTAAAAGCTGGTAAAAACTGATAATCAATTAATGAAGTTGAAATATTACTCATAAGTCATTTATTTGGCCATTAAATACATACAGTACAATAGGCTATGCACTTTACATTTTTGATAATGCTCTTGATGTACATGTGCTTTACAATAAATTATAAGTAATGATTATCGAAAGTAACAGTCATTGCAATAAATATTAAAAAATTGCTGTTAACATTAAAAAAATCTTGGTAACGTCTGACAATGTATAATAAAACATTAAAATAGAGAGATCATTTGGATTAAAATATATAAATAGTTACATTGGTACTAGTGGTATTACATATAGTTGTATTACTTAGGTTTTCTTGGCCTATTTTAGTGAATGACATCATGTCAACAACAAACTTCAAACAAAGCACTAATTAATTATATTAGTGAATGACAAATGAGTGAATAACCCTCAACTAAGGCAAAAATGTATGTGTTTGTTTGTCCTTGTATACAATAGCTTTGAACATCCTGATAAATTGCGTTCAACTAATTGCTGGCTAACTTCGGTATACGTATCTAGCAAAAACCATGAGAACTTTTCCAAATATACAGAAAGCTAGTCCAAACCCAAATATACTGAAAAGTTCTCATGGTTTTGCCAGATTTTTGTATACCCCAAGTTATCCATGAATTTTTTGGTCGCTGTTGCTGACTAGTTATGTGTTCTTTGAATGGGCAGGTTTCATACCTTAGATAGAAGTGAATATGTGACAAGAGTCTGGTTGCAGGTGGTGGTTGTGGTGGGTACTTGCTGCTTCACAGTATTCTGTGTGCAAGGAGTGACCAGGCTCAGGCAGCAGTTCCACCCCAAGTGGTTCCCGCCAGACAGTTACTTGGTCCACTACCTCATTGGTGGTATTTATTATCGGACTTCCTTTGGAAATGATACATTATGCCAGCACGTAAGACCCAGACCCGACCATGAAGTGAGCAACTAATTCTGACCTTCAGAATAATATTGAGCATTTTTACAAGACTTTATAAACATATAGGAGTCACAAAATGTGTAGCACGCTATTCAGATTCGATTCTACATAAAAAATTTAGTCGAAAATGTCTTGTAACACTTTTTTTAGTTTAGCCGTAATCTGCCATTTTGTAATTATTTGAAAACAATTATAGATAAACATATTTTTGGAAAATGTTGTTGGGAAAACAATTAAGGTTTATACCAAGTTTCACAAACATATCTCTCAAAGGGTTTCTAAATTATTAATTATTTTCAACAATTTACAAAATGGCGGACTACGGCTTAACTAAGCCAAAATAAAAAAAAATGTTACAAGAAATTTTTGACTTACTTTTGCATGTAGAATACGGTTCTGCAACACATTTTTGTGACACCTGGTATATGTATGTATGTATACAGCCTGTTCCACATTTTATGCTCACAATGGGGATCTCACAAACTAGACAATTTTCACATATGGTCAAAAATAAATATGTATTTTGATAGTATGCATCCATGTACCAAAAATTATGAAAATTCATTGAGTCGTTTCAAAGTGACGGCCAAAAAAGAGATTTTAAGCTATAACAGCACTATTAGTAGTCCGATTTCAATAAAATTTAAAATAAGTTTTACTTTCAAGATATGTAATAAAACTTGCAATGAAAGAACACTTAAGTTTGAGGCTGTATGCCAAAGCGAGGCTGTAAACGGAGCAAATAAGATTAACAAATTGCAAAGGAAATTTCTGTACAGCCTGTTTGGACTAACAATACGTTTTGATTATCAGAGTTTACACTAGCGGGACTCTGTTGTATTGTAGACAGAGTCTATAACAACATCCACATTTATAAATTTAGCTTGCAACCAAATTTGCTGCTGGTTATAGAAATAGGACTGATACCACGGACTGATAATACGGACGGTGCCACAAAGTTGCACATCTGTGTCTCAGTGTGAGTTTTCCTGTACAGTGTCCTGTTTCTTGGTTTATGTGGCAGGGAGCGCTGGTACGCAGACTCGGGACAGGAAGCTCTGATACTGCTGGGCAGACTCAACTACACAGCAGAGCTAGCCAACATCGATCAGCTCATCCGGCAGCTCAACAACCAGTCGGATATCGTATACGATGTCAACACCTGGTACCAAGGCTTCACTCAATACGTCAACTTCTACTTCAAAAAAAGTGAGCCAAGGGGTGATTAAGGAACAATTTTATACTTTGATTTTGAATCTAGACTCTATCGAGTTAAGCACCCAAAGAAACAAAGTCGTTGGTGCATTTAGAAATCCTTGGTGCTCCTATTTAAAATAAGAGCAAAATGGTTTGTGGAATTCAGAACATAAAAATGGTTTTCAGTTCTTTGACTGCTGAATATCAAAAACTAATCGAAGAATTAGTTTATGGGTGGGAGAACTTAAAAAAGAATCAGTAAACTTTCAGTAAACCATTTATTTGTTTTGTGTAAGCAGCAATGTGTTGACATTTTTGAGCAGTATTTCAAAGCTCTAAGTACTTCAAAACAGAGTCTGTGATAAGCTTTTTGATATCTTGAAATCGATCCCATTGACACGCACCTTCCTAAGCATTCAAGATAAGCTCCAAAGCCAATTCTTTACTAGGACTCATTGCTCGCTCCTCCAAGCGCTCATTGACTCCTTCTTCTGTAAAGACCCTCCATGAGGTATGAGGTGTTGGTTCGTCCAGTGCTCGAATACGCCTCAATTGTTTGGTCTCCCCATCAGATCGGCCACTGCAACACACTCATCATGGATCAGAGGTGTTTCCTTTGCCTCCTGGGCAATAGATCCGGCATGGACTACATCAACATTGATACGGAAGAAATGGCTTCTCAACACCATGTCCTTTCTCTCACATTAAGAAGAATGGTCTTGGACTTGTTGTTCCTGTACAAAGTTGTCACTGGCCTGGTGGACTGCCCTGAACTTCTAGAGCTCATCGACCTGCATGTCCCTGCTAGAACCCGGCTACACCAGACTTTCGCCAAGCATCACCAACCGACCAACTATGCCTAACACAGCCCCGTCCCTCGTATGCTTCACCTTGGAAACACTGTTGAAGTTGATTTCTTCATATCCTCTTTTCAACAATTCAAGAGAGCTGCGTTTTCCTGGGTGTCAGAGCAAATTGAATTTTGAGTGTGTTAAGTGGTTTTCCCTGCAAGCAAGTTCCAGTTTTTGATGGTGCCTCTAAAAGGCCACACAATAAAAGTGTTGGTGTTTAATTTTCCAATGTCCGACAATCAAAAGTGTATTATAATTTAAATGTAAAAAAAGTATTTAATCATATATTGTCATTAGGTTTTTTTTACCACTGTCAATTATTTATCTCTTCAATAGTCTTCGTGCATACATATTTAGTTCAATGTCATTTAGTTTTTGTTAATTATATTGTTATCTTTCTATTTGACGCATTTAGTATGCACTGTATTTCCTAGTTCTGTCTATAAGTATTTTGTATTATAAATGACAGATATATTAAAATATTGTATAACCGTATAAATAAATAAAGTAAGCTCTAATACCATGTATTTGAATGTTTAGATATTCCTCATGACACTATGTCTGAAGAGGATTTCAACTACTACCTGGGCAAGTTCCTCTACAGCCCTTCTGGAGGAAAGTTTCAGAAAAACTTTCGCTTTGAAAGAAAACTGGAATGTGGCGAGTCTGCTTCAGCAGTCAGAGTAGGTATAGACGTAGAGTAAATACCTAAGAACTATGAGAGAGTACCACTTTATGTTTGGGTAAAGGACATTTAGGAGAGTAAAAGTATTTTGGTGAGACATCCCCAATTAAAAGTCGTTAGGAGGGGTGACCTCCGAGTAGTCAGTAAATTTGTAAGAAAGCACATGTCATACTGTATGTACTGTATTAAATTAAAAGGCTTTGTTAGTATAATATTGAAACTTAAAGGTGTTTACAGACGGATGATGATCATTTGTAGATTATTAGTCTACGTCTGTGGTAATAAAATTTAAATTTTAAATTTATGCATTTTTATTACCACAGATGTAGCCTAATAATGTCTACAAATGATTATAATATTGAGTTATTTAATTTCACCTCAACAGGTCGATTTTAAGCAATATGTCAGCAGTTCAAAGTTTGAGAGCTGGAAACTTTGAAATACAGCTCTGCCATATTTGATAGAACAAACCTTTGAAAGGTCAAGTTTTTTTGCATTACACTATACTCAATGACACCTTTAATAATTTGATACTAAATTTATTAATGTTGACACCCATGAATATTTTTCTTAAAATAATACCATGAGGCATTCCAGGATGTTATCCTTTTATAGAAGTCTATGTTTAGTTTGAAGTTGAATTGGATGTCTTCAATTCTCTTGTTGAAGACATTCAATTCAACTTTTTAGTATGGTATTTAACACTTCATTAAGTAGAGTGTTATGACACAAACCAGATGTCAGGATGACTCTATCCAAAATGGCTTCTGCCTAAAGTTTACAACTCTTGAAACTCGAACTGTTTCGGATTAATTTATTAAGGCAAAATTTGCAACTTTCATGCCCACCAGCAAGGCCTATAAATTAAATATACAACATGTTATGATGTTTTCTTACAAGTTTTCACTGACTTCTCTGGAGACCTCGCTCTGAATTGCAGTATGCGATGTTTTGTACCTAAATATTTGTTACTCTCCTCCTTGTCTCTACCACAAAGAATATATGAACAAGTTCTTAAACTTGTTCAGGATTTCAGTATAGAATTTAGTCCTTCCCAACTGAATATATTCACTGTCCTAATGTTCTTTCCTATGTACATGTAATGACAATGTCTTAATTTAGTCAACATAACCTAGTCTGATGGAAACATAATGAAATTAGCAATTAAATAAGAACATAAAAATAGAATGAATACATAAAGTAAAACAATGGATTATATCTTAATGGATACTTAAAATATAACATTATTTAGTGCAAAGAACTCACCTGGTGAATAAAATAAAATTAATAGTAGCCGATTGTAGAATCTGCTTTAACACCTTTTAAAGGATATCTATTAAAATTACATTTTGATTTATTAAAAGTGTTTTGACATAACTAGGTGACTGTTCATGTTTAGTTAATCTAAGATGGCCAATAACTAATTTATTTATTTCTAGTATTGTAATAATTGTGAACATCTGAATTTATCTTGTAGTGGTTAAGATTATTACATATGTATATCATAAAATCAAAAATATATAAATGTATTACTGGTAACACTTTCATTTGAACAAATGAGACTTACAACGATCTGAATCAGCAGCACAAGAAGTGATTTGTATTGTTCATTTTTGTACTATAGCGACTTCATTAATTTTGCTGAAGTTACCCCATAAAGTTTTTGAAATTGATTTAAGGCAATTGATTTAAAATAGGCAAAGTAGACAATTTCAAATAAATTTGTATATCAGGGATGCACATTTTCAACTTGCTTAGTAGTTTAGTAGATAAACTACCCTGAACTTCTTTTACAAAGTTGCTCAATATAAGTAGGCTTGGATCAATAATTATTTCCAAAAAATCGACACATCTTTTAAATAATTTTGAAGAGTAAGTACAATATTTTGGGTCTCGGTTTCATTCAGTAAAAATCCATTAGCTTTAAACCATTGAGCTGCGTTTGTTACATATGTGTTGGTGTGTTGCAGATATCGACCCTGTACTTCAAGTTCCGGTTGTTCCATGGGCCGCAGGAGGCAGTGCCGGCCATGAACCGGATCCGGGATCTCGTGCGCCAGGCCAACATCACCTCGGGTGATGGCTTCAGAACCGTCTGGTCCAAAGCCTTCGCCACCTGGACCACTGACGAGGTGCGGTACAGTAACCAGTCACTGGTATCTTTAATGAATGTCTTGAGTTTTCTTCAAGAAATCGGTAGAATAAGTAGAATGAACCAGTTGGAATTGAGGCTCTTCATTTACGTTAGTTCAAAAATATAGGGACTATAGTGTTTGCAATTCATTATTGAGTTCTTTAATGCCTCTGACTGATTTGTTGGCGCTTTAGCAGTTAGATTTCCTGAGTAAATACTCTAGAGGTGAGGAGAGGGCCTAAAATCAGGAAATTCCTGAAAATCAAGCAATAGTTTCCCTAAAAATGGAATTTGTTGTGTCGGAAGGAAATTTAGCAAATAGGGTAATTTGTAAGATTTTTTGGCAGTTTAAGAGGATTTTTCAGCAGATGTGATAATTTAGGGCACTTTCAATAAATAGTTTTGTGATAAGTTTCCCTAAACACTAAATAAATCCAAATAAAAATGTTTAAATTTTTACACCTTTGTAAGGAGTAAATGCCAATCATTATTTCAACCCTTGTTGACATTTTAATGACAATTGCCTGTATAACAGAACTCAGTTTAACTGAACACTGCCACTTGACCACTTGAGCACATGTGTGTACGTGTTGCAGGTGATCCAGCACGAGTTGTACCGGAACCTTCTCCTCTCAGTGGTGTGTGTGATGGGAACCACTTCAGTACTTATCCTCAACTTCCCCACCTGCTTCTGGATCTTTGTCTGTGTGCTGCTCACTCTTGTAAGTGTCTCACTTAAAGCAGGTCTGGTTAGTATCTAGTAAGTAGTAATTTAATTGATTAGATTTATGATAAATTGTATGATATGTCAGGAATCTGATACATTGTAAATGTTCATGTGTTTGATCAGATATTTTTAGGAATTGGTACATTGCATTACGATATACAAGTATATTGTATACGATACTTGTATGTTGAAAGATTTTGCCATCTGTCGTGGTAACTTATCCTCGGGCCGTGTCCCCATCATTACCCCTGCTATTCAAGGTTCTACTGTTTATTTGTAATGGGAAATAGGTAAGCTTCTTAATGTACCTAATATTAGCTTGTACTCTAATATTTCGTCATTTGCTTTCATTTAGATATTCTATTCTCTTGGTATCTTTTTAACTTGACAGGTTGACATCCTCGGCATGATGTACTACTGGGGCCTGACTATCGACATTGTGTCGTATGCATCGCACTGGTGCTAGGCGTGGGCTTGTGTATCGACTACGCGGCTCACGTCGGACAGACGTTCCTTCACATGCCGGGCTCGTGCCAGCAACGCGCGCTACTCACTGTCAACTCCATCGGCATGGCTGTCATCAATGGAGGCTTCTCCACCCTCCTCGCCATGTCCGTGCTCTCCCTCTCCACCGCCTACGTCTTCAAAGCGTTCTTCAAGGTACTTGTAGTAACCCAGCTGAATACTTGTGGGTTAGGGGAATTTGATAATAATCACAGAAAAGCGATTAATCAATTAAAAATGTTGGTTGCTACTTAAATAAATAAATATTTTACTGCATGGACAATGTACATTGTATCACAATCGTAAATAATATAAGTTATCTAAATGCTATCTAAAAGTTATCTAAAACTCAGCACTACCCGCTCTTCATTCATTCATTTCTATCATTTGAATTATTACTTCCTTTATACTGTAGAATCTCTCAAGTTAAATAACACATTGAGTGGTCATTTTGGATAATTAAAATTTCTGATGACAAAATAATGGTTGACTTATGGTATTGTTTTGAGGAAAGAATTGCAAACCTTTGGTCGAAGACAATCACTACGATATATCACATTCTACTTATTTTGTCTTGACCATATAGTGAGATCAGTCCCAAAACAAAACACACAGAAACAAAATACTGTCCCTAAAACAGAATCCAACAAATTGTATTTTATGGAGGAATGTTGAAAATAAATGTAAAAATCCAAGTTTGATAATTTTGGTTAAGAGAGGTTTGATTGTAGTAAAAACAATTTCTAGTCTCTGAGAAGAAGTTGTGACAATTGTTCATCCCCTATTTCTATTAGAGACAACTCTAGAAGTTATATAAGTTATAGAAGTATAAAGAGTGCTCTTTATTTGCACTGTGAACTTGGTATTTGTTTACTTGCTGCAGATATTCTTCTTGGTGGTGACAATCGGTCTGTTCCACGGCGTGGTGTTCTTGCCGGTAGTGCTGAGTTGTATCGGGCCGGCTGCACATCGCTCTCACCTCGACCTGGACCTCAAGCTGGAGGCAGAGTCAGAACAACTGGACGAGATGCAACGCCTTGACACCATCGCAGATAAACCTACCGTCATTTCCAACCACCACAGCTAGCCAATCAGCCAGTTAAACATTACACTTCTGACGGTTAGTCGTTTGAAATGTTATAGAATTTCACAACTGTCAGGAAAAATAGACTCCCGCTAAAAACATTTTTATTTAAGAAACAAATTAAAAAAATTTGTCTCAGATTATCAACTCTCTCCTGGCCTAAGCTATAAAAGACCCTAGTTGCCATCCGTCTGTACGCCCAGTAGCTGCTGCATGCTGGGGGCTTTCTTTTCATACTTTTCACCTTCCTAACCAATTATACCCCTCGCAAGTAGTGGATATCACACTTATCGAGCTCAAATATATTGTTTGTTATTTGTCAAATTGTCATCTAATCAAATCATCTCTTTAACTGCTGCTTTCTGACCCTTTGCATTTTAGTTTTGTTCCTGATTACTGCTAAGTGCTAACACAACTACTTTTATACATGTTACTTTGTTTGAGATGTTTTCCCAGTCAATTTCACTAAACTACTTTGCAGTAGTGAAGTGTGGGCTAGTTGATTATTTCATTGAAATTTAATTTAATAGCAGTTACACTACTTTTGACGTTATTATGTAAATTTACTTCTAAATGTCTGCTATGTATGGGGTAACTCCTTACATGTAATCACTATTGCTAAGTTGTAGTGGTTACTCGTTTCTGCATTTTAAATGTAACAATTACAATTGTGTAATTGTTACTTCCAAGTATGGTTTGAGAAAATATTTAACTGTATTGTAATTTCGCTCAACACTATGTTCCTAATTACTAACACCAAGCTCTCACATAAGAGGAAGACAGCAATTAAATAAAACAATCTATAAGTAGACTCTTGGTACTTTTTATCAATGATCGTGATCAAAAGATATGTAAATACTCACTAAATAATATAGACAAATATATAATGTATAGGCTTATAATAGGTCAAAACTATTTTAGTACAGTACGATCTAACTAATCCGGCCCTATATCGGGATCAAAAGTGCTGGACTAGCGGAAATGCCGGATTAGTGGAGGTTCACTAAAATGACTCAATTTGCCAGGCATAATCTTTCTAACGTTGAAGGACGATTCATTACTCTTAAAGAATGATTCAATTTCATTCTTATTCTTCCTTTTGTCTGTGAGTTTTCGATCTGCCGAAGTTAACTTATCACCACTTTCTAATCTTTATAACATCACTTTTTAAAAGTTACTGTTTACCTTTTTGCGACATCTCACGGCCTGTACTTTGGTCTCACACTTTACAGACAAGTAGAGACTTGAAAACTGGTGGCTAGTTAACGCGGTCACAGTGCCGGATTACTGGACATGTCGGAGTGGCGAACGGCCGGATTATAGAGACTGTACTGTAATTATTGACAAAATTAGATATTTATTTTTGTACTTCATAGTTACCTTTATTTTTGGAGAAATTAGTTATTGTATATAGTTAGAAAAAATCACTAATTCTCATATTTGTTATGATCTATCTTTGTTTTAAATTTACTATTTTATTAGTAAGTACGAGTTATGTCGAGTTCCTGGGGCAGACCTACGCACAAACCCCACCAAGAGATGAGTTGCAGCTAGAGTTAAATAAAGCACACTGTGATCAAGGACGTAGCTAGGAGGGGCAAAACCTAACGTAGGGGGAATGGTATTGAAATTTAGAGTCTACAAAATGGAGTTTTAAAAATAATTAGCATATAAAATGTTTGTTAAATTTCTTCACTGTTAATAATTATTGAAAACTTAATTTAGCAAGAATTTTGGAGGTGCTCTAGCATTCTCTGGACTTTAGTTAAAAGTAAAGTGTGTCTCGTTTTATAAGGCAGGAAGTGGGACTGGAAAGTCCTCTCTAACATTCAACCTCAACCATTACCTAGCGTTACTGCATAGTCACATAACACATTTGTCAGTGGTGATTGCGGGGATCGAACCCACCCTACTTGAGGGATAAGCTCTGGTGAAGTTGCACATTTCCAACCTGCCAAGGAAGTACCAAGTGGTCTATAGCCTCCTTATACCCATTAGCTATTCTTGTAAAGTTAATCACACAAACACAACAAAAAAACCATTTCTATTCTGAATTTTAATTTTAAACCATTTCTTTTTTGGAAAGATTCTAATTCAATAGCTATTGGCGTGGTTGAGTGTTAGAGAGGACTAAAATTCTGAGTTTTGCCATGTAAATGAGGACTTTTTTATTTAATTGCTATTAGATCTCACTCACCTTTGAAATAGTGGAAGATAAGGTAATTAAAAAGTATACAATTACACAGTACACTCGCGCACACAGTGGTCAGTGTTCCAACATTGCTGGTGTTTTGCGGAACTCGCTCGCTGTCTTGTCCACAGAAGACACCAGAACTATAGACGTGCGCACAGTACCTCTGGGATATAGACATCAAAATCCTTATATGAGGGCTGTTCAGACATTAACTTCTGATTTGTATAGCTCGTAAGTGGGTGAAACCATAAGTGCTAATTATACTTTGTTGGATAGCTTGGCTTATTGTGAATCCAACAGTATGCTCGACATTTGGTTTTGCCAATTTTTGTGCTCTCAAAATGTTGAAAAATTGGTCTCTTCTTGTAATATTCCTGCCGGTAAAATAAAACCCTATTAACTTTAAAAAGTGTTAGCTTCCATTTGTTTGCCAAAGTGGTTTCTAGAACTCTTGTTTAGCTAAACACATTTGAATTTGGTCTTTAAAAGTTGCATGTAATCCAGCGTTTTGCAAACTTAAGCAGGTTTAAGAGTGCATTGTGTCCGCTTCTCGTTATGGACATTGGCGGTGAAATGTCAAGCAATAGCAAAATAGCCAAATTGTAGTTGAAACAATGCTCTTTAATATGAATATAATATATTGTATCCTCAAATCATGTGTTTTACAATTGTTAAACGGAACTTAATTTAAAAACAGTCCGTAATTTGCCAAATATTCATAATTGATTTCATATTCTACTTTAAAAAGCGTGTTAGTAAATTAACTTTATAGTCTCAGAATTACTTTGTTTTACTCTTAAAAAGCTCATTTTACGGCCTAAAACATGGCAGTCATCATGCACAGTGTCCTTCTTCCATTGGTCTGTACTAAGCAACATTTTCAAATATTTTGCTTTGACTTAGATACTCTTAACAACCGAATAATTAAAGCCCCGGTGAAATCACTGCAGTTTTTAGTCTACATATTTAGCAGATTGGGAGTAAACTACTTGTCAGTTTATTTTGAGTTTGATGTTTTTGAGAAATTTGAATGTAGTATATTGTCTAATGAGATCAAATGAATAATGTATTGAAATAAATAGGTAAAGATCTGTATTGAACAATGGTTTATTAGCTTCAGGTTCAACATGGAAAAAGAATAATTTGATGAAATATAACAAGTGTGACTAGTTTTATGTTTAACTATGACAAGTCATATGTTTATTGATATTATACCACCAACTGTAAACCAATGGTGATGAAAAAGAAATTTAAATTTGATTAGAATTCCTCAGTATAGGAAGTCCTTACTATACTAATTTACTTTGCTCCTTATGTTTGACTATTGAACTGTTCTCAAAGATGCCAAACTGCCTTTAGCTAAACACATTTGAATTTCGTCTTTAAAAGTTGCATGTAATCCAGCGTTTTGCAAACTTAAGCAGGTTTAAGAGTGCATTGTGTCCGCTTCGTTATGGACATTGGCGGTGAAATGTCAAGCAATAGCAAAATAGCCAAATTGTAGTTGAAACAATGCTCTTTAACATGAATATAATATATTGTATCCTCAAATCATGTGTTTTACAATTGTTAAACGGAACTTAATTTAAAACAGTCCGTAATTTGCCAAATATTCATAATTGATTTCATATTCTACTTTAAAAAAGTATGTAGTAAATTAACTTTATAGTCTCAGAATTACTTTGTTTTACTCTTAAAAAGCTCATTTTACGGCCTAAAACATGGCAGTCATCATGCACAGTGTCCTTCTTCCATTGGTCTGTACTAAGCAACATTTTCAAATATTTTGCTTTGACTTAGATACTCTTAACAACCGAATAATTAAAGCCCTGGTGAAATCACTGCAGTTTTTAGTCTACATATTTAGCAGATTGGGAGTAAACTACTTGTCAGTTTATTTTGGAGTTTGATGGATCATTTGAATGGAAGTATACTGCTCAGTATTGGAACAATGGTTTATTAGCTTCAGGTTCAACATGGAAAAAGAATAATTTGATGAAATATAACAAGTGTGACTAGTTTTATGTTTAACTATGACAAGTCATATGTTTATTGATATTATACCACCAACTGTAAACCAATGGTGATGAAAAAAGAAATTTAAATTTGATTAGAATTCCTCAGTATAGGAAGTCTTACTATACTAATTTACTTTGCTCCTTATGTTTGACTATTGAACTGTTCTCAAAGATGCCAAACTGCCTTTAACAAAAGACATTCTTCAAGTACTAAAAAATGCCATATCTTCCACTAACCTAAAGGTGAGTTTGCCCCAATAGCTAACTATACATATAACAACTAAATAAGTATACAATTAGCTTAAACTAGCTTGTGTACATACTATATTTATTAAGCTAATTCTATGTAATGTAATTGTTATATGCTTGTGACTAATGTGCCTTCAACTACCTTGATTAAATATGCTATCTCACTTAATGAACATTTTATTCCATGTACTTTTGTGTTAAGCCATAATGTGCCTTCAAAAAACTACCTTTGATTAAACGCTGGTGCTACTCTATGAAAACTTAATGCATATCATTTTGTTCCTTTCAATCTCTTACATCTGTCAAGTGAGTGTTCTCCGCTCCTTGTGATTAACTCTGTCCAACAAAAAATTAGAAAACACATTTATGGGATTATTGTTAAGAAAATAAGTATTCTATACCAAAAACTTAAACTTCTCATTAAGGAGAACAAACCCCTAGGTGCCTTTCTTAAATTGACACAAAACAAATTTGTTGAAGAAGTTTTTAACGTGTTTTGAGCTTGACTCAATGTTGGGGACAAAGAGAATTTTTTTTTTAGTTTACCTAATTTGTAAGTGGTTCTAGGGCGAGAAGTATAACTCCATGGTGTCAAAATACCATGAATTCCCACTAGAAGCAGAGGTGTGGTCGTGTAGACTGGGTCTGCTACGAGACTAGGAGCCTAAAACAGTATCGAATTGGGGCAGCAACCTGCAGTGTTGAGAAGGAGCAAACTCCTCTACACAGCGACAGGGCCATGCAAGGGATGTGTACCACAGAAATCAAACTTCAATACTACTATTACACACGACCACTTTTGTTTACATTAACAACACGAAGAAGTTGCAACAATTAAAAGCTGTCACAGCTGATTGAAAAGAAAGGTACAGCTGTTTAAATTTCAGTACTGTTTATTTTGGCGGGCACTGTATTTTCAAACACGCGGCACCGAATCAGCTGATCGGAACTAGATAACAGTAATGCGAACGCGCATGCGCCGAGGGACGTAGGCAAACGGGAAACGCATTAGGCCACTTCTCCATGGACTCAACGCAGGAGTGAGGTCTACATCACCGCTGCTCAGCTAAGTCTTAATTCATAGTAATTTGGGTACTAGACTAATATCAGGATGTTCTAATTTCTTTCAGCATAGGGGATTAGATTTAGGGGACATGTGGTAATTTTAAATATAAATTTACAATACTTTAGCTGTATTGGGTGCTGTGGTGGAATACAGAATGTAATTACTAACGTAGGGTTCTGAAGCTAATATCTTGGCACATTTTTGGATGAAGACAACGTTAGTCTTGGTTGGACTCATAAAGATGGCATGTGATAACAGATTAGATAAATTATTTAAGGTGGGAAATTCGAGGGGTCCAGCATACTCAATTCAAAAGCGGATACAGTAGACGGTAATAATATATATTTTAGAGGCCAGCCAAGACACCTTATTTGAAAGGGTATAAAAACACAAACTCATTGATACCATTAAAAAAGATTTACGACGTCCCTGTACAAAATGGCGGCTCAAAACCTTTTAATTTTTTAAGCACATTAAAAGACGCTGTCACTATATTTTCAAAATTTTGAAAAATACAGATTTATTTTGTACTCAAAGCTTTAAAATGATATGTTACAAGGTAAATTTTGCAAACTTTTGAAAACTGCACATTTAGCAAAATTTACCTTGTAACTATCTTCACTTAAATACAAAAACTTAAGTCTATATTCATTTTCAAAACTTTGGTCTTTATACTTACGACAGCGTCCCATTATCAGCTTACAAGTGAAAAGCGTTTTTGAGCACTCATTATACAAATATCATAATTTAATATTATTAATGGTTGTGTTTTTATACCCTTTCAAATAAGGTGTCACAAGGGGAGGGTTCGTATTTTAAATTTAGGGCCCTCCCCTTCCCATTTGGGGATGGTGGGTGGGTAGCGAAAAGTACGTCAAAAGAAACTTCAGGACCCTATAAAAACATTCCCCAAAGGGTTTTTCAAAATTCTTACTCTTTCAAAAGTAAAAGTGGGGGGCATATAAAACTCAACCTTGTATACAATAAAATCATACTTATAACAATTACATTACATAGATAATTGAAAATTAGATATTTTACTATATTTTTTATAATTTATTATTAATTTATTTTTTATTATAATACTATATAAGTAAACACCCCTCTCCTGGATTAAACCTTGCCTTTCTAGAATACAACCCTGGTTAACGGCCCTGAGACGAATCATTTACTTAGGTAAAACACAGATTTTGTTTGTCTTCACTGACTAAGGAAAAGCTGTCACACACCCACACTATTACAACAGCTGTACGGTATTGAATAACACTTGAAGTAAAATATTTGCATTAATCTTCTATTACCAAACAAAAACTTGATATTTTCAGCGTCCAAAGTCAAGAAGTTGCAGTGTTTTCCCTGGAGCACGTTTTGGCTTAGTCATTGACTTTTACTTTAAATGGATATAGAAAAGTCAATGCCTTGGCTGTGAGTGGCGGCTTAAAAGTATGTGCCAGCGAGCGCATGAAATTTTAATCCGCTATTCAGCAATCAGATAAAAGGCAGTGCTGTCTACAGTGGCTACAAAGTTGTCTCCAAGATCCATCATCACGGGTGCTCAGCTTACATGATTGCGCTGTTTTATGAAAAGGCAGTGTTGTCTACAGTGGCCATGGGAAAGTTGTCTCCAAGATCCATCATCACGGGTGCTCAGCTTACATGATTGCGCTGTTTTATGAAAAGGCAGTGTTGTCTACAGTGGCCATGGGAAAGTTGTTCCAAGATCCATCATCACGGGGTTGTCTAAGAAAAGGGAAAGTTGTCTCCAAGATCCATCATCACGGTGCTCAGCTTACATGATTGCGCTGTTTTATGAAAAGCAGTGTTGTCTACAGTGGCCATGGGAAAGTTGTTCCAAGATCCATCATCAGCTTACATGATTGCGCTGTTTTATGAAAAGACAGTGTTGTCTACAGTGGCCATGGGAAAGTTGTTCCAAGATCCATCATCACGGGTGCTCAGCTTACATGATTGCGCTGTTTTATGAAAAGGCAGTGCTGTCTACAGTGGCCATGGGAAAGTTGTCTCAAGATCCATCATCACGGGTGCTCAGCTACGATTGCGCTGTTTTATGAAAAGGCAGTGTTGTCTACAGTGGCCATGGGAAAGTTGTCTCCAAGATCCATCATCACGGGTGCTCAGCTTACATGATTGCGCTGTTTTATGAAAAGGCAGTGTTGTCTACAGTGGCCATGGGAAAGTTGTTCCAAGATCCATCATCACGGGTGCTCAGCTTACATGATTGCGCTGTTTTATGAAAAGGCAGTGCTGTCTACAGTGGCCATGGGAAAGTTGTCTCCAAGATCCATCATCACGGGTGCTCAGCTTACATGATTGCGCTGTTTTATGAAAAGGCAGTGCTGTCTACAGTGGCCATGGGAAAGTTGTCTCCAAGATCCATCAATCTAGGAGGTACATACAGTACGGAGCAAGACATGCAGACGTATACGGAGCGTCTGTGAATGAGTTAGCCTCACGGCCGTGACACCGTTATGAAAGCACGTGGAAGAATAGATTGCAGTCTCAACTCTTCCTTTACTATCAAGGAACACATGTACACACTTGGTTATATCAGTTTTGGAGTAGGGAAAACAGTACGGAGCAAGACATGCAGACGCGACAACCCTATATGGAGCGTCTGTGAATGAGTTAGCCTCACGGGCTGGGACACCGTAATACTAATTTTTCCACTTTACGGAAACAAAGTTGTCCCCGCCCAACTGTCAAATAAATACTGTATCAAGTTCTAAATTTTGAAAGAAAACAAATTACTGTATAACGAAGCTAAACGTTTTAGTTTTAAATGCAGCAGCTTCATTAACATTTTGCAGCTTCCACAGAAATGTTATCGATATAAACTCTATTCAAACGTTAAATTTAAAATCCAAAATATTATTGAAACGTTGTTTGCCCATTTTATTATTGACTTTAACTATACTTCTGCAGCTAATGATTTTATTCAATTATATATATGAGTGGTATTCAGAGTTGGACCCGCATTCACTCTATCGTTGCCGTCTTTAATATAGCTCAGTGTTTACTCGTGGATCAGGCCCCGCTGGACATACAACCATTTAAAGTCTTTAAAATTGGCGTTTTTAGAGTTTGCAAAGTTGCAGGTAAACCATTAAAACATGCATAACCTGAGCCTTAATAGGTAGGGTTTTGTTATATTCGACTAGATTAGCTAAACAATAATTAAAATGAGGAAGAAAATGGGACAGCAGTCTCCCTCAGCGACTTAGCCTGTAGATGACCACCGAGTCGCCGACTTTCTGTAAAATAAATACTCTGTGACCTATCACCTATACCTACTAATTCAGTAATTCTCCAATATCCAAGTTTCCAACCTTCTTTGAGCTTGAACGGGTATGTTAAGGGTTATGGAGAGTGAAAATAGTTCACTGGGTAATGCAGGGATAATACGGGGACAAATTCCCATTCGATCAGATGAGTGGGGCACCAAAATCTTTGACCATTTGAGCGCAGCCTGTTTTCGAACATTTGAACAGGCAAACAGACGAAAAAAGCACGTTCGATCATTTAATACCCCACCCATAGAACGATCCGTGGGAACGCGTGGATCGTTCCAAACATTGATTTTAAATGTGTATATTTAAAGCCAATGGTTCCAAACAAGTACAAGGCTACTTGTTTGGAATGGTTAGGAACACTCCAGGTGAGGCTAACTTCACGGTCATACCAGCCGCCAAGTAAGATCGCAAGATCCAATCAAGGCACAAGGAAAGCAAAGCTTACTTAGCAGCCAGCTGAGTCAAGCACTCAAGCTGCCAAATTGATACCATTATGATTGTATACAATGTAGTTATTTACCTCGATATTTTATTTAAAGTTTCATTTAGTAATGTTTAAAGGGTATACGCATACAAATCTACAATAATCTAGACCCAACTAGTTTATGCAGTGATTCAGATGTATCCTCAAATAATGTCTGGTGGCAAACGATGTTATTGTGTGATAAGTGGGACTGTGATTATTCTTCAACCAAAAGTGATCACATCACCTAAAATTGATAGGGTTCTATGGTTTTAAAAGCTTTTATATTAGAAGTAATGCTATCCTCAGATTCAAAGGCAATTGTATCTAATATTTTATTCCTCGAAACGAATTTTATTTTGTTCACTTCACTACAAGAATCAAACACCAAGAAACTTTATTTACCATGGCTACATCAGAATATACTCGAGATGTACTGCGTGTTGTAGTTGCCCAGATATGCCAAACAATTGGTTGGCACGCAATACATACAACCCCTCTTGAAGTATTAACTGATGTGTTGAGCAGATACATTCATTCGTTGGGAACTAGTGCCCACAGATATGGAGAACAATGTAAGTAGCCTAGGTTTGATTAAGGCCTAGCCTACATTTAGTGTGGCTACATATTTAACACACCATTTACACATTATTTAGTTTTGTATATGCATATTTAATCATAATTAATTTTTATAAGTCTGCTATGTATGAAAATATTGAAAAGTGGCGAACACTGTGGAAGTAAATAAATAAATAGACACCCAGTCTAGTCCAACTTTAAACTGAGACTATGTAGGTTAACATTATCTATCTGTAGTTTCTTTGATCTGCTATCTATCCATTTTCGTTGGAGACAAAGATAGGCTTATTGTCCATTCCATGTCTAAGTGTCCGCAAAGAGCTGTGCTCAGTGCTAATGTCCATTTTCTATAGAAGACTAGCAAGCTAAGTGTTGAAACAATGTAAAAGTTTTGTCATTGACACTACACAATACCTGCCGCTTTCCTAACTTTTAAACCGCACTGAGCATTTAATTTTGAAACAGTTAATCAGAGTATTTTACCCTCATTACACTATTTTGTACAGTTGACTTTATCAGAATATAATTTCGGTTGACCACCATCTCTGAAATGTTATTTTCAGTCGGACACACGCAGCCCACAATCGTGGATATTGCCCTGGCCTTCAAGGACTTGGGAGTGAGTGTGACGGAACTGGAGGAGTACGTGCAGTATGTGGCGCCGGTGCCATGTGCGATAAACGTGCCCAAGTATCCGGTGGAGAGGGAGTCGCACCTAAACCTGCTCAAACCCGGCTCGCGAGAAGTGGTCACCCGACCCGTCCACATCCATGAGCATCTGCCAGCCATGCATCCTCAACTTGAAGGTACATCCAGAGTCTCACCTTGCATATGACATTAGATAGCAGCCATTGGTTAAGTGCTTGAAATCATTTTGAAAACATTCTTTAGATTGAAGAAGTCTTTAGTGCTTAGGTTAAATAAACCAGGCCGACACCCAGCTAAGCGTTAAAGTGCCGCTTGCATGAGTGATCAAATTTCTTTTGCAATTTGTTACTCTCATTCGCTCCGTTCACAGCCTCGCTTTGGCATTCGGCCATTCTATTGCCACGGGCATTACGATGCTGTTCTCTATGTACCACCACCGCTCGGTCTCGGCCTCAGCTTGGTCTTCAGTGTGACCGAAGGGTGTTTGTTTCCTTTGGCCTCAAACTTAGTGGTCCATTATCATGGGAGCTCCGAGGCTGTTCACTGTGTTTATTCGCTTCCGCCTTCAGACTTACGTGTTATTTGACTTTAAGTTTTATTACATACCGTGAATGTAAAACATATTTTAAATTTTATTCAAATTGAACTACAAATAACGCTCATCAAAGTTGGATGAAATGTAACTCATTTTTAGATCATCGAAACCACCAATTTGACCAAACTTCTCCCAAAGTTCGGTGGTCTGGACATTTTGCTGGTTAACAAACATGATGGAGATATTTACAAAAGGAACATTTGTACCAAATTTCATGAAAATTGAAAAAATGTGACCTGTACAGAGTATACACACACACACATGTATATATATATATATATATACACAGTAGGATTCGCATCCCGCCCTTTATTGGGATTAGAAGCTGGATCAGTAAAATGCCGGATTAGTGGAGGTTCACTAAAAAGAGACTCAATTTGCTGACGACGAGCAGGGCCAAATCATGACAGATGAAGAGATAATTGCGGATGTTGTGGACAACAGTGATGACGAGGAGGGGAGAGGTGCAACACCTGCCGCTACACATACAGTAAACACAGACTCAGCTCTCCAAGCTTACGCAACTGCGATCACTTGGCGCGTCTGCTTCCCAGATAATGGTTTTAAATCTCCTTAAAATGTTCTGAAAGTATCATTCAACAGTAAAAGCAGAAAATTATTAAAAAAATATAGAATAGAATAGAAGAAGTTTTATTTTTCTGAGATTACATAGTACATGAAATACACTGTACATCATACAACAAACAATTTTCAATACCATCACATAGATTAAGATTTTTTGAAAAAAAGACAACATATATAGGAGTTAAATGTTTTAATGCTTTTACCTAAAAATTAAAAAAAAAAAACACTTCAAATTTAATACAATTTAAAAACAATCTTAAAAATAATACTTTGACTAGACCTTTATATTCAATCAGTGAGTTTTCTGTTAAACTGTGCCTATCTTTCTATGTCTCTCCTTATCTTTATGCTAGTAATTAAGAATTGTTTGACGCCATTCATTGTATTTTGTACAATATGTGAATAAAGATTATTTTCATTTCATTTCATTACTTATGTCTTCGGTACTGTGGATAAATCCTTCACTTGAAATGTTCATACAAACTTAAATATATACACAAACAACTTAAAATAACCTTAAAACAAAAAAAATTGATATACATAAAAAATAGTACTCTCAAAAAATATTTATGGCCTCTAAAGGCATAGCCTGTGTAGAGGTTCAAACATTTTCAATTATTTTTTATGCTAAGAAGATTAATTAACAATGTTTAGATACGAAAATAAAATCCCATTTGTTATTAAAATGTTGAACAATGAAATATTTACATGCTTTGCATTAATTTATAGTTTATATTTTATAGCTATGTAAGTTAAAATCAAGTCTCAATCACTGTTTATATTGCATATTTTATTTCTGTTAAAACTACAATATTTTTTTTCCCTTCGTGCTGGAGTTACATTTGGTTACTACGTATTTTCTATTCATGTAACAGTTGTGATTACGGCGAGGATTACGGAGGTTTTTAAAGTATGAAATTGGTTTGATTGTAAATCACTTTTTTAAAATTCCTGCAGTAGGTCCAAAGATGGCCACAACTTTGCTCACGAACAAATAATTGTTTTGTTTGTCAGCTTCTCCCATGCGTTGGCTAGGTTGAAAACAACATATTTTAGGTTGGTTTCCTTCAAAGCTGAAACAACACTTCCCTCTTTTGACAAAACGCTGTACAGCGAAACTTTTTTGTAAGTTGTTGTTACAGTTTGAATTACGTTCTGGTCTATAGGTTAGAGTAATGAAGTTACGTTTGGAGGTAAAAATTTAGTTACGATTTTACCATCTTTAGATTTTAATTCTTCCTGATCGGGATGGCCAGGGGCAGTTGTCAATTATTAATAGAGCTTTTACGGGTAGATTTTGTTTTTCCAAAAACTTTTCACGGAGGGGACAAATGATTTTTGAAACCATTCTGAAAAGAGAGTTTTTGTCATTCAACCCTTAGTTTGATTTGTGTATGAAACAGGTAAGTTTATGTTTTTAAAAGCCCTAGGACTTTTTGATTTTCCAATGACAAGTAATCCCAGTTTATGTGTGCCACTGGCATTACAACATGGCATAAAAGTTATTCTATCCTTTGCTAGTTTGCGACCTGGAGCATTAGCTTCCGCTCTGTGAACAAAGAAGCGCCAGACATCAACATCAAAACATCAAAATATCGCCAGAAATGGGTGTGTGTTGGTTTCTGTCTTGCATAAACCAAGCATAAAGTGCGTCTTCTACTTTTCACTCACCTGCTTTCAATGTCTTTCTTATGTTAGAGGATGATTCATTACTCTTGAAGAATGATTCAATTTCATTCTTTTTCTTCCTTATGTCATGAATTGTTGCTCTGCCAATGTTGTATTCCTTGGATAAAGAAGCTAGCTTATCACCACTTTCTAATTTTTTTAAAATCCAGACTTTTATCTATTGTTAAAGTAACAATTTTACATTTTTGCGACATCTCACAGCCCGTACCGAAGCATACCGCGCCACCCCTTATAACAACAAACAACACGCAATAAACAACGCACACTTCTCTGGCTGTCTACAGTGAACTGAGTACTGAAGTCATCGATACGGATGTCATACGTCACGCGCTTTACAGACAAGTAAAGACTTGAAAACAGGTGGCTAGTTGACGCTGGGTCACAGCCGCCGGATTACTGGACGATGTCGGTAGGCGTGATTGTATATAATATAGGATATACAGTACATGTACTGTATCATATATATATATATACAGGGTGTTTTTTGTATGCCACCATTGGGAAATTGTAAACTATAGGTATTACAGGAAAGTTTAGATGGGAAACATTATCTAGTTTTGTACCAGTATTAAAAATATGCGAGAAATCTTTTTCAAAATGGCCGTTATTTTCCAATATGGCAGCCAATATTAAAATATCATATGGCTTTTTGACTTTTAAGATGTGATTGGTCCGTTTTTGGAACATTTAAGTTTAAATAGAGCTAAGCAAAATGAGCCATGATAATTTGAAATAGGTTCAGTAGTTTTGACTGTAAGCTCAAATAATGTAACAAATAATGTTCTCCAAATTGTAATGTGTAACAAATAATGTTTTTAATTTAAGGTGTGGTCAAACAGACTCACTCACAGATAACACGAATTTTTCATCTCAAAATGTAAGATGTTGTTAGTGCTATAAAAAATTTAAATAGACTTAATAATAATGACCTTTTTGTTCTAAAACATTTTAAGTTCAAGAAAATTCCTGTAGGCCCTTTGCAAGGACCCCTCTGAAATCCTAGGTATGCTACTTAGAGAGAACCTATGCTATCCTCAAGAAACTCGCTTCATAATATTGTTGGACAACAGGAAGACGATGATGCAGCAAGATATAGGTTTCAGTGTGTGATTTACCTGTGTACGTTTCAGAAGAAGAGCCGCCACTGTCTGTGGACATAACGGGTTCAGAGTCGGGCACCTCTCCTCTGTCCAGTCCAAAGAACAGTCTGTTCAAGCGACCGGGAGACCCTGTGTCCGTGGAGAACAACCTACTTAAGCGAGCCAGGTAACCAACTCTCCTTTACCACTGCTTTAGGCTTACTACTTATTCCACTAATGTGCTTTACAATTGGCAAATTATTAGGTTATTTCTGGCCTTCCTCTATGCTAAAAAATTTAATTAAAAATAACACCATGAAAACCTTGAAGACATTGAACCTTGAACAAGAAGTGGAATGGGATTTTGATAGGTATTAATAAAGGCCTATGTAATAAAAAACTTAATTATATTTATAATGTTATGAAACTTATAGGATTAACTTAAAACTGTGTCAGAAAAGCGTGGTAATGAGTGTTTTCACGTACCTGCACATGATCCTGACCCGATTATTTACACTGGAATACTATCTCGTACAATACGGATACAGCAGAGGAAATTGCAAATGAGCATGCATCAGGTTCTCTGTAATAACAAGAAACATTATGCAATAGTGTAATTTTCACGATGGAAATAAAGTTGATATAATATATGTATCTTTGAACTAACTTCCAAGCCTATGTAAAATTTGCTGAAAGGGTAACTGCACTTACATAATTGCTAAAACACTTATCTTGCCTGTATTATATTCCTTGGAGGCAAATATTTTATAAAGTTAATTTGCCACTTGTGTTGGTCAGGATGATGCTGGAGGAAGAGGGGCGTCCATTGAGAGAAATAAGCAGTGTGATGATGACAACCTCAGGGTTCCTGTCCCCGGCACGCGAGGGCAAGTTGCCAGAGGCGCGAACCCCCACCCAATTCTGGGACTCAAGGTCCAGCTCCCCACAGCCCTTGTCCTACCCCACCGTGCCTCCCGAGGTCAAGGGTGAGAAGAAGTCCAAGAAGCTCAGCAACAGATCCACTGCAGAGAGCACACGCAAGCTGGTCGACAAGGAGATGAGCAAGACCAAAGACACGACTAGTTCTCAAAACACTGAAGATGATGACCCAAATGTCAAAAAACTAGTCAGCATGAAAGAAATGTATAAACTCAAGGCGCTGAAGCCCGGGGCAATTAAAATGCACTGGCCCAACAGTGGGGTGAAAAAGGCCAACAAGCATAAGAATGCTCCAGGCATGAGTGCGATGATATCTGCCCTGCCTAAAATACCGAAATTGAATCAGAAAAATTCCAAAAACGAAAAATCTACAGGTGGTCAAAATTCTAGTAAATCTTCTAATGACAAGACCAAGGACAAGACTATAGATGGAAAACTGTCGTCTGAGCCTGATAAACAGAAGTTGAACATTTTTAAGAAGATATCAAAAGTTAAAGAAGATAAGCAGGAGGTGTCTGATGGGAGCAAAACGGATTCAGGGCCATCAGAAGAGAGTCGACATAGAGACATAATCAGTGAGACAATCGAGGCGGTGATTCAAAAGAGCAGGGAGCGACCTGCAGCAGGAGTGACACCGGAGAAGAGTGAAGTGACGGAAGTAGAGTCTTCGGACTCTGAATTGTTCTGTTACAATGACGATCTGTCGCCCCCTGGCACCCCCTCCACCCCTCGCACCCCGGACCTCGTCCCTCCGCAGAAGAAGCCCAACAAGCACCAGGACTCAAAGAAGAAGAAGAAGGGGAAAAGAGACAGGGATAAAAAAGACTCGCACAGTTCTAGTCCTAAACGGTTCAAGTCTGAAAGTACAGAGTCTGATTACTCTCTGCTTGATAAGCCGAAAACCCCAGAGGTGGAGTCCAGCCGGGACGATATAGTCCCGATGCTGCCGAGGAACAGGGAGGACATGATGGCTTCCAATGTGTTCCAGTTCTTCCCCTTCGCTCCGGGCCCGGGTCTGATCCCGCCTCCCATCACACCGAACAACCCTTTGTTCAGCAGGCTGAACATGCCTCTGGGCAAGCAAGCGGCCAGTCTGATGCTGCACCCAACCATGCCTAACCTGCCTCTGCCCCCTCCCCTGCTGGGCCACCCTTCCCTCGAGCCACAGGTGAAGAGGTCCCTGTCTCCTCCTCCCCGACCCGTGTCTCGCTCCTCCCCTACACCCACCCCCGCCACTGTCTCCAGTGTCTCCGCTCCATCACCCGTATCTGAGGTAGTGGCCACTGACACCACCATCTCCCCTCCTAAGGACAAGTCTGGCGAAAAGGTAAGAAGGTCTAAATTTAAGCCAAATAGAAAATATTATTATAGCTAACTTTTTCATATTGAAAACATTTAATTAAAAAATATAGTATGTCTTTGTTTGAATTTTGTTGATGACAATAAAGGTAAAAAAGGTAAAGTTTGTCTTGTTTAACGAGGCGAAGTTAGGACTACAAAGTACTCTCTACCACTCAACCTCATGACAATGCGACTTTTTCTAAGGTTAAAATATTATTATGGACGTTTTTCTTCGTTTTGAGTGAACAAAGAGTACACAACGTTTACTTTTTTAAGTCATATATGTCTCATGCCAGGGTGTTGGTTTTGAACTCGGGATTCTGTATTATCTATTATTTTTGTGTTTTATGCGCGTACTAGTGTTGTTCTGATTCAAATTAATTAAGTGTATATACTTTTATAACTAACTCAAGTTCTGGTAATATTTTCAGAAAAAAGAGAAAGAGCATAAAAAAGAAAAGAAAGAGAAAATCAAGATTAAAATTAAGAAGAAGAAAGATAAGAAAGAGAAATTGAAAAACAAGGATAAAGAAGAAAAGAAGAAAATAAAAAGTGGAAAAAAAATCAAAGACAAAAAGAATAAAGAGAAAAAAGATAAGAAAGAGAAAAAGAAGGAAAAAGAGGTAATTGTTAGGTAACTTAAATAGTTATTTAAAATACATTTATTGGTATGTTAGTTGATAAAAATAAATGACCAACACTACATAGTATGTTGTATGACGTGTTTGCTTTAAGTTTCAAATTAATTAAATATTTTCTAGAGCTAAAGGGATCCTGATTTTGGTACCGGACGGATTGAGGTCATTTCCGATCCCTCACCTAGTAACCAAATTCTCAACGGAAGTAAAACTGCTGGTGTTTTTTGTTGTGAGTGTGTACCTCTGGTGAAGATAAAATAAGAAACTAGTGGCCGAACAGTTATAAGTAAACAATCCCTCTCCCCCTACTTCCGTGCTGAGTGCATTTTCAATGTATGCCGGCAGCCATTATCAGGTTGGCTGATAACGATCTCAGATAGAACCAAACATCCATTTTGTACTTGTACTAGATCCAATTCTAGCTTGCAATATCTATTTTTATTGTTCTAAAACCTTTGAAATTTACTGTAATTCAAAACTAGTATAAAGCATTATTTGTCAAATGAAATTAATCATCGAGTAAATGAAGATGAAATAAGAAACACACACTACACTCTTCTCAAAGCTCGATTTCACTATATCACAAGCATACAAAGAAAATGCTGTGATTGGCTATGTAACCCCGCTCCTATGTGGTTGCCTAGCAACAGCTAATGATGTAGTAAACAGCAGATAAGGGTGCAGCTGTCCCACACTGACGACCCGGCACCTGTCTTCCCCCTCCTGCGCACACACTGCAGCTGCTGTCATCCCCTCTCTGCCTCCCTTTCTCTTTCCTTGTCCTTTCCACCTCCTGTCATCTCTTTCTTTGCCTTCAGCCCTCATCTCTGTGTGGTGGTAGCTGGACAGTTTGATTCCTTCTCTCTCACTCCTTACATTAGCAGCAACCTCATCGTGATTTACAATCCTTTTGTGATTCATACTCCCGACTCTCCCCAACTGTTTTTGCAATGTTTGGGGCTAAGAGAGTCAGTGTTTTTCATTGTAAATGGGTGAGGGTGAGTGGGTTCTGTAATAGTTGTGATGTACTTTGAGATTTTTGATTTTATAACTGCACGGTGTTGTAACCATTGATCATAATTCATAAACAAAATAATTTGATTGAAGAAAGTCAATTTTATTTAATATTTCTTTAATATGTCTATTTGCCAACTTTTCCCTGCTCCTCAATCCCGATTTTTGCAAAACTCCTCCTTCCGCAAGGACCAAATTCTGCTCCCAAGACAGCTCTAATATTTTCCCTAAGATGAATTTTTCCTAAAGTTGTAATAAGTTAACTTAAAATTCTATTAGTATGATGAAGCATTAAGTGTTAGTTCTCTTTTGCTTTTTGAGTGAAAATCACACCCCAAAATTGATTAGATTAGATTAATTGGGAATATGGTTCTAGACCATTTGCATGTCATCCCTTTGATCTATTGTGTTGGCTCCTTGTTCTCCTATTAAGGCAACCCCACCCCCGTTTGCTTACAAAGCTTGAGGATCACGCTACCCAGTTTGTATGGATGTAACTTCTGCCACTCATGAGACCCCAGAAGACCTCTCCTGGTTTTGAGGTACTTGCATTCAATTAAGACGTGTTTTGCGGACTCAGGAGTATGCTCACATAACCTTCAACTGGTATCGCCTAGGTGGAAATCCATTTTGGCTAGGTGTCTGAAATGCCTATGACCTGTGGTGTATGAGATTACCAGTCTGATGTTCTGGCAACTAAGACCGGTCAGATGTTAAGTAACTAAGTATCCTTGATGGATTCTTTACTAAAATGTTAGTTGGTTCCTGACATGGTAGTTGTTTCCATCGCTCTGTGTGTTGCAAATTTGCCCTATCCGCTAACATAGTTTTGACAAGGGAGGGACTGATTCGTACCGCTGGTTCTTGAGCAGTAAAGGTTGACAGCGCTCCCTTTCTAGCAAATCGGCTTTTTCGTTTCCTTAGAAACCCTGATGCCCCGGTATCCATTCAAAACGAACATTGTTGCAGCTTGCTAGAGCCCGGAGCGCTTGGGAACATTCTCAGACAATACAGGAGTTGATAAGTGGGCAATCAAGTGCTCTTAGATTGAAATGTGTCTATCCTTTGTACCTATAGATAGTTCTAGATAAGTGCAAGTGAGAATAGCAAAGACTTCTGCTTGAAACACTGTACAGAAGCCTCCTAAGCTACCTGAGAGGTTGCACCTGGACCAGACTCTTGTGTGCCCCGTTGCCAGCTTTTCCTTCTATCAGTGAACCGTCTGTGTACCAGACTCTGTAGTTATTGATAGTTGAGAGAGATTTGTTACTTGCCCACTTCGCTTTGTAATTCTATACTGACTGCGTAAGGTCTTCTAACGCAAAAGGTATTCTCCCTCCATATAGTCAAACCTCATGCTAAGGAGCGGTTCAGTCTAAGGCCCCCCACATGTCCCGAAAGAGACAGACCTCTTTTTAAAAGGCCTGCAATGGAGAGATTGTACCCACTCTCCTAGCCTCCATTTCAATGAAAACGTCCAGGGAGGTGATTGAGCATTACCTCTAGCGCTGCTGTCAGGGTGCTAGTGAATGCTCTAGTGATACCTAAGCACGCCTAATTTGATATCTAAGTTTTTGTAGGCTGCTAGTTTAGTCTTTACAGTACTCTGCCTGGCTTTTCTCCATCAAACCAGAGAGGTGTAAGTGATACGGGGTCTTATTATGGCTTTGTTAAGCCAAAGTGCCAAAGTGTAACTTGTACACTATTGTTTTTTAGTTAACTTGAATATTGACTTAGCCAATTAATTGTACAAATTTGAACGGCTCAATAAAATCATTGAATCACCGACTGTGAGTGTAGGTTCCACGTGAGTTTGCAATCTAAGGTCAGGTCTAGGTACTTAGTGCTATTTAAGATAGGTAATCGAACGCCATCAAGCTCTAGTCTGGCCAGAGAGGTCAGGTTCCTTATGCAAGTAATTGGAAGTATAACGGTTTTGGAAGGATTAACTTTAAGCTGTTCCCTCCTACACCATTCACTAACTAGACATAGGCTATTGTTTATTACATCTGCTATAGTGTTAATGAACTTGCCTTGAACCATGAGAACTATGTCATTGGCATAGCCCTGTATAACAGTTCCCATTTGTGAGACTTGCGTTAGAAGATCATCCACTGCCAGGTTCCACAAGAGCGGGAAGAGAATCAATAATCAATAATAGTTCAGTATTAGTGATTTGTCACAATCTTAAATTTTTCATTCTTTCAAGCAATCAGACTAATATGGCATTTGGGAAACTGGGGAAATGTTACTTTTGATACTACTTACTAGGGAAACCCCATTTTTTTTTCCTTATATAAAAGTGAAGGATTTTGTACGATGGAGAGGAGATAAAAGAGAGGGGTAGTAAGTTGATCCAGCTTTGTTCTTACCCCCTTCTATTCTGATTGAAATGAGATGCTTCCTAATGTTGTTCATTGGGAACGGTTTCAGCGAGAAGAGAAGGAGAAGGAAAAGGAGAAGGGTGAAGGATCAGTACCTAAGTTGACTCTGAAGCTGGGTCCTTCGTCGCCCCAGCCTGGCGCCCCGCCTGCACCCCCGGAGCCCACTCATCGCAAGATGTAAGTCACTCCTCCTACTTACTCTTACTCATCTAACCATACTTCCCATAGAGTGCATCCAGCGTATCACTGGTATGTCATGTCAAGCTTGTGCTACTAGTTTTCTCAAAGGTAATTTATTTAAACTTGCTAAAGTAATTTTTTTTATCACTGATCAAGGAACAGCCGTGGGTCATCCTTGGAACCAAAATATTTTTGTTCAAACCGCTGCAATCTCAGGGATGAATGAAACGACACTCAAACATCGTACATCGCAGGGGTATAACAGCATTCAAAAACGGTTGCGGGTATGAAACAGCAATGAGCTGCTGAAGTGACTTTAATTTTTGAAACAAGTGGCGGGATTCTAAGACTATTAAACAGTACCAAATTAGATTTTCTCAAACTTGAAATATAGCCTTCCAGACCATAAAAAACCTTGAAATTAAGTTTTAGGGTTCAGTGGACACAACCCCACTAGAGGTGGGCTAAATGATTCCTCTGCAGTATCAGATACTGCCGGGACTGGTACCAAGAAATACTGATTACTTTTAGTGATTACTTTGTACTCCCTTTACCGTAGCTACCGCCTAAAATCGTTGTTACTAGTCCCATCTGTCCCTACAGTCATTTGAGTGGTTGTAACGGTGTAACTTAATACTGTAACTCACTTATTACTGCATCGTGCATTGTTAGTTATTAGTTATTATTACTATTACAAATACAGTTCAATCACAGGTGGATAGTATCTTTAATTTATATTTATATTAACATTCGTTTTATTGTGTTCTACTTAGCCTAAATAGTTAACATTGCAGAGGGTCTACTTGTATCTTATATTTTTTGTCTTACTATTAGGTTATACAATATATAGTTTTAAAGTATTAACAAAATGGGTAATTAATAGACTTATCGCACAGTAACACGACACCAAATAACAATCAACGATATGCTCGAAAACAAGTCAAAGTTCAAACTGTCAGAGTGTAGGTAAGACAAGCAACAACAGGCACAATGTGATGGCGAGAACAAAGTTCTAAGTCTAGCCGTTAGCCTAGAGTAAGCGCTAGTGCGCTTCCAGTACCAGTGTCATCAGCTGTTTGCTCAGTATCTGTACTCATCAGCTGTACCGTCCTGGCTGTACCGCTGTATCTGTCCAGTCCCGTTCCCGGTGCTAGTCTAGTCACTAGTGTTACACAGTTCAATAAGTTAAAATTTGGCACCATCAATTTAAAACATAATTGTGATTCAAGTTCTTATGGCAACCAAACTGAGGTAAGTTGTGTAGCCACCAGGTGCGTATGCGATGATGATGGTAGGGGGGTCTGCACAGGCAGTGGTTAGTAATGTAAATACGTACAACTGACATACAGTCTTACGTACATACTGACATAACTGTCACATTACGTCAGTATTGGCTATGTTAATGTACGAGGGTCATCCAGAAAGTAAGGAAAGTTTTGGCATGGTCAAATAAAAAAAAAGATATCAACACAAAACTTTATTTACAAATGCATAGAACCTTCCTCTACTTTTCTACACAGTCGCCATAGAGTTCAAGACACTTGTTGTAACGTGGGACCAGTTTTTCCATACCCATGTTGTACCGTACTCATTTGCCGCCAAAGGCGAGCCAGGATTTCACACCTTCTTGGAGTTCCTCATCGTGAGCAAACTGTTTTCTACCCAAAAATCCTTAAGCTTTGGGAATAAGTGATAATCACTTGGCGCCAAATCAGGGCTGTAAGGTTGATGACTAAAAATTTCCCAACCTAGAACTTGAATTTCGTGACGTGTTCTTGCAGATGCATGAGGCCGAGCATTGTCATGGATCAGCAACAACTTTTCTAAAAGCATTCCCCGCCTCTTGTTTTGGATGGCGCATTGAAGTCTGAGGGTTTCACAGTAGGCTTCTGAGTTAATCGTTTCCCTCTCGGAACACTCATTAGTTGTGTATAAATTTCAATAGGTTTAACATTTTGAGAGTTTAGAAAACGAATGACACTTTGCACTTCACATTTAGCAGAGTTTTCATTTGTAGATGATATTATTAATCATTGTGGAAACGAGACGCGTAATCACACAGCAACCAACCTACACTCAAACTGAAGAGGAAGGATGGAGCTAGCAGCTGCACGCGGACTTGTAATGGAGAAGGGCCTGCACGGCGCCAGATGCTCAATCGTTCCTTATTTTCTGGATGACCTTGGTAGTCAATTTACATTTGTCCAGCAATGCAAGTTGACATCAAGCGCATCCCAGAAACCAATTACAATCATGACCTTGGTAGATATGTAGGATAAAAGGGATTTAGTTAATAATCGTGTATGTTTGGCTTACTTATTATATTTTTTAAAAGTATCTGAAAGCTAACAGAAGTGAATTTTGTTCATGCTTCTTGGAATAGGAGGTAAGTGTATTGGGTTTCAGTTTTCGCTGATTTAAAGCCTTACCATCTTGCTGCAATTAAACAAGTATCTTGAAGGCTGTTTAATGTTTTAAACAGGCTATTTGGCTTCAAGTCAGGATATTGTGAGCTGTTCGTGTTCTGTACAGTTACCACTATTTTGTTTACTTCTCAAGAAGTCTCAAGTTAAGATTGAATATTCTTTAACACTTGTGTATGAAACAGTCTATCTTTCAGGTTCAATCGTTGAGCCTGCTTCAAATAAAAAGAAACGGTAACCTTAAATGCTGGACTCAAAGTTGAGGTTTTAAACTTTGCTTTGTTGATCAAGACCATTCAATTCAAATAATTTATTTAGGGTTGACACCATTTACAATGTGGTACCATAAAAGAATTTACAATATTGGATTTACAATAATTTTACACGCAATTAATAAAAAATCAGAATAATGCACACATTGAATAGTTAGAATTAAGTTTGACAATGTAAGATTCATATAATAATATAATAATAAGTAATGACAACAATGTGGATTACTCAATAATGAAAGTTTTATTGTGTAACAATCAAATAACTATAACAATTAAAAGACAATAACAATTAAATATATATTACAATAAACTATAAAATGTGATAACAGAAATAAACTATGAAGATTGAATAACTTAAACTATAGGTAACATTGATAATAATTGATATAATTACATGAATAGTAACATCAAGAATAATAACTACAGACAAAAAAAGGAGATAGAATAAATAAATAAGTTGATAACATTATAAATTCGTATAGTAAAAATAATACACAGTAGCTAACTTTTTAGACAATAAATAAGTTAGAAAAAATAAATAAGTATTAAAAAGAGTATTTATGTTATATGAGCCCACTCCTCCATACCAAGGAACCCAAGCGTTCCAGGGCTGGACGCCAACACAGACACTGCCCTTGTATAAACAAAGACAGCTGGCTTCTCGCCAGCCCGCACTAGTCATGGATAACCAAGGACCGGAGAAGCGAGCACAAAGAACATTAGGATTTGATAAATAAGATTTAAAATTATTCTCATCAGCTTCATTCTTCACACTTCGAAGCATTGTCATGGATCAGCAACAACTTTTCTAAAAGCATTCCCGCCTCTTGTTTTGGATGCATTGAAGTCGGAGGGTTTCACAGTAGGCTTCTGAGTTAATCGCTTCCCTCTCGAACACTCATTAGTTGTGTATAAATTTCAATAGGTTTAACATTTTGAGAGTTTAGAAAACGAATGACACACTTTGCACTTCACATTTAGCAGAGTTTTCATTTGTAGATGATTATTAATCATTGTGGAAACGCTGTAATCACACAGCAACCAACCTACACTCAAACTGAAGAGGAAGGATGGAGCTAGCAGCTGCACGCGGACTTGTAGTGGAGAAGGGCCTGCGCGGCGCCAGATGCTCAATCGTTCCTTATTTTCTGGATGACCTTGGTAGTCAATTTACATTTGTCCAGCAATGCAAGTTGACATCAAGCGCATCCCAGAAACCAATTACAATCATGACCTTGGTAGATATGTAGGATAAAAGGGATTTAGTTAATAATCGTGTATGTTTGGCTTACTTATTATATTTTTTAAAAGTATCAGAAAGCTAACAGAAGTGAATTTTGTTCATGCTTCTTGGAATAGGAGGTAAGTGTATTGGGTTTCAGTTTTCTGATTTAAAGCCTTACCATCTTGCTGCAATTAAACAAGTATCTTGAAGGCTGTTTAATGTTTTAAACAGGCTATTTGGCTTCAAGTCAGGATATTGTGAGCTGTTCGTGTTCTGTACAGTTACCACTATTTTGTTTACTTCTCAAGAAGTCTCAAGTTAAGATTGAATATTCTTTAACACTTGTGTATGAAACAGTCTATCTTTCAGGTTCAATCGCTGAGCCTGCTTCAAATAAAAGAAACGGTAACCTTAAATGCTGGACTCAAAGTTGAGGTTTTAAACTTTGCTTTGTTGATCAAGACCATTCAATTCAAATAATTTATTTAGGGTTGACACCATTTACAATGTGGTACCATAAAAGAATTTACAATATTGATTTACAATAATTTTACATGCAATTAATAAAAATCAGAATAATGCACACATTGAATAGTTAGAATTAAGTTTGACAATGTAAGATGCATATAATAATAAGTAATGACAAAATGTGGATTACTCAATGAAAGTTTTATTGTGTAACAATCAAATAACTATAACAATTAAAAGACAATAACAAAAATATATATTACAATAAACTATAAAATGTGATAACAGAAATAAACAATGAAGATTGAATAACCTAAACTATAGGTAACATTGATAATAATTGATATAATTACATGAATAGTAACATCAAGAATAATAACTACAGACAAAAAAAGGAGATAGAATAAATAAGTTGATAACATTATAAATTCAGATAGTAAAATAATATATAGTAGCTAACTTTTAGACAATAAATAAGTTAGAAAAAGTATTAAAGAGTATTTATGTTATTGAGCCCACTCCTCCATACCAAGGAACCCAGCTGCCCAGGGCTGACGCCAACACAGACACTGCCCTTGTATAAACAAAGACAGCCGGCTTCTCGCCAGCCCGTACTAGTCATGAATAACCAAGGACCGGAGAAGCCAGCACAAAGAACATTAGGATTTGATAAATAAGATTTAAAATTTATCTCATCAGCTTCATTCTTCACACTTTCGAAGACCCTTCCACGGAACAAGGATGGAGATTGGCAGAAAAAGTCCATTGTTGTGGAGTTTCCGATTTGCACCAGACGGGGTAGAGTGCTATAATACATGTAAGATGTTGAATACTGATGTTTGGCAGAAGTTCTGCAGGCGGGTTCCTCGTGGGATGTGGAAGTTGATTCGCTGAGGAGCTCGGGCAATCCACCAGGCAGTTGACAAGTCGATAGAGAAACATGAGATCAAGAATAGAACATGAGAATAAAATAGAATCGTTTATTGGCCACAAGATATTTCATACAAATACAAAGGCATGTCAAAATAAACAAGGTTTTTATAGATTAACTTAGAAGAAATCCTCTTCATTCCATCGTAATTCCATGTAATTCCATACATGGAGCATAGATTAATAAATTGTTGAGCATTCCTATCCTGGCCCAGGGAACTAAAGAGCAGATTGAAGTCACCACAAATGGTAATGTTTTTATTGTGATGATTAACATAACTTAAAGCTTTTTCCATTACTTTAATAAACGTGTCATAATTCCCATTTGGACTCCTATAAACAACTATTAAAACTAGGTTTATATCAATTAACTCAACACATGCAATTTCACAGTCTAGTTCAACTGATAGGTTATTTATATTATTAAGTACCTTGATTTGTGAAGGAGACCGATAGAATGCAGCCTTCAGGATATTTTGCATGTTAGTATTTAAAGTTGTTTTTTATTTTGTTACACCTGTTATTGATTTAATATATGTTATAAAATGGTGTTATTTTTGTATTATATATTTTTTTTCTTGCAAAGCATGGCATATCAGCAAAATTTCTTTAGTAAACAAGTTCTTTGTTGACTTATGAGAGGATTTCAGAAGTTAAACTATTACTGGCGGACATTTTCCATCGCTAGTGATAAAAAAGATCTAAAACAAACGATGACTCACGGCTTTCAGACTGTCAGTGTGTCGCTTTGTTACCCAATCGAAAGGATGTGTTTTGTTTAAAGTTATTGTCAAAGATATCTGCATGTTTAGCACGGCCATTGTGAGTGCTGGTTCGTTAAACACATAAGTTATGACATAACTTGGAAAACTAGTTTTATTCCATTTTACTCACACAACAGTTTTCATATTTTTTCCCAACAGTGTTTGGATTAGGCGGATTTTCGGATTAACGGGGTTTGGTTTAGCAAGACTCTAGTGTATTAAAAACACAAGGCACACTACGAAAGTGAACAGCAACCAGAGTAACTTAAAAGAATAAAACCTGATTACTTTAGGCCAGCTCATTTCCTAATGTTCTGTGTTATGTTTTAGGTTACTTTCACCTGAAGACTGGATCAGATTGCAGATCCCGAAACGCCGCGGATCTTTTGCTCACTAACGATGGAAAATGTCCGCAATAATAGTTCAAATTATAGTCCGCAATAATAGTTCAAACTATAGTCCGCAATAATAGTTCAAATTATAGTCCGCAATAATAGTAAACAAGTTGTTGGAACGCTTTTTTAAATCTGAACTAAGTTTGGTCCAAATTACCCACTAAGGGACTTGCATCAAACATGTGTTGGGAAAACAAATTTAAAGCGGAGTGTCGATTATAATTGGAATATTTTAAAGGCGTGGCATTGACCAATCAGCACAATGCTACAGATTCAGTTTTCCTGATGTGAGTTTCGACTAGGGTGGACTGTAGTTTGTATCAGCGGGACTCTAGTGTACGCATTATTGCGTGATACTAGGATGGTTACAG
This sequence comes from Matsumurasca onukii, assembly GCA_018831715.1. NCBI lineage: Eukaryota > Metazoa > Arthropoda > Insecta > Hemiptera > Cicadellidae > Matsumurasca > Matsumurasca onukii. The sequence goes on from CM032064.1 coordinate 25,575,244, forward strand.
TATTGTCAGTTGACTGAATGACACTTGTTGCAGTGTTATCAAGCCGATAGAGCCGCCACGGGAGGTGAAGGAGGAGCGGAGGTCTCAGAGTCCGGAGTTAGCCCGCATCTCGGCACTGGTTACTCGACCCTCCAACAGTAAGCCGCCAGTAGCCATGCCTGTTGCCCCCTCAGTTGACTGAATGACACTTGTTGCAGTGTTATCAAGCCGATAGAGCCGCCAAGGGAGGTGAAGGAGGAGCGGAGGTCTCGAGTCCGGAGTTAGCCGCATCGGCACTGGTTACTCAACCCTCCAACAGTAAGCCGCCAGTAGCCATGCCTGTTGCCCCCGTCAGTTGACTGAATGACACTTGTTGCAGTGTTATCAAGCCGATAGAGGTGCCAAGGGAGGTGAAGGAGGAGCGGAGGTCTCCGAGTCCGGAGTTAGCCCGCATCTCGGCACTGGTTACTCGACCCTCCAACAGTAAGCCGCCAGTAGCCATGCCTGTTGCCCCCTCAGTTGACTGAATGACACTTGTTGCAGTGTTATCAAGCCGATAGAGGTGCCAAGGGAGGTGAAGGAGGAGCGGAGGTCTCCGAGTCCGGAGTTAGCCCGCATCTCGGCACTGGTTACTCAACCCTCCAACAGTAAGCCGCCAGTAGCCATGCCTGTTGCACCCGTCAGTTGACTGAATGACACTTGTTGCAGTGTTATCAAGCCGATAGAGGTGCCAAGGGAGGTGAAGGAGGAGCGGAGGTCTCCGAGTCCGGAGTTAGCCCGCATCTCGGCACTGGTTACTCGACCCTCCAACAGTAAGCCGCCAGGAGCCATGCCTGTTGCACCCGTCAGTTGACTGAATGACACTTGTTGCAGTGTTATCAAGCCGATAGAGCCGCCAAGGGAGGTGAAGGAGGAGCGGAGGTCTCCGAGTCCGGAGTTAGCCCGCATCTCGGCACTGGTTACTCGACCCTCCAACAGTAAGCCGCCAGTAGCCATGCCTGTTGCACCCGTCAGTGACGATACGTCGGCCTCCCCTTCCCCCTCCACCGTCTCCGTCCTCTCCGTCAACCTCACCCGAGCACCCAAGCCTCCCAAGAAACCGGTCCAAGTCGATTCAGACAAGAAGGAACCACTCGCTTTCTACTTTGTAAGTAACACGTTCATTTGTTGCCCCAAAAGCCTAGTCACAAATATTACCTAACTTAGTAATAAGTTATATCATCTGCATTCAGGTGTTGTCACTCAATATCGGTTAGAAGTTCTCCTTTTTTAACTGTTTTATTCTTATTACTCACTTTGATACAATTAATTTGACACTTTCACTGTGTCAGGTGGCTGTGGGTACTTTGCATTGACATAGAAAATATTCAGTTTTCATGTTGAGTAAAAGTGTTGAAGAAGAAAAACTTGAGGGTGAAACTTAGATAATAGATACTTGGTGATATGCTAGGAAGCTCTGAACTAGTAAGTTCAGTCAAACATGATGGTTGATAAAATGTGTATTTTAATAAAACAATTTAATGTGGGGTTATATGACAAAAATAATAATTGGTTTCACCTAAACTTCCTGTGGCACAGAAAAGTAATACCACATTTCATTTCAAACATGCAGTACTTAGCAGAATTTGGCTTTGTTTGTATAGGGTATAAAATGAAATTAATTGTATTTTAAAAAGAATTAAGCTTCTCTAAATTAAAAGTTGTTGATTTTTAAATGATGATATTCATCAATAAACGATAAAGGTTATCACAGTCACATTGTCCAATCGATTGTTTATGTAAAGCTAAAACATCCGATGTTGAATACATCTGAATAAAGCAGATGATGCAACTTTTTTTAGTAAATAGTAGTTAAACAAATGGATATCTGAAAACACAGTCTTAAGCATTTTTAAATAGAAAATATCTCTTCTTGTCATATATACAAACCTGTCATTTATCTGTATCAGTGTTTTGAATGAGGAAATATTGCAAACATAAATTCTTTAGTTCATTAAAACTAAAAGCATCATGGGGCAAAAGTGATGTGTTGAGTAAAGTACAAATGTCATTTTAGGACCAAACAACAATTTGTTGTTGAAATTAAGAGGTATGTGAGAAAAAACAGTCCCTTTCAATCAAACAATGAAGTGGATAATTTACAAACATATCTATTTTACATCTGTCTGTTAGAATACTGATGAGATGGATCCAAAAAATAAGTATAAAATAAATTATCTACCATTTTGGAAATGAACCTACACTCCGCTTCACTCTGGGTAGGTAGCTTTGATCTAACGGAAGAAACCCTATTTATTCCTCTCACCCTAAAAATGTCATTGTTATTAAAAAATCAGATAGAAAGTTAGTTATTTTCCTTCTCAATTTAAACCTGGTGGTGGATCAATGGGTTCTTGGAATCAGAGGACAGCTCCGCTTGTCTCTTTCTCTTGGATATGTTTCCAATTCCATTTTTTACTGCTGATAAATTTAACAACATAGAAAATATAATAGGGTCATCATAGAAACATTATTCAAAATTTTACTTTCATCTACTTTTGCTACTCAATTGAATGCAGATTTTAGTTGTTTGCACCTTCAAAACCTGTTATTCTGGTTTTGCAACTGAGAATTATTAAATAAGGGAATTTTAAGTAATATAAATTGATAAAATTAACAATGCAATCCTGATAAAAAGAGGCGGAGGTGAGCTGAGATTATCTGGTGGGTAGTACAGTCCAAACTTCCATTTGAATAACACGGTGCATGGGTCATCCATGCTGTCAACTGAGAGTGAAACAGAGTGTACAAGTTTTATATTTACCGAGGAATGGTGTAATGTGACGTGGTTCCCCTCCTGTCCCAGACAAGTCCCGAGGTTGAGAGCGAGGCCGATGCTAGACGTAGAGGAGTTGTCTTCAGTCTACTGTTACTCTGTTAGAACAGGCTCACTCGTGTGCCTTCTGTCTTGCATGTCTGTGTCGAGTCACTCGTCAGTACCGGTGGATACGTACTTGCCTCGTCAGAGCTTGCCGAACCAGCATTACCGATATGACCGTTAGGGTAGGACCTCGGACAACCGATCAGTGCAAAGTGTGAGTTGATGTGCTAGTGGGTTGGGCATTTCCATCCTGAGGTTTGAGAGAGAAAGATGCTTCTCTCCTGTGTTAAAAATAGATGGAATAAAAACTCATTTATTCTTGTCAGCCCATGGAGAGATACCCGACTCTCAAGCTGGACAGGATACAATTTTTGGACGGGCGGGTGAGAAATTTGTAGCATTTGGAATTTTTTACAAGACAGAATGTGCCAGAAATATTATAAAAATGAACAAAAGTGAAAGAAATAAACTTTGAAGTACCCTGAATATTTTAATTTGGACACTACTAAGTTTCAGGGCTTAGCCCATTTTCAAGTGTATAAAGCTTGTAGAGTAACGTCTAAAACATCTAGGTTAATAAAATACAAAAATAAAAACAAAGTATAAAATAAACACATATTTTATACTAGTAGTGTCCAAATAAAAATATTCAGGGTACTTCAAAGTTTATTTCTTTCACTTTTGTTTATGCATTAAGTAGCCTTTTCTGTGAACTAGATTGTCAAAATATTATATAAATAGTTTGTTTAGTCGATAACTAGGTCAAAATACATTGTTCAATACGGTAGTCAGCTTTGAAGATGTGTCCAGCTTTACTGACAGTTATACGGTATGTAAAATTACATTTGCCTAGCCATCCTAAATGTAGGCTGATGATTAACACATTAAATGTAAAAGTGATTGTTTAGTGGTACTCTTTTATATAACTAAAGAGAAATACTCAGTGGGGTGGACAGAGAAACTAATCCTCCAGTTAAAAAAAATAAATTTTAAAAATCTTGTGATTAATCAAGAGTGCCACCTTTCACGGTTTGCGTTACTTCTAGCAGTATTAAGTGCAATAACTTTGTGCGAATTCAAATCGACTCCCGAAACTTTGCCACTACACAAAAACAAGACGTAGAAAATAATCACATTTTTGTAGTGATCTGGTTGAATGTATCGAGGTGTTACAGGTCGGATAACTCAGTCGGCGTTGCTCATTGTTGGGTTTGCTGGTTTCAGGCGAGTGTACGTTCCATCAACTCGAGTGACTACATCTCCAGTAGTAGCCTATGTTACAGTATACTTTCTCTTCTAATTATCTACTTTCAACTTCATAATTGTGCTCCTTCAATCAAACTCTTGGGCAAATTAATTTACACTGGCTTAAAACCAAAAACTAGTAGTCGCTATTGTATTCAAATTCTGTTAATCAGACTCTCAAACTAATTTGGGTTTAACTTTTTTCTTAAATAATTGTTACTAACAGCTTTTGAATACTTCCCACATTTTTGCACACAAATTTACAGATTAGAATCTACAAATCAGGGTTGAAATTTATGACGTGCTTGGAAATTCCAGATTAGTTAATGGACCATTAATACTTTTTCATCCATACCTTGTATATTTTCAAAGCCTCTACTTGTATTAAGTTGTAAATTTGTTTTTCACACAATAGATTTGTGAGCATAAAAGCTGCTCCTTTCGGAAACTAAACATTTTTTCACTAAAACCAGTTTGTTTCAACCTTGAATAAGTATGTATGGGTGAAGACACAGGAGATAAAGTTGGAGGTGAAGAAACTGAACTAATGAGTGTGTACCTAAAGTCATGACTTGTATTTGCCAGATGCCATATAGGTACATGAATAAAACAAAATGTTGAATCAGTAAAACCATGTTTGTAAAAGAAAAAACATTATAGTATTGGATGTTCGACTGTTCGTCCATACTGATTAGAATTCTTTGTGTCTTTCAATGCCTTGAGTTGGCAATTATAAATGCACAATAAATAAAGAGGACTGATAATTTACATGGATTTGAAAATATACAAGAATCATCATATCATATGAATATCACCCTTGCTCTATCTGGAACTACAGAAGTTGTTTCCACCCATTTGAAAGGTAAGTTTGCAAGATACAGTTAAATGTAAAATCCTTACAACAGATAGGAATACAGTTTGTCCTTATGCTCCACAGTATGGTATACATTGTGGTGTAGGAAATGTGAAAGTCTAACAGCTATTTAGTATTTACACTGTGAATACAACTTTATACCTTCTCCGTAGATTTTGAAAAATAGTGATAGAAAAATATGAACTAAAAACTAAGCAGGAATTTCAATTCTAGATAATTTTAGACCCGGTTTTAATTTGGAAATTTTTTAAAATTGTATGAATTGAAAGCTACTACAACTAAAAAACAAGTAAATGAACAAATAATACTAAGTTAGTTATAAACATAAAGGTTAGGCTGGTAGACCAAAACAAGTTAATGAAATTGTTGGTATTCTTTTGTTAAGATTATTATTAGAGTTAAAAAAGCTACGGTATCTCTAAAGGTTTAAAGCACAGTAGAGTCTCACTTGTCCGTCCTATGATTATCAGACATTCTGTATCATCCGTCATCCAATCAAGACAAAACATGTAAAAATAAAAAAATCACATACAGTAGGATGTCGATAATCCGAACTAATTGGGACCAAGGGTGGTTCGGATTTTCAAATTGTTTGGATTTTCAAACAAAAGGCAAAAAAATACGTGTGTGCTTTAATTGTGTTATTTTATTCTATTTAAATAGGTTAACTGCAAATACAAAACCTATAGAACATCTTAAATTTATTTTGAATTGTAAGGCAAACATGTTTCCTTTTCAATTTTGTTGGTGCCATTGAGAGAAACTCTCACACCACACGTGATAACAAGCCGAAACAATAAATACGCACTAAACTGTACACCCTACCTAGCGTATGAACGACTCGTCACTGTTTGTTATGGCAGGGTATAGACTAGTGTGTTGCTAGTGGAAAGGAGGGACGGATGTAGAGGGTGAGCTAAAAATAGCTCTTGGAGGTCGCTGCCACAATACACTGCGCGAGTCACCCGGCTACGTACATCACACACCTGTGGACTGTTGCGGTGAATCACCACTACGTGCATGTAAACAACGTATTGTTGCATATGGAGCGTTCCAGTTCAAACACACTTATATTTTAATCTCGCTTGCAAAATATTGTTCTGGTGTCCATCCTTAGTGATATTTAAATCATTTTGTGAAAACATATTTTTTACATTTTCTTCCCAGAAAGGCGTTCAGACTTTTGACGTTTTCGGATAATTGACGTTCGGATTATCAACTTCCTACTGTATTTGGTTTTGTTTCAAATTTTGTGTGTGCTTCATGAGTTTCTTTCACTTTTCATCAATATATTTTCATTTTGTTCAATAGCAGAATGCTTATATTAAATAAAGCGGTGGAAGAAATATTATCATAACGTATTCAAAACTGAAATGGCTTGTTTTAAGGTTTCCTTGTTATCCAGCATTTTTGTTTATCCGCACTTCTGCTGGCCTGTCTATGATGGATAAGCAAGACTCCACTGTAGTCCATTTTGCAAGCTACGGTATGTGTACTGTTTTAGTAGCTACCATTTGCTGCCCCACTAAAAATGAAAAATGATTTTTGGTTAAGACTAGAATGTTCACACCGATCCGTACTTCCTAGTTCCAAAGTTCTCCTAAAACACCACTATTCATACTGACATATTTTAATATCCATAACTTTATACGAACAAAATACATATTCTTAATAAATTAATTGCGTTAATCATGTCAGTTGAATAAAAGTAGAAGTATGTCAGTTTTGTTGAAACCAGTGTGCAAAATATTAGAACCGAACAAATACTCGTTGATTGTTTTGCTTTTTGGCTCGGGGGAGCAAAAGGAGACGAGAACGGTGCCGCAGCTGCTGTGGCACGCGTGATGCAGTGCATGTGAGAGGTGGCCTTCAGAAACATTTCAAAGATGCTACAAAACCTACTAGCTACTACATATAATATGTCCTATACATTTGCATAACCATTGTCCGATTTGAAAAAGCAAAAGTTTATAAAATACAAGTGTTGAAAGAAATTATCCGGTATCAACATAAAGCTGCATGTATAAAGTATACAGTAGTATGAAGTAGAGAGTGGAATAGTTGGTTGGAAAGTTGTGTATTTGTTAGTGGTCAAGTTTGAGATAACATTGTTGTTGGTTCACTAACTGGCGAGTGGCAATGCATGTGTGTTCTGTACATTAAGTATGTGTAGTACTCTGTAGCTAGCTATAGCTACTGTATAGCTAGTTCTAGTGACTACTAGACATTAGATTAGTAACGAGTGCGTTCATTTATCCAGCCCCCAGCCCCAGTGTTCCATGGACTTTCACAGAAATCAGTGTCTTACGAACACACTGGTGCTTGTTTCCAACACCTAGAAACTCTGCACTTTCCGTCACAAGCATTGTTAACAGTGTTTTCTTTTGTCTTGAACAAATTTCAACATAATTTAGACAGGGACATTTTGTTTGTTGGCTAAGAGTATTATGGATATTCAAAATGGGAAAAACAAATCTACGTTAGAACATTAAAGACAGTGTGTTATGAACTGAATTTAAAATTAAAACAGATTGTTGACATGCTGTGTAATAATAGAAAAGCAGCTATTTCAGAAGTATCTTCGTGTTAAGTCCACTATCAACAGACCAGAGGTGCCCAGTAAAGGAAGACCGTGAAAATTCCTGAGAAATGAAAAACGTCTTGTGCGCTCATAATTTAAAGATAACCAGATTTGTATTGGACTAAGCGTGTTTACACACTGCTTGATCTTAAAAATGAATGATAAATGAGGAGAAATACAGGAGTTGGAAACAAAATTGGGTAACATTTGGTTGCTGCTAGGAAATTAACTGAAAAGGATATTCAATTTGAAAAGCATGTTTAGCAAAAAGCAATGGCTGAAGCATTCGGCTGAATTATAATCAAATCTTTAGCAGCAAACAAGGTTAACCCTTGTGTAGGTAAGCCTGTTTTGGTAAGCAAAGTTCTTGAAAACAAAAATAAACATGGATATTAAAATTAAAGAGTCATACCGTACCAGTTTGTGTGAAATACATACTAGGTGTGTATTTAATAAAATAATGTTTAGTATGGTTTTGAGAAGAATACCCAACGATCTGTATTCGAAAGCGGCAGTTAAAATTGTTTGAATCAAATGAAGTCACTTACTTTGTTACATTTTGAATTTTCAACTTATTAAGAATTGGGTAATATTTAAAACTTAAGTGTTCGCAAAGTATGTGCTAAGTTGAGTTGTTATCAACAATTCCCAAGACATTATTCACAATTTTCAGCCAAACCATTATGAAAGTACTAAATTTTGAATTTGCTAGCTAAGAGTGTAATGGTAACACTAGTAGGCGCCATTAACTTTTGACCTAAAGGTAGTGCACTAGTTACTTTGAGATTATCATACGGCTACAGTTGTATTTAAAACTTGAATAAAACAGCTGTTGCAAGTGCTGTATTGTACTAAGTACTACAGTAAATCAATTCATTAAATCAATCGAAACATTTTCCAGGCAGGGGTTAGAACTGGCTGACACACTGACTATGCATGCCCAATTAAGGGTCAAACCCTCCAATTGGTACCAATGCCTGAACATAACTTCTGAACTGTGGGGAAGTCGTGGTGTTAACATATTGGTTTCAATTATGTCCAGGTTTTGAACCCGAGCTAATCTGTATGTCAAGCCAATACGCTGACAGCACCACGGTCACTATATATCTTCAGTATGTCACTATCAACTGTCGTACGTCAATGTCTTAGACCTGATTTCTGTGAAAAATGTGTTGTGAAGAGTATGCTAGCGGTTTTCTCAGTACAACACACCTCGCTAAAAGTGGCATAAAGAAACTTTGGCTCATAAGGAGCTGAGCTGAGAGTACCGCATTTTACTAAATCGTTTTATAAAATCAACTTTTCCAAATCCCAAACCACTGAAAACAAGAAGAAATAAATGGCTTTAGTTGTAACTTATCCTTCAAAACCTGCATTTTTCCTCTGTTTCAATCAATCTGTGACGATCATAATTGAATGTCTTCAAAAGTTAAAGTAAATAATACAATTTAGCCCCCTTTGGTGTTAGGACTGAAGGATTTTTCTTTATGCCACTGATGACAAAATTTTATAAACCATTACGTTTCCCCTAGTTGAGATTGAATAAAGTTGCAAACTTGTAGCCTTAAGTTGTAGAGATTCAACCAAGACATTGTTTACTATGAAGAATACACCTCTGTATAATAGGGTGCGCCGAAAATAACTGCATTTATTTCAAGTTGCTATGGTAAAAATCTACAAAGAAAATTATTAAAATCAGTTGGAAATTCAATTGAAGCAACTGTAGATTGATTGACATGCATAACTCAAAGAAAATGAAAAAGTACCTTTTTTGTTTTGTAGAAATAAAAATTATGTAAAGAAATGTTCAAACTAAATTTGTCTATTCTGTTCTGCAAATTGAGCTGAACAGCTTTCAAAACATGAACGGAGATGGAACTTTCATTACTATGGACAATTCTTGAAGAAAAGAAACCCATATTTGTCCTTTTTTAATAATTTCTGTTTGTTAAACTATGTTCAGTATTATAAAAATATATGTGATCAATCTTGTTATTGTATGCCTTAATGTTAAAATTGCAGTTATCATCTGGTCTTCAGAGACCATAGAAGGTGAATGAAAAAGTTCAAATAAAAGTTTTTGTATGGAATCACCTACAGCAGGATTGGTTACACTTGTACTGATAATAGTTGGACAAACATAAATTTGTTCAAACATAAAATTTAGAACATTTCAAATTTGTTTGTTTATTTTTAAAAACCGCTAACATGATTTAAAGATTCTATTTCAATGTGTGTTTTAAAATCTAATACGTTCTTTTGATGTACAAAATAGAAAAGTGTGGTGCAAAAATCTCTAAACAGTAAACATTGATTTTATCTTAAAACTTTAATATTATAGTCTCACCTAGTAATCATTATTGATTTTGTCCTCAAATGAATTATCAGTTTCTTAAATCAGTTAGTATAATTATTATTTCTATAAAGTTTTAAAATCATTGATAAATTTTACTTTGTTATATACTATAGACACAGTGATGATGTTACTGTATCATCATGATGTATAACATCAGATCTGGCTGTGAGTGCATCTAGTCACCAGTGTGTATGTGTTTTGTGTTAGATGCAAAGTTTTACAATTTTTATCAATGATTTTAACAACTTACCTCAAGAAGAAGACGAAATCCAATGGATGAAGTATATGCATGAAAACTGGTCTTCCTAAGTCCCAACTGACGATGAGTTTATAAATCGATTTAAACAATGATTGCTAAAGTGAGACTATAATATTTATTGTTACAAGCAATCAAAGGCTAACATGAATTCATTTAAAACTTTAAATAATATGTTTTGTTTTTCTCAAAGATTTTTACTTGTTAATCTATAGGTTGGTCGTACTAGCCAGGTTTCCAACTTATTTTAATTATTCCACTTTACTAACAAAATTAAAGGGCTGTAGGCACATAGAGGCTTGAAGTAAAATGAAAAGTGATTGTCGGCCCAGCCTACTGTATAAGAGTCGCGGGAGGTGGTTGTACTGTGCTGTAAAGAGAGGATGCAGGTGTGAGGTTTAGAATGTTTAACGCTTACTCCGTTGGTGTGGCGTCACAGAGGGGACGGCTGAAGGCAAGAGCAGCAGACCCGGAGCAAAGGGATCAGCCGCTTCCGTGCAGGTGGTGAGTAGTCAACATCAGTCACACCATTCATACATGTACCCTTCCTTGCTTAACCTCGTAACTGCCACGCACTGAGCTGTACGCCTGTACCCCACGCAAGCTGAAGTACTAGTGCTGCTTCCGTGTCCAGCATATGGGATCAAGTCAGGAATGTTGTCCCTAAACCGGGAAATTTTGAAAAGGGAGGTCATGACAGTCCTGATTTTCTCATAGACTCGTCTCCCGCTTACTGTTTAGAGATCGTCTAAAACGGTAACAAAAATCTGTATTTTATTGCGGACGCTAATGCGAGTCTAGATATCATTGCGAACAGTAACAAAGTCATGATTTTGATGCGGACGCCAATGCGAGAGTAGAGATCGCTGTGAACGGTAACAAAAGTCGTAATTTTGTTGCGGCACTAACCCCAGTCAAGATTTCGTAGCAAATGCTAACGAGAGTCTGTCTCGAGATCACTGCCAAAATGAGTAACTGCGACTCTCATAAGAAGCCTTCTAAAGTTCTAAATTTAAACGTGAATTGAAACCTAGTAATATTATTTCTTGTTATGCCTTTTCACTCCCATGATCAATTACTACTCGACACGAATTTAAAACAAAGCCAAAAGGAATGTTATCATTAGCTGATTGTCATGTTATTTCATGATTATAGCTTAACATCCTGCAGTTATCCACTCGGGACCGTGGGCAGTAGTTTGAGAAGCTTGTTGCCGTACTTTGCTAATGCAATTATATTACAATTTAGGTTGCTTGATGTTGTATATATTTTATGTAATATTTTAGAATAGCATATGCATTGAAAAGAAATGAGATCTTTATAACTTCCCAGTTCTGAATTGCATAATGCAAATTATTAGTTAGGCCTAGGGCTCCTACCTAGAGTACCCAGGCGGAACACATATATCAGGCTGTAAAACGCGGCAGTTAAGAGGTTAAGCTAGGTTGTTGAAGAACCTGGGTCTCTCTCATAGGGACCTGCAGTTATTTTATAACTTTTGAAAATAGATCCGTTCCGTGAGTCAAGAGTACTTAGTGTGATACTATACTAGACCGGTCCACCTTAGTTGAAACCTATTCACTTACAAGCCAAGTTTTAACAACACAAAATTGACCGAGGGGTTGAGAGACCTGGGTTCCATCTTCTCTCTACAATGCATAATGGTACTGGGGAGCACTCCTTCCTAGTATGTAACTATTCCATACCGAGTGGCTCCTGAATAGTCCAAAGTCAAGGACAAATTTGGAGTAGATATGTTTGGAATTCTGTAATGTTTTCTAAAATATGTAACAAGAAATGATAGTGTTGTTCATCCACAATAAATGCAAGTACTGTGTGATTTCAAAGTAATACCTTTTTTAACTTTCTCTAATTGAAAATTTTCTTTCAAAGTAAATAATTATAAATTATGCATGGTTTAACTGTGACAAAACCCATTTTACACAGTGCTTTTCATGGCTTTACTCAATTATTTCTTAAAAGCTTCACAATGTTTTCACTTCCAACTTAGCCCTGGAGCCCTGTCATAACCAATCATTCATTATCTTACATAGTCTTTTTGTGTAAATATTTTGACTACTGTTCAGATACCCTTTTCAAGATAATTACATGGTGTGTTTATTTGTTTCACTAACGACCTACTTCTAGCATTTTTAATCACACATAAAATCGCCTTCTGAAAAGTAATATTTTGTTGTAAACATATTCTAAAAGTTAAAATTTCAGAAATATTACAGTAATAGATCAATATTAACTTGCTTCAAGTAAAAACAATGGGAAGTTTCAAAGGGAGAAGTGCCTAAAGAAATACTAGGATAATTCTTAACAAATAGATGGAATAGGCTATTAGAGTCTGTAGGTAGGTACTTTGATACACAGGAGCTTTCTAACTCTATAAACATGTTTTGTAGGAGTGAATGTTGTTTGAGTTAAGTATGTATTTACAAATACTAATAGAACTTTAGATCCATTCTTTTGAGACTTCATAAAATTTGGCCAAATCCGGAAGTGAGTGGTTTCAAACCTACATGCATGAATCGGCATCTGAGCGTAAGGTTGGCAGCTTGTTATCCATCTAGCTATCAATGTGGGGGTACACCAGGGAATAACAAAAGAAACAGGGGACCACTCTTGCCAGTAAACAATCAGACCAGTTAAAAAGGAAATAGATTTCTATATGGAAGTCAGATGATGAGAAAGGAAGAGAACAGTGAGTCACAAGCCGAGCTAATTTTGTGCAGTTGGTATTCCATGATGTTTTTCTCGCTACAAGCCAAAATAAACTTGGCTTTTATTAAAATTTCCAGTAAAGTGCAAATTTCAAAGCTGTAACATAGTCAAACCGAGTAATTGCCAACGCAAAATAATTTTGGGTTTACAAAAAATAAAAACACTAAACCGACTAAAAACAACCACAGAACAGGCAGGAGACTTCTAGTCTTGTTTTGGGGGTTGTTAAAAAAACTCCAAAGCCGTAGGGGGACCTGAGTGGAGTCCCCACCCTTATGCCCACCCATAAATATTGAATGATGGACGACCATGCTGCTCAAAGAAGTCGAGTGTATCCGTTTCAAAGAACACGCAAGCCGCACGGTTACAAAGGCGCATTAGGGAGGACCCTAGTGGTCGAGGGGGAAGTGAGTAGCACTGGCTGGGAGAACATGCTGCCTAACATGGCATGTGACTTACAGAATAACATGGTATGCACAGTTTGTGTCTATCCACCCATGTTTACATGTACACTTTCTGCTGTCACTTATTGTTTGTGAACCGGCCTGTTGAATCGGTTGAAAAACTGTTTCTTGACTGTAATAATTTGTTAATTAACTGTTTTGCTGTTAGACTTACAAAACGGTAAACATTCCTCAACTTAAAACAACAAAACACCAACAACAGGTGTTCAACCGATATTACAGTGATGTCAAAAAAGTATACCGGCCTTATAAAATCTGTTACTTTGACATTAAGAAATAATTTTGTGAAAATTACAACATGGCTAGTGGGTGAACGCTGTATTTTGAAGTGTTTGAGCTTGACCCAAGGCATAATCTTTCAAAGCATGTTAACAGAGTTAGAAACACCCTGTGTATAGATAAATATTAATATTCAGAGTTTTGCCGTAGTTTGATTCCTTAATTTATTGAATTATTACTAAAACTCTGAAAGAAAGTATACTGTAACCACAACTAGTTGTATGTGCAGGACCAAGCGAACTTTTACATCACTGAGCTCTGTACAAACACTTAGGATTGTCCACTACACTGTGTGTATTGACTATTGCAGGCTAGAAGGTTGATTAAACACAGGCGGTTGTGATTTTTTAACATTTGAAATTAATATTAAATCAGTTGAATTGGCACTTGCAGGGGCTATTCTACTTACGAAGGCTGTCCAGGAAGTTGGCTAAGTTGGGTAGAGTATTATTGCTGTACAAACAGGCGTCATAGTTCTGAAACATACTTAGTAAGCGGCGTCAAATTAAACAACCACCAAAAGTAAAGTTACTAGTGTCATATTAGTTCTTTTAATACTCAGGAGAATTTTCCAATGGGTTTTATGTGCAAATAATGATTTTAATATGACATTGCAGTATCACATATTCCATAGGATAAAGCAGTTTTTAACAGGAAATCACTTTGCAAACAATGAAAAATCAATAATAAAGTGAAATTTTGGCTTTAGCGCTTTAGAGGCTTTTTCACTCCTTTGGATTTTTATCGTTTGTTAAGTGATTTCCTTTCCAAAATGACTAGCTTATAGATTAAATAATATTGTGACGTTATCCTAAAAAATCAGGAAAATCCTTCTGTGTATAAAAAGAACCAATAATGTTAGTAGTTTTGCTTTTGGAGGGTGTTTAATTATAATTTCTTGCCTTTAACAAAAAGCGCTGAAGAACTATCCCACACGTTGGTAAGGAAATGAAACTCGACCCAAACTAAGCAAGAATTGCAGCTGACAGGTGAATATGCAAATGCTCAGGCCGTGATGCACAAGGTCAAGCGTTCCTTACTTTCTGGACAGCCTGTGCGCAATAAGTAGAATAACACTTTTCAAATTTAATGAGTTTTGTATTTAACTTGAGGGTTTTTAAAAACCTGTGTCACTAGCTTTGTTCTTTCAGACTGTGGAAACACTAAGCTCGTAGTAGGTTTAGTTCCCGGTCTGATCCAAACCCACGTCCACAAGCTCCAACTGGAGTTTGTTGTACAATTCCTCATAGGTCAGAAACAACACTGAAAATTCCAATCCCGGAAAATGCCCTGAAATTGCCCTCCACCACAAAAATTCTTGTTTTAGAGAATCCACCCCCAGTTTTTAGAATTAAAATTTTCTCCTGGATATCTTCGACCTTTCAGGACTCGTCCACCCCTAGTGTATGACGACTAAATTGACAGTACTGGTGACTGATGAGTGAGTGACTAAGATTGACTAGTTGCGGGATGGTAGTGATATGACGAGTGTTGTAGGACAACGACGGTAACCAGGTGTGGATCTGCCCAGCGTGTGGTGGCCAGGACGATGGCAGTCCAATGATTGGTTGTGACGGCTGCGATGCTTGGTACCACTGGTCAGTATTCAATACACTTACAAACGGTACAAGATAAAAACAGAACATTTGCTACAACACTATTGCAGACGGTGAACTATTGTTGGCAGCGAGAAGTCATCTCCAATGAGTCGTAAGAAAATTCTTAATCAGAGAATCGGTCATGTGGAAACCAAATAAAGGTCATTCTAAGATGTGTATGATGCCTCAAGTCAAAACCTCAATAAGCTGAATTACCCAACATGGTATCAGTTTAAATAATAAGAACTATAAAATAAGCTAAGAAACTCTGTCAACCTTTTCCTCCAAATTCTGATTAGGCTGAAGAAACTGAAGAAGAGGGGCTAGGTTGAAATGTGCACCAAATTGAAGGTCGTAGTTAGTCAGTCTCAGTGCCACAAACCAGACCTCTAAAGGTTGACTTAACGCATCCACTGCGGCAGGTGTACTGGTACTCGAAACTATTGCACAGAATCAAATACCATTTTTATGATTTAACATGATTTTTGCAGTGAACGGACTCGGGTGTATTTTAAAGTTCCCAATCTCTAACCTCGGCATTCTGGATAAGAACTGCCAATCAAGATTTAGTGTGCGGTGTCATACTCTCCTTGCAAGGCATTGTAACAACCTGTACTAAATTAGGATTTGCTACATGACTTGTGCTCTTTTCTGTCTCCTTGTGAATCATTCCGAAGGGATGACTCCTGGGCTTCAATTACTGCAAAAAGTAGTTGGTCACCATTTGAAATGGTTAAGCAAGTTTAGTGTTTTTATCTTGTACCATTCACAATTATAAGTGTGTTTCCATACTTTTCTTCCACACTTTATGAGCAAGCATGATGTAGAAGTACAGAGTTTTTCAAATAAAAATGCTTCTTGCTAGTTTTTAATGTAATAAACTCAACTTTTATAATGATTACTATACATCAGTTGCATATTGTTCAATTTAAGAGATTTGTAACTGAATGCATGTTATACTGGAAATGTTGATTTGATAATTAGTTTTGAAACTTTGCATTGCTATTGCGGTTCTTTGCCTCAACTCGGCACTATTTATCTAGAACAGTGCTGAGTAAACAAATTAATTAAAGTAGCTTAAACTCAAATTGACTTGAGGAAAATGAAGTGACTAGAAAAAGTGGTTTGCTACTTTCACGCTTGTTTTGAGCTAATTTTAGAGCGGATTTTTAACTAGAGTTAGTTTGTACTCACTGTGGGAGCTCAGAATCCCCTGATGCATTGTTTGGCATATCCCGGCATGTTTTACATGAGCGGCACTTCAGCACTAAAAGTAACGGAAGGAATTCACATGTGATAATGGGTACAATTGTAATATGCTGGCGCTACTACAATAACTACAAACTTAAGTAGTGTGCTAAAATAGCAAGGATCTTTCTCATTGGACTATTAACACTGCTGATGGCTGTGGGTTGCAGGGTGTGTGTCGGCATACAAGTTCCTCCGGACTCCAATGACTGGTTCTGCCGAGTCTGCATCAGCAAGAAGCAAGACGGCTTGCCTGGAGAGAAGAAGAAGAAAGGTGACAGGCGGAAGAAGAAAACTGGTTCTTCTTAAACAGGTACAAACTCACCACTCACCGAGGCAGATCCAGAGTTTTAGTTTGAGGAACACAACCTGGTCTGGGGGCATGGATTACTTCTCAGTCAAGCAGGGGCGGCTCGTGAGCCTAGAGGAAGGTGAAGGGCAAATCAGCTGTACTCCACTATTTAACAGGAAAAATACGTTTAAATATTTATTCTTAACAAGTGGACAGAAAATTCAAGATACATTGTTTATCGATAATATGAGTATTTCTCTAGAAAACTACGTGAATAATTGAAAACGTAGTTATTACAGCTTGCAAGTTATAGCAGGGAATTAAAAGTTAATGTTTGTAATATTGCAAAAAGTAATATGTTGAATTGAAACATTGAACTATTATCGTACTAAGTGGAACACTGACAACGTATAGAAATCGTTGCAAAAAATCGTTTTGTAGTATGGATCAGTAAAAAAATAATATACAACTAATTAAAACTAGTTGTTAACTCCTTAAAAATGTACATAATCAGGTCGTGTGATTGCAAAAGTAGGCCTAAAACAGAGTAGTTGCGCCGTACGGGTCTAATCAGGTCTAATGATAGCTGGACAACTGGTCTGCTGTCTGGCGGGCTACGCAAGTGACGGGCTTTGAATATACACTCTAGCTTCTAGCGTCACTCGTTGCTATAGTAACGCAGCCCCTTTCCTCGCCCCTCAGCGTATATCCCTACCATGTTGATAAGCGTCAAGTGAAGGCCCAAACAAAGCTCTTCACCTACGAAGTATTCCGATCTTACACGAAAGCAGCCAGTGGCAATCATAGAGGCATACTAACTTTCTGTGGCGACTATTGAGGCAACCATCGATTGTTGCAGACTTGCTGTCGATTTTGTATCGCACTCACGGTCGTCGTTGATAGGTGATCCCACGGACTTTGGAAACGGATTAATGAAATGTTAAAGTTAAATTTTGTCCCTTCTAAAACATGCTAGGATTATTACAAGTCCTCATACCCCGCTCACCTAATCTAGGTGAAGTGACCCTTCACTCCCTTCACCTGACGAGCCGCCACTGCAGTCAAGTCGGGAGTCTAGGGGTCCTCTCCCAGAAATTTGTTGAAATGTAGGTGCAAAAACATACAGTTTTAGGATATTTAGTGCATTTTATAGTGTGTTTAAATTGTGGTTGTATTACTTTTGATTGATGACAAAGCAAGCCCATTTCATGTTGTCAAATCAAATGTCTGGTTATTCAGGTGTATTTGAGGAGAAATTTAATTAATTTTCATCTAGTTTCAACTAGTTTTCAAAAATAATTATTACTAGCTCAACTTTTGCAAATTTCAAATTTAGGGCAAAACGACTTTAAACACTAGATTAGATTAATTGGAAATATGGTTCTAGACCACGTTAAGCATTTAGTTTATTGTGCTGGCTCCCTGTTCTCTGATCTAGGCAACCCCACCCCGTTTGCTTACAAAGCTTGAGGATCACACTACCCACTTCGGATGGATGTAACTCCTGCCACTCACGAGCCCCTGAAGACCTCTTCTCCTGGCCTTGAGGGACTTGAATTCAATAAGAACGTGTTTAGCGGACTCAGGAGTATGCTCACATAATCTACAACTAGTATGGAGACCCTATGTAGTGGAGTCCTAGGTGGAGGCCCATTTTGGCTAGGTGATTTCTGAAGTGCCCATGACATGTGATATACGAGATTACCAGTCTGATGTTCTGGCTACTAAGACTCGTCAGATGTTTAGTAAGTATCCTTGATGGATTCTTGACTAAAAGTCTGACTGGTTCCTGACATGATAGTTGTTTCCATCGCTCAGTGTGTTGCAAATTTCCCCTACCAGCTAGCATAGTTTTGACAAGAGAGAGACTGATTCCTACTGCTGGTTCTGGACCAGCAAAGGATGACAGCGCTCCCTTTCTAGCTAGCAAACAGGCTTTTTCATTTCCTTTGAAACCCTGATGCCCTGGTATCCATTCAAGCTGAACATTGTTGCAACTTGCTAAAGCCCAAAGTGCAACACAAGCGCTACATTCCGTAGCGGTTTCGTGGTTTCTATATATTTGATCTCATTTCCGTTAAAAAGTACTTTACCATTGTTTTTGAGGGTGCTACAGCTACCATGTTAACTGAACATTCCCAGACAATGCAGAAGTTGATAAGTGGCCAGTCAAGCTCTGAGGGCAGCCTGACTGTCTGAAAAGATTGAAATGTGTCTATCCTTTGTACCTATAGATAGTTCTAGATAAGAGCAAGTGAGAATAGCAAAGACTTCTGCTTGAAACACTGTACAGAAGCCTCCCAAGCTACCTGAGAGGTTGCACCTAGACTCTGTGTGCCCGTAGCCAGCCTTCTTCTATTATGTTTCTGTCTGTGTTAGTATCTCCCTTGACCGAGGCCTTCGGAGACACGTAAGCTTGTTTTGAAATATGATCATCCTTGGCCTGAAGGGGCTCTTATGATGTTGCTTGTGTTTGTTTAGTGTTATATTCCTTTGCCTGGGACTGCAAAGACAGATTTGATTTGGTTTTTTTTCCATGGTGTCCCCCAATCCCCCATTTTGAAAACAGGGGCAAAGTGTCAGTAAGGATTAAAAGATACTTTTGTTTCCTCTAATAAAATGTACCAATTTTGGTTGCCCTGAAAATCCTGGTTAAAAAGTTATAAAGGCGTTTCCAAACTTTTGCCTGACCCTGTATATGATTTTTGTTTAAAATTGACAACTTCTATCCAGACTTCCTGGTCAAAGAATGCTGCTTGGTAATAAGGTACAGCTATTTCCTTTGCATTCTTTGCCCAAATACTGACATTAGTGGTGGTTCAAGATTCAAAATCCTTAATTTAATTGAATTATAATACACTATTTTGTACAGAATATCTTCATCTCATTTCTAAACTATATACTGTAAGATACACACTTTCTTTATCATATTTTTACATGTTTCATAACACTAACTGTACTATTGCCAAAGTTTACACAGTAACAAAATCTGAAATATGTTTCCCTATTTACCCCACAAGTACTAATCTAAACTACCAGAAATTTCAATCAAAGAAAAAACCATTACAACATATTAGTTATTTCTATTTTCATAAAACTTTTCAAATGAGTAGCAAGATATGTTCTGTGTATGCTTAACATGGGTCTTTAAAAATTAACCTTTCATCCATCAAAAATGTTGTTTTGTTCACACCTGTGTATTTTTGCAGGATTGAAGCGCATTAAGATTTACCAAAGTCAGCCACGGATTGTAATTGATGATCTTGAAAAAAGCCTTGCATGATAAGGAACACAGAGTATACTGTATATAGTATACATGTTGATGGGGCTCTTGTAGTCTGTGAACTACTCTGTAGTCTGTACAGTATTCAAGCTCGGAGAGTCAAGGAGGGAGTGAGAGGTTGTTGACGCTCAGTGAAGACAAGAATTTACATCCACATTCCTCGTCACCACTTTAACCAGGCTCTCCTCAATAAGCCACTCACGTCTGTGCATGAAATAACCTAATGTTGCTTAGTTTTCCGCCAGATTGTTCTATTGCATGTATTTATATTTTTTTTGAACTTTTGAAGGTACAAACATCAAAATCAGTTGAGATATTTGGTTTAGTAGTGCCAAAAACCTTCCTATAAATTACACTATTTGCGGAATATTCCCTAGAACTACCTTATCGCCCAAAAATTTCCTATCCTTAGAAAACTCTTGCCTAATTTTCAAGATTTAAATTTTTTTTCTGTAAATTCCCAATTGGTTGTTTATTGCTAATTGTCATAGTTTTTAATTATTGAGCAGAATGGCAAATAGGTTTGATAAAAAAATACAGAATGTGATTTAAACTTTAAATTTAATTACGGTATTTATCCTGCAAGGTGATTGGTTTGGAAATAATTTCAAATTCCACGTTTATTGGTGATTCATTGCCCGTTTCAGGCTGGGTACAATATGTGGTCTTTTTTATTTGTTTATTAATAGAATTTATATTGAAAGATTTTTATTTTTTTAATTAAGAAAAACCATTGCATGTGTTATGGTGAATTTGTTGGAGCTGATGTGGATCCAGCATCCAGCAGTGCACTCCTCCTGCGCTCTCTGAGTTACAATAAGTTTTATCTGTGAAATATAATCAATGAGAGCATGATTAAACTAGAAACTAGACTGTTATTTTTATAAATGTATCTTTGTAAATAACCAAATATGTATCAAGAAGGTCTTCGTATAATTTTTAATAACTGATTTTAGCTTGTACACATTTTCTTTTTTACAAGGTTTCCTTAAATTTTATAGTATTTATGTTATCTATTTTGGTACCACTTTTTTATGTTTTGCATGTTTAGCCCTTTCCACTCCTGATTTTTCTGGACGAAATTCTTTTTAACTTTACCTGCATGCATTTAAAAAAGTTTTCACACTAAAAATTAAAATGTCAAAAATATTTTTATTTTGAAATTTGTTTCTAAAGTTTGAAATTGTTACTATGATTTTTAGTAATGACCACAAAACGATGATGTCAACTGGTCGCAACATCTGAGTGGAAAAGGTTAAGGAAGTTTTAACTGTCAAGGGTAAAAATATGGTTAGGTTAGTTTGTAAGTGAGTAAACATTACAGCTCAACCTGTCCAAACTAATCTTTTAGCTTCTCCTATGAAAGATTATATTTTCGAATGAGCGAATGAAATAGGTAAAATCCTGTCTGTTTGGTGAATTTTTAAAATTTATTAAAAATAAATTATTAGGCCAACCCAGCAAGTGTTCATTGAATGTAACTGCAAAAAAAACCTGTAATAAACTAGCAAAGTGTCGCCAAGTTCATGCACAAGTGTTTAATTGTGTTCAAATATTGATGCAAATGAGTTGTGGCTGCGTACAGAGATGTTGCTCTTGTTCCTTTGAAAAGTAATTTAAAACCTATTTAACGAGTTGATAATAACCACAGCCAATCAAACCCCAAAAGTTGTTCTTCGGCAAAGCTATGAAGAATTTGAAATAAGGGGAGACATAAAAATTCTGAATGTGTTCTCCAAACTTGACTCGATTCCACTAACACATTCGCACATTCTGATATGTAACCTGTATGTGTAGTGTGTACCTCTGGTCTACTGCTGATGGTTTTAAACGTAAATTTAACTAGGTTAAAGCCAAAAACATGGTATGTGGCTATAATTGTATTACCATATATGAATAGTTTGTATAATTAGTACCTCTGCATCAAAGATAAATTTCCATAGGTGTTTTTAATATATATATATATATAATAATCTACGGTATATAGAAAGAAAAGAAAGAGAGATCATATTTAATAGTTGTTATCATTTATTTATTTTTATTAACATTTATGACTTGATTGTTGAATTAATAGTCAAATGTGAAATCTTTCCAGGCTCCTGATTAAGTTGTCTACCAATAATACTATGTCATATAATGACTCAAATACATCACCAATGTGAACGAATGCTTTAAGTAATTGACTGCAAATGGTTAGTTCTACTTGGATCTCAACCATTATACGAGGGTCATCCAGAAAGTAAAGAACGATTACGCATCACACGCCGCGCACACCCCTCACCACTACGAGCGCGCGTGCAGCTGCAAGCTACATTCTTCCTCTTCAGTTTGAGTGTAGGTTCGATGCTGTGTGATTACGCGTCTCGCCCTAACAGTGATTAATAATGGCATCGACAATCGAAAACCCCGCTAAACGTAAAGTGTGAAATTTAAACACTCGAAAAGTCATGGCAACTGTTTTTTGGGATCGAAAGGGCTTAATCCATGTCGAATTTATGCCAAGTTGGTGCCGAGTGATTCCCGAAGCTTAAGGATTTTTTGGGTAAAAACAGTTTGCTAACGATAAGGAACTCAAAGAAGCTAAGAAATCCTGGCTTTTTTGTGGCAAATGAGTAGAACATGGGTATGGAAAAACTGGTACCACGTTAAAACCAGTGTCTTGAAATCCATGGCGACTGCGTAGAAAGGTAGAGGGAGGCTCTATGCATTGTAAATAAAGTTTTGTGTTGATATCTTTACTTTTTATTTGACCACGCCAAAACGTTCTTTACTTTCTGGATGACCCTCGTATTTATTTATAGATGACTGTTAACATAGCCTAAGTGCGTACGTTAACAGTTAATGTAAGTGTAAACATAGCATAAGCAAGTGTAGTACGTTCTTCGTTGGAGTTTCAGTGTTGTGTTCAACATTTAAGGTGCCGCCTGGCTTACTTGTACATCTGTGTGTGGTTGTCGCCTCAGATCCTGTAGTTAAATTGAGATGTTCAGGAGTTGATCTTACCTCTGGCATTCGATGGCCTGTATCTTTGAATCATGCAGCATCAGACCACAAACTGCTTGTCATTCTTATAAGAATATATTTTTTTTACACAAAATGTGTTGAAAATAAGTTGTTTCAAATATTGAAAGCACTATGTAAACGTTGGTTTTTAAAATACTGTAATAACTTAACTGAAGGTAAATTGAATTGCACGGTCTTCTTTACGTATGAGTCTTTAGTAAATCTTGTTTACTAATAACGAATACCAGTTTAAAATTTGTCAATTTTGGCATTGGTCATTATATTGTTCATTGGGCAGTAACTACATCATTATTTTGTGATGTGAGAACAATCGTAATTTTGTAATTATTCGTGATTTGAGAATACATAAATTCAGTAGAGGCATATCAACCATACAGACTATCAGGTAGTTCTCGGTTCTCTCACTGACTCGGTTCCATATGTCCATATCCCAGAGAGCTTGAAGGGTTGCAGCTCAGCTACACTGTATTATGTTTCACCCTCAGTTGGCAGCATTGCTCTTAAACCCTCTTGAATGCTATATTCAATCTAAAAATTTTTGTTGGAAACAGAGAGAAAATAAAGGATTTCATATCTCGTACTAAACCAGATCAATGAGTTTTCTGAACTGGATGCTTATTTCTCCAAACAATATGTTGGAATTAGGTTATTATAGAAACAGAAATGCAGCCCTTTTTTAGGTAGAAGTAAATTGAGTTTTTCTGGTAAACGGTACAGTTTAAATAACATGCCGACTGAGAGTGGAAGGAGTGTAAGCTTACTTTGCTAGCTGCTGCTTGCTGGCCCTTTCTCTTCAGGCTGATGCCCAGTATCACTGGACCTCCAACAGTAAAGTACCATACTGTATAGAGCACATCTTATCAACTGTTGCCTGAAGCTCTTGTAGGCAGTGTTTAAGAAAATATTCCTCAAAGTCAAGTGCTAGCTCAAAGTCGTGCACTGTTCGCAAAACATTCATCTGTGAATATCCATGGATAATTTTTTTTGTTTTTGTTTATTTCAAACATATTAACAAAATAGGTCTAATTTAGACAACTCAAACTGTATAATTTCCATGTATACAGAGTAATTTAACACTACTGAAAAAATAAGCAATCCTAAATTGTTAGAAAATATAGGGGAGCGTCTATTTAAACCTACAAGAAATTTGGAACATTTCATGAGTATGCCATGAATTTGCAGTGCAATATTTTCAAAACTATTGAATACTAGCCTCGTAATGGTCACACCAGATTTGAAACTTTAAACTGTCTATCAGCTAGACAGGACACAACTTCTATACAGTTGTTAAACCTAGTGTGCTATGTGAATTGTATGCAAAACTAGTAGACATAATTTGTCATAAAAAATGAATGTTTTACTAATATCTGTTATTGTGAGTTATTCTATTTGGAAATTAGTATGTTTGTTTACTCTTTAAAAGAAGTACAAAGCAAAAGGAAGAATCTGTTGTAATGTCAGGTGTCCTTTATATTTTTAATATATTTTATTCATATTTAGTCATTTGTACAATAAAATTGTGTTGACTACTACCACTGATAAGACAAGGTCTAATTCTGTAACTTATTAAAATCAATGCCATAACCATGCTATTTTATTTATTAACCGACTTCAGAGAAACGAGGAGGTTATACAAGTTGACCAGCGGCGATTTTAATTTTTTATGTCTGTCCAGAAATTACTTTTGAACGCGCCAACCTTTTTACACCCAGTTTCGGTTGATTGATAGATCTTAACTCCATAGTGGTCCTATTTAAATATCATTTTGATCAGACTAATATTTCTACATAAAAAAAGTAATAAACAAAAAAATCTCACAAAGGCCTGCACATGTTGCGTAGTTTGCTTTAAATGGTGGATATCTCTCATGTTTTCACTGTAAATGGTGGTTTTTATAAAGCCCCAAAAGAAGAAATCTAAAGGGATTAGGTCTGGTGAGCGTGGTGGCCAAGACTTCCAACCACCGCGTCCTATCCAACTTTGGGGAAATTTTTCATTCAAAATATCCTGAACAATGTTTGCGTAGTGCGTCACTGCGTTCGCGTCCCCCCCTGTGTATAAGACAATAATTTAGTGTAAATAGTGAACCATATGTTTTAGTTAAGGACAATAAGAGTGCCGACGATGCCTCACAAGCGGGGCAAAATGGGCATCCACACTTAACAGAAACAGTAGGATCTACAGGCACAATACAAGGTAATTTATAATTATATTAAATAAATGGTCTATTGCTATTTTTGAAAATATGAAACAGCTCTCATTCAGATAAAGGAATATGGATATTCCAAAGTGGAATCTCATATTATTATGGTTTAGTATGGTGTTACTTAAAAGGTAAAAATATTTAATTGGTTTTCATCGTCAAATTCTGAATCAAATACATTGAAGAGAAATAATTTTTTGAGATAACAAGTGTTTTTGTACAGAATTTTATAACTAGTGAAGGTAAATAATAATGCAGTTCAAAATTGTCCAAATAAAATCTGAGTAATTAACAGTTTTTAATTGAAATAGGTTTGGTCCAAAACAAGTAAGAAACTGGGGATGGATAAATCTAGGGGAAGATTTAATGAAGACGTAGGCTGATTATTCTAAAACACTTATAACCTACATTATAACTGGAAAATGTCAACAATAATTCAGTCAGAAGAAATTGAGTTACGTATTAACATCAATACGTAAAATACTTTTAACACATATTACTGTACTAATAGAATACTTGAATCACACAGAGGACGTATAAACCAACTTTATGGCCTGTTAATTTTGATGAGAAAATATGTACAACGATAGAATTTCTATTGTTATTTTACACACCAGTATAAAAAACTAGTTCACTTGATAGCATATTATCCCACATAATTATTATTATTTCCAACATCATATTTTCAATTGGTTATAAAATTGTAAGCTAATTAAGGGCTTAAAGGCACATAATAGCAACATCAGCCCCTTAACTCTTAAACAATCAAATTTCAACTGAATACTTCCAAGTTACAGACCCTATACATCTTATGGACATAAATCTAATATACAGTATTTGAGTTTGGATCTTACATTTGTGTCTAACTTAATCATTTAATTGAGAGATCTTACTATTTGAATTTATTAAACACAGTAGTAGAAAAAATTAAAACCAACAACATAAACAAAAAGGTAACAGAAATTGCAAAAGTTAATTAAACAAGACAATATTTATCAGAAGAAAAGAATCTTTTTAATAGAAATCGTGTCAATCAATGGTTTGTTGAATACACACACACATGTGCAACATTGATCTTCCTCATTTTAAATACAGAACACATGGAAACATTGAAGATTCTATTGAAGTAAAAGTTCATGCATCATAAATGTCTAGTGTTTTCTTATTTAAAGGGAGGTGACGACACATTTAGTAATCATATACTCGTATGAAATAATATAGCTGTTTGTCAATTTATTGAAAGTTGAGCACTTTTGAAATATTCAGTTAGTTTTGAAATTTTAACAGAACAAAACTCTAAATTGAAAATTCAATGCGATAACGGGGTGTGTTACCTAAAGTTTAGAGTCGATTATTAGAATGAAATAATTTACCCAGACAAATTATTATGAAATTTCATGAGTTTTCTGGAAAAGGCCTGAAATAATGCTCTATGACAGATAATCATTTATATTTTCATTATATTTAAACAGTTTTTTTTAATGGGATTGAACACTGGTCACTGATTCACACTTTAAAACAAGATAAGCACAACACTCGTTGTTTTACACATATTGAACCGGTTATATAAATACCCAAATAAAATTCTTGTGTGCTTAACATTCTCTTAAAACTCTCTTAACATGAATTTAAAGAGCAGAATGTTTAATGAGTAAAAGTTACCCAGGTAGAAAAAGGTTCAGATGAAAGTTGAAACCAACATATTTGGAACTTACTTCATAAACAATTAAGTTCCACACACAGTACAAAAGTAGGTCAGTCTCTATAAATAGTCAATACAGTACTTAAAATAATGTGTACGTGTAGCTTACAAAAACAAAGCCTAGTAACAAGATCCGCTTTGAATGGGTGTTCTTAGAGGAAAAACAGCTGTCACAAAGGGCACCAGAGGGAATTTTGTGGATACTGCAGCCGACCAGGTGCGCAAGCTTGTGAGCGTACTGAAACAAACACATTATTGTTAGAGTTGTGTAAACAGACACCATTTTATCAACACCAGTTAACAGGACCTGAACTGAGCAAGTAAACCACAGTTTTAACAACGTAGGTTTTCAACAACAAAAGTCAATTTTAAGGTGCTCCCACAATCTCTTCTAAGTTGCCTGCTGCCGTGATTGCTCCTAAGTGCCGTGACGCTAATGCGCCCTAGAGCGCCACAATCACTTCCAAGTGCCTTTGCCGTCCTGAGATTGCTCCCATCAAGTGCCGTGACGCTAATGCGATCTCTTCCTAGAGCCCCAAAATCACGTCCAAGTGCCTTTGCCGTCCTGAGATTGCTCCCATCAAGTGCCGTGACGCTAATGCGATCTCTTCCTAGAGCCCCACAATCACTCCCAAGTGCCTTTGCCGTCCGGAGATTGCTCCCAAGTGCCATTGCACAGGGTGTCCAGCATTTAAGCAAAACAAAATTTCTGTAGCGTAAGTTAAACGTTAACATTTTCCCAGATAAATTAGGCCGATG
The DNA here is from genome assembly GCA_018831715.1 of Matsumurasca onukii. Taxonomy (NCBI): domain Eukaryota; kingdom Metazoa; phylum Arthropoda; class Insecta; order Hemiptera; family Cicadellidae; genus Matsumurasca; species Matsumurasca onukii. Next base: position 25,602,977 of record CM032064.1, read on the forward strand.
TTTTGATATGAAGATACAGATAAAAAAGTTGAAATTATATCCAAAGTATCAGTCCTTGGATATCAGATTTAGGCTACTTTGTAAATTTTTAAAAAAATATAAAACTTAAGCCGAAGGCTGAAGTGAGGCTGTGAGTAAGGAATTGGAGTAACAAATTGCAAGGGAATTTGATTCACTCCACAGCGTCACTTTAGCGCTTAGCTGCGTGTCGGCCTGGTTAAATTTAATGTTGGAGTGGGAAGTAGACGAGAGAAAATAATAAAAACATTGTTGGGCAGTACGCCTGAAAACCGTCCGGTATATTTAAATAACGCGAGATATCGCAAAGTACGGTACCGATTTGGAAAAATATCGACATACCGAACGACGATATAATACAGGGTGTCTCAGACCACCCGTATCATATGTATATATCTCGAGAACGGCTTTGCCGACTTGAGTGAAACGAAAATTCCAAACTAAAACCGGTTAAAATCTAGGAAAATTATTTGTAACTGGTATACAGGGCGTATCAAAACCGAGGGTCATGGGTTCAACGAAATTTCAAATATAAGGGTCATGCTAAACATAATTTTAAAGCTCTTTAAATGAAAACAATGATGAAGATAATATTGTTTTTTTGTTAAACCGTTACAAAATGGCGGCTGAAATCTAAAAATAAAACAGAATTACGAAACGCCCCATCCATTATTATTTGTCAAAAGAAAATCTAGTTATTGATTTTAAATACTTCTAAAACAGTAGCTTACGGCTTATGGGGGCTGAATTCATTTTTCGGGCTTGCAAAAGATTATTTGATGTATTGTAAATTAGGAACGTCAATGTCAGTAACGCTAGGCTGACCCCTTGACATGCTACGTAACATACGGACGACTCTAGGCGATTTCAAAATGATTAACAAACCGAGACAAATCTGTCATGTAAAACTCTCTCGATACTACGACAAGAGTCAATTTTACCGATTAGTCGTGTACGGTAGCTGTAGTGTAAACGGGGCACACGTAGTGTAAATGAGGCTCGCAGACAGACAGCTCAAATAGGAAACCAAAATATGATCAGGAGCACAGAAGTTCAACAGAGACAGAGATAAAAAAAAGTTTAAGCTAAAAAACAAAGACAGAGAGTAAAGCTAAGCGGAGACAAAATGGACCAAGCTGGGATCCGGACATTGACTTTAAATACAAATTCAATATTCCGGTTTCAGGACCTAATTAAATAACAAATTACTGCTATATGCCTGTAGATCCGAGGCGAGGAGACAAGGCCCCAAAAGGCCATCATCGGAGCACTATATAACTGTATAAGTGAAGTGAAGAACAGTTATAGTGTATAAGTGTAGTGTATAGTGTTAATGGTGCTCTGATGATCGCCTTTTGAGGCCGAAATGCGCATCAGCATTTGAATCTCCTCGCCTCAGGATCTACAGGCATACCAAACAAGGTAATTTGACTTTAAATATTTACTTGATACTTGAATTCTTCGTTTATGATTCCGAGGGGATTGACTGCGTCGTATGTGTTCCTTGCCATTTCATCACGAGAAGGAGGGAGTCTTCTCGACTTCTCTCATAATGTACAGTAGCCAGCACAGTAGTTACGACCGGATGTGGCTTCTGAACTTGTTTTCATTCACCTTCATTACTGCACTGGGGAGCTATTTTAAAGTTTTATTGCTGCCGTCGGGTGACAGTTCTGTTCTGTGTCCTCGCAAGCCTGCATCTTCTCACTTCTATAATCCAAAGCTGTACGGGTGTTGCGGTGTGTGTTGAGCTTCTAGTTTACGTATAGGATGTATTGAGGTTTCGTAACGATTTTACCTTGCATTACGCAAGCCACCATTGGTTATAAAATTAGTAACGTCAATGTCAGTAACCGCTGACCCCTCACCCTTGACACGCTACGTAATATTCGGACTAGGCGATTTCAAAATGATTAACAAACGAGACAAACGATCTGTCATGTAAAACTCTCTCGATACTACGACAAGAGTCAATTTTACCGAATAGTCGTGTACGGTAGCTTTCCGGAGCATAGTGTAAACGGGGCACACGTAGTGTAAATGAGGCTCGCAGACAGACAGCTTAAATAGGGAACCAAAGGATCAGGATCACAGAGGTTCAACAGAGACAGAGTTAAAAAAAAGTTTAAGCAAGAAAAATCAAACACACAGAGTAAACCTAAGCGGAGACAGAATGGACCTAGCTTTTCGGGATCCGGATATTGACTTTAAATGTTTACTTGATACTTGAATGCTTCTTATGACTTGAATGAGTCTTACTACCCTGACGGCATCAAGATCTCTTTTTTCAAAAGGACATACATTAAATGCACTACGAAATTCACCTGGAACTATTTTGCCCTCCCATCTTATTAAAGCGGAACGAGGAATTAAGGCCACCGAGAGTTAATTGCTAAAAGTGTGTTTGCTAATTCCAAATCAAATCTTTGATCTTGATCGGTTTAAAGGTAATGAATGGAATAAACCTGTAGCTAGTTAGATAAACTAATTTATAAACGTTGTTTACTAAAATTACTCTTAAAACAGTAGCTTACGGCTTATGGGGTGCTGAATTCATTTTTCGGGCTTGCAAAAGATTATTTGGATGTATTGTAAATTAGGAACGTCAATGTCAGTAACGCTAGGCTGACCTCCCTCCCCTGACATGCTACGTAATATACGGACGACTCCTAGGCGATTTCAAAATGATTAACAAACCGAGACAAACTATCTGTCATGTAAAACTCTCTCGATACTACGACAAGAGTCAATTTTACCGATTAGTCGTGTACGGTAGCTTTCCGGAGCATAGTGTAAACGGGGCACACGTAGTGTAAATGAGGCTCGCAGACAGACAGCTCAAATAGGAAACCAAAATATGATCAGGAGCACAGGTTCAACAGAGACAGAGATAAAAAGTTTAAGCAAAAAAAGCAAAGACAGAGAGTAAAGCTAAGCGGAGACAAAATGGACCAAGCTTTTCGGGATCCGGACATTGACTTTAAATACAAATTCAATATTCCGGTTTCAGGACCTAATTAAATAACAAATTATTTGGTATGCCTGTAGATCCTGAGGCGAGGAGATTCAAATGCTGATGCGCATTTCGGCCTCAAAAGGCCATCATCGGAGCACTATATAACTGTATAAGTGAAGTGAAGAACAGTTATAGTGTATAAGTGTAGTGTATAGTGTTAATGGTGCTCCGATGATCGTCTTTTGAGGCCGAAATGCGCATCAGCATTTGAATCTCCTCGCCTCAGGATCTACAGGCATACCAAACAAGGTAATTTGACTTTAAATGTTTACGACCGGATGTGGCTTCTGAACTTGTTTTCATTCACCTTCTTTACTGCACTGTTATTTTAAAAAAGTTTTATTGCTGCCGTCGGGTGACAGTTCTGTTCTGTGTCCTCGCAAGCCTGCATCTCACTTCTATAATCCAAAGCTGTACGGGTGTTGCGGTGTGTTGAGCTACTAGTTTACGTATAGGATGTATTGAGGTGTTTCGTAACGATTTTGAAACCCCTTGCATTACGCACAGCCACCATTGGTTATAAAATTAGTAACGTCAATGTCAGTAACTCTAGGCTGACCCCCTTCCACCACCGTGACACGCTACGTAATATATCGGACGACTCTAGGCGATTTCAAAATGATTAACAAAACGAGACAAATGATCTGTCATAAAACTCTCTCGATACTACGACAAGAGTCAATTTTACCGAATAGTCGTGGTAGCTTTCCGGAGCATAGTGTAAACGGGGCACGTGTAAATGAGGCTCGCAGACAGACAGCTCAAATAGGGAATCAAAGGATCAGGATCACAGAGGTTCAACAGAGACAGAGTTAAAAAAGTTTAAGCAAGAAAAATCAAACACACAGAGTAAAACCAAGCGGAGACAGAATGGACCTAGCTTTTCGGGATCCGGATATTGACTTTAAATGTTTACTTGATACTTGAATTTTATGACTTGAAAGTCTTACTACCCTGACGGCATCAAGAGCTCTTTTCAAAAGGACATACATTAAATGCACGACGAAATTCACCTGGGCCCTATTTCATATAACTTTTACCGGGGTAAATGAGGGTTTACTGTGGTAATCCACAACAAAACCCGTTTCTTAACCATACCTACCTAAGTTGTCGGTAAACTTCTACTGCAGTAAACTCACTTTACCACTGTTCCGTTTCATAAATTTACTACAGTAAAACTGATTTTACAGAGGTAACTGAATTTTACCTGAGTAGACCTACCGCGGTAAATCGTTTCTGTTTGTCATAAAGAATATCCAGGTAAAATAATACTTGGTATTCGAATTTTACTTGTGTTATTTCAGGTTAAACTAATAAATCGTGTTTCATAGACCTAACCAGGTTATTTCTAGAGCGGTAAAACGATTGAAATTCTTACCCACTTCAGAGGCGGGTAGTTACTGTTAATTGTGGTAAATGTTGATGTTCCTTTGGGAATAATCGAATAATAATTTTTTGCCGATTTGGGCGGGGTTCAAAATGATTTGAATGTGATAACTTATCTATAATAGCTTGTGTTACATTATTGTACAATTTTCGTTTGTCTGATTAATATGAATAAACGAAAATACCTTCTTATTTGTGCTATATATATTTTTTAGATGATTTTGGATAAACTTCACAATTTCTCATTGAACTAAATAGGTTTAACCTAGGATAACACCAACTTGGGGAGTGAATCAATACTGGCATGTTTCTTTCAACCCATATGAAATCAAAATTAGCTTATTGATTTTATAGAACGAGTCTCAAGATTCTAACAATGTAAAATATGGAAAGCCACATTTTGTCAGCAAATTCATGTTTGTTCCTAAAGGGTTTTCATAAGCCCAGGGGCTTATGACTTAGGTTAATAACTTTTAACATCATTACTATCAAAGGGAGTGAAACATCTATTGTCGTGCCATCTGGAGTGGGAGGGGGAAGAGGGTTGCTTTGGGCAAGAGTTATCAGCCATCAAGACACCTTTAATTTGTCTTAAAGTACCCTTTGAACACCACAAACTAAAATGAATGGTCACTGCAGCCTCTACTCCTGAAGCAAGAGGTCATGGGTCAAATCAGCCAGTATGTGCATGCTACATGTGTGGTGTGAGAAGAAGGTTTACTTTTAGAGTTTTTCTGGTAATTTTGGTCACAAAGCAAGTTTTTCATTAAGAACTTCATTTATATACTTTTTATATGTACTGATAAAAGATCAACATCTTGCTTATAGTTTTGACAACACCCTTCCTTAAGTTACCATTTTACAAAGATCAAAACAATCTTAAAAACCTTCAGCCACCAACAATAAATCAAATTACTTATAAAACAAAATAATGTGTTTTCTATAATTTTGTTACAAAAATTTAATCATCCATTAAACATTTCAACTCTTGCAAAAGCTGTATATGAATAATGAACAATATACTGGGCTTGTATGTTATTGTTTTTAAATATATGCTGATTTAAGTACTTTTCTAAATTTGATGGCGTAAATAGTTGGGCTGGATGTTGTAGTAGTCAGCATAATCGCTCGGAAAGCTAGAGACCCGGTTCGGTCCAAACATTTTGTCTTGAAATTTCTTTAGTAATAAAGTATATGCTGTAATGACTAAATTGAAATTTTTACAATTAATTACAGGAGCTTTTGCAGTTGAACATTTGGACAATTTTACATTACACAATGTTGAATAAATGATTTGAAGTTGAAGGGATGCTATACGCTTGAATAAAATGAACAAAACACCCTTGGTAAAATAAATAAAATAACTTCCCCACTTTATTCAATGTTAAAAAATATAACCAATAATTTTAAAGTATAAAAATTTTGCTAAGTACACTGTTTACATTGAAATCATAATAATAGCTGATCCAACTTGTGAAATGGCACCTTCAGTCCTTATCATTATTAATTTTTAAAACAACTTCTATTAAAACATGTTTGTTTTTAAATATATAACCAATGACTTTGACTTGCTATGAAATTAAATGCTTTGGTAAACATTTCATACTTTAAAAGTTAATACCTACTGTCATGGAGAGAAAAAAAACTCACAGACTTCAAAAATATATTTTTATTTCTAAAAATTATTAATATACTTTGCAAATATGTTAACACTTGAAACAAACTGTAGTATTATTGTCCAAATCTATAATTTAGATTAGTGAAGCCTCGTTTTCAATCATTTCAAGGACATGCAGTTCTTTTCCAACATCGAGTTACTCTGCAACAGCAGACTCCCCAGAAGTAAACCTGAAAATAAGAGTAAAACTGTAGTTTTGGACAAATTGTCTTCAGTTTCAAAACCTATTTTGTTTTGCAAAAGTTGGACAAACACATATTAAAGTACAATAATTTATTTTATTAAGTCAATGTACAAATGATGTTTGTGTTGACTTTGATGAAATGGAGATGATACAATATTGGTGAAATGAGAGGTGAATTACAATTTAAAATGCCGGAATGGGCTTAGGCCACTGGTAAATACGGTGAAATAATGTCTATATATGTCCTATAATTTTGTCTTTCCTATAAAGTTGTAGTGGCTAACTTTATTTGGAAATTACTATATTTACTATGTTAAATATTCTATATTGTCGGAAGTTAGCAGGTTCTGCAATAGACTCTGCTACAGACTAAGGAGCCCTAATCAACAAATATTTTTTAGTTTCCTTTAAATAAAGCCTGTTCTGGCAGTGAACATTTGATCTTGTCGGGAGCTAAGTTTTACGTCAGCCTGCATCGCCCATCTCTCATACAATACATACTTCTTTAGGAAGTAACTTTATGGTAGGAAATGACTATCCTACCAGCCCACCACCTTGCACTTACAGAGGTCTAACCCCTGAAACTAGTAGTGTCCAAATTAAAATATTCAGAGTACTTCAAAGTTTACCTTTTCTTTTAAACGTAGTAAATATAGTAATTTCAAAATAAAGTTAGACACTCAAACTGTGCTTTAAATGTGTAGTGTATGGCTATCTTGTCTAAAAGTAGAATTTGAGCATGTACCATGGGAATGTATATCTTGGCCCTGTACTAAATTACATTTTGAAACACAAGATAATACAGTTTCTAAAATTTTTAGTCACGCTAATGTAAGAATGTTTAGATTTTAAAAATAACTTTCAAATAACTCAAATTGACGATTTTTGGAGGATAAATGCTCTTAACAGTTTAGTTTCAGCACAGCTACCCCAAAATATAATTCCATTAGACTAATGAGAGTATATCACTCCATAGTAGACTACTTTAACATCTGTACATGGTAAGGACAAATAATTACAAAGCATGAAATAAGCTTCATAGCAGTAGGTAACGGAGAAAGATTTGTAGCTAGCACAAGAAAATCATAGTGACATAGAAGTAGCCGTGACGTCATTGTGTGGAGACTTGAAGCTCAGCTGACTAGCCTACTTGGGTTTGGGTAGGCAGTGTCAGAGCCTGTGAGCCTAGGCCAATCAACCCCAGACACTGTTTCAATTCTTATCGGAGCTGTACTTACAAACCAAATGTAGAATAGTTCTTCTAAGTATTTAAGGTACTAAGGTTTTGAGTATAAGTAACAAAAACCTTGTCCTTAATAATTGTAAGTGGTTTTGTCTTAGTTATCAATATAGTTTGAGAAACTTTTGTTATAACCAGTAAGTTATAAGGTTTGATGACCAAGGCGTCGATTACATTGTTTTGGGCTACACTTGTGTGAAAAGTAATAATTGGAAGTGATTTTAAGTTGGAAAGTATGTAGTTTAAACGTTAAATCCATCACTATTCTAAAGAAGGTAAAGCTATTGAACTTTTGTAACTCTGGGCTAAAGTGCAGTGTATGAATAATGCAGGCCTAGAATAGGATAGAAACCTTCAGTGTCATATGGGACTCAAGTCTATCACCTCCTGACTCTATATTGGTTAAAACCAAATGTAACTATAAAATATTCATATGAGTACTTACCTCGGGTTACATTCCAACAATTAAATCCTCTGGGATTAATCATTAAACCATCAAAGTTTATAAATCTGCCATAGTTGAGCAAGCCATCTTATCTACTGATATTGATGCCATCATTTGCAAGCTGTCGACAAACTTCCATAAACAATTTTGTCCTTTTATATACATTTTGAGTTAAAGTAGGATTCTGAGCATGTTTTAAATACGACTTTTTCAACTAATCTAGTGATTAATATATTTAATTAGAAGAAAACACTCGAGTGTTGACAAGTATAATTCAAATTCAATATGGCGTCTAATGTAAACAGTGCAATGTCAGACGTTTGACTGCAAAAGTTTAAGCAAAAAAAACAAAGACAGAGAGTAAAGCTAAGCGGAGACAAAATGGACCAAGCTTTTCGGGATCCGGACATTGACTTTAAATACAAATTCAATATTCCGGTTTCAGGACCTAATTAAATAACAAATTACCTTGTTTGGTATGCCTGTAGATCCTGAGGCGAGGAGATTCAAATGCTGATGCGCATTTCGGCCTCAAAAGGCCATCATCGGAGCACTATATAACTGTATAAGTGAAGTGAAGAACAGTTATAGTGTATAAGTGTAGTGTATAGTGTTAATGGTGCTCCGATGATCGCCTTTTGAGGCCGAAATGCGCATCAGCATTTGAATCTCCTCGCCTCAGGATCTACAGGCATACCAAACAAGTTTTTGACTTAAATGTTTACTTGATACTTGAATTCTTCGTTTATGATTCCGAGGGGATTGACTGCGTATGTGTTCTTGCCATTTCATCACGAGAAGGAGGGAGTCTCTGACTCTCTCATAGTGTACAGTAGCCAGCACAGTAGTTACGACCGATGTGGCTTCTGAACTTGTTTTCATTCACCTTCATTACTGCAACTGGGGAGCTATTTAAAAGTTATTGCTGCCGTCGGGTGACAGTTCTGTTCTGTGTCCTCGCAAAGCCTGCATCTTCTTCTCACTCTATAATCCAGCTAAAAATGGGTGTGTGGTGTGTTGAGCTTCTAGTTTACGTATAGGATGTATTGAGGTGTTTCTGTAACATTTTGAAACCCCCCTTGCATTACGCACAGCCACCATTGGTTATAAAAATTAGTAACGTCAATGTCAGTAACTCTAGGCTGACCCTCCCCTTCACCCCCATGACACTACGTAATATGGACGTCCTAGGCGATTTCAAAATGATTAACAAAACGAGACAAACGATCTGTCATGTAAAACTCTCTCGATACTACGACAAGAGTCAATTTTACCGAATAGTCGTGTACGGTAGCTTTCCGGAGCATAGTGTAAACGGGGCACACGTAGTGTAAATGAGGCTCGCAGACAGACAGCTTAAATAGGGAACCAAATGATCAGGATCACAGAGGTTCAACAGAGACAGAGTTAAAAAAGTTTAAGCAAGAAAAATCAAACACAGAGAGTAAACCTAAGCGGAGACAAAATGGACCTAGCTTTTCGGGATCCGGAAATTGACTTTAAATGTTTACTTGATACTTGAATGCTTCTTATGACTTGAATGAGTCTTACACCTGACGGCATCAAGATTTTTTCAAAAGGACATACATTAAATGCACTACGAAATTCACCTGGAACTATTTTGCCTCCCATCTTATTAAAGCGGAACGAGGAATTAAGGCCACTGAGAGTTAATTGCTAAAAGTGTTTGCTAATTCCAAATCAAATCTTTGATCTTGATCGGTTTTAAGGTAATGAATGGAATAAACCTGTAGCTAGTTAGATAAACTAATTTATAAACGTTGTTTACTAAAATTACTTCTAAAACAGTAGCTTACGGCTTATGGGTTGCTGAATTCATTTTTCGGGCTTGCAAAAGATTATTTGGATGTATTAAAATTAGGAACGTCAATGTCAGTAACGCTAGGCTGACCCTCCCCATGACATGCTACGTAATATACGGACGACTCCTAGGCGATTTCAAAATGATTAACAAACCGAGACAAACTATCTGTCATGTAAAACTCTCTCGATACTACGACAAGAGTCAATTTTACCGATTAGTCGTACGGTAGCTTTCCGGAGCATAGTGTAAACGGGGCACACGTAGTGTAAATGAGGCTCGCAGACAGACAGCTCAAATAGGAAACCAAAATATGATCAGGAGCACAGAAGTTCAACAGAGACAGATAAAAAGTTTAAGCAAAAAGCAAAGACAGAGAGTAAAGCTAAGCGGAGAAAATGGACCAAGTTGGGATCCATTGACTTTAAATACAAATTCAATATCCTTGGTTTCAGGACCTAAATAATAACAAATTACCTTATTATATGCCTATAGATCCCTGAGGCGAGGAGATTCATATACAGTTTGAATTTTTTATACAAAACGAGACAAACGATTCATTACAATCCTGATACTTAATACGACAAGAGTCAATTCCACCGAATATCGTACGGTAGCTTTCCGAGCATAGTAAACGGGGCAATACCGTAGTGTAAAATGAGGCTCAGACAGACAGCTTAAATAGGTAATCAAAGGGATCAGACTACAGAGGTTCAACAGAGACACAGAGTTAAAAAAGGTTTAAGCAAAAAAATCAAAGACAGAGAGTAAAACCTAAGCGGTGACAGAATGGACTAAGTTGGGATCCGACATTGAATCTAAATAAATTCACATTCCGGTTTCAGGACCTAATTAAATAACAAATTACCTTATTTGGTATGCCCAGATCCCGAGGCGAGGAGATTCATATGCTGATTTCAAAATGATTAACAAAACGAGACAAACGATCTGTCATGTAAACTCTCGATACTACGACAAGAGTCATTTTACCGATTAGTCGTGTACGGTAGCTTTCCGGAGCATAGTAAACGGGGCACACGTAGTGTAAATGAGGCTCGCAGACAGACAGCTCAAATAGGAAACCAAATATGATCAGGAGCACAGAGGTTCAACAGAGACAGAAAAAAAAGTTTAAGCAAAAAAAGCAAAGACAGAGAGTAAAGCTAAGCGGAGACAAAATGGACCAAGCTTCGATCCGACATTGACTTTAAATACATACAAATTCAATATCTGGTTCTCATAGGACAATTAAATGTTTGTATGCCTATAGATCCTGAGGCGAGGAGAATGCTTTTCATATGCTGCTTTGAATTTTTTATCAAAAGGACAAACATCTGGTGTAAATCTCTGATACAATTTCACGACAAGAGTCAATTTTACCGAATAGTCGTACGGTAGCTCGGAGCATAGTGTAAACGAATTAAGGAATTAAGGGCAACTGAGTTAATTGCTAAAAGTGTGTTTGCTAATTCCAAATCAAATCTTTGATCTTGATCGGTTTTAAAGGTAATGAATGGAATAAACCCTGAAGTTAGTTAGATAAACTAATTTATAAACGTTGTTTACCAAAAATTACTCTTAAAACAGTAGCTTACAGCCATGGGTGCTGAATCATTTTCTGGGCTTGCAAAGATTATTTGATGTATTGTAAATTAGGAACGTCATTAGTAACGCTAGGCTGACCCCTAACACCTTCATGACATGCTACGTAATACACGGACGACTCCTAGGCGATTTCAAAATGATCAAACGAGACAACTATCTGTCATTATATCTGTCAAATTACCTTGTTTGGTATGCCTAGATCCTGAGGCGAGATCTTATATGTGCTTTTGAATTTCTTTAACAAAACGAGACAAACGATCTGTCATAAACTCTTCGATACTACGACAAGAGTCAATTTTACCGATTAGTCGTGTACGGTAGCTGGAGCATAGTGTGGGGCACACGTAGTGTAAATGAGGCTCGCAGACAGACAGCTCAAATAGGAAACCAAAATATGATCAGGAGCACAGAGGTTCAACAGAGACAGAAATAAAAAGTTTAAGCAAAAAAGCAAAGACAGAGAGTAAAGCTAAGCGGAGACAAATGGACCAAGCTGGGATCCGGACATTGACTTTAAATACAAATTCAATATTCCGGTTTCAGGACCCACTAAATAACAAATTACCTTGTTTGTATGCCTAGATCCTGAGTAACAGAGATGTTGCTTTTTAGAATTTTTATACAAAACGAGACAACGATCTGTCATGTAAAACTCTTCGATACTAATGACAAGAGTCAATTTTACTGAATAGTCGTGTACGGTAGCTTCGGAGCAGTAAACGAATTAAGGGAATTAAGGGCACTGAGAGTTAATTGCTAAAGTATGTTTGCTAATTCCAAATCAAATCTTTGGATCTTGATCGGTTTAAAGGTAATGAGAATGAATAAACCTTGTAGCTAGTTAGATAAACCAATTCTATAAACGTTGTTTCTACTAAAATTACTTAAAACATAGCTTTCATAGCCATGGGGTGCTGAATTCATTTTCGGGCTTGTAAAAGATTTTGGATGTATTGTAATTAGGAACGTCATTGTCAGTAACGCTAGGCTGACCCTCCCCCATGACATGCTACGTAATACACGGACGACCCTTGTATGATTAAATGATTAACAAACCGAGACAACTATCTGGGTCGACCATATCTGTCAATTACCTTGTTTGGTATGCCTATAGATCCTGAGGCGAGGAGATTCATATGCTGCTTTTTGAATTTTTTAACAAAACGAGACAAACGATCTGTCATGTAAAACTCTCTGATACTACGACAAGAGTCAATTTTACCGATTAGTCGTGTACGGTAGCTTCTGGAGCATAGTAAACGGGGCACACGTAGTGTAAATGAGGCTCGCAGACAGACAGCTCAAATAGGAAACCAAAATATGATCAGAGCACAGAGGTTCAACAGACAGAAATAAAAAGTTTAAGCAAAAAGCAAAGACAGAGAGTAAAGCCAAGGAGACAAAATGGACTAAGTTTTTCGGGATCCGGACATTGACTTTAAATACAAATTCAATATCTGGTTTCAGGACCCATTAAATAACAAATTACCTTGTTTGGTATGCCTATAGATCCTGAGGCGAGGAGATTCATATGCTGCTTTTGAATTTTTTATACAAAACGAGACAAACGATCTGTCATGTAAAACTCTCTCGATACTACGACAAGAGTCAATTTTACCGAATAGTCGTGTACGTAGCTTTCCGGAGCATAGTGTAAACGGGGCACACGTAGTGTAAATGAGGCTCGCAGACAGACAGCTTAAATAGGGAATCAAAGGATCAGGATCACAGAGGTTCAACAGAGACAGAGTTAAAAAAAGTTTAAGCAAGAAAAATCAAACACACAGAGTAAACCTAAGCGGAGACAGAATGGACCTTGCTTTTCGGGATCCGGATATTGACTTTAAATGTTTACTTGATACTTGAATGCTTCTTATGACTTGAATGAGTCTTACTACCCTGACGGCATCAAGATTCTTTTCAAAAGGACATACATTAAATGCACTACGAAATTCACCTGGAACTATTTTGCCCTCCCATCTTATTAAAGGAACGAGGAATTAAGGGCACCGAGAGTTAATTGCTAAAAGTGTGTTTGCTAATTCCAAATCAAATCTTTGATCTTGATCGGTTTAAAGGTAATGAATGGAATAAACCTGTAGCTAGTTAGATAAACTAATTTATAAACGTTGTTTACTAAAATTACTCTTAAAACAGTAGCTTACAGCTTATGGGGTGCTGAATTCATTTTTCGGGCTTGCAAAAGATTATTTGGATGTATTGTAAATTAGGAACGTCAATGTCAGTAACGCTAGGCTGACCCCTACCCCCCTCCCCATGACATGCTACGTAATACACGGACGACTCCTAGGCGATTTCAAAATGATTAACAAACCGAGACAAACTATCTGTCATGTAAAACTCTCTCGATACTACGACAAGAGTCAATTTTACCGATTAGTCGTGTACGGTAGCTTTCCGGAGCATAGTGTAAACGGGGCACACGTAGTGTAAATGAGGCTCGCAGACAGACAGCTCAAATAGGAAACCAAAATATGATCAGGAGCACAGAGGTTCAACAGAGACAGAGATAAAAAGTTTAAGCAAAAAAAGCAAAGACAGAGAGTAAAGCTAAGCGGAGACAAAATGGACCAAGCTTTTCGGGATCCGGACATTGAATTTAAATACAAATTCAATATTCCGGTTTCAGGACCTAATTAAATAACAAATTACCTTATTTGGTATGCCTGTAGATCCTGAGGCGAGGAGATTCAAATGCTGATGCGCATTTCGGCCTCAAAGGCCATCATCGGAACTATATAACTGTATAAGGAAGTGGAACAGTTATAGTGTATAAGTGTAGTGTATAGTGTTAATGGTGTCCGATGATCGTCTTTGAGGCCGAAATGCGCATCAGCATTTGAATCTCCTGCCTCAGGATCAGGTAAGTATACCAAACAAGGTAATTTGACTTTAAATGTTTACGACCGGATGTGGCTTCTGAACTTGTTTTCATTCACCTTCTTTACTGCACTGGGGAGCTATTTTAAAATTTTATTGCTGCCGTCGGGTGACAGTTCTGTTCTGTGTCCTCGCAAGCCTGCATCTTCTCACTTCTATAATCCAAAGCTGTACGGGTGTTGCGGTGTGTGTTGAGCTACTAGTTTACGTATAGGATGTATTGAGGTGTTTCGTAACGATTTTGAAACCCCCCTTGCATTACGCACAGCCACCATTGGTTATAAAAATTAGTAACGTCAATGTCAGTAACTCTAGGCTGACCCTCTCCCCGTGACACGCTACGTAATATGCGGACGACTCCTAGGCGATTTCAAAATGATTAACAAAACGAGACAAATCTGTCATAAAACTCTCGATACTACGACAAGAGTCAATTTTATCGAATAGTCGTGTATGGTAGCTTTCCGGAGCATAGTGTAAACGGGGCACACGTTGTTTAATGAGGCTCGCAGACAGACAGCTTAAATAGGGAATCAAAGGATCAGGATCACAGAGGTTCAACAGACAGAGTTAAAAAAAAGTTAAAGCAAGAAAATCAAACACAGAGTAAACCTAAGGGAATGGACCTAGTTTTTCGATCCGACATTGACTTTAAATACAAACGACCTAATTAAATAACAAATTACCTTGTTTGGTATGCCTTATAGATCCTGAGGGCGAGGAGATTCATATGTTGCTTTGAATTTTATATCACAAAACGAGACAAACGATCTGTCATAAACTCTCTCGATACTACGACAAGAGTCATTTTTACCGATTAGTCGCAACGGTAGCTCCTGGAGCATAGTGTAAACGGGGCAACACGTAGTAATGAGGCTCGCAGACAGACAGCTCAAATAGGAAACCAAAATATGATCAGGAGCACAGAGGTTCAACAGAGACAGAAATAAAAAAGTTTAAGCAAAAAAGCAAAAGACAGAGAGGCTAAGCGGAGACAAATGGACCAAGCTTTGGGATCCGGACATTGACTTTAAATACAAATTCATATTCCGGTTTCAGGACCTATTAAATAACAAATTACCTTGTTTGGTATGCCTATAGATCTGGAGTAAGCAGGGAGATTCATATGCTGCTTTTGAATTTTTTGCGTACAAACGAGACAAACGATCTGTCATAAAAACTCTCGATACTACGACAAGAGTCAATTTTACCGAATAGTCGTGTACGGTAGCTTTCCGAGCATAGTGTAAACGGGCACACGTAGTGTAAATGAGGCTCGCAGACAGACAGCTTAAATAGGGAATCAAAGGATCATCAGGATCCAGAGGTTCAACAGAGACAGAGTTAAAAAGGTTTAAGCAAGAAAAATCAAACACACAGAGTAAAACCTAAGCGGAGACAAAATGGACCTTGCTTTTCGGGATCCGGATATTGACTTTAAATGTTTACTTGATACTTGAATGCTTCTTATGACTTGAATGAGTCTTACTACCTGACGGCATCAAGATCTCTTTTTCAAAAGGACATACATTAAATGCACTACGAAATTCACTTGAACTCCCATCCACTACAGTGTGTGTTTGCTAATTCAAATCAAATCTTTGATCTTGATCGGTTTAAAGGTAATGAATGGAATAAACCTAGCTAGTTAGATAAACTAATTTATAAACGTTGTTTACTAAAATTACTCTTAAAACAGTAGCTACAGCTTATGGGGTGCTGAATTCATTTTTCGGGCTTGCAAAAGATTATTTGGATGTATTGTAAATTAGAACGTCAATGTCAGTAACGCTAGGCTGACCCTACCCTCCCCATGACATGTAATACACGGACGACTAGGCGATTTCAAAATGATTAACAAACCGAGACAAACTATCTGTCATGTAAAACTCTCTCGATACTACGACAAGAGTCAATTTTACCGATTAGTCGTACGGTAGCTTTCCGGAGCATAGTGTAAACGGGGCACACGTAGTGTAAATGAGGCTCGCAGACAGACAGCTCAAATAGGAACCAAAATATGATCAGGAGCACAGAGGTTCAACAGAGACAGAGATAAAAAAAGTTTAGCAAAAAAAAAGCAAAGACAGAGAGTAAAGCTAAGCGGAGACAAAATGGACCAAGCCGGGATCCGGACATTGAATTTAAATACAAATTCAATACTTCAGGACCTAATTAAATAATAATAATTTTATTAGGATGTTTCCTGAGGCGAGGAGATTCAAACTGTTGCATTTCGGCCTCAAAAGGCATCATCGAGCACTATATAACTGTATAGTGAAGTGAAGAACAGTTATAGTGTATAAGTGTAGTGTATAGTGTTAATGGTGCCCGATGATCGTCTTTGAGGCCGAATGCGCATCACTTGGAATCTCCTCGCCCCAGATCTACAGGCATACCAAACAAGGTGTTCTGACTTCTTAAATACATGACCGATGTGGTTTCTGAACTTGTTTTCATTCACCTTCTTTACTGCACTGGGGAGTTTTTTAAAATTTATTATTGCTGCCGTCGGGTGACAGTTCTGTTCTGTGTCCTCGCAAGCCTGCATCTTCAACTTCTATAATCCAAAGCTGTACGGGTGTTGCGGTGTGTGTTGAGCTACTAGTTTACGTATAATGTATTGAGGTGTTTCGTAACGTTTTGAAACCCCTGCATTACGCACAGCCACCATTGGTGATAAAATTAGTAACGTCAATGTCAGTAACTCTAGGCTGACCTTCCCCCGTGACACGCTACGTATATGCGGACGACTCTAGGCGATTTCAAAATGATTAACAAAACGAGACAAATGATCTGTCATGTAAAACTCTCTCGATACTACGACAAGAGTCAATTTTACCGAATAGTCGTGTACGGTAGTCGGAGCATAGTAAACGGGCACACGTAGTGTAAATGAGGCTCGCAGACAGACAGCTCAAATAGGGAATCAAATGATCAGGAGCACAGAGGTTCAACAGAGACAGAGTAAAAAAGCAAGAAAAAATCAAACACAGAGTAAACCTAAGCGGAGACAAAATGGACCTTAGCTTTTCGGGATCCGGACATTGACTTTAAATACAAATTCAATATTCCGGTTTCAGGACCTATTAAATAACAAATTACCTTGTTTGGTATGCCTATAGATCCTGAGGGAGAGGAGATTCATATGCTGCTTTTTGGAATTTTTATACAAAACGAGACAAACGATCTGTCATGTAAACTCGATACTACTGAACACAAGAGTCATTTTACCGATTAGTCGTGTACGGTAGCTTCCCGGGTGTAAACGGGGCACACGTAGTGTAAATGAGGCTCGCAGACGACAGCTCAAATAGGAAACCAAAATACGATCAGGAAGACAGAGGTTCAAACAGAGGCAGAAATAAAAAGTTTGGCGCAAAAAAGCAAAGACAGAGAGTAAAGCTAAGCGGAGACAAAATGGACCAAGTTGGGATCCGGACATTTAAATACAAATTCAATATTCCGGGTTTCAGGGACCCACTAAATAACAAATTACCTTGTTGGTATGCCTATAGATCCTGAGGCGAGGAGATTCATATGCTGCTTTTGGAATTTTTATACAAACGAGACAAACGATCTGTCATGTAAACCTCTCGATACTACGACAAGAGTCAATTTTACCGAATAGTCGTGTACGGTAGCTTTCCGAGCATAGTGTAAACGGGCACGTAGTAAGGCTCGCAGACAGACAGCTTAAATAGGGAATCAAAGGATCAGGATCACAGAGGTTCAACAGAGACAAGAGTTAAAAAAAGTTTAAGCAAGAAAATCAAACACACAGAGTAAACCTAAGCGGAGACAAATGGACCTTTATTTTCGGGATCCGGATATTGACTTTAAATGTTTACCGATATTTGAATGCTTCTTATGACTTGAATGAGTCTTACTACCCTGACGGCATCAAGATCTCTTTTTTCAAAAGGACATACATTAAATGCACTACGAAATTCACCTGAACTATTTTGCCCTCCCATCTTATTAAAGCGGAACGAGGAATTAAGGCACCAGAGTTAATTGCTAAAAGTGTGTTTGCTAATTCCAAATCAAATCTTTGATCTTGATCGGTTTAAGGTAATGAATGGAATAAACCTGTAGCTAGTTAGATAAACTAATTTATAAACGTTGTTTACTAAAATTACTCTAAAACAGTAGCTACAGCTTATGGGGTGCTGAATTCATTTTCGGGCTTGCAAAAGATTATTTGGATGTATTGTAAATTAGGAACGTCAATGTCAGTAACGCTAGGCTGACCCCCCCTCCCATGACATGCTACGTAATACACGGACGACCTAGGCGATTTCAAAATGATTAACAAACCGAGACAACTATCTGTCATGTAAAACTCTCTCGATACTACGACAAGAGTCAATTTTACCGATTAGTCGTGTACGGTAGCTTTCCGGAGATAGTGTAAACGGGGCACACGTAGTGTAAATGAGGCTCGCAGACAGACAGCTCAAATAGGAAACCAAATATGATCAGGAGCACAGAGGTTCAACAGAGACAGAGATAAAAAGTTTAAGCAAAAAGCAAAGACAGAGAGTAAAGCTAAGCGGAGACAAAATGGACCAAGCTTGGATCCGGACATTGAATTTAAATACAAATTATTCTGCTCAGGACCGATGGGTTGATGGATTTCTGGCCTCAAAAGGCCATCATCGGAGCACTATATAACTGTATAAGTGAAGTGGAAAGTTATAGTGTATAAGTGTAGTGTATAGTGTTAATGGTGATCCGATGATCGTCTTTGAGGCCGAAATGCGCATCAGCATTTGAATTCTCGCCTCAGGATCTACAGGCATACCAACAAGGTAATTTGACTTTAAATGTTTACGACCGGATGTGGCTTCTGAACTTGTTTTCATTCACCTTCTTTACTGCACTGGGGAGCTATTTTAAAATTTTATTGCTGCCGTCGGGTGACAGTTCTGTTCTGTGTCCCGCAAGCCTGCATCTTCACTTCTATAATCCAAAGCTGTACGGGTGTTGCGGTAAAGTTGAGCTTACTAGTTACGTATAGGATGTATTGAGGTGTTTAAACGATTTTGAAACCCCTGCATTGCTACGCACAGCCACCATTGGTGATAAAAAATTAGTAATGTCAACTCTAGGCTGACCCCACCCCTTGACACGCTACGTAATATGCGGACGACTCCTAGGCGATTTCAAAATGATTAACAAAACGAGACAAATGATCTGTCATGTAAAACTCTCGATACTACGACAAGAGTCAATTTTACCGAATAGTCGTGTACGGTAGCTTCTTGTGAAACGGGGCATAATGTAGTGTAAATGAGGTTCGCAGACAGACAGCTCAAATAGGAAACCAAAATATGATCAGGAGCACAGAGGTTCAACAGAGACAGAGATAAAAAAGTTTAAGCAAAAATCAAACACACAGAGTAAACCTAAGCGGAGACAAAATGGACCTAGCTTTTCGGGATCCGGACATTGACTTTAAATACAAATTCAATATTCCGGTCGACCCAATTAAATAACAAATTACCTTGTTTGGTATGCCTGTCCTGAGGCGAGGAGATTCATATGCTGCTTTGGAATTTTATAGCCAAAACGAGACAAATGATCTGTCATGTAAAACCCTCTCGATACTACGACAAGAGTCTTTACCGATTAATGTACGGTAGTTTCTGAGCATAGTGTAAACGGGCACACGTAAATGAGGCTCGCAGACAGACAGCTCAAATAGGGAAACCAAAATAAGATCAGGAGCACAGAGGTTCAACAGAGACAGAAATAAAAAGTTTAAGCAAAAAAGCAAAGACAGAGAGTAAAGCTAAGCGTGGAGACAAATGGACCAAGTTTTCGGGATGGACATTGGACTTTAAATACAAATTCAATATCCGGTTTCAGGACCCACTAAATAACAAATTACCTTGTTCTGGTATGCCCATAGATCCTGAGGCGAGGAGATTCATATGCTGCTTTTTGAATTTTTATACAAAACGAGACAAACGATCTGTCATGTAAAACTCTCTCGATACTACGACAAGAGTCAATTTGACCGAATAGTCGCAATGGCAGTTTCCGGAGCATAGTAACGGGCACAATGTAGTGTAAATGAGGCTCGCAGACGACAGCTTAAATGTTAAATTAGCTAATTTCGGCCTCAAAAGGCCATCATCGGAGCACTATATAACTGTATAAGTGAAGTGAAGAACAGCAGTGTATAAGTGTAGTGTATAGTGTTAATGGTGCCCGATGATCGCCTTTTGAGGCCGAAATGCGCATCAGCATTTGAATCTCCTCGCCTCAGGATCTACAGCCATACCAAAACCAGGTAATTTGACATTAAATGTTTACTTAATATTTGAATTCTTTTTATGATTCCGAGGGACTGCGTCGTGTGTTCCTTGCCATTTCATCACGAGAAGGAGGGAGTTCCTCTCATAGTGTACAGTAGCCAGCACATTAGTTACGACCAGATGTGGCTTCTGAACTTGTTTTCATTCACCTTCTACTGCACTGGGAGCTATTTTAAAGTTTTACTGCCGTCGGGTGACAGTTCTGTTCTGTGTCCTCGCAAGCCTGCATCTTCTCACTTCTATAATCCAAAGCTGTACGGGTGTTGCGGTGTGTGTTGAGCTTCTAGTTTACGTATAGGATGTATTGAGGGGTTTCGTAATGATTTTGAAACCCCCTTGCATTACGCACAGCCACCATTGGTTATAAAAATTAGTAACGTAAATGTCAGTAACTCTAGGCTGACCCCCCTCCCTTCTCACCTTGACACGCTACGTAATATGCGGACGACTCCTAGGCGATTTCAAAATGATTAACAAAACGAGACAAATGATCTGTCATGTAAAACTCTCTCGATACTACGACAAGAGTCAATTTTACCGAATAGTCGTGTACGGTAGCTTTCCGGAGCATAGTGTAAACGGGGCACACGTAGTGTAAATGAGGCTCGCAGACAGACAGCTTAAATAGGGAATCAAAGGATCAGGATCACAGAGGTTCAACAGAGACAGAGTTAAAAAAAAGTTTAAGCAAGAAAAATCAAAGACACAGCGTAAACCTAGGCGGAGACAAAATGGACCTTGCTTTTCGGGATCCGGATATTGACTTTAAATGTTTACTTGATACTTGAATGCTTCTTATGACTTGAATGAGTCTTACTACCCTGACGGCATCAAGATCTCTTTTTTCAAAAGGACATACATTAAATGCACGACGAAATTCACCGACAAATCCTTAATATCCATGAGAGGTCTATGTATATTTAAAGTCAATGCTGTTTTTACTTGCGTTTCGAACACCATATTTATGTGAAGCAGGATTCTCCCCCCTTACAAATACAGAAACATAATTAATTTAGTGGAATATGACCTCGGACTCAAGCTGAGCCCAATTATGTACTTAATACTTTGATTTGAGACACTGACCACTCCTAGAGGGTATTTTAAGGTGAATATGGGATGAAGGGTGAGTGTGTTGAGTGTTTTTGATGGACGATGAGGTGTAGCCTTGTTACAAACTAGGGCCGACTGTTCCCCAGATTGGATCATTAATTAATAGCCTAACGACCAATGGAATGGACCAACGGCTTAACGTGACTTCCGAACCACGGGGAGTGCTCATCGTGAAAAGTTATCACTGCGCCCGAGAATCGAGCCCAGCCTGATTTGGTGCGCAGCGCACTGTACCACTGGGCTATAGGAAATTTATCCATTCCAAAGTGTCTTGGTTAAATTTTAATCTGTCTTTGATATAGTTTAAAGAACTACAACTAAATTCGCTCAGTACCTGCTACAGTATAAAATTAAAACGTGTACTGTTTTCTAAAAGTTGCCCATTGACTTTTAAAGTCAATGGTAGCCTAAATCCAATGTGAAATGTGAATAGGTCTGATGTCAAATATTTTGGCATCACCAATGGCATTACACACGAAACGAGGAGTGCCAAGATAAAGAGAATAAAGTGAACTGGTTACTTAAGAAAATATCGATAGAAGCAATGTTGTTTGGTATAATGTTGTAAATGTAACTATCGATTGTGTAGTATCATCTATCGATACAGAAATAGCGTAGATAGTCGATATCTACCCCATCGTATTGAATCGAAGGCTGCTTCTGCTGCAAACTGTCAGGCAGCCTGCAGGCCTGACGGCCAAAGCTCATCGTTCTTTGGGACGGACGACATGACTTGTTTTTCTGTGGGCTGGAAAACCTTGAATGATTTTAATTTACGGAAGTTTATTAGTCACTGTCATTAACAATATTTTATCTGATATGTCTAAGCTCAACCTGTATTATTTTTACATAATCAACTATTTTACACTTTCAGTTCTTTGCAGTTATAGTTAATGTCTGCAATAAGATGGTACCAATTATTTATACTCTTAGCGGCTTCGCAACATTTTTCTTAATATTTTGGATAGGAAAGTGGATAGTACATTTAACTGCAATTATTTACGGGTAAGTAATGACCATGCATTCGGTTAAAATTAATAGATTGGCTAGAACTTACTGGGCTTTCTGACTTATTTTGTCCATACATTCTAGCCTAGACCTGACCATAGCTTAGGCCTGATTAATTTTGTTCCTTGAACTATGGATATTTTGGGCGGACTTTGAAACATAGCATTGATTCTCAAACAAGGGACACTGAAGTGTGTTTACAAACTGTATTGGCTAAAATCTTTTGGTTCGGCAGTCAGAGGAAGAAACAAGTTTTGGGCTCGGTAGTCTACTTACCAGACTGATAAAAGTACAGTGGGAGTTATTTGGTTCATTGTTCAACAAAATAGGATTCAAAAGAAGTTGTTGCCTAAAATCAGCTCTCTCAATTATACGTACAGGTGTAGTTGCTTTAATAGATATTCATGGTAAAAGCCTATGAGATCGCGGAAGCAGACTAAAAACACACCTGTTTGTTTGTGGCTCTTGCAGTTATAAGGATTTCTGCTACTTAATCTACTACAAATGCTAGAAGTATTCAACTTGTTCACTCTTGCTACATCCAAAAACTTGGGTTCATAACTATTCAATTCAATTCAAAATATCTTTATTCATAAAAACAGTATCATTGGATACAATAAATAGTGTCAAAATACAATAAATAGTGTCAAAATATCATGATAAGATGACAACATAAACTTAGAATTTTAGATTTTAACCTTTTTTATTTTGCCATATACAATGCTAATATAAACTGTAATTATATGTGATACTAGTTATACGACTTTACATTTTAACCTTTTTATTTTTGCCATGTACAAACTTACAGCGTTACATAAAAACAAACAGCGTCTCTTCCTGAGTAGAAAAACATAAAATACTCTTTAGTGTAACAAACTTTACTACATTAAATACCACTTTAAAAAAAATGATTGTACAAACAACTAATCAATAGCTCTTTGCCAGTAGGGTGAACACTTTTTAGCAACTAATGAATAGTCGTTTGCCAGATAGAGGGTTAACACATGAACCTGTAGTAATCCAATTATGAGACAGAACATTAGGTCGAAGAACATTGTATGAAGACAAAGTATGACCCTAGATATTTTGATATGTTGGCAGCCTGGTTCCACTTGGCTTATTTGGAAACAATGATAACTCAAAACTTTTAACCATCACCTCTACTAAGGTCTTACTAACCTGACAATTATACGTAAATATTTATTTATTTATTAACGGCAAATGCCATTATACAATGTGTAAATACATGCAGATGGTGTGAGTGATAATTGAATATTAATATGCATGCAAAATAGTGTGAATAAAATAAGAAATTATCCACCTAAAATAAATTACAGACAAAAGACTAGATAACAATGCAAAGAATTTGCTTAAATAGTGAACAATGGTTATGAAGCATGCAACAAAATTTAATACTTTAAATCCTTATAACTAGAATTGAATTCATAATGTAACACAATATTGGAAATAAACTTCATCACTTCATTACTTGTTTTGCAGCAAGTATACTCTTCACCGGAAGGTCAATATCCAGCCCACAGAAACACCACTACCAGGTGTGTCCATCATAAAACCCCTCATGGGAGTGGATCCAAACTTGTATGGGAATTTGGAAACGTTTTTTACTATGACGTATCCCTTGGTAAGTACATAGTCTATTGGTAATTGGAGTTATTAAATTAAAGTTCTTTTCAAATAATTTAAGCTGTATTCAAACTGTTTTGTTTGTATATTAGACTTAGACTGAAAATAAATATTGATTAATTAATTTGTGTTTAAATTATAATCATATTCTTTATTGCCGTTGATCATTACATGAAATTGGCATAGTCACATTTAATAAAATACATAGTAATGCTGCCAGAAATTTACATTTAGAGTTAACAATTTGTTTTGTAACATGAGTTTGAAGTCTTAGGGCCATTTTCCACGAGCAGGTAAAACGGACCGCTTTCGGCCGCGTCTAAACCGCTAATAACAGAACCAAGGGTTTAAATGGAGCCGCCTCTGAGCAGCAGGTCGGTCGCGGAGGACGCTGCCAGAGGTGGGTGAGGCTTGCACGCCCAAGTAGGCTACAGCCGCGGGCCGAAGAACCGCCTGTCATTCTCCACGTAGCGGTTTGCACGCTGTTTGCCCGCCTCATCATAATTAACTTAAATATTCAATAAAGCTAGAATATAGACCTGTAGTCTGTCCTTGCGTATTTCTAATAATTTAAAAGAAGATTTAAGTTGACAACTGTTACGTCAGTTCAAAATGATTTCTTAATGCTATTATTTAGCAAAGCTTGAAAAATGATTGACTGATTGAAAAATAAAATCCTTTCAAAGTAAAAGAATTTCCTTAAAGGTTTTATCATTTAACAATTTATTGTCTTTAAAATGCAAACAAATTCATACAACCAAACAATTATTTCTAATATGATTATTACGTTTGTAAATTGGTAAACCTTTTTTTGCTAGTAAGTCCTTAATTAAGTTATTTCAAAAGTTACTAGCTTGGATGTACAGTAAAACCATATTCAGGGGCGAATTTTGTTTAATTTTTGGTGCTTTAATTATTGATATTTTGTAGATTGTACTGAGACAGTAATAAACACTCTTTATACATGTCTGAAATGTCGTAAGATAACACGCCGTTACAACTGACACTCGCCCAAACAGTAATTCCTTTTGATTTAATTGGAGTCTCTTCAAGAATGTGGGGATTAAAGGTATTATAATAATTACAATTATGCCTATTTACAACACCATTGCGGTAAAAAGTGGACTCGTCTGAGAAAATTATTTTAGTATGCCAATCAGGATCTGACTCATGGAATTCAATGATACGAGAACAAAATTCCACTCTCCTGTCCGGATCATCTTCAAGAAGTTGATGAACTAGGTGACTTTTGAAAAATTTAATTTGGTTTTCTTAATAATTCTCTGTACAGAAGACTTCGGGACACCAGTTTCAAGTTCAACCTTCTATAGTGATTTCGGATTACCTGGAGAGCGGAGCATTGATGTACACCAGTTCTTTTCTTTCCTCATTAGATCGCCTAGAGTACTTTTTGACAACACTACCAGTTGTCCAGATTTTTCCACCTGGTTATTGTTGGATTACTAGGTGGTTCAATTCCTGGGTAGGCAACCTGAAATTGTTCAATTGCTTCAGTGACGCTAATAGCCCACGACAACACTTAACATTTTGTTCAACGTTAAAGCCATTTCTGACTCCACTTTCAGTAAAACAGTACCAAAGAAAGAAATTTTTGCCAGGAGTGTATTTCCTCAGCTAATAGTATTTGCTCAGTTTTTGCCAGGAGTGTATTTCAGCTAATAGTATTTGCTCAGCAGTCCGTCTGAAATATTTTTGATTTTTTTTCCAGTATGAAATTGTTTTCTGCATAGAAGACGAAAATGATCCGGCAGTCATGTTGGTCAAGAAGTTGATAGACAAGTATCCATTAGTTGATTCAAGTATATTCATCGGTGAGTACTGCAAGTCTTGTTATTTTTAGTTTTGATCCAAGGTTCTCACTCCGCTTAAGTTCTGCTAATATGAGTGAAGTGAATTTCCTTTGCCATTTTTTACTGTAATTTGCTAGTTACTACTCTAAGTGGCTATGCTCACAGTCTTGCTTCAGCTGACATTCTCAGATTTATTTGGTCTATTACTGCAAGTATTAATACTTATCATAGAGGAAAAATATTTCAAATTTCATAAAAATTGCACCGTTTATTCAGCTATTCTAGCAAAAAATTACTTTTCTAGCTGCCATTTTGAAACAATTTTTGTAGCTTTTGTTACCTAGATAAGTAACACTTAATTAATTTATCTGCATTTTTTCAAAATCAGCATTAATTTGTTTTATATTATTAAAAGAGTTTTTTTGGTAAAAATTCCCCAACATCCAAAAGTTGACTTCTGGTGATTCTGGACATTTACGAGAAAAAGAACGTTTGCACACATTTTTATGAAATTCTGTCAAAAAGTTTGACCTATAGAGAGCTCACACACAGGAATCAAGATCATTGTAATCCTTTTTTTGTTAAAACAAAATTGTCACTAATCAGTTATTATCTTTTTTCTGAATTGAAGACGTATGCTTGTAATGATCTAATATTACAAAATACATCCAGATTTTCACAATCACAATACAGTCTAAAAATATGTATGAATTAGCTATTGACTATTACAGATTAATACAAACTATAAACAGTCACCTGGTTATTTGACTTAAATTTTTAATAAATTGAAAAGTAATTTTGATAAATATACTTTAAAAGTCGTTAAAACTAGACTCTACTAGTTGGCTACTCTTAAATCCATTTCATTCACAGGTTGATTTCTTTGCACTAAATAATGTAACTTTTTAAGTGTTTATTAAGATATAATCCATTAACTTACTTTATTTAAATGCCGGAATAACGGCAACTGGGCGATAACTTTCAGGTTTATCACTAGGACCTTTTTTAAAAATAGCACATGTTCTAGTTAATTTGAGCTGTTCAAGTTAAGTCCCGTTGGATAAACAGCAGTTAATTTAAAATGTCAATGGTTTAACAAACCTAAGATAACTTCTTTTACAAAATTGTTAGACGTATAATACACATCCAAACTATCAGAATTGCTCAATTTTACAGCCCTTATTACTCCTTCCTCAAACAATCTTCCATTGAAATGTAGCTGGTGTAATTGGTGTTCTTTGTACAAGTTCTCTACAACTAATGTTAGTTTCATATTAAAGAGCATTCTTTCACCTATACTTGACATATTCACTATAAAATTCAGAGCACTTCTCATCCGAAGGCACAAGGTTTTCTAAGCTATTGCATGACATTCCACCGCCAGTGTCCATATAACGAAAAACGGAAGCATTTCACTATTTAACCTGCTTTAGTTTGCAAATCACTTGATTACGTTCAACTCTTTGAAGTTAAAGACAAAATTCCAATATGTGTGGCTAACCAAGAATTTTAGAAACCCATCCACAAAATTGAATGCAAAAAATTATTTTTAAAGTTGATAGGCCTATTATTAGGCTGGTGTGAATACTACATGAAGAGATAATTTCGTTTCATCATTTAGAGATACCATGAAGCATACGGTTGGATTCACAATGAGTCATGCTTTTTAATAGTGTATAATTTACACACATTGATTTGACTGTCTACTTGCTACACAACAGCAGAAGTTAATTTCTGAATAGCCCTCGTATATGAAAGTGAGATTTTTCTTGGTAAAATCTTGAAAAGAAGCGTAACTGATAACTGTAAGGTCAATGAGTCACAGATCGTAAACTAACATCCGTCACAAGATATAGTCATCAGAGATAAGATTATAAGTGGTGATGAAATGGAGCTAGAATCATCTAAGTACACTTTGTGATAACAAACCTGAAACAACTTGACCTTCTGACAAGTCAAAGAAATCATTCAGATAAATAATGAAATGAATAAATTAAACCAATTGAAGATGAAAACATAGTTAAGCTACCTGTTGTTGTAGCCTGTAGACCTTATGGGTATTGGTGTTGTTTCCCGATGTACATTTCAACCTAAAAGTAGGTCATCCTCATGGGTATGCTGTCTATATACACTATTTACACTAAAAAACACTAAACTATGTACACTTGTTGGTCCATTATGTGGTACTGTAGCGCTAGGTCATGACCTAGACCCCATAGAGTTTCAAAAAGAAAAATCAACAATTGAGCAAATCGCCCATAACAATGGATACAAAATTGAAATTATAAATCATCATGAACCAGATGACACGAAAAAACCTGACACAACTTCAAATGAAAAAATCAAACACATCACAATAGACTATATATGGGAAAAGTTTCAGCCAAAAATCGGCAAAGCTTTCAGACGGTCAGGGTTTTTTACCCAGCCTACTAAACAGTATCAAAACCAATACCAGTCCATAACAACTTAACCACAAAAACGACTTTAGAAAACCAAAAAGGAGTATATAAAATAAAATGCAGCAACCAATCTTCCCCATGTAACAAAGAGTACATTGGCTACACAAATAGATCATTTAAAAAACGATTTTATGAACATAACAGCAGAAACCAAACAAACCCTTCTTCAATCGTAGCCAAACATTTAAAAATTTACCCTACTCATAACATAACCTTTCCCGATTCCCTAACAGTTATTAGCAAATGCAACAATAAATTCCTAGCCAGAGCACAAGAAGGATACGCTATCTATAAACACATTAACAATCATGGAACAGAAAACCTCCTCAACCAAAAAGAAGACTATGTTAATTCAATTTTATACAAAACAGCAAAAGACCTTGAAGACAGTTTCATGAATCGTCCATCTAGGCCAAGCCAGCCCTCCCTCACCGTCCACAATACGACTCGCCCCATTATTCAAGGGCTCACGGGGAATCCCAACCTACCCCAGCCGGCGGCAAAAGACCAGTTGAAAATGTGCCTCCGCGCCAGCTACACCGCAAACCCCTCACCGGAGGGTCCAACTGCGTTGCGCTACAGTAACAGATAATGGACCAACAAGTGTACATAGTTTAGTGTTTAGTTATTTTAGTGTAAATAGTGTATATAGACGGCATCCCCGTGAAGATGACCTACCTTTAGGTTGAAATATACAATGGGAAACGACAACAATACCCATAAGGTCTACAGGCTGCAACAACAGGTAACTTAATTGTCAAAAGGCCTTAAAGCTGGAAAAAACAACTAGATAACATAGTGTTTCCAAAGAACAAACAACTCAACTCTCTGTGTACTTAGACGTAACACAATCAATCCTGTTGGGTTAATGGTTCATTTGATACTCAAGAATTCTCTAATAATCATCAGTTAAACACTTTCTCCATTTACTATGTATCCTGCATGTTCTTGATCATAGAAAAATAACATTGGTGTCAGGTTAAGTACAATTAGGTGTCAGATTAAGCAAACCAACTCTAAAATAAAATTAAAGTTTTTATAATTTGGCATGTGTGATGGTCTTGATGAAGGTGGATTCATTGTATGATTAATTATTAGCATCTCATCTTGTAATCATTTAGTCAATTTTCAGATAGAAACAATTATTTAGTGTTTAATTATAATTTTTTTCATTCTTTGTGGTTTTCTAAAATTTTAATAATTGAATTTAACACTTGTTTTATATTTTACCATGTTGATTGCAGTGAATGTATTCAATGTGTGAATGTTTAGCAATTTATAAAAAGTTTTTATTGAGAGAGAGAGAGAGGATATTCTTTATTATTACAATCTTAAAGATCGAACATGGCGCCATATATTTGAATTATTTACAGACTACTATAGACAGTCTCTCCAGTTCAAAGATTCCACCACACTGTAGAAGGGTCTTTCTGTGAGCCACTGCTGCAACTTCTTCTTCAAAACACCTGGGTCCAGTCCTTTTAGTTCTTGTTGATGAGCATTGAAGAACCCTGCATAACTGGGCTTTGATTCAAACAGCTTCAAGCAGTGTGCGGACAGGCTAAAGTTGATTCTGTTTCTTGTGTTGTGTTCATGGATGTTTTCTAGCCTTGGTTGCATTGTTGTGGATATAGCTTTGACACATTCTAGGATGTAGATATTCACAACAGTGAATATACTATGACTTAATCTTGATCAAACCTTTCAAACGAGATCAGATGGTACAAAATCTGAAAACTCAATTCATAGCAGCATTCTGTCAATATTTCCATAAATCTCAATACACTGTATACTTAATATTAGTTCAAGATTTGGTTTAAGACCCAGGCCCGGGACTATGAAATGAGCTCCGATTCTGACCCCCAGTACTTGTTTTGAGCATTTTTCAAAACTGAATATACATAATTACATGGGTTTGTATATATATACTGCCCTTCGTTCTGGGAGCGCTTGTTTGTTTTTTACCCACTAGTTTTATAAAACAAATAATTTTGGAAGAAGTAGCCGTAATAATCAGAGAAAAAATATTAGAAAACTGATTAAATTTGTTTCCACACTTCTGAGCAACTGTTTTGCCGCTATGATGCAAAATATCAGCTAAGTAAGGGCAGATTTTCGACGCCATCACTTTGGCCAACTTGTCAAAGCCTTAAGAAGGTTTTCTTTAGTTGTAATAATGTTGTTGAAGTTTTTCAACCTATATACTTAAAATAATGAAAATCCATTCAAGTTGTTTTTAAATGATGGCCAACAAACGGATTTTGCTAAAACAGTGGAATGAGTAGTCCGATTTTAATCACCATTTGAAATGAGTTTTTTATTATAAACTTGCAGTAAAAGACCACTAAAGCCAAGTGAAGCTGTGAGCGTAGTGAATAGACTCTTAACGCCTGCAATAATAGTAACGAAATAAGTCCATTGAAGGAGGCTCTGGGCACAGCAAACAGCCTTGTAATGCCTGTGTCATAAAGGAGCCAGATTTTAGGCTAAAGGCCATAGGTTGTGAGTGTAGCAAATTACAATTAACCAATAGGAGTAATAAATTTACTCACGCAAGCGGCACTTTAGCGCTGCGTGTCGGTCTGGTTATTCTTTCAAAGTTATTAAACCAACTGCCATTGACTACACCATATTCATCAACGAAGTATGTATGCCTGAGCAGATTGTAACAGCATTTACAGTACTTTGATAACTGCACTGATAGTGCTTATCAAACAGCTTTCCACCTTCTAGCAAATATGCACCTTGCACTTGCCAATGTGATGTGTACAGATATGCCTGTGTGAATCAGATGAGTAATGCCTGCCAGATAATTTCAGATGCAAGTCCCAAATGTTGCCATTGTTCATGCCCCAGAGCAATAATTGTTTCCTTTGAGCCTCGAGAAAATGTTCCTTTGAAGTAGGCTGTTGATTTGGCATAACCCAGGGATAGATTTGGACTTAAAAACATCACAGTACATAATTTGTTTCATAAGTTTTAATAATGCCTCAATTTGAATGTACAATTTTGTTCAGTATAAGTGCAGTGGCTCAGCAGATGAAACTGTGGGGCAATTGAGAGTAATTGTTCATCGTTCCCTCACTCTACTTCTCTTAGACCAGTAATTTTAGCTGAATTTAGCCAATAACCTAAAACAGTTCATACCACCGCCAAACTTGGAACATATTTTCTACCTACATACAGGGTGAATTTTAAATGTCCCCCCTTAACTTTTTAAGAAGGAAAGGTTTTTTACAACCCTTCAACACTATCACTGCTACGGGTGCCCCTAGGATCTTAAAATTTACATGTAATCAAATGAAATTTTCATGTGTTTTAACATGTCGATCCAGTGAAGGTTAAGTTATGAATGGTTTATTCTGAAGTTTTTCACACGCAAGCGCCACCCACCCCGCGACCCAAACCTGTATTTAAATACAACACTCCCTTGTGGCACCTCAAAAGAAAGGGAATTTTAATACAAATTCTGCGAAAGCAGTTTTATCTCTCTTTTTTTAATACCCATAAAGATTACAAGAAATTAGGTTTAAAATGCTACATTAAAAATCTTTATATGACAAATCTTCCTTCAAAATACTTTATGGCATTATGTTATAGGGTTAATGCTTCCCTCTAAAGATTTGTCATTAAAAATTGTATGTCAAATGTGGCATTTTAAAGCTGATTTATTGCAATTTTAAATATGTATTAAAAAACAAGTCGAGATAACACATTTTACGCTTGAATTTGTATTAAAACCCTTTCTGTTGAGGTGCCACAAATGAGGGAGGTTTGTATTTAAAGCGTGGGTGACGCAAAGTACGTCAAAACAAACTTCAGAATCCTATGAAAACATCTCCCGAAGGGTTTGAAAAATGTTACCTTTCTCAAAGTAAAGGGAGGGGAATTTAACTCACCCTGTATGGAAACATACTAAAAGTCTAACTATGTAAAATTTGTACTATGGCCACAATCTTGAAACATTGTTAATTAGACTATTTGATTTGATGTGAAGCTCAAACAATTCCCAAAATACTTTTTGGGGTTTTCAATTTCTACAAGGAAATTCAGAGAGAAAATGTTAGAAGGGAAGCAAAGATTGACATGACATTGTCTAGTAGATTGTGTAGTAGGTTGTGTTAATGTGTTGTTCTGCTGATGTGTGAATCAAAGATCAACAACATGCAGCCGGCTACCTGGCCTCAAGTACCCACTAGTGCTCATCTCAGACAGCGGCATCAGGAGTAAGTCGCCAGCTTGTAGCTTGTTTATTCTCACTAACAGCTTCCCTGTCATGTCAAAACTCTGAGCCTCAAGTTAGGTACAGAAATGAGAACAAGCTGAATTGACAAGATAAGAACTTTCCAGCTTTTTTGTTTCCCTGCCTAACAGTGTTTTAACGTTTAGGCTACATTCTTCACATTAGGAGTGCTACTAATGACACCTTCACTTACGAAGTATTAAACTTCTAAAATACTGCCTGCAAAGCATTTTTGTTTATTTTTTAGCACTAGGGAAACAAAACTATCAACAGATTATACAGGGTACGATAAAGTGTCCTAAACCAAGTGAGCTACCCTCTCTTGCAATATATTATTCTAAGAGTTTTGTTTTACCATTGTAAATTTCACATTGTGCGACAGTCTACAAATCGTTGAGTTCAGAGATTGTTGCTAATGTTACTAAAAGTAATAATTTTTCATGGATACTAATAGCAGTTTAGAGATTGTCATAATGACAATAAAAGTCATTGTAAATGCTAACGTTAGTTTATAAGACCACCACGGATTTAAACTAACATTTCCATTTTGGCGCAGATACCAACAAGAGTCTAACTTTTTCACACATTTGTTGGAGTTACTATAACTCGTAAAATAGCATTTTGTACATTTATTTGCAAGAGTGTGTGTGTTTGAATTGAGTTATGCCTGAATGGTACATATGGTTGTCACTTGCAGTGAAGGAGGAGACGTTGGCGGACATGGTGCAAGACATGACAGACGATGTGGGTCTGGTGCATCAGCTGCCTTTCACCTGCGATAGGGAGGGATTCGCAGCCACTGTCGAGAAGGTAAGCAACCTACGCCACATTTGCCAGTGGTGCCCTCTTATTGATCTGGTTTTTTTTGTTATTAAGACCGAATATTGTCAATAAATGATAACTATGGGCGGTATTTAACTACAGGCAGCATTTTTCTGCCAAAACTCTTTAGAAGTTCTTAGAAATTGTGAATGGAAATGATGATTTACAGGTTTTGATAAGTACTGAGTGAGAAGTAAGTTATGCGTGGTCTACAAATATACTGTTGAAGTAATCTGTACTTGTTAATTAATCATAAGTGTCAAAAGTATTGTGTAATCTATTTTGAAAACCCCTTCCCCCCTAATGCTCAGTAACACCAAGCTGAACCCCCCTCCTTGACGCAATACATAGTATATGGTCCACCTTTGGTAGAATATGAACAACACTTGCCCTGTGCAGATTTACCGGGACCCTAGTGGCTCGTGATATACCTTGTCGCCGACTTGCTGCACATCAACTGCCACACAGGCATGTCAGCTCTGATGAGGAAGAGTCCAACGGTCGGAGGCATCCAGGCTTTCAGCTGCTATCTCTCGAGGACTTCTTCGCCAAGTCCTTCTCGACAGAGGCTGGAGGATACGTGTGCGAAGTCTGCCGGCTCTGCAGAACTGTGGCTTCTGTGAAATCAACAGTTTCCAAGCGACTGCAGAGGTCAGATATTCTAGGATACTACACTCTCAGTTGTCAGTGTTGGTCTTGTAGAAGAACTCTTTACTATTCAACCTAAAAATAACACATTTTATTGAAAAACTAAAGAGAAACGTAGTACTCTTGACCAACATACTCTTTGGCCCTGAATGTTTAAACCCGCAACTTCTCCTTGAGCTGATGCCCTGAAGATCCCTAGGTCTAGGAAAGTATCTGAGAATCGAGGCAGACCTTGATTTATTGTCAAGCCTTCTGCTAATGCCACCAGAGTAGAGACTTAAGTTGGTTTTAGCCAGTCAAGTAAGTTGGAACTAGTTGTACGGATTGTAGGGCTGTGCAGTTTGCCCGAAAATGGAACTCAAAAGTCAAACGCACCTTTGCTGGTACTCAATAACGCGGAGCTAGTGTTAAATCCAGGGTTGTCAGCAACCGAAAATCAAGAATTATGCGGAATTTTGCCGGCCGTGAAAAACCGGAAAATTTGTGTGAAGATCAACATTTTTGGACATTTTGGTAATTAGTAAGCACGAATCTATTTGCTTAATTCTATTGCCTCAGACTTGGGAGATACAATATTGTAATATTTAGCCGAAAACCAGGAAAGATGTGTGAATTTTTTATTGGTCCTGCTGACAACCCTGTAAATCACAACACAAACTATTTATCTTTTGAAAACTAATTATTTAGCCATTAAAAGGTTGTGAAATGTGGAATGCCTAAAAAGGCAAACAAACACCATGTTGGAAATCCAAAATATTGACTACCAGATCTGATTCCAACCCGAATAACATTGGTCTTTGACAATCTGGTCACACAAAATGTTCCAACTTTTGATTTAGATCTTTGATGTTTGAGATTATATTTCTGTTTTGTGATAATCATCAGTTAAACACTTTCTCCATTTACTATGTATCCTGCATGTTCTTGATCATAGAAAAATAACATTGGTGTCAGGTTAAGTACAATTAGGTGTCAGATTAAGCAAACCAACTCTAAAAATAAAATTAAAGTTTTTATAATTTGGCGATGTGATGGTCTTGATGAAGGTGGATTCATTGTATGATTAATTATTAGCATCTCATCTTGTAATCATTTAGTCAATTTTCAGATAGAAACAATTATTTAGTGTTTAATTATAATTTTTTTCATTCTTTGTGGTTTTCTAAAATTTTTAATAATTGAATTTAACACTTGTTTTATATTTTACCATGTTGATTGCAGTGAATGTATTCAATGTGTGAATGTTTAGCAATTTATAAAAAGTTTTTATTGAGAGAGAGAGATATTCTTTATTATTACAATCTTAAAGATCGAACATGGCGTCATATATTTGAATTATTTACAGACTACTATAGACAGTCTCTCCACTTCAAAGATTCCACCACACTGTAGAAGGGTCTTTCTGTGAGCCACTGCTGCAACTTCTTCTTCAAAACACCTGGGTCCAGTCCTTTTAGTTCTTGTTGATGAGCATTGAAGAACCCTGCATAACTGGGCTTTGATTCAAACAGCTTCAAGCAGTGTGCGGACAGGCTAAAGTTGATTCTGTTTCTTGTGTTGTGTTCATGGATGTTTTCTAGCCTTGGTTGCATTGTTGTGGATATAGCTTTGACACATTCTAGGATGTAGATATTCACAACAGTGAATATAATAATGACAAATAATGAGAAATAATGATTTATTCCAACATTAACTTTCAAACAATATATACAATAATATGACTCTGGGTGCACTGACCACTCTTCAAGTATGTGTAATAGCAAAATCAAAAACAAAATAATTCAAGTCAGTACAATAACATTTGCAGTTCTCTGTCAATATGTTTCCATAAATAACAAAACTAACATAATGTGTAACACTTTTGAATAATTTAATAATTTACATAATTTAGTATTTGAAGAAAAATACTTTAGATAATGCAACTATTAGAAATGATGTCATTTTGACAGAACGCTTTACTTTGGAACAAAATGTAATTTATTGTTTCTTTAATACGAGCATTTGTTAAAATAAGATGCCACTATATATAAATGAATTACTTAAATATAGATTTATTTACTTTATTAACTCCAAATACCTTCGATTAATACTTCTTGTTGCAAAGATGGGTTGTGCGGTATTTCCAGCAAGTAAATATCTAGTAGGTACCTTGAAAACATAAAGATGCTGGAGCAAAATTTTAGTTCAACAAACAGGGAAATAGACATTTTTCTTACTTAGTATTATTCTTAAAGTGATTTTGAATACTAATTTACAATTAAATATTTATAAGTTTAGCAAACTAATCCATATTGAATTGATAATTAAAGAAAAGTATAAGATCTTAAAAGTTTTTTGCAAACATTTTAAAAAATAGAACTCTCTACTCAAAAATTTAGTTTAATTGTTTAATGTCAGTTCCCAGTTAACCGCCATCTAAAATATTCAAGGTATTTGAAAGTAAAATTTCTAGACTCATACAATGCAATTATCTGTAGCACAAAACTTACACTACTGTGGTGTATTTTAAGTCAGCAACCATCAAATCCTTAAAATCGAAATTTAAATATTTAGTTTTATTTATTATTTATATACTTATTTAAAAATACACCATTCCCTGAGTACCTTTTAAGGCTGACACAGTTGGTAATGCTTAAAATACTTCTGTTTGAGTAAAACAAAGTACACATGCAAAGCACAGCTTCAATTGGACTGCTATCATTTATAAAACCAAAATAAGGCTGAAATGACAGTCTCTGTGTACCTGTGGCTGTATGGACAGTGGCTCACTAGATTCACGCCAAGACTCTTGCTCCAAGAAACTGAACCAGCTAAAAGGCCTCCATTCAGAAGCAAAATTTCTGGTTTACTATCAAAGCTTTTCCTGTGATTTGTTATTAGAGTTAAAACCGTTAGAAATTATGGCCACGTAACAAAGCATTTCAGATTTACCTTCTAAAACCATATTAAATTTGAACCAAAATTTATGTGGTTAAGATATTTAATAAGTCTAGATTCATTACCCTTTTCAAGCATTTTGAAATTACAAAAGGCAATTGGACAGTTATTAATTGTAAAATCGACTTTCTTGAAAATGGAATTACAACAATTACTTTAGCTTTCTGAAATATTCAGAACTGAAACTTAAATTGTAATATGAACTAAAATAGAGCTATTATGTCTGCAATTCCTTACAAGAAAGTGTTTATACCTGTCAAAGTGAAGACATTTTTAATCCTGGATTTAACACAAAATGGTTCAACAAAAGAAAGATGCCAATCTCTGATTTAATTA
This sequence comes from Matsumurasca onukii, assembly GCA_018831715.1. NCBI lineage: Eukaryota > Metazoa > Arthropoda > Insecta > Hemiptera > Cicadellidae > Matsumurasca > Matsumurasca onukii. The sequence goes on from CM032064.1 coordinate 25,640,619, forward strand.
AGACAGCCTATTTGTGAATAGTCATGCACTGATTGCATTGATAAGGAAGTATCATATGACTTAATTCATCAAACCTTTTCAAACGAGATCAGATGGTACAAAATCTGAAACTCAATTCATAGCATTCTGTCAATATTTCCATAAATCTCAATACACTGTATACTCTAATATTAGTTCAAGATTTGGTCAAGACCCAGGCTGGACCATGAAAATGAGTTCCATTTGACAGTACTTGTTTTGAGCATTTTAAAACTGAATATACATAATTACAATTTTGTACTTTGTATATATATATCACCTTCGGTTCCTAGGGGGTAGCTTTGTTTTGTTTTACCCACTAGCATAGACCAGTAATTTTAGCTGAATTTAGCCAATAACCTAAAACAGTTCATACCACCGCCAAACTTGGAACATATTTTCTACCTACATACAGGGTGAATTTTAAATGTCCCCCCCTTAACTTTTTAAGAAGGAAAGGTTTTTTACAACCCTTCAACACTATCACTGCTACGGGTGCCCCTAGGATCTTAAAAATTTACATGTAATCAAATGAAATTTTCATGTTTTTAACATGTCGATCGCAGTGAAAGTGTTAAGGAATGTTTTTATAGGATTCTGAAGTTTGTTTCGACGTAATTTGCGTCACCCACCCCGCACCCAAAACCCGTGGGGGCCCAAAATTTTTAAATACAAACACTCCCTTTGTGGCACCTCAAAGAAAGGGAATTTTAATACAAATTCAACTGCGCAAAAGCAGTTTTATCTCGACTCTTTTTTTTAATACCCATAAAGATTACAAGAAATTAGGTTTAAAATGCTACATTTTACATTAAAAAATCTTTATATGACAAATCTTCCTTCAAAATACTTTATGGCATTATGTTATAGGGTTGTAATGCTTCCCTCTAAAGATTTGTCATTAAAAAAAATTGTATGTCAAATGTGGCATTTTAAAGCTGATTTATTGCAATTTTTAAATATGTATTACAAAAAAACAAGTCGAGATAACACATTTTTTTACGTTGTTGAATTTGTATTAAAATTCCCTTTCTGTTGAGGTGCCACAAAAGGAGGTTTGTATTTAAAGCGTGACGCAAAATGCGTCAAAACAAACTTCAGAATCCTATGAAAACATCTCCCGAAGGATTTGAAAAATGTTACCTTTCTCAAAAGTTAAGGTGGGAAGGGGACATTTAACTCACCCTGTATGTATGAAACATACTAAAAGTCTAACTATGTAAAATTTGTACTATGGCCACAATCTTGAAACATTGTTAATTAGACTATTTGATTTGATGTGAAGCTCAAACAATTCCCAAAATACTTTTTTTGGGGTTTTCAATTTCTACAAGGAAATTCAGAGAGAAAATGTTAGAAGGGAGTAAGCAAAGATTGACATGACATTGTCTAGTAGATTGTGTAGTAGGTTGTGTTAATGTGTTGTTCTGGTTGCAGGGGGGGCTGATGTGGGGGTGAATCCAAAGATCAACAACATGCAGCCGGGCTACCTGGCCTCCAAGTACCCACTAGTGCTCATCTCAGACAGCGGCATCAGGAGTAAGTCGCTAGCTTGTTTATTCTCGCCTAACAGCTTCCCTGTCATGTCAAAACTCTGAGCCCCTCGTTAGGTACAGAAATGAGAACAAGCTGAATTGACAAGATAAGAACTTTCCAGCTTTTTTTTGTTTCCCTGCCTAACAGTGTTTTAACGTTTAGGCTACATTCTTCACATTAGGAGTGCTACTAATGACACCTTCACTTACGAAAGTATTAAACTTCTAAAATACTGCCTGCAAAGCATTTTTGTTTATTTTTTAGCACTAGGGGAAACAAAACTATCAACAGATTATACAGGGTGGCCACGATAAAGTGTCCTAAACCAAGTGAGCTACCCTCTCTTGCAATATATTATTCTAAGAGTTTTCAGCTTGTTTTACCATTGTAAATTTCACATTGTGCGACAGTCTACAAATCGTTGAGTTCAGAGATTGTTGCTAATGTTACTAAAAGTAATAATTTTTCATGGATACTAATAGCAGTTTAGAGATTGTCATAATGACAATAAAAGTCATTGTAAATGCTAACGTTAGTTTATAAGACCACCACGGATTTAAACTAACATTTCCATTTTGGCGCAGATACCAACAAGAGTCTAACTTTTTCTACACATTTGTTGGAGTTACTATAACTCGTAAAATAGCATTTTGTACATTTATTTGCAAGAGTGTGTGTGTTTGAATTGAGTTATGCCTGAATGGTACATATGGTTGTCACTTGCAGTGAAGGAGGAGACGTTGGCGGACATGGTGCAAGACATGACAGACGATGTGGGTCTGGTGCATCAGCTGCCTTTCACCTGCGATAGGGAGGGATTCGCAGCCACTGTCGAGAAGGTAAGCAACCTCGCCACATTTGCCAGTGGTGCCCTCTTATTGATCTGGTTTTTTTTGTTATTAAGACCGAATATTGTCAATAAATGATAACTATGGGCGGTATTTAACTACAGGCAGCATTTTTCTGCCAAAAACTCTTTAGAAGTTCTTAGAAATTGTGAATGGAAATGATGATTTACAGGTTTTGATAAGTACTGAGTGAGAAGTAAGTTATGCGTGGTCTACAAATATACTGTTGAAGTAATCTGTACTTGTTAATTAATCATAAGTGTCAAAAGTATTGTGTAATCTATTTTGAAAACCCCTTCCCCCCTAATGCTCAGTAACACCAAGCTGAACCCCCCTCCTTGACGCAATACATAGTATATGGTCCACCTTTGGTAGAATATGAACAACACTTGCCCTGTGCAGATTTACTTCGGGACCCTAGTGGCTCGCATATACCTTGTCGCCGACTTGCTGCACATCAACTGCCACACAGGCATGTCAGCTCTGATGAGGAAGAGTCTAATCAACGAAGTCGGAGGCATCCAGGCTTTCAGCTGCTATCTCGCCGAGGATTTCTTCTTCGCCAAGTCCTTCTCGGACAGAGGCTGGAGGATACGTGTCGCGAGTCTGCCGGCTCTGCAGAACTGTGGCTTCTGTGAAATCAACAGTTTCCAAGCGCGACTGCAGAGGTCAGATATTCTAGGATACTACACTCTCAGTTGTCAGTGTTGGTCTTGTAGAAGAACTCTTTACTATTCAACCTAAAAATAACACATTTTATTGAAAACTAAAGCGTAGTACTCTTGACCAACATACTCTTTGGCCCTGAATGTTTAAACCCATAACTTCTCCTTGAGCTGATGCCCTGAAGATCCCTAGGTCTAGGAAAGTATCTGAGAATCGAGGCAGACCTTGATTTATTGTCAAGCCTTCTGCTAATGCCACCAGAGTAGAGACTTAAGTTGGTTTTAGCCAGTCAAGTAAGTTGGAACTAGTTGTACGGATTGTAGGGCTGTGCAGTTTGCTCGAAAATGGAACTCAAAAGTCAAACGTACCTTTGCTGGTACTCAATAACGTGAGCTAGTGTTAAATCCAGGGTTGTCAGCAACCGGAAAATCAAGAATTATGCGTGAATTTTGCCGGTCGTGAAAAAACCGGAAAATTTGTGTGAAGATCAACATTTTTTGGACATTTTGGTAATTAGTAAGCACGAATCTATTTGCTTAATTCTATTGCCTCAGACTTGGGAGATACAATATTGGGAACTTCTTAATATTTAGCCGGGAAAACCAGGAAAGATGTGTGAATTTTTTTATTGGTCCTGCTGACAACCCTGTAAATCACAACACAAACTATTTATCTTTTTGAAAACTAATTATTTGAGCCATTAAAAGGTTGTGAAATGTGGAATGCCTAAAAAAGGCAAACAAACACCATGTTGGAAATCCAAAAATATTGACTACCAGATCTGATTCCAACCCGAATAACATTGGTCTTTGACAATCTGGTCACACAAAATGTTCCAACTTTTGATTTAGATCTTTGATGTTTGAGATTATATTTCTGTTTTTGTGATCACCATCATTTGCTTCATTGTCCATTTTTCCATCCTTCATTTTACGGAAATTTCTAGGAGCTTTAGTATTCTATGACAGTTAAGACAGTAGTTAAGAGTATTATAACATGACTAGCTGCTGGGGCTTTGCCCCAGACCCCCAACGTCCCTCACCGGCTCATTGAGCCAAGCACCTCGACCTCGACCCGGTGCCCGCTTTGTAAAACTCATTTAATAAAGAAAATTTTAGGTTTTACCCCCACTTTTTAACCCCCCCTTCCTCCCCCCAAACAATTTGGTAGACAACCACTATATTTTTGAAATCAGCATAATATTCCCTTTTTTTGATACCCCACATCGATTTTTATGATTATTTTTATTTCTTGCCCCTCCCGAACCCCAAAATCAGTAGGGGTCTTTGGGTTAATGGTATACAACATGTGTCGAGTTTCAAACAAATCCGTTGATATTTACTAATAAATATTTACTAAAAAAGAAATATAACATGGGGAATTGGGGATCTCAAAAACCCCATAAAAATAAAAAATCTTTATAATTTTATTTGTTTCTCCCACCCTCCACACTCTAAGGACCATTTCTATTCAAAAAATTCTGAACTACCCCAGCCAGATTCCGAGATCTCAACACTCCGGACAACCTTAACCGAAATACTTATAGTATAGATAAGTTTGATGTTCAGTTGAATTGCCCCATATTTAAGGCGTCAATAATGTCTTGTATTTTATTTTTTGATCTAGTTAACTTTTGAACTTGACTTTCACTTGTCGGTTCCTTCAAGTTAAACAGCTTGTTGTATTCAGTGATCAGTATTATTGACAGTGTGGTGGGTTTTAGATGGACAAAGCTACGAGTTGCAATGTTGCCACACACCATCTTTCTCGAGCCTCTGTCCGAGTGCCTCATCATCGGGGCCCTGGCTGCCTGGGCGGTCAGCTACTTGTTGTGCTGGGAACCACTCGTCTTCTTCCTCGTCCACGTGCTCATGTGGTTCTTCTTCGATTGGATTTTGCTCCATATCGTACAGGTATGGATTTCAGTCCGTGTGTCCACTCGGCTGTGAAACCGTGACTTGTCGCACAACATTAGGAGTGAAGTATGAAGTTACCTTGTAAGAGTTACGGTTACTCCGGCCGGCTTGAAGTACGTTGGGACAGACTCTCGGAAGGTTTGTTTGTAGTAGCAATAAAACTTTTATTGAATATCATGGAGATAAACGGCCCACAGAACAAAAAGTGGGGCCAAAACAGCTTCCTTACAAGTAACAGCAAAAACAACGGTAACTTACTGAAGCTACTATAGTTTGTACCTAACATAGAAATGCGCGTTTCAGAATGGGTCGCTACCATTCAGCAAGTTTGACTTTGTGGTCGGCTGGCTGTTCCGGGAGCTGAGTGGGCCATGGCTGTTCATGAACGCGATGTGGGACCCTACGATCAGGTGGCGCTCACGTATGTACAGGCTGCGCTGGGGCGGTATCGCTGAGGAGTTCCACCCCAAGGTCAAGATGTGACCTCCACCCCACCACCACGCCGCCACCACCACCACCACCACCACAGCGTCTCGCTGCTTACCGTTACATCTCTGGAGCTGCATTACAAGCCGCTCAGCTAACTGACTCCACAGCTCATAGCTCTTGGTTAAGTAACATCTAATAGACATCCTAGATTCCCTTTACTTAACTTTACACTGTTTAAATGGAGTCCTCTGATATTAAACATGCAAAAATGAACTTTGGTGTGCACTTTGTTGCTGTAAGACAAATTTTCAGTAGGCCTACCAGTAGAACGTGTGCTGGACTGTTGAGTGTGTGCTCATATCTTGTAAAACCACTCCAGTTGTATAAAAAGCCGCTTAGGGCTCTTCGCAAAATATACACAATAGATTTGATTTTCGCAAATATGTGATTTAACCCCAAAGTCTGGAAACCTACTACAAAATATTTTACTCATGAACATTTACTGAAACTTCAACCTTTAAAGCAACAACTATTTCATGGTAAATATTATGTGATGCCTTTTTATTCACATGGAGAAAGACAATTCTAAAAATAATTTCACAAATAGCAGCATACTAAATTCCAAACCAATTGTTACAACAAGAAGCACACACTAAGTATTTGTTTAGAAAAATACTTAAAGAAATGTCTCATCCAACATCGTATTAAAGTTCATGAAATCGGAGCTGTCAAATTGTCTACTTGAAACACAAATTTCATATTATCATGTCTAATATTGTGTTCTCTTTAAGATTACTAAAAGGGCACTTTCAAAATCAAATTTTATCATAAAATAACAACTCTCTAACTTTAATTATAGTACTTACTTTATTCCATAGTAAAATGTGGTTTATCATCTACATTCAAATTTTCTTTTCAAATCCCATTTATATTTGTATGCTTAAATATATCAACTGTAGCATATTTTATTATTTTTTTTAGTGATCGTACTTTATATTTATTTTGGTTTTGATGTTATTTTGTGATGACTTTTGTGTGGCTCTTTACACCTTAAGTAATACTCAGCAAGTGTATACTTATTACGCTTCATAATACTTTTCTGTAAATAAATTGGCTTTAACCTCTGGCCAGTGGCCCTTGTTGCTGTTTCTAAAGTTGAGTAAAGTGTTCGTATATTTTGTTAGCCTTGCTGATTTCTAATTTGAAATTTTATTCTTCATTTTGTAATTCTAGTCTACAGTTTGCTCAATTCTCACACGGAACTTACAAAATAGAAAATAGACTCTCAAAGCTGTTACTAAAGTAAGATACGTTTGCTAGTGAAAGTATAAGCCGGTCGAATAGCGGGTTTACACGGCAGCCATCCCACTTCAACATGATCAAACACAAGTGAGGAGTGCTACTTAAGTTTGAAACCGACCTGAAGCTTTGCAACTACCAAACAAAATACTGAAAATGACAAAATCTCAAGTTTAAGTATGAGTTTCTGCTTCCCTACAGGCTTACACAACATCACTTTCAGTATCAGTACGAGTACAAAGTATTTGTCGGTTAATATGACTCAAAACACCAACTTCCTGATTCCTAGTTGTCAGTTTCTCAGTTGTGAGTATATGATGATTGATGATTTCAACAATGCTTAAGCTGAATTCATTCACCCTCAGTCTGTGAGATTATGTTCAAATGTTGCTTAACCAAGAGCTCTCTCTGATCAGCTTGAATTTCACAATAATTATTGCTTCGTGTCTTATTGAAGATTGTTATCGGTTGTATTTATAGTGTTGATGGTTTTACAAGTACCTATATTGTTTGTACAGATAGTTTATTTACATTTTTCAGATCACAAAATTAATCAGGGAAAATTTGGATTAAATGTGGTGTGTTCGAAACTAAGACTTAGCCATGTTACTTATTCAAGTACTTATTTTGTAAGTTTCCTGGGTTATAGTCTTTTCAATGTTTTAGAGTATCTTTATCAATTGTGCTTCCAGTTCCTCATTTGTCATACAAACAAAATATGTTACATATATTTTGACGTTTGATGTGTTTAAAATTTAATCAAACTAGCCGATCTCGTAAAAAGGGTTAGTGAAGCATGTATTTTGCTCCAGCGGTTTAACTCTAAGAAGCAATATTAAACCTAAAATCAAGACTAAAATTTAGACGCTTTTAAAATTTGTACTTTGTATATATTGTATCGTATTAAAAGCCTTCTAAGATGGTATTACAGTTTGTATATTATCTTGTTTTAGCATGAAACCCATAGGCAGAGTTGGGAAAGTTAACCAACAAAATTAACTGATTAAAGTTAGTTTCCAAAAAATGTAACTGATTATAGTTAAAAGTTAGTTTTTGAGAAAAGTATCTGATTAAAGTTAAAACAAATTAAAAGTAACTCAAGGTTAAAAGGTAATTTTCGGTGACTTTTAGCAAATTGAGGTAATTTTTAAGAAACTCTACAAATACTACTGTTGGTACCAAAAACAACATAATTTTGTTACAACTCATTTTATTTTCACTGCTTACACATTTTAAATAAATAAATACAACAATGAGTATTTATAATTATAACTACAGCCATTACACTTACAATAAAAAGTTAACAACCTAAAGAAAACCTCTTGGTGGGTTAATCAGTCAAGAAGTTGTCAAATTTATGTTCATAGGACGTCGGTTCAGGACTTTTGTGTTCCAGTCAGTCAACCTGTTTCACCCCCTAACGACACCATTGTGTAGCGGGCACTTTTACATTTCATGGTACTCGGCACCAAGGAAAGGGTGAGACAGAGTACAATATTCCAAGTATGACTTGGTCTGGACAGGAAAACGAAACTAGATATGATTAGGTTCTGGCATGATTGTTGAAAAAATAACTGCCGTTACTTTTAATCAATAATCGTGAAACAAAAATTTTAATGATTAAAAGTTTGATGTTTTAATAAGTAACGGATTAAAATTATAAGTTAAAGAAAAGTTAACGATTAAATTTTTTTAATCGTCATTCCCAACTCTGCCCAGAGGTTATCAGTTTTTACATTTTAACTGTGATATGAAAGTAATTTTGCTATGTAATAGACAAAACCAATTAATGTTGAAGCCAGGCAAAGTATACCATCGGTGAAGAGGTAACCGACTTGTGTGAAGTCAAATGCAAACTGCTAAACACGGTAACAACGTACAGTGTCCAGTCCCAGAAGTATGCCTTAATGCAATGTACCTGTTAGATGTGACATAGACACTTAATATCGAGTGCATCATGTGAAGTATGTTTAGTAATGTAAATTACTGCCAAACTTATCGTAATAACCAGTTGTTGCTCGTTTTTCACTGTCGTATGTTCACTCCAAACATACCTTTTCTAATTGACAAGGTTGAAAACGTCTGCAGTGTAGAGTTTACTGAAATGTCTGCTGGGATGATTATGCTTTACCTCTCCACTGGTGGGTTTTCCTGGTTCCCTTACCGACGAAAGTCTCTAAACGTTTTACTTTTCATTTCTATTGCAGTTTTTGTAGCCAAATCAGTGCACTGGCTTCAAATGGCTGATAAGTTTACTCGAGCTTTGATTTCTCCCTTTTAAAGCTTGCTTCTTCTTACAAGTGACTACTGAATTTCTAAATATGTAGTTTATAAATAATAGAGTTAACCGGTAGGAGATTATAAGAAGTTTTAGATTTATAATAATATACAGTACACTAGTACATTTTTAGTCTAATGAATTTAAGTTATGCTGGTAGTTTAAGTGGTATTCTAAAAGTTCACATATTTGTAAACCAGTCAGCATCAAAGCTCATCAGCTGAATCGGTAATCAAATGGTAGATTATATCATGATTATTTGTGTATTATTTATTTTGTATGTACATGTTATCATAAACTAAGTTCCAAAGAAAAACATCTTGATCAATATGATATTTATTTATTATTATATTATGTGATAAATTATGTAAAATCATATTGAATAACGATTATTGTATTTTATTTTTATATTGTTTTGCTTATTTGGAAAATAAAATTTGTTTTGTATATTTATGGATTTTAGTTTTGTACATTTTGAGTTGATTTATTTATATGTATATATTAGTTTAACAAGTTGCTTGTAAATCTTGTACTGTAAATGGTGCCTCATATTATTGTTATTAAGGTTTACATTTGTGTTGTTGAAATTACCGCATGCATGGATACCGGCTTGACACAAGGTGGTTTTGTGCTGAATAATCTCTCTCTACTGGCCTTGGTCATGTTTTATATTATTTCAAAGAGAAAAATAACATTTTTGGTGTACCTTTTCCTACTGCATATCTGCCTGGATTCTCACAAGGGTAAGGTTTTTGTCAGGCAGATAATTCTAAATCAATGTTCTACCGTAGATCTGCAATATTAGCAGTCTTCAAATTGTTCTTGAAATATTCATCGGCTTTGGAAAGTTTATAAATATCTTTCTTTCTAGCGTTTTTTAGAGTTTTAGGCTAAAATGTTGTAATATCATCAGACCTGAGCAAAGTCATGACTTTGCGAGGTTCCCAGGCAAATTTAAAACACTAACCCACGGTACAGTACAGGAAGTCTCACCCTCTCAGTATGTATAACTACAAATCCAGGAAAACAATTGTGGTTTAATGAACCAACTTAAGTAATGTTTTCCTTTACTCATATGAAGCATTAAAAATGGACAAACAATCCTTCAGATTAAATAAGTTTTACACAACTGGTTTAAATACCGTCAGTAATTGAGTATTATAGCTACTTTTTGTGTAAAACGCCTTCTGTACTTTTGAAAGATACCTATTAAGTTGAGTATCTGATAACTGGGCAGCCCAGCTCGGCCTGTCGAGAGAGTTTCCAGTGTAAAACATTCATCTTTGTCGAGTGGAAAACAATAGTGTTCATCATTCTGCATAAAACAGTAGGGTCATTTGTATAGGCAGTTTAAGGAGAAATCCAATCCAAAAATCAGAAACTCTCATTTTTTAACAATTTAAGTTTTGCATCCAGTTTTTTTCAATCTGTTGAAAGTTATGACAAATGTTTTATTGCTTTAAGAGACTTATTTACGAACAAAAGAAAAACGAATCAAAGAACTTATCGAAGTGAACAGTCTTGGGCATCAGCAAAACCTGTGTACAAATCCCCCCTCTCAACAATTTCATCTTCTGTTGGTAACAATCTATTGTCATTTACTAATAGCTCATAAAATACAATTTGACAGGGAACAATTGAAAATATATAAGTAACAGGTGTTTATTGAAGTCAATTTATAATCAAGATGTTCAAAAGGTGATAACTTACACACCAAATAAAACAAAAGTTCCTATACACATGAGTTTTAAAAAATCCTTTGTTTATCTGTTGAAAATTACGGCTTTTATGCTATTTTTGGCTTGTTTGACCAAGACGTTTCAGGCTCAACAGTTACTTTTTGTCTAATTAATCAAAATATTGCAGTTTTTCCCAAACACCATATATAAAATCAATGACCAGTAACTTATATGTATTTGGCATTTGCTGTTTGATGAAAACTATTGTTTGTAGTTTGTATCTCTGAAGTGCTGCTTTGATATGTACATTATTTTCAGCCTTGACTGTACTTTGGCAACAGACCGTTACTGTATTTACTGGTAAATCAATCAAATCCCATTTACCAAATAATTTTTTGACAAGTACAAATAAAAGGCAGTGACTAAAACTTTTTGTTTCGAGTACATTTTCTCTTCTAAATGTTTCTAAAAAAAAGTCTTAAATTATGTATTTAAAAATAAATGGATATAATTTTGATGTGGAAATGGTTGGTTGGACCAAATTAAAAAATAAATATATTGTTAGATAATTTGTTTGAGTTCTTAATTATAATAAAACTAAACATAATAAAAGTTATATTGCTCTCATAAGGTATTTAAGTGTTTAAAGTTCAGTTAAATTGTTCATAACAAGCATGGTAAAGTTTTAAATAAATATACTAATAAATTTAGTTTTTAAACATCAAAACCATTACAATCAATATTCTAAGACAGAATAATTTCATTGTAATATGAAATTTTCCGATATAAAAGTAAAATCAATTTCCTAATAACCTTTTTTTATCTATAAAATAAAAGAATGAGTGTAAAGTTTCCCCTTGTAAATGCATCTACAGAGTTTTACATTTGTGTGAAAAGTACAAAGATAATGATGCCTTGGAAGAGGCAGAAACTAGCAGTGTATATGTACCGGTATTGTTCCAAACATATCACAGAATAGAGTACAATGTCGGCGTAAGCTGTGAATCATGTGGTTTGCCCTACTGTCCTACAATAAGACAACACAAACTTTTCCTGTCAGAACACTTAAGAAAGCCTTTCATCGGGCACCACTGGACTTTCTCATAACACTGGCCAAACACTTGAAACTGTATTGTCATAAACAAAAGACTATGGAATCCTAGATAATGTTCACCGTTCTTAGCAGTTGATTGTGAAATTGGCTTGCATTATTATACAAAAAATGTATATCTTGTATTTTTTACTGTCCGTGTCAATGGCATTTTTAATTAGTCTTTTTAACCTGGAGTTGTGGGCATCACAAAAAGATTTTTTGGGTAGCGGTCCAAACCCTTGTGCCTGCTCCGGGAATCGAACCCGTTACCTTGCGCTTTACAAGCCGTGACTACCACCGAACCACGGACGCAGGCAAAAATTGTTCTTATTTATTTACATTACAGCCTCAGTCAATGAAAATTTACAGTTTCAACTAGACATTAGCGGGATTAACCCAACTGTCGACTTTAAATTCCAATCAGGTGTTTATTGCAACCCAGTGGTGCCCACTGAATGTTCAAGTGATGCCTCTGAACCTAATTCAACCGATGCTCTTGTACGATTGTTCATCACACTGTCGCTTTCAACACAAACTTCTTTATTTCCAAGATCTCTCGATGATTTCCTAGCCTGAGGGTAGTCGTCGTGAGATTTCCCACTCTCTGTGTAGTTTTGCATTCTAACACTAGTTGCGCTTATAGTATTTTGCTCAGTAGTTGTAACATATAGAAATCAGCTGTTATTAGTGCAGTAAGCAGTATACGTGTAATTACCATAACCTTGTTTCCATCATTGTTAGAGGCCTTTACTTATGCTTCTGTATGTATATTCTCAGTGTGGTGAAAAGTTAGCACTGTTTTTATAGCTTGTATTGACAGTGATGTTTCGGTCCAGGATTTTGTGCAAAGCAAAGGCGGCCACTACCAAAAACACCACTATCGATACAATCAATGTAACATCACTATTCCCACCACCACCATGACACTCGGTGACGAACTCTGACACAGTTACCAGTCGGCGCATAAGCAAAAACCAATTGAGTTTAACGTTTTCACAACAAACTGGTTTCTGATGATATGCTTCTAGAAGCACGGATCGGGACTTGCTAGCTACTCATTATAGCTCTGCTGTCCGACCCACTCACTTGCGATCTGCTCGAAAATTAGAGCAAGGATTAGCTCAATTCCAAATTGTAGACTTTGTTTATTTTCTCACTACAGGTCACATTAATTAGCTTAAAATCAGGAATATTTGTTAAAGAGTTATTCTAGAAAAACATGTGGATAAAATCATTTGTTTTTTCATGACTTTGACTCCTGTTTTTCTAATTATTTGATGATTAAAAGATCAAAATGTTGGTTGTGAGAAAATCAGATGAAATTTGAGAGTGCAAGTTGCATTAGTTGTAATTCTGGATCAATAACCTACTTCACACGCTACATACGCAAACAACTGTTTCTGTTTAATCTATGCAAGTGTTAAAGGTATATCTCTGGCTGAATCGAATTCACAGTTATTGTATTCAGCATTAACAAGGGTGTTTTGAATAGTGTGTTTTCTACAATATTAAGTACATCAACACCAAATACTTTTATGGAAGTCATTTAAAAACTACCATACTAACAAATTTCATATTCTAATTGAAGAAGCAATATAATGTTTTAATGTTTAGGTGTATAGTTAACAGAACATTATTTTTCATATTTGGTTCTGAATGTGTATGAATTCAATTCTAAAGTAATTTAAGAACATTGATAGTTTACTTTATTAGACTAAGATCCACTGGGTACAGTAAAAATGATCTAAATACAAATCCAATTCTAAATATGTGTAGTTAAGTATGATGAGTTGTATCAGACATGTCTATGTTGATCTGTGTTTGTGTTCAGAACACAGTCTTCTCATTTTCTGCCTTATCTTGTTTCACTCATTGTCTCCGAGGTATTTTTCCTTCAAGGTCTGTTCTGGTTGTGCTTCAAGCGGAAATCCTCATTTCCTCTACCATTAACCTTTGCTTCATCTGATATTGAAGAAGTCTCCTCCTTTTGAGTACAATGTATTTTGGATGCAATGTCAGTATAATACACCAGTCAGTTTATTAGCTTATCAGCTCACTCTCTTAACACTGCCTCGGGTTCCTCGTAACACCTTTGCATTTACACGGGAAAACAAATGCAATTATCATGTTGATCGCAGTGAACGTATGTTGCGGAACATTGTGCAATAGGTAACCTTGACTTATAGAAGTCTAAGTTTTCAAGTTATTGAAATTCTCTAAAATTCCGAAAGATGCAGAATTCGACTTATCAAGGTTCTAGTATTGTAAAATTCTACTACAGGGGCTTTTCAACATTAGGTGTTGTGGAGATCACAAGAGGAGTTGAAACAATCGAGACTCTGTATCTTAAAGTGGTAGAGACAACTTCAAAGTCCTGAATTCACCTCGTAAAATACAGTAATATCTTTATCTTTTACCTGTACCTTTTATTCACGGTTGTAGCTTTTTTTACTTAAGACTTTCAAAATTGCTTTCAGGTGAAGTGTTGTCTAAACTGCTGTATTATACTGGCTAACTCTTATCAGTTAAAAATAGTTTTAACGCACTTAGTCAAATCTTACTCAGTTGCCTTAACTACATTGAGGATGTTTTCCATTTAACAGGCGATGCTAGAGCCTTAGCGCTTTGTAAAACATATCATACTTTACCAGTTAAGACTATAAATATGTTGAGAAAATGTATTAATTATTGATGAGATTCTATAGGGTTGAACTTTCAACATGTAGATACAGAAAAAATACGTAATTTCAAGTGAATAAGTACAAAATATACCTGCTCACGGTTTACATTACTGTGTTTTTTATTCTATAAAACGGTTTTAAATTTTCTTTCTTGTTAAGTTCGTACATTAGCTGGTAAGAAATGGTTCAAAAATTGAGATTTTAATTTTGAGAACTTATTTGTTACGGTATATTCTGCATGCTTTATTTGCATCGTATTGTAAAAAATATATTGCTTTAAGTTATGTGCTGTTTTATTTTACCGTCAAAGCTTCACAAGGAAAATTATGAATGCCTTTGCTTTAGTAAAGTCGGAGGAAACAATAATTAAAACAAAGTTGATGCCCAAATACTGGTTAACATACTGCATTAGCACAAGTACACATATTGACTTGCTGTTTCTATTGTATCAACCTAAAGGCCTCTTTGAATGGTTGGACATAAAATAGTCTTTCCTTCCTGATAAGGAAATAATAATTAAATGTTATATTGAAAAGTTTGCTTATCCTTTAATACAAATAATTAGAACTAACCCTTATTTGCTTGTGCGACTGCCACCTTTTAAAATTATAGCGTGTAACTACTCGAAAAAGATCATTGAAAATTCCATATCAGGTCGTTTTCTTCGCTTACCACCTCTACAACTAGTCTGTGGCTATATAACTTTGGTGCTTGGCCTTTTGACAGCTACACGAAAGGGCTAACAAGTAGATTCTGCAGTTTCTCAATAAAAATGGAACACAACAATTTTTTTAGATGATTTCAGTGAAAAACGTTTATAATGCCTTCTGAGATTCCTTAGGTGTGATGCTGCATGTACCAGACCAGAAAGAATGGCTAATGACAATTAAGCTCCCATTCATGATTTTATGACTAAATTTATAAACCAGTGTCAAAACTCATACACCTTGAGTTTACTACTGTTGACAAGTTGTTTATAGCATTTGAAAAATAATACTAATTAATTTAATAAATAAATATTTTATTTCATTAACAATATACATTGTATCGCAATTGTCAGTGTTTTAGGTTATCTAACATTTTTTATTCATTCACATCAAAGTATCTTTCAGACATACAGAGGTATTCATTCATTCAAATTTTTCCCACTCCAGCCCAATTGTCTGTCGGTTTAAGAGGTCTCCCAGTTATGTGCCATGTACTCGTCTGTGCTGTAAAATGTTTCCTGAGCTAGTATTGTTTAGAGACAAGATTTAAACGCCTTTGGCATAGTGGAGCCTTTAATCGAATTTGAAAGTCTGTTGCACAAAAGAACTCCTGCCTGTGAAGGCAAACGTTCATGAGTTACCGTCCTGTGTCTCCCAGTTCGATAACCATCCCTGCCTCTCGTTACGTAAGAGTGTATGTCTCTACCTCAATTACGGCCGGGGTCGCACTTGGATCTAAAAAAAGAGACAGGTTTCAAGGATATAGAGGCAAAATAGTGTCAACAATTTCAGTTTTTTGAAAGCTGGTTTGCACGACTCTCCCCATTGAAGTTTTGCGATTGTTCGGATTGCTTGCTTTTGCAAAATTAAAGGCCTAGAAACATTTGAATTTGAGCAGCCTCCCCACAAGGCCGAACCGTATTGCAGGTACAAGGTTTGGGTAGACAACTCCATAATAAGCCGTCATCAGTACCTGAGTTGGGCAGTATTTTGAAAGTTGACTCAAGACATAAATACCTGAGGAAGTTTTGAAGCAAACGTGTTCAACGTGGTAGTCCCAGGTCAACCCTTTATCAAGGTATATCCCAAGGAATTTCGTTGAATGAACCTCTTCAATTTCAGTTTCATCCAACATAACTGTTGGATTATCGCTTGCATCCGATTTCCGTAGGCAAAATTGAATGAAAGATGATTTTGTTGGATTGGTTTTGAGGTTTAGCTCTTTGAAGTGTTGGATAACACTATTGAGCTCGATAAAAGTCACCTCTTCTTGTTTAACGATTGAATTTGCGTTGATGCAGAGAGTCGTGCCATCTGCGTACTAGATCAAAAAGAGAAGTGGGCTAAGAATGGAGCCCTGAGGTACCCCATATAGCTAAGCCCCTCCTCCCCCGATCTTGCGTCGGAAACACCTACAAATTGGGTTCTATTACGAAGGTATGATTTTAGCCACTGAAGTGGCACCCCTCATACCCCATAATATTCTAGTTTTTGAATCAGTACTCCGTGATCAACACAGTCAAAAGCTTTTGACAAGTCGTGAAATACACCTAAGGTGTTCCTTCGACCCTCAATAGCCTCTACTATCATATCAACTAGACGAAAAACGGCGTCTGTGGTTGATTAATATTTAATGATTTGCCACTTCGAAAACCGAATTGGTCTATTGATAGCAGATTGTATTTTTCCAAGAACTGCGCGGTTTCTTTAAGAAAGAGTTTCTCGAAGATCTTGCTAAACGCCGGCAAGATTGAAATTGGCCGATAGTTATAAGTGTCTCAGGAATCGCCCTTTTTAAAAATGGGAGTGACCTTTGCTTTTTCGAAAGAGGATGGAAACACGCCTGAGCGAAAAGAGAGGTTAATCAAATGTTCCAAAGGTCTTCTCAAGTGTATTGAGCACTGTTTGACAAGCCACACTGAAACATTCATATATTTGTTGGTAGAAAGGTCGATTTCGTCCAATTCACCCCGAATAGTGTGGTACTTTATTTTGTGTACATCTTATTCTTTTTGCTGGAGTTTAATGTTCGGGGTGGTTCAAGGGTAACAACGAGGGACATGAATTAGACAAAACTGACGATTATGAAGAGATGAAGCGTTGGATTACGAACAGAATATAATTATGGTGATGTATAAATAGTGTAAGGACAATTACAACGACATAGTAATAATATAGTGAGGGATAATTTAATCTGCAAGTATTTGAAAAATGATAACGTGACAGGATATATATATAATATAATATTATATATTATTTATTTAATAATATTATAATATATACTGTAATAAATATAACACAGTAAATAACAGTACATAAAATTTGACTTAGATATCAAATAACGAGACATAGATGCGCATAGGTAGATAACTCTTTAAAAGTAGCTGACGATATGATATCATGCTGGGAATCGTATCTGCGACCTCGCGCTTTGTATGCCGTAGTTTTACCCACCTCCTTTAGGGGCCTCTGTGCCCCTTCGTCGCGTTACATACACAAAATGAACTGCTCCCCTACGCCCAGCACCAGCGACCTAAATTTTGAATCAACATTTTTGAATAGTACGTACTAGTTGAAATGTGTGTCTCATTAATGGTTCGGCATGGCGTGATGGCTTGAAGTCAATTTTGCACTGCCGTGAATGCGGGACGTTTCATCGCGATTGAGGGTAGTGCCATTGACTTTAAATGTACATACATTCAAAATCAATGGTAGTGCTAACAGATTTGGCAATCCCACTCCTAATACAATTTTCAAATGCCGTTTTGATTTGTTGTTTAATGATTGTTTCATGATGATGTTTATTGTACTTGCCTCTTGGTGTAGTTGAATGATTACGTCCTGATTGAAATTTATGGGTAGCATTATATATTTTATGTAATGCTGTGCACGCAAATGCATTTATCGTGTTGGATATCGTAAAAACACGCAAAGAAGTGTTTTAGCATAATGGATGTGTGTATAGTTCAAGTTGAGTGAAGAATACCAGCATGGACAATATTTGGTTGTGACTCACTGCTTTCTTGGTGCAACGCCAGCGCAGACTCCTAGCTCTGCTGGCCTTTTCAGCATTCTCGCGCAAACTCATCGAAAAAAAAAACTGTCTTCATTTCTGTAGTTTTCAGTTATACCTCGGACAATCGGTAGTGCGGGCACCAACCGATTCTATCCGAGGATTTTGGTTTTTATTTAAATACGATGTAGTAACAGAAGCAATAAACGTACAAATCATTGTTATTAATATATTAGCATATAGTTAGTCTATAAGTCCAGTTACCTACCTCCAGTTTACACTCCGTTATCGCTGGTTCGAATTCATGCAGACGACAGACAAGGTAGGAACACTTTAATCGTCTGTTTGTTTATTACCTAATACCTTGTTCTGATCAAAACAATGAAGTCATTCTACGTTAGATGTTTTTTATTAATAGAGTTTATATTTTGACCCTTTTATAGTTTATTTTAAAAATACATTATTTTAGATTCTAACCTCATCCTCATCTATTATGTATAGTGTTAAGATCGCGAATATTGCCATAGTGTCCTACAGGCTATATTTATTTGTACTCTACTGTGGTTTGAACTAATTTTAGCCCAGAAATCACCAGTTGGCCTTAAGTTCGCAGTTTTATGCACAAATTTTGAGATAAAATAAGTAATATTATGCACTCATAGTACATACAATTTCTATTATAAATTATAGGCCCTAGTTTAACCTTACTTATCAGTGTTCGCTTATTGTTGCTTTGCACTTAATTAGCTAGCTCTTTTTCAGGAGGGTATATGGTAGTAGCTGGTAGTAGAATATGACATACCTAGGCCAATACTAAAGTCTCTACAACATTTTTGTTCATAGATTTATCTGTTTCAAGTAGGCTAAGCCAAAGAGGCGGCAGCAAGGACTTTAAGCTGAAAGCATTTTCTAGCTCAGTAAAATTGGCATGTCTTTTTATTGTTGGCTTTCCGAGCTCCACCTTACGCGTCCAACGTGCCTACATGCAAGGACAATGTCGACATCACTTCATGTTTAATGGCTGTTTCCTAAACTTATTTGATTACATTCACAATGTTATACATTGCTTCGAAAGCTATCCACAGTAGGCTACAAATATTCAAATCAGTTATCAGAATTTAGGCATCATGGCCAGCCAGGTTTACAGAAGACGCTTACTCCCTTGCAGCGGTTGACCTTTCCCTGGCTAAGCCTGGATACTGAACACTGCTAAGTCCGGCGACGCCAGGGGTAAGTTTATCGCACTCCCGTTGTTGGCAAAACTCAAATCTAGCTCAGTACTCAATTTGGAATTTGCAAATACCAAATAATCCATGGAGCAGGGGGGTTCCTGGAAATTGTATATTATAAAAACATTCAGATTAAGATATTCTAAGATCAAGAAAACTATAACCCCTTTTATAGACTTCACCTGTAATTTAAGGTATTGCCTAGTTTGCTGAAAATTCAATGGAATATCTTTTAAAATTATTATTTTCATATTTGTCTTACAGTGTCAACTATCTTGCTAGACTTTATCACTGAGTAAATAGGCTGCTTGCCGTTGGTAAAGTAATAAATATCTGATATTAATATCCAACTTCAGACACTAGAGACTAGACAGTGTTGTGACTTCCAAGTCATATAAAGTCTGTGGCTTATCAGCGTAGACTTGAGACTTCACATATCTCCACAGAAAGTAGCCATCGGCCTAATATCACTAGACCGTGGAGGCCAGTTCACATTACCTCTATATGAGATTATTAAAAGATGATTGACAGCACACCTTCTTTTGTAACAAAAATAAAACTATTTTTGAATCATATTTCGGTTTCTGAACAGAACCCTCTTCAGATTACAAAAATTAAAAAATAATTATTTTTTGTAATCTGAAGAGGGTTTCTGTTCAGAAACCGAAATATAATTCAAAATTAAAATAGTTTTATTTTTATTACAAAAGAAGGTGTGTTGCCAATCATCTTTTAATCATGAATGAACCACCTTCAACACCATATCGACAAAAACTGAGACAACTCTATATGAGATGATGCGTTTACCAAACCTTTGTACCAAGATACCAATTGTGACTTTTTCCGTAGGGCACGACCCGCCATCTTTTTGGAATCACTTCTCTCCTAATTCCACTGCCATTTTGTTTAGCTGAGAAGTCTCAAGTCTACGCTGACAAGCCACACACTCTATATAACTTGGATGTTAGCATTTGTCGAGCGATTAATGAAATTTGGCCACCAGCTGCGGGAAATGGTGTTTGAAGATTGGACCTTCTACAGGCACGCAAAGGAACTAATATGTCAGAAATTCTTTTTAAACACAATTGCTATAACACTGTGGTCCAAATAAGTGCATTTTATATTAATACAAATGATTTTTCATAGTTTTATTTCATTTTAAAAATCGCACAACTAAAAAAATATTTTTTATAAAAATAGAGAGCATAGTCTCCCAGTATCTTTTATGAAGAGCTTCAAGGTTAAATATTTAAAGGTGATGTAAATACTTACAGCGCCACAGTAAGTGGAATGTCAACGTAATGTTCAATTAACTGACCGGCAGCGCCCCAGATAGATGCTTGGCTGCTAGGCAAATGTAATTTTACTCTTTAACTACTGGCTTTTTGTTGAAATGTCATTGGACCATTTGTCTAGAAAATTTGGTTTACTGCTCTGCTTGGTTGGTTGTAATTTAGACCCAAAGTCCAGTTCAGCTTTTGTACTTTTGTCATTTTGAAAAAATGTAAACTCCTTAAGTATACATCGCTTTGTATTAGTAGATGGCAGGGCGTAGATAATGGAAATCCCACGTGTCAAGTAGACTAATTTCTAGATGTAGTTCACAAAAATTACTTTTCTAGTCACCAGTAGCTAGTCACCTTAACACTAGTTTTGGAAAGCTTTTAGTGCTCAAGTTTGATGTTAAGCTCACTTTGATTTTGTTGACTTTTACGCCGTACTCACAAAAAGAACAGAATGTTAATTTTTGTCACATAGCATCTGTTTACAGAAGTGCACTTTAAACTACACAAAGACAGCTGACGTTGTGAAATAAACATAGTCAAATAGACATTGCCGCCCCTCGACACAATATTTGGAGCATTTTGGTTCAGTATGTTTCTTATTACATGAGCGACACTTATGATTTATTTTAGATCTATTTTAGCAGTAAAAAAAGCAGAAGGATTTTGTCTGATTACGCTGAATAATCACTCCGATTGTACCGTGATCTTGCTAAAGCTAGTAAGCTTTTATATTCCAGTTGTAGAACCTATTTTCAAAACTAAATACCTTGTCCTAATGCCTGAAGATCCTACCTTTCCAGCTAAGGTTATGAGCGTAAACATATTTTGCCACGCTTGTTTGGCATAGTCGGCACTCATCTTTAACAGTCACTGTACACACTATTAACTTAAAATAGAAATACACAGAAGTACACAGCTTAGTCACTCTCGGTCTCACAGGTCACGGGTTACGCTTTAGAAATGAAATGAAATCAAACATGATTTTAGTAGTGGTGAAGTTAGGACTATAAAGTCCTCTCTTCCACATCTTGTAAATCTCGTAATGAAAGAGTAGAAGTGTGACCGGTGATGTAAGTAAACAGAGCTTAGTTCTAGCAAGGTAAGGAGTGCAATGACCCGCCTTGAGGAAATCACAGGACTTCTAATGATTGTGTCATTGAGTGGTGTGAGTTAAATTGTGTTTAGCTGTTTGACTTCTAGAGACGAAGGTTTTCAGTGTGTTCTTAACAGCGGACATTAACAAAAATCCTGAATGTAATTAGCAGTCAAATGGTTTTAGGATAGGGTAAAGTGTGACAAGGTTACAATTTTGTAATTGTCTTTCTTTTGATTATGAGTTAGGACTAAGAACCATCTGCAAGCACCAAATCATAAGATTTTAGCAAACCGAAAAGTGTCCAAATAAGTTGAGATTCAAAATCGTCAATCAAGTACATTTGTTACCCAGATGATTTATTAAAAAGAAGTATAAAAGGGGAGCAAGTTTAAACACTGTTTTTTTTTAGGAAAACCACTATATAATGTCATTTTCATAACTCTAGAACCCATTAATATCTTTTCTTGACAATGAAATCATTAAAACCTATCTGAAAACTTAAAAGAACTCAATGCTGTTCAGAGAGATAACAATATTAGAACTTTTCTACAAAAGTTTGTTTAAAAAATTTAAATTTTTAGCAAAGTTTTAATCTGCTAAAAATTATAATACATTACAAAGTTTTAGTGATTATAATGCTATTAATTAAAAATAACCACTATTCAAAAGCTCTCTATTCATCTAATTAATTTTATCATAGGCCAATGTCCAAACTAGTTGAACATTGGCCAACAAAGATTAACAATGATTTTAGGGTTTGATGTAAAAATACTTTAGTTGCATGTTTACATTCAAAGTATAACTAAAGTTCTTTGGATCTATATCTTTCATAATAATTATGGATTGAATTACTGAATATTTATAAATGTCCACAAACAATCAATGTTATAGAACTTAACCTAACATTAGTTATTAAATAAATTACAAAGCAAACTATGTTAAATGTTCTGTTTTTATGCACACAAAAAATAAAATGATACATGGTCTAGATTTCATGAGTTTTCCGAATTTCAACTACTACAATGACATGTTTAACAGAAGTCCCAATTCCTCCTTTCTCTTTAGTTACACCAGTGTTTCAGGACCCTAACTAATATCCCCACATGGTGCAACTTTAGCAGACCCTAGAAGGAGTTCCCTTCCTTAGGTTCAAGGGAAGATCCAGAGGATCATTAATAAAACAATTTAAAGATTATATGCTCCAACATTTTTTTTACCTATAGAGGTAAATATTATTTAATATGTTTTTACTGAAAACATAGCAAGACTCCTACTCACGATCGTCCTACTTACGATTTATTTTGCATAATGCACTTTGGTATTGATCAATAATATTAAATTAATCTAGTTTCGAGTTGATGAATATGAAATATACAGAGTATAGACCTTGTGGGAAGGGGGTATTTAAATCTCAATGATCATTTCGCGACGGTTGTGGCATCTTCTGACGTCCACGAGGCCATTTAAAAACACTTATTACTCTATTTACAAAAATCTATTTTATTTATTCGTTATTGAATATCACATCACTGCACAGCCGTGTGCTTCCATAGAGTTTTAATGAGATCTAAAATTGGGGTCTTTACCTGATTACCTCATTATTTTGTAATTTGATCCCAATTTATGGTGGGATGATGATATTGTTTCCTTTATTTATCATAGCTTTTGGTTCTATCTGTTATATCTGTAAGTAAAATTATATTATGTTAGTGTCTGAAACTTGTTCTTGGACTTTATCAAGGTGTTGGTGATATCTATGACTGTGGAGTTTGGTTTGTCTAAAGAAATCCACTTCTTAATTTATAACTTTTTAATAATTGGTTTAACAGTATTTAGGGGTAGTTCAATATCTCTTTGTGATAGTATCCCATGTACTGGATGATTCAACATTTTGAGTTTGACACCCCTTCGGTCCACAGATGGTCAAAATATCGAGTATCTAATGAAATACCGAAGAATAGATAATCTAGGTAATCTGTGGTAATACTATTTTGTAATAACATGCCAGCAAGTGAAAACAAATTTAAGAATAATAAACGGTGTACCCTTTAATTTGCAAGACTGACATCCAACTGCGTGCACAATTCAAACAGACTACTAGCGTGGGTGAAGGATCACTCGATACACTGTGTCGTGTGAGGAGTGTGGACTGCGACGCCTGCAAGCTCGAGATACTATTCCCACCACACTTGCCTGTACTCAAGTTGCCGCGCGGCGCCGCACTATCTATTGTCGCCTCGGTATTGCAGAGTGCACAATTCTGAGTGAAGTGGTTTTCTTGTCATCTATATAAATAAAATAAGACTTTTGTCTGTACATTGCAAAGAATCCATCAGTTTTTGGTTATTTGGTGTTCATATACTTTGCATAGACCGAAACTGGTGTCAAAAAAATTCCTGTCTGTCTGTCTGTAACGTTTTTAAGGCATATTGGACCGCTTATAACTCAGAATCAACTGAAGCTATGGCGGTGAAACTTCGTTTTAGGGTTGAGCCCGTTGCGCAGTGTGTCTTTAGCTATATTTTATACCCATACAACATCCACAAAGTAAATGGCGAGGGGCCAAACTGGGCACTTTGCACGTTTTAAGGCATTTTAGACCGCTTATAACTCGAAATCCGCTGAAGCTCCGGGAGGAACGGCGAAAGTAACTATGACTCTCACAAGGTAGCTAACACTTATCTATATAAATAAAATAAGACTTTTGTCTGTAAATTGCAAAGAATCCATCGGTTTTGGTTATTTGGTGCTTATATACTTTGATAGACCGAAACTGGTGTCAAAAAAATCCTGTCTGTCTGTCTGTAACGTTTTTAAGGCATAATGGGCTGCTTATAATTCAAAATTGGACGAATCTATGGCGGTGAAACTTCCTTTAAGGGTTTAGCTCATTACGCAGTGTGTATTTCACTGTATTTCATACCCATACATCATCCAAAAAATAAATGGCGAGGGTTCACTGAACACGTTTTTAGGCGTTTCGGACCACTTATAAGTCAAAATTGGCTAAAAATATGGCGGCCAAACTATGTTTAAGGGTTAAGCCCATCACGCAGTGTATCTATAGCTATATTTCATACCCATACAACATCCACAAGGTGAACTAAAAGGCAAAATAAATTTTTCTAAGGATATATAGGAAACCTTTTTTGTTTATTTTAAATTTGCAATTTTCTTAAAATATACATACAGCTATGTTAATAAAGCCCCGAGGCGAAGCGCGGGTACTCTCAGCTAGTTTACAACTATAACAGCTTCGTTTAAGCCTCCGACCTAAGCTATTCATACTGTATCATTACGCGTCAGCTTACAGACACGCTACGGCTTCGGTTTACATAGTCCTTTAGGTCTGTAAGCTATGATGCTGTTCGCTACGACCACATCCTCTTTTCGGCCTTTGGTATCATATTTTTACGTGCTCTTTTACGGCAAGCTGTAATACAGATAATAAAGGGAATCTATATAAATAAAATTCTTTTTCTTTTTACATTGCAAAGAATCCATCAGTTTTGGTAATTTGGTGTTCATATACTTTGCATAGACCGAAACTGGTGTCAAAAATTCTGTCGGTCTGTTGTCTGTCTGAACGTTTTTAAGGCATCTTGGACCGCTTATAACTTAGAATCAACTGAAGCTATGGCGGTGAAATTTCGTTTTAGGGTTAAGCCCATTGCGCAGTGTGTCTTTGATTATATTTTATACCCGATATCCACAAAATAAATAGCGAGGGTCAAAGTGGGCACTTTGCACGATTTTAAAATTTTAGACCACTTATACTGAAATGTGCTGGAAGCTATGGCGGTGAAACTTTGTTTAAGGGTTAAACTAATCCTCCAGTGTGTCTTTAAGCTAAACTTTATGTCCATATAACATCCTCAAAAACAGGTGGAACAGGGTAACTATGACTCTCACAAGGTACTAACACTTATCACATATATAAATAAAATACGACTTTGTCTGTAAATTGCAAAGGATCCATCGGTTTGATGTTGGTGCTTATATACTTTGGATAGACCGAAACTGGTGTCAAAATAATCCTGTCTGTAATCTGTCTGTAACTTTTAAGGCATAATGGACTGCTTATAACTCAAAATGGTCGAATCTATGGCGGTGAAACTTCCTTTAAGAGTTTAGCTCATTACCTTATTTATTTCCTTTGTATTTCATACCATACATCATCAAAAATAAATGGCGAGGTTCACTGAACATTTTAGGCGTTTTCGGACCATATAAGTCCAGGTGGCTAAACCTATGGCTAGCGTAAACTATGTTTAAGGGTTAAGCCCATCCAGTGTATCTCTAGCTATATTTCATACTCATACAACATCCACAAGGTGAACTAACAGGCAAACTAAATTGTTTTCTAAGGATAAATAGGACACTTTTTTTGTTAGCCTATTTTAAATTTTCAATTTTCTTAAAATATACGCACAGCTATGTTAATAAAACTTCCGAGGCGAAGCATTGGGTACTCTCAACTAGTTAGTTATAAAACTACGAGTCTTTTATATTAATTCGGTAGTAGCTGATGCTATTTTTCAAGGGAAAATTCAATTTGAACTGTTACTTACCAAAACAACAAATGCTTTGTAGCTGGGATCCAGAGTATATAAAGTTGAAACTGATGTGCAAGTAGATCATATTTTAACCGTCGAATAATGGGTTGAACGGATGAACTCAAACCCGTATTTTGGACGTTTCCTGAAACCACACTAGTTTTCATCTGAACTGTTAATAAGAGTAAAACAAATATAAACCCTTGACAGAAAACCCTTGTTGAAAAGCTACTGTATATACAAAATCATTTTAATAGATTTTTAAATCATAAATAATATACCTTGTTTTGTAATTATTTAGATTGCATTTTCCCTACGAAATCCCAGATTCGGGATTATGGTTGTTATTTGAAATAAAAGGATTTTATTTCTACATTGTCAGCTGAATCTTTAACAGAAGAAGCTTCCTTGGGCGGCATATTTCAGATAGATGGGAGTATACTGCAACAGTGGTAAACCGAGACAAACATAATATGGCGGCCCGCAAACCATATTTTTGATAATTCATTTCAAAAAGTGTTTTGGTGGGTGGACACATGCAGTTTATCACGGTCAGGCAGTTTACGATTTCATACATTATTAACCTGAAAATCGGTGCATTTCTAGCACTTTTGGGTACTATAAAGAGGGCCATAAAACCTGGAGCTGGGGGCGGTCGCTTTTATGCATCGGGAAGGAAAATTACAAAGAATACACGCGGCTTGTGCTTATTTCAGGTCAATTATATACATTCGATTCCTTGTTGTGGTGTTTACACGAAATGACAGACAAACTGAACTCATGCCTTGTAGGTTACAATATAACGGAAGGATTTGGACAAACAGTTTAAGAGCTAGCTCTGAGAGCAAACAAAGAAAAAAATGAAAATTACGAAACAGTACCCTTGTAAAACTACTTTGAAAGAAACGCACGAACTAATAAAAACGTCACAACGTGGTGCAGACTTTAAGTAAAACAACGATTACTTACCCCTTTGGCTGGTGAGTGTAGTATTACTCCATAACGATTAAATAGAAATTACATGACACAATACAGATACAAGAAACAAAAGTATAACACATTGGATCCACAAGGAACAAATTTTATCCAGACATTTTTTGTCACAGACAGAGAAGACGGAAGGAGACCCCAAAACAGGGCTGCAGTAGGAAGGGGCGCTGCCAACCCCGCAGGCGCGCAGAACAAAAAAACTGCAGCGTGAAATCACCGAGCCAACCTCGGCACTATAACTGGCTCTATAGGTAAATGTTTGCTTACATTAAATTTGCGGGTTTATTCAAATATACACACAGCTATGTTAAGAAAGCCCCGAGGCAAAGCGCGGGTACTCTCAGCTAGTACAATATATACATTTCAATTAAAGTGACAATATTCTAAGGAAACTCAAAGTGAACGATGGTTTGACCTGATTAATCTGGTTTATTTTTTCGAGAAGAAATCGCTTCTAAACTAGTTTACTATTAGGTAGTGTTAAGATTTAAAGAAAAACACCAACACGCTGGTACTAAGGCGCTGCTAGCATGCGTACTCAGAATAGTCTTAGGTTAGATCTTAAGTTAAGATATTAATTAAATGTAGTTCCTAGATTAGTGTAGTCCTCTGAAGACGGGTGGAGTTTCTAACTACCCGAAACGTTAGAGTAGTTTTCTCCGGAAGTGGCTGGAAAAGTCCGTTCTTTCCTTTTTACTTAATTTTAATGTGTAAATTAGTTTGTAAAACTGGTTTGTATGTTATGACTTGAGTTGTTCTGTAAATCAGTGCAACCGAGAAACGCTTCAAAATAAAGGCATTTCATTTATTTTTACAACACTGAAATGATAAACTCCACCCCAACAAGATATGCCACATTGCAATTTGGAATCTAGCCTACTCAACCAAAATATACAGTTTTAAGGCTGATTGAGGACAGCATGATTTAAAAAATACAATTTCTTCTACACGACCACAAATTTGCTTTCCTTCGCGCTCAGCCTCGCTCCAGCCTCAGCTTTTCGTGTTCTATCACCATACATAGAACAGTTACGAAACTGTTCGATGCGCGCTCAGCCTCGCTCCGGCCTCAGCTTTTCGTGTTCTATCACCATACATAGAACAGTTACGAAACTGTTCGATGCGCGCTCAGCCTCGCTCCGGCCTCAGCTTTTCGTGTTCTATCACCACATAGAACAGTTACGAAACTGTTCGATGCGCGCTCAGCCTCGCTCCGGCCTCAGCTTTTCGTGTTCTATCACCATACATAGAACAGTTACGAAACTGTTCGATGCGCGCTCAGCCTCGCTCCGGCCTCAGCTTTTCGTGTTCTATCACCATACATAGAACAGTTACGAAACTGTTCGATACTCGCTCCGGCCTCAGACTTAAGTGCCTTTTACTGCAAGTTTTATTACATATCCCGAAGCGATAACACTTTTCAAATTTCATTGAAATTTGACTGCTCATTCCGCAGTCAAGGCGAAAAATCACTTTTTGGCCAACATTTTGAACAACTAGATGGATTTTTTACAATATTTGGTAAATTGATAAATTACAAAAATATACACGTTTATTTTAAATTTTTTTAAATCGAGTGACATTGACTGTTTTTTAGATCACTAACACAACGTTTTTGGCTACCCGCTCCCTCCTCCCCTAAAAAGAGGAACCTTCGGTAGTCCGATTTTGCTGGATAACGAAATTGACTAAGATATTTGTACCAAAAGAACATTAGGAACATTGTACCTAGATTAAAGGATATTTGTATCAAATTTTATTAAAATCTGACACAAAATACGACCTTAAGATATACATAGACCATAAACATACATGTATATAAATACATACAAATACACGACAAGTGTTGATAAATGCTCAAAACGTGTTCTAGGGATCAGGATCAATGCTCATTTTGTGGTCCCGCGCCTGGGTCTCACCTTGCTGACGGCGTGAATATCTCATTTTCCAAAAGAAATTCATTAACAAATTCATTGAAAACCCCTGCAGTCTCTGCAATATAAAATAACCCGTTTCTTAAGAAAATAAATGATCGTAAAAACAAAGCTTTATTTCTTCGGGAATTAAAGTGCAACTTGAGCAAGTTATTACATATTTAATAACACGTGTTTTACACGTCGTTGCTTGTGTATTGGTTGTTTCGATAGTAAAATGACAAAAGGTCGATTAGTTTATCAACTCGTAGATTTGATCAGCTAGACGGATTCTTCATAGATACCTCTATTGATGAGCACGTGCTCGCGATATCTGATTGTTTACAGTTGAAGCCTATCAGATACCATTGTTTCAGCGCTGTTTGTTAGAGTGAGACAGAGATTGAGTTAGTGAGTGTTGGTTGGTGAGTTGGTTTGGTGGTGGTGGGGGGGGGAGGGGTTGATCCATGTTTTGCCCAGCAAAGCGCCGAGGGTTGAGATTTGTTTAAAATCACGTATCGGAGTTTACCCACAATTCCGCTGCAGTTTAAGTCACGTTTCATGGCTTCAGAGTGGTACAAACAAAGCTGTACTTACAAACATAGTGTATTTCGAGTATCTTCTGTTCACTCCAAACCAACACAAAGGGAACGATTTCAATCGAGGGCTCTATCTCTATCATGTTTTCTCTTAGTGTTTCAAACCAAATTATTTTAATCTACTGTATTGGTGTTTCCGTTTAAATTGTTGTTTGAATTTTGCTCCGTGGTAAACAAAAATGTGTACGCTCCAGTCAGTATCTGTCTGGTTAGTACCTGCTCAGATTACTTTATACTGGGGTACATCAAAAAAGAGTTGTACATTATATTTTAATTTGTTTATGGCATCCTGTACATCCCGGGGGTAGGCGAGGAAGTGTGAGACAGGACACGCCAGCCAGACACGGACCCTCCACCGCGCACTCCACACTAGGCTCAGTCACATACTACCGCTGGTACACAGAACTGAAGTAGGCTACTCGCTAAAAGCACCACCTATCAAGATTCACTGTTCCACTATCAAGATTCACACCATTGTATTCCATCATTAACATTTTGTTGTTTTCATTTTTTTACTTTTAATAAAGTTCCAAAATTTCTTACTGTCTAAATTAATACAATTTTCAATGTCTTGTATATGATTCTGATATGCTTTCTTTATTTCTTGTTTTACTAGAGTTCTTTGGACTTTGAATCTATCATAGTTATCTTGAGTACTAAATCTTTTCCACTTCCTTCTCAATTTTTCTTTAGGTTTTAAGTTAAAAATTATTAAAGGTGTAAACCAAAAAGGATACTTTGAGCGCTTTTGCTTCTTTAACGGACAGCATTTATTGAGAATTTCGTAGATTTTATTATAAAAATAGTCAACGGCCTCATTAACACTTGAAAACGAATACAAATAGGACCAGTCCATAGCGGATAAATCCTGGTATATTTGAAGAAAGTCAGCTCTTCTGAAACAATAACCAGCTGACTGATCTGACCTTGACCTACAAGATAACGGAGCAGGGATAACAATATCCGTGAACAGGGCTGGATGATAAGGATCTACGCCGACCAGCTGATCTTCACAATTTGTTACTACCACCTCGTCAATGTTTAAAATAATTAAATCAAGAGTTTTTGAGATATTTTGAAAATTACGAATGTCATTCTTCAAACTTAAATTATGTAAACTTAGAAATAAAGATAATTCTTTACATAAACAGTCCCCATCATTCAATAAATAATTTTTACCAAAAACTGATAAGTTAAAATCACCTAATATGATTAAATTATTATTAATGTCAGTCACTTCACTTCATTTCATTTCACCTATCCTCTCATTGGTGATAGATAACTACTGACTCTGTGTAGGCCGTTCCCCTTGGGCAGTAGATGGCCGTCAGTTTCTCGGAAAGGTTGCTTAATTTCTGTCCATCGATGTGTACAATTTGCTTAATCTATTTGGCTCCGTAACGTAATACGCAGGGTTCCATTCTACTGGAGGTTGTTTAATAGAGTTTTCGGTGTAAGTTTGGAACACAAAATTGTAGAAAATAAGACAAATTGGCCTTTTTAAATAATACGTTTACATTATTTTGTTCCTACGAAATAAATAGTGTATTTATGTGTTTATCTATAAGTGCATGATAACGCCAAAACGCTTAACACTGTTAGCTTATGGAAGCATTGCATGGCTGAGACAATACTGATCGAAACGCGTTGGTTGCATCAATTTCAAATAACTCTTTAGAAAAGTTATTTTTTCCTAATGGTTTAACTAATTAAACCCACCAAACGTAATGTAAAATTTCAAACGTTCCTAACGCTATTTACTGCTGAAAATTCGAGTAATTGGCTGCCATAACCTCAATATACAACTCAACTATTACCTTTGGCGTCGTTGTACATATATGAAATGCTAATCTTTTATAAATTTAAATACGCGACGTTCCAAACTGGTTTAGGAGTGCACTCTTACGATACAAGACGTAGAGATGAGCACCGACAGACCCAACACAGATTAGGAATCGCGGCCTCCCTTCCCCAAAATTTAGGACCAAAACTATTTAACAAGCTACCTGATTCAATAAAACGCGAGGACAATTGTAGCAAATTTAAAACTTCCCTAAAACGTTTCCTTATGAACGGAGCTTTTTACTCGGTTGGTGAGTACCTAAATTTTGACATCCAACCATAAGTACCAACTTAACAATTGAATTAACTTAACTGTATAAGTATTAATTATAATTTATTAATAATTGCATATATTATAAAAAAATCATGTTTTATTTTTCACTTGTATGTGATAAAAAGAAATGACGATTGTAATTCAATTGTAAAAATAATTGTCTCTTACAATAAAGGATTTTGATTTGATTTTGATTTGAATAAACTGAATCATATCTTTCGATCAGTTTTCTCTTGTCTCCGTTTATTTTACGAGGTCTTTAACGAGGTGCATTTAACTGTTGAAAGGATCGAATGATGTATCATCGCGCGGATGGATTTATCCGATACTGATAAGGATAAGGGAAGGAGGCGGTGGCCTATGCGAGGGGGTGCGGCTACGTGATAGTGGGGGAGGAGTGCGCGGGGTGCAAGTGCACAGGCATTGTAGCGTCGCTCGCGGCTCGTCTCCAGTGCAGTGTACCACGCGCTGCTCGTCACAAGCGACACAACCGTCACGAGCGACACAACCGTCACGAGCGACACAACCGTCACGAGCGACAATGGTGCCCGCGCGCGCTGTCCACATCAGTTGCGTTATCATCTTCATCGTCCTGTTCGTGTTCAAGATCTGGGTCCTGAGCTTCTGGCTGATCATGCGGCAACTGTTGGCCCATCAACTCGACAATTAAAGCGTTCGGCAAATGAGGAAAAGCCACTACAGAAGATGGAACTATTTGCGAGGTGGAGGTAAATTATTAGCTTTAAACAGTTATTTCTTTGAATTGTTTTAGAAGTAAACGCGGAATTTGTTTATTGCTTATTAATAGGCTCTTAAGATACTTTATATAGACCAAAATTGACTTGTACGGTATATTTGTAAGACAAGGTTTTCATTCAAGTTTACACAATGCTACAATCACGATAATATTTCAAAATGAGTCACTGTTAATAGTTAAGGGTATTAAGCTGATGTCATTGGATCTCGTAAAACTTTGATTGTCCGTCAATAAAATCTGTAGATGATGTAAAGTTTTGAAAATGTGGTTGAAACTTTCTTTATGTATGTTTTTATTGTGTGCCAAATGAGTCACTGTAAATAGTTAATGGTATTAAGCTGATGTCATTGGATCTCGTAAAACTTTGATTGTCCGTCAGTAAAATCTTTAGATGCTGTAAAATTTTGAAAATGTGGTTGAACTTTTCTTTATGTATGTTTTTATTGTCTGCCAACCAACCTAAAATCAATTAAAACGTTTTACCTATAAATTCACAGTCAACACAGTTGGATAACTAAGATTACACTGTTTAAACACTAAACACAACACCAAGAAAACATGATTTAATTATAACTTATGTTATGATTAATGTGAAAAATAACAACATTTCATTCAAAGTTACAAACCTATGTCAATAATAAAATACGCAATTACATTCCGGTAAATTTGGTGACTGAATAAAATGGCATTTCAATCAACATACGAGTATACGTGTATTTAGTACATGTTTGATACTGAGAAGGGTATCGATTGCTAATTTCCCTAAAGTTGGGAAGATTTATTGCTGACAATTTACAACCAAAATACAGGGTGTTTTTTTAAACGCAACCCAGCTTTCAAACTTTAGTAAGTAATTTTTTACGAGCGCTATAAGGTCGTAAATTATATCATCGGTTTGTTCACTTCAATACCTATCAGATGGTATGAATTGTTGCAGTAATATAGTGGTTTTGATTTGCTAATTTGATGTTATTGTAAAATAAACGCAAACATGGTTTTTAGCAAAGATTAGTTAGAGCTTATTGTTGAAGAGTACTTAAGAGCAAGATTATATTTTTTTTCAAGATGCGTTTAAGATAAATTATCCAGGCGTTAGTAGGCTTTAGTTAGTTGCTTTTGTTGTTTCAGAATTTTGAAAGATTTTTTTAGGAGAATTTTCTAATTCAACCCCAACATTGTCCGTTACTTCTTCATTCAGTACAGTCCGCCTTCTGTTATGTTTCCCGTTCAGAACCCCCCTACAAAACCTATTTTGTTAAAACCTTTACAAATCTGTGAATTTTAGATTTGTTTGGAATATTAACACCTGTTAACTTGACCCCGAATTCCTCTTGACGAAAAGAAATTATCTTCTTCTTAAGTGTTCTTCAACAATAAGCACTCGTTGATCTTTGCTAAAAACCATGATTGCGTTTATTTGACAACAACATAAAATTATCAAATCAAAACCACTATATTACTGCAACAATACATACCATCTGATAGATATTGAAGTGAACAAACCAATGATACAATTTACGACCTTATAGCGCTCGTAGAGAAGGACTTACTAAAGTTTGAAAGTTGGGTTGCGTTTAAAAAAAAACACCCTGTATAAGGTTCACTTTGGTTGGAACAAATAAACAAACAATTGTGTACTTATATTCGGCACACTTAATTGCTCTTAATGTGACGCACTGCGGGATGTATGGATTTCTTAACTAAGAAATCATTGCCCAGACACAAAAATTCGTACATTTTCGAATATAATTATGTAAATTTCTTGGCTCTCGGAACTTACTGGGACGATTTTTGATACTTTTAGAACCAATGTTTTGTGCTTGTGAGGTGTGAGCCTTGAGTTGTGAAAGGGTGAGCTCTAATGTATATGATGTTTCTCCACGCTGAAATCTACGCTTAGTTTCCTAACTATGCACCAGTTACACAATTCCTAGATTTCAACTGGAAACAGTTCGTAAATATAAACTGAAGGCAATGTTAATATTAGGAACCGGAATTTTGACACAAATGGTCAGTTTGCTGACATCATAAATTAATAAATAATCCGAGTACTCTTCAAAATGGTTCTTTGACACAAAAGTAGGGGAGGAAACAGGTGTAAAGTGGGAATAGAGAGAGATGGACGAAGACGTGTTGCCCGGTGCGGCTCCTGATGGCTCATACGACTCTCTTAGAAATGCAAACCAGCAGACACTGCTGCTCATTCTAACAATGTATAAAACACATTTCAAGAGTATTTGGCAAATTATGAATTTTACAATTAGACAAATAGGAATTGACAATACAATACTACATTTTAAAACTATATCAAATTATTAATAAGTCGAGGATATACTCTCAAGTCTAAATCAAACTATTTCAGCAAAAATATTGACATTACTACAAATTAGCGTACTAAATCTTTTGGTTTTGGCACATAAATATCCCTCAAATAATTGGGTATAAAAATTATGTATTGTTTTACGAGCAAATTGCTCCATAATAAATGCGTTTCTAATGTTTTACAGCGCACAGGCAATACATTGGACGCTTTATCTATTACACTACAATACAATATTACAGCTGTCCTAATTTAATTGTAACCAATACAATAAATACTAAGTTACCAATAAAGATTAGAACTCCACTATATACGCACACCACTCATTGCTTTATTGTGAACTTTTGTGAGCTGTTTTATTTTTATTCACTTTAAACATATTGTTAGAGTCGGTGCTGCTGAAGCAATACGAGTATTATCAAAAGGAACAGCAGCACTCCAATAGGTTTTTAACCTAATAAATATTTTAACAACCCACAAATTAAAGTTCACAATTCGGCAAATGGGGTGCGTATATAGTGGTATTCTAAAACTTACTGGCAACTTAGTATTTATTGTATTGACTACAATGAAATCAGGACAGTAATATTGAATTGTAGTGTAATGGATAAATTATTGCCTGTGCGTTGTAAAGCATTAAAAACGCATTTGTTATGGAGCAATTTGCACGTAAAACAATACATAATTTCAAAATATTTAGAGCATTTTACTGTTGGTTTATTTTTGAAGTCTGTGCAGTTTTCTTATAAAGGTTTGTTATGCATAAACATTTAGCAAATTTTCTGGGGGCTCTACACAGCACTATACTACTACCGTCTTATGAATCTACAGTGTATTAAATGTTTAGGTTGTAGGACAAAAGTGTTCTTAAAAATTCACCATGTAGCATCTAAATTTACCAAATCTTCCGGGGGTGGGTTATTCCATACTCCCCAGGCCCCCCGGTAGACTACTCCTATGAGGTACCTCATGATCCTGGGAAAACCCCCTCCATTCCGAAATCCTGGCTACTCTACTGGTTTCTACACCATGTTATTTTTAATTTCACAAGATCACGAGTGGTCTTGTTTTTATAATACACACTTACCCTGCTCCACAGAGACCCCTGTGTAATTTGTGATGCTACATCTCGTAGACTAGGTTGGTAAGAATGTAGTGATGTTGGGTGGTTCAAGAGCTGTGGCTAGCAAGTAGCAAGTAGCAAGTAGCCAGTAGCAAGTAGCAAGTAGCAAGTAGCAACCCTCAGTTCGGCGCTGACATTGACCAGTGACGCGTACAAGACAATGACAACAGGTTGTCTGCATTCTCGGCCATCTACAGACCCCACGCACACACTCGCGTCACCTTCACACATGCAACACATGGCTGGGGTCTCTTCATACCTCACTCGCTCATTTCTGTAACTTGTTTAATGCAAGTGTTGTTGAATAGCATATTACAAACACTATAAGAAAATCTATTGGAAAGTAGTAACAGCTGCTAAAGCGGCTCATTTGTACGAGCGTCTAAGCACGACTGATAACGTTGCAAAGGAAGCGTGGTCACTAATACATCAAGATAGAAACAAAAAACTTGCATTATTGCCCTCGAATATGCCGACGCCGGCGGACCTGAATAGCTTCTTTGCAAATGTTGGTAAACAGAAGTGTTCAATGATGACGGAACCCATGCTACAGTCCCAACACGAACTAACATGCGCGAGTTCAATTATGCTCACTCCAACAGATGTTATCAACGCATCAACGCATTTGTTGGAGGGTTCTTTTCCTCACAAATTGAAACAATCCATTGCACGTCCTATAAAAGTACAAGGATGGAATGACAAATAGTACTGCAAACTATCGTCCGATTGCGAACGTCCCGACATTCTCTAAAATATACGAGCACGTATTTGTAAATAGACTATTAGATTTTCATTTTCAAAACAGCCTTTTATCTAATGAACAATATGGTTTTATAAGAGGAAGAAATACCACCGATGCTTCGGTGGAGTTCGCAACCAGAGCAATTAACGCTTTAGATAAAAGAGTAAATCTGTAGGCGTATTCCTTGACATACAAAAAGCATTCGACTGCCTTGACCATGAAGCGCTTTTTATAGCCTCTACAACTTAGGAGTCAGGAAAGTAGCTCTCAACTGGATAAAAGCTTTTTGATGGGCAGAACCGAAAACGTTCAAATAAAAAATGTACAATTTGATAAATTAGAACTAGATTTTGGTATTCCTCAAGGTTTAGTTTTAGGGCAAATTCTTTTTGTAATATATACAAATAGCTTAACGGCAAAATTTCCATTTTTAAATATTACTATGTTTGCCGACGATATAGCTTTAGTTTTCCAAGAACAATCCATAGAACAATTAGAAATTAATAGCTATATGGAACTAACGGAATTATACCAATACTTAAACTGCAATAACTTACACGTAAATCCTGCTAAGACCAAAACTATATACTTTTCTAAAAGTTCGACCAATAGTTTTGATCCCTTATTCTTTATGAATGAATACGAGCTACCCTTGAAAACACATTGTAAATACTTAGGCTTAATTTTCGACAGAAAATTTTCATGGGCCCTTACATAAATACACTTTGTCCAATAGTGTCATCAAAGCTATTCTTATTATGTAAATATTCTAAATACCAAGATTTTTCTTTTGCGGTTAATTTATACGTATTTAATTGAGTCAAGACTAAGATACGGAATCGTCCTATGGGGATCTGAATCTCGTACTGAGTTTTTACAAATATTTCGCCTGCAAGAGAGAGCAGTTAGAATTATGGCATGTATTTAGACGAACTTCATGTAAACCATATTTCCGATCATTCAAAATTTTGACTCTTTCTTCATTGTACATTTATGAACTCCTTATGTATTACAAATTTAAATATGACTCCATCCAAACCGGAAATTTTCACGAATACAATACAAGAGCCCGAGAACAGCACAGGCAGACTCCGCATAGACTACAACTTACTGCCGCGCTACCCCAAAACCTAGGACCAAAATTATTCAATAAACTACCAAGAAATATAAGATTTGAAAATAGGCCAAACAAGTTCAAAATTTTAGTACAAGAATATCTTTTAGAAAACGTGTTACTCTGTTGATGAGTTTTTGTCACAAGAGTAAATATTGTAAATAACGTACAATAATATATTATTTAAAAAAGAAGAACTTTAGGCAGAAAGAAACTTTTGTTATTAAAATATTTGATTTGCCCAGCTGTAGAACCTTGTGTTACTACAAGTTACCTTTTTGGCGCCTGTAGATCCTACTGATGTTTTTTTCTTAAAGTAAGGTCTACAGGCACAAAAGGTGACTTGTAGAAACTTGTGTTATATTATGTTTTTAGTTAAACCGTTTTATTTAACTATAAGCCACAATATCAAACAAAATATGTATCATTGTATGTCTAGGTTAAGTGACATCTGTAATACATAATAATTGTAAATTGTCAATTTACAGAATAAAGAATTTGAATACTCACGGTTACATCGTTTGTAAAGGTAAAAGGTAAAGTTTGTCTTGTTTAGCGAGGCGAAGTTAGGACTACAAAGTCCTCTCTACCACTCAACCTCGACCTGTACCTAGCGTCACATTACAAATGGATCGAACCCGCACCACCGGAGTGATGAGCTCTGGAGTCGCGCGCGATACCATTCCGCTACGGATCCGCTTTTGTAAACATAATTATCTAAGTAATGGTGAATAATTCAAAATTCATGTCGTTGATGATCACGAAGCTTTGCTTGTAACGTTATGATCACGTTATTTGCTTGTAACGTTATGATCACGTTATTTGCTTGTAAATTGCCGTTGTTGCAAGGTGTACGAATTAGTGTTATTGAAACTACAATCAGTGTATAATATACAATATATGAGTACAGTAAAATTATATAAAGTATACAATATATTATTAAAAATTTAAATAAGAAATTGACGAACACAAATAAATTTTTTATACAACTTTAACTAGCTAACATAACATGTTTTTACGATCTAACAACTACATTTAAGATCCCATTTTTTGGGAGAAACGCCCCCTAAAAAGACACTTTTAGTAGGGCCTATACTATTTAGCTGGTTAGCAAACTTCTTGGCCTAGAAGTATACAAAAGTAACATGTGTTCCTAAATGCTTTGAATTCAATGTTGAAAGGCGACGCAATGAGCAGCAGTGTCTACTGGTTTGCATTTCTAAGAGAGTCGTATGAGCCATCAGGAGCCGCACCGGGCAACACGTCTTCGTCCATCTCTCTCTATTCCCACTTTACACCTGTTTCCTCCCCTACTTTTGTGTCAAAGAACCATTTTGAAGAGTACTCGGATTATTTATTAATTTATGATGTCAGCAAACTGACCGTTTGTGTCAAAATTCCGTTCCTAATATTAACATTGCCTTCAGTTTATATTTACGAACTGTTTCCAGTTGAAATCTACGAATTGTGTAACTGGTGCATAGTTAGGAAACTAAGCGTAGATTTCAGCGTGGAGAAACATCATATATACATTAGAGTTCACCCTTTCACACCTCAAGGCTCACACCTCACAAGCACAAAACATTGAAGTTAGTTTATATTGCACAATGCACATATTGCTAAAGAAAGTACCTAGGCTCCTGTGCCCCACACTGTGAGAGACAGTTAAGTAGACAAACTTCAAACTTGTGCTCAACCCAAGTCCGTTATACAGAGTGTCCAGTAATTACGGGATCAAACCTCACCAGATTATTTGTCAGGTCATAATAGACAAAAGATTTCCTATAACACATAGGCCTATCTCGCTAATTCTTCCGTCTGTCTGTTCGTGTTTTCACTAAATTATTGTTATCTCCGAGGTCAATTGAGTTATAAACTAAATACTTTGCACACTTGTTATTATAACTAAAGACAATGTTTTAAAAATAAATTTAACTAATTTTCACTTCTGGTTTAAAATGGCGGCCGTATTAAACCTTATAAGCTTAATAACTCAAAATTCTTATCCTTTAGGGTAATACACACGGTTAACATTACGTGGCAAATGTTTTTACAAACATATTAAGGCCAAGTTTGGTTTTTGAGATAATAACGGAGAAATTAAAGCTTTTCTGAGCACACTCCTTCATTTGCATATG
Source organism: Matsumurasca onukii (assembly GCA_018831715.1). NCBI lineage: Eukaryota > Metazoa > Arthropoda > Insecta > Hemiptera > Cicadellidae > Matsumurasca > Matsumurasca onukii. Next base: position 25,680,761 of record CM032064.1, read on the forward strand.
TTTCTTAAATGTAAACAAAGGAGTGCGCTCAGGAAAACTTATATTTCTCCGTAATTATTTATCACAGCACAACTCGGTCTTAAAATGTGTGTAAAACATTTTCCACGCTTTCTTATACCTGTGTTTTACTACAAAGTTTAAGAGTTTTGAGTTATTAAGCTTGGGAAACTTGTATGGCCGCCATTTTGAAGCCGCAAAGGATAATAACTGAAATTTATGTTTTAAATATCGGTTTTAACTACACTAACAAGTGAGCAAAGTTTACGTTTATAACTTAATCTACCTTGGAGATAAAAACTATTTAGTAAAAACACAGACAGACGGAAAACTAGGTGAGATGAGACTATGTGTTATAGGAAAGTGTTTGTTTATTTTGAGTTAGTAAATCACCTGGTGAAGTTTAGTCCCCTGATAACCGGATACTGTATTGAAACAATTTTCCCATTTTGGCACATAAATCTACTTAAAACAAAGTTTGCAAACTGTTCCATGTTGAATTCACTATCCCGGTTCGAGGTAGCTCGTGCTCTATCCGGTTGCTTCTTATAAGCTCTTTAACTAACAATGTTCAGTCGTACTGTACTTTTATTTACACAAAAATCTAATAATAATAATTTATTACCTTATAGCTTAATCCAACTTAAGCTAACGATTTATTTATAACCTACTAAAATACTACATAAGAAGATTTCGTATTTACCTTCGCTAACAATAAACATGATTTGATCAAACGGAACCAAACCTAAGCAAAACCAGCGGAACAGAAAGAGGAAAGGGAACAAACATGCCACAGGTAAATTGAGTAGAATAAGTAGCGTGAAGCCTCTAGCAAGTGCCAACTGCTACTAAACAAAGTCAAAATGGCCAGGAACCTTTGCTGATGCAGCTTAGTTCATAGGTGCTAGCGTTCTAGTAGTCTGAAACAAAATTTCCGAACATTTCTTTTTAACCTACACTATGTGTCAAGATTAGTTTGGTAGCAGCAGATTTATTCGTACCCTGGTTTGTTTCAGAACTCATGTTATAAATATAAAGGCAGACGGTAGTTAATGTTCTTTTGAATCTTACTTTTAGGATTTAACCACAGCTATGCGCGAGGTTCGTTGGTAGTTCTGCAGACATTGTAAAGTGGACAGAAGCGTTCCCCAAACCATACAAATACCCTTACCATATTAACTAAATTGCGGCAAGTTGCATATCGTTAAAAAGGTATTTTTCACCAAAAACAATGCTGCAAACTGAATTTTCAATGGACTATTCCATCAAAAGTTATTGCCGGTAAAACTTTAAATTTTTGAAACTTTAGACTCCAATAACCTTTGATTGACCAATTTTCCAGAAATGCGGTTTGCGGCCTATTGTATGCGTACCTAGGTAGGTGAAAACTACCTCAGAATTTCTTCCCTTTGCCATTCAGGGCACTGAGCAGATTTCTTCTCACTTCGACATTCAGAGTACTAGTCAGATTTCCTCACTTCGACATTCAAGGCACTGGGGGAAAATTAAATTCTTTTGAAGGGTGCAGGATAAGCGCACCAAATTTTACAGGCCTTTCAACAACCTGCAACGATATGCAATGTCCTATAGCAATGTGCAAAATCCGTTCTACTAACCCCCTAACGGATCGCACCCCACTGGCACCATCGGGCCAACAACTATTTAGAAAGGTAGTTTATAGTCCCTAGAAAAGGCCTGTAAAATTTGGTGCGTTTATCCTGCACCATTCAAAAGTATTTCATTTTGTCCCAGTGCCCTGAATGTCGAAGTGAGGAAATCTCCTCAGTTCTCTGAATGTCAAAGTGAAGAAATTATGAGGTAGGTTTTCCCAAAATTGAACCCCCCTAAAACTCACCTAAATTTTAAAATTTAGAAAAATTCTTTCTTAGTGGATGCCTATATACTGTAAAAGGAGTGTTCATACAAAGTTTCTAGGACTTGTAGTTTTGGCTCAGCGACGATGAGTGAGTCAGCCAGTCAGTCAGGACAAAGCCTTTTGAAAAAATTAATATAGAATGAAATGCTTATTTTATTTGTGACAAATCTACGAACAACATACTGTATTTGAAAAATGTTAAGTCATTTCAAAACAACGACGGTAAATGTTAGAATTTTGAATATTTACTGCACGCTCTGTTTGGAGCTTATAAAACGCCGATATAAATTATGACCCAAAAAAATTAATTTGGCTTTTCAAGGATACGTCACACTTTCAATATGCACACTTTCCAATATCTGTACACCCCCAAAGTGAAGATTTGAACACTTCATAAAAAACTTTTAACAAAAAAATTGAACCTACTTCAAAAATTAATCGACAGTCAAATGCTCTAAAAGCAATGAAATAATTGGGTGTTGAAATTATGTAACGCTTAACGTGCTACATCCATAATAAGTTGGTTCCAATGTTTTACAGCATACAGGTAATAATTTATCCATTACACTACAGTAAAGTGTTACAGCTATACTCATTTCATGGCGTTGTTATAACCTTTATTAACTTTTAAATTTTGGAGTCGGTACTGCTGTTCCTTAGATAATATTGCGTCAGCAGCACCGACTCCAACATTTTTATAACGTGAATAAAGATTATAACAACGCACAAATTAAAGTTCACAACGTGGCAAATAGTGTGCGTGTATATGGTGGTATTGTAATAATTGGAAACTCAATATTTATTATACAGTTGATCATGAAATGAGTACAGCTGTAATATTTTACTGTAGTGTAATGGATAAATTATTGCATGTACACTGTAAAACATTGGAAACGCATTTGTTATGGATGTAGCACGTACAGCGTTAATAATTTGCAACACCCAATTATTTCTTTGCTTTTTGAGCATTTGACTGTCGATTAGTTTTTGAATTGGCTTCAATTTCTTATTTCTTTACACTATGGTGTCAAGTGTTTAAATCTTGACACTATGGAGTCAAGATCTTTCAATCAGCGCAAACTGGGTGTAAAACGATGGCCGCGTTCAAAAGTTATTCGTGAACAGACATAAACAGAAATCGCCCCAGGTCAACTTGTATAACCTGCTTATCCCTCTAAAGTCGGTTAAAAATGGCTGTCAACGAAATTTTGATCAATTGTTGGATTTCAAGATATCGTTAAACAACTACTTATCTCCTTATGCTTCCATTGTAAATTGCACCTTTTACAGTCTTTGAAAGAAGACATATTCATCCTTTATATCTCATCTGATCTCAAGTGATATAAGTTACCTTGTTTTCCTTTATCCAAATTGTAAGGATTTAGCCTCGTTGATAAGTATAATTGGTAAAGTTTGGTACGAATGGTGAATATTGTACTTTCTTCTCGTTGTGTTCTAACCTCGCCAGACTATGAAAGCTAGGATAGTCTGTAGCAGGAAGTTGTGATGACAATAACAATGACAGTGAAGTCGTATCTTCAATATTGTGGCCAAACTGTCTGGAGTGTCCCAAGGGCAGAAGTGGCCTCTTCATCCTCAACTCCGGCACTGAACACTAGACACTAGACACTGGCCACTGCCACTCAGATTCAACTCGTTGTCAACTATCAATGATAATCAGTTTGCTAGGAGATATCATCTGACCAGAACATAGCAACTAACCGCAACAAATAATCATGGTTTGATGTGAATGCAACTATTCATATTTAATACATTTTGTAGAATTTTTATGTAGTTTTTTAATTAAGTTTACCCCTTATTAAAGTAAGAAACTATGTTGATAGTAAACCAGCTTGGTACACTAACGATATAAGGAAAGATAAAACACAATCATTGAACTATCTATTATTAACAGATACACAAAAAAACAAAGAAGGTGTCCAATATATTTAATTTTATGAAGCGATTTCAAATAAAGTGGAGAAGAAGCAATAAAAGAGTTGTGTATCACCACTACATGTTTCGAATAAGTCAATTCATTGTCAAGTAGTAGAAAACGAACTAAACAACACTGTACATTTTGAGCTAACATAAAATAAAAATAGAAGCCCATGCGAAATAATGCAATAATAAAATTACAACGAGTAGGGTTATCTGATGTTACTTGATTTTAGATATCTTACTCGTACTGTACTGATCAGTTCATTGGTGTTTTGATATTTTTCGTTTTATAATAATTTCTTTGTATGCACTATAAATTCCAAAGTCTTCTAAAATATTCTGTCTCGATGGTTTTTGGTCTTCTTTTATATCTTCATGTTATGATGTATATTAGTGTTCGTGTTAGTGGATTAGTGGTCAATGTAAACCGATTGAAAGAACACCAGACTAATTTTAAATATTGCCAAGAATACAAGTAAGCAATTGTAAAATATTCACTTCTATTCAACCATTGTCTTTCAAGCATAAAAAAGAAGTTATTAAAAGAAGTTCAAAATTCACAACAGTTAGATGCATACGAAACATTATTTATTGAGGAAGACTATGGAGACCTTACTTTAATACATATAACTTTATTATTTATTTAATTTTCCGTGTAATTTTCCATGTGTTTATTTTCCATGTGTAAATATTTTTAATTGTATAACCTATCTTTAGTTGTTGTTTGGTCTGAAGATATAAAGGTTCTTCATTATATTAAAATTTGAATGAGAAGCTGTTTCCCGATTATATTCGTATATTACACACAATTTCAGTGACAACGATTCATTTGGTAATGCTCATGCATATTTATCATGGTAAGAGTGAAATTTCAATCCAATTTTATAAACTAAAGGTTTCTCATAAACTACACACTGTAATAGGAACTAAACTTAACGCTCACCTGCCAACACTTAAAACCCTGATTTAATCTAACTTTAAAACACTCTTAAATCCTTTATGGTTAATCTACCCTTGTATTCAATGTATGATTTTTTACATAAACTTTAAATGATATCTAAATTGTAAAGCTAGCTTATAAGCCAGGTATACGTTAAAATATTGTGACACTATTCCATACTGGTATATGAAACTGAAAAATTTTAAAATGCATTGTATCGTATTGTAGACACTGTAGTATTGGATTCGTTGGTTAGTTTAAACTTTTCTTCAAACCGATTTCACGTGGCAATTATGACGTATTCGGAAACAAAATATCGACTGTAAGGTACAGAGTACAAGAGCCTTAGTTCTTGATAGATGTTGACAATATTATACAGGGTCATCGAATAAGGTGTACGGGATTTGAAAGTGAAGGAGTCGCCGTTGAAATGGCTACGTTGATTTTTTTTCTCAGGTGCTGTAGATGATTTAGTTAGATCACGTATTTTCTAAGCATAAACTAAGTTTTTAATGTAACCCCAAAAGACGAAATCTAAAGGGGTCAAATCAGGACTCCTAGGTGGCCAAACAGGACCATTCCTCCCAATCCAACGATCAGGAAATCTGTTGTTGAGAGCTTCTTGGACGATTAGACTGTAGTGACATGGATCTCCATCCTGCTGAAAATTACATTAATGCCCTTCATTCAATTTCTTCAACTTGAGGGAACACATACATTAGGCAAAAGGGCATCAATGTCATTTTCCAGCAGGATGGAGCTCTCCATGTCACTACGGTCTAATAGTCCAAGAAGCTCTCAACAACAGATTTCCTGATCGTTGGATTGGGAGGAATGGTCCTGTTTTGTGGCCACCTAGGAATCCTGATTTGACGTCTTTAGATTTCTTATATTGGGGTTACATTAAAAACTTAGTTTATGCTTAGAAAATACGTGATCTAACTCATCTACAGCACCTGAGAAGAAGAATCAACGTAGCCATTACAACGGTGACTTCTGAAATGCTCCAAAACACCTGGCGGGAGGTTTACTATCGGCTAGATGTCTGTTGTGCAACAAGGGGAGCTCACATTGAAACTTTTTAAATTACATTAAAAAAATTAATATTTGCTATGTCTTTTGATGTAAAAATCAACACTCTACCAATTATATTAAAACTTTTAGTTCACTTTCAAATCCCGTACACCTTTTCGATGACCCTGTATGTCGTGTTACGAACGTTAGAAATGCAAATGACAAACTAAATATAGCAATGACAACAACGAGTATTGACGTCAGCATCTGACACTGGCAATGACAGGCGTCTTGTCATTCTAACAACTGAAGCGGAAACGTATAAGAAAATGATGAGTGGGTAAGACCTGAACTGTCTTAAGTGTTACGTTCTCAAAGGGCTGAGGGGTCAGGCTGTAGGGTAGGCAGATGTATAGAATAAAATCACCAGTAAACCGAACCATAACCTTCGTTTATTTGATAAACAACAAAACAAGACACGTAAAACTATAATTAAGAGATACACGTAAATCAAAATTAACTGTTAATCTGTGTGAAAAACTTGAAGGGCCAACGTCACTAGACTTTTAACTTTAAATCTATTAATACACAGCAACTTTCAAGATTGGAATAATTACTAAACACTAAGAGCTAAATGTAATGAATTGAAATCATTCTGATAAAAATTAAAACTAAATCATCTTATAATATTCATCTTATAATAATCTTATAATATTCGCGTCATGCGAACCAGGATACAGGAGACGGCAATATGCTTTCATTACTTGCTCAGCATGACCGATTGACCTTGATTGTCCACACAATCTGGCCAATGTGGTTTTCATAACAAGGGAACAGTTCTGCAGGCAGTCAGCACAACCTTATAACTCTACTAGTAGTGTCGAACTCAGGACCTTTCCCGAATAATTATACTCGTAGTTAGTCGAATTTGAAACGCTGCTGTATGCGCAAGCCTAGAGATAACATTAAAAATACAAATATAAATACCAATACAAATCATCTTTATTTACATAATCGTACAAACAATACAGTATTGCGTAGATTTAAAATAACAATAAAATGGTTTCGTTTTCTTCTTTCTTGAAGTCTGAGACCAGCTGAGGAACTCTTGGATTAAGTAGAACTATCTCTCCATAAGCCAGTCCACCAAAGTCTTCTTACGGGTTTTCAATCAACCGTAAGAAATCTTCAAATTCTGTGGCAGGCAGTTGTAGAAAGCTGCTCCACGGTAGGAACGTTTTTTTTTTTTCAAAAATACTAAGGTGATGTGCGTCAAGCAAGAAGTTGTGTCTTTACCTCGTACTAGGTGTTGGTCCCTTGTTCTGGTTTTGCTGGACAGTGTACAGAATTGTTTCCAGGATAATAAGTTAAACCCCTGTCAATACACCGAGTTCCTTAAAGGCATTTCGGCAAGTATCTTGGACACACCTTTTAAGGTACTTATAGCTCTTTTCTGTAAAATCAATAATTCTTTTGGCAGCATAATCAAAAAAATATTTTTTAGCCATGTGGCACTGCTCCCGCCCAGACTACTATTCCATATCTCAAGTGTGTTTTAAAAAGAGAGTAGTAGGCCGTTACGGCTGTCTTACTGTCGCTTATATGTTTAATTCTTCTTATTACAAAAGTGCTGGAGCTAAGTTTTACAAAGTAGGCTTAGATTAGGTTCCCATGAGAGTTTATAGTTTAGTATTATTTCTAAATATTTCTGGCCATGTTAAAAGCTATATCCGTACTAGCATATCGTTTTTCTTTATTTTTGATTGCAACAATCAAGCCGTGTCGTCGGCACACATCACTGTTTCACAGAATTCTTTGAGATATTTGAGAAAGTCGTTGGCCAAGAGCGTGTAAAGGTCAGGAGCAAAGACGGATCCTTGAGGCACTCCTCTACTGATAGGTAGAACACCTAATTTTGCTGTGTTTCTTGTGTTGTTTCTTTGTAGGTGATCTCGACCAGTTGCCTTCTGTCGCTAAGATAACTCGTAAACGTTGGGCTTCTCTTCCAATAACCCCGAAACTATAAAGTTTGTTGATTTATCAGTTCGTTGTCAAGTAGTTGAAAGCAGCTCTACAGTCAAGCAAGATAGTTGTTGCTTTACAACCTTGTTTCAATTAATCTACGAGTATAATGCTTTTGACTAGTTGCATACATGTTTGTTGCTGTTGATATATTCTCCATAAACCCATGTTGCCTAAAAGTAAGAATATTGTGATGCTGGTGGTGTTCTAAAAGCCTGTTTAAGACAACCCTTTCCAGGTGTTTTGAAAAAATTGGGAATCAGAGATATTGGTCGACAGTTTACTGCTTCTGTGGTTTGGCCACTTTTGTATTTTGAGTAACACTTAGGCTGTTTTTAGACTGTCTGGGAAAGTCCCTTCATCAAAAGATTCATTGATGTATACTCACATTGTCATATTCTTTGTTTAATTGTGCGTTGCGTAATGCACGGGTTTAATTTTGTGTCTTGATTTTCATTTGTTAGTGAGGTAGAAAGAATAGTTTGTTGAGAACACTCAACTGCGATCTACTGCGTTAACTAAGCAAATAAAAAACTTAATAGAAATGTGCAAACTTTAGCTTGATCTAATAATAGTTTGAGGGCTATAGGCCTCCAAAGCTCCAAAATCCTCATTAAAATAAGACTTGGCAAATTAGAAAATCTCTAGCTCCTGAATTACTCAGTTAATCAAAGAGGAAGCCAGATACAGTACAGCGGCCGCGGGACGGGCACCACTTACAACATGGAGTAAAAACTGCAAACAATGTTTTAAACTGGTAAACGTAACCTAAAACTAAAGTCTGTTTCAATGGAAGCATAGAACTAGTGGGGCTGTTGTATGTTAACCCTAAAACTTGTTCTTTCGTCAAACAATAAATTATTAATTAGATTGATTAAAACTTGATTTCCCTTAAGAATATAGAACTCCAATCATCGTAATAAATATTTTGTTTTGTAAGGAAGTTTTACGTTTTTACTTGTATATGTAGTAGCATTAATGGCTCTATACTTCAATTGAAACAATTTCCCAATTTTAGTACGTTAATATACTTAAAACATAGTTTGTACATTTTCCCATGCTAAATTCCTTACTGTATCCCGGATAGAGACCGATCGGCTCTATCTGGCGGCCTCTTAATGTTTTATTTGCCTATTAAGTTTAACCATTAAAGTGCTTTTCGCATTTTCTTATAAAAAATGCTTTGCCTATAAATCTGACGAGTTTTATTGATTAGTAACAAACCTTTAACTTGGAAATGTTGTAATAGCTTTAAACTCGCTCTTTGGCCATCGTTGTTTGTAACATGTATTTGTGTACATACGTGTACATTATTTGAAATAAAATAAAAGACTAAACCACAATACACAAAGCGTGTAGAAAGAGTATAAGGAGACAGGAGTCTCTTCAGATGGCAGCAACATAATCAGCAGTTTTACTGAGTGATAAGAACGGGGTGTGTGGGGGAGAAGTAAGGGTTTTGGTGGGGAGTCGTCGACAAGCGCGGTTCAAGCGGATTTATAATACACGAGGAGATTGCGCCACAATTGAGTTCGGGGAGTAAAGTTGCACCTGAAACTTGGAAACTTGTCGAGTGGAGTGAGCATGTCACTGCTCACTGCCCAGGGAACTGAGACGACTCTAGTCGTTCATCGAATTCCTCCTTGAACGTCCATCTGAATTAACATTGTGAAACTAGAATCTGTTATACTTCAATCGGACTGACTTCTTGATACAATTACGTGTTTATATTGGTTAACAAGGCGATGTGTTGGTACATACTGAACGCTGTGAAAACCACTTAGTAATATGACATTCACACCACTCCATCATGCGTTATGTAATATCGATGGTCTTTTGATTGCTCACCTTGCTGTTACAACGGTGAACAAATACTTTGTATGAAATTCTAACGATGTACGTACAAAATCCATTTGTACTTGTTGTATTGGTCAATAACCAAAGAATTCACAGTTTTTCCTAAAGAAATGTCATCATCTTACTAGTAGATCCTACAGTGAGGCCGAAGGTCACAGCGTGCGTGCGAGGACACTCCAGCTCACCAACTCAGCCAAAAAAGTATCTAGCTGGTGGATGACTGATTTCAATATTTATTGAACCGGGGTCAAGAGACTATTTAAGCACCAAAAGGTCCTCTCTGAACTGCGAAGCAAGAAATTTTTAAATCGAAATGAGGCACCCGTGCTTGAAGAGTGGCCCAATATAGCTAACCTAAGCTTACAGACGATCTGAGTAGGTATAGTTTAATATTGCTACTTCGGAGAATTCTCTCCTATCCACACGATGCTTCATTGGTTATAAAAGAGTCTCGAAACTTGTCCTGATCTGATATGTCAGGTGTCGCAAAAAGTAGAAGTCCTGTTACACTATTATCCCTTTAACCATCGGTGGAAGTTGCTTAACGTGACATTTGGACGTTCTGCCAGACTTTCTTGCTTTCCATCAGCTACAGTGTTGCTGACAACATCGATCGTTTACTTGTTTACTGTTAACGATGGTAGAATTTCTAAAGCTGAAAAATTATCGCGAACGTTTTTTATAGCTTTTATTGAACAAGATGAACAACGACGTTTCGGGATCTGGAGTCTAGCCTAAAGTTAACAGCGTCTGCGTAAGCTAACCAATCACACACCGCCAAACAACATGCATGCGTTTTCTAGCTCATTTTCTAATGTTTCGTGTTTTCGCCTAAAGACGGTATCAGATTCCATATCCTAAACGTCGTGTCATTCCTTTTTAACCGACTTCAGAGAAACAAGGAGGTTATACAAGTTGACATGCGGCGATTTTTACGTCTGTTCACGAATATCTTTTAAACATCGTTTTATACCCAGTTTGCGTTGATTGAAAATTCCTACTCCATAGTGGTCCCCTTAAAATACCTTTTTGATCGGACTAATATTTCTTTATAAAAAACGTAAACAACTTCAAAAAATCTCTAAAAATGTGTACTTGTTGCGTATTTTGCGTGGTAAAACACTATTTCGAACCAAAAAGGACTTCAATAGCACTATTTTATGTAAAATAAAATGTCCAACAAGATGGTAGCCTTACGTTTTTCGAACAATTGGGTGTTGCCGAGATAAACAGATATTTTCGTCTAAAAATACCCGAAAATATTTCTTTATTTGTATTTATAGAGTTGGAAACGCCAAACTATACGCTTGATCAATGTTTTGAAGGAACCACGTGAGGGTCAAATTTAACTGTCTTTAGAAATATATCTTTATCAAAAAACGTATTTTACATGCTTTAAAACTCTTTTTTGATTCTGTAAACAGGAATAAAATGTCCGAAATTTCATACCGAAACGTGTTCTCCTTGCGTGCTTAGTGGTATAGATCCCGCTTCGGCAAGTCTATGAAAAGGTACAGGTACAAGACTAATAAAAATAAAACTTTCTACAACATAAAATAAAATGTTTTAAGTACTGTTGAAAAAAAGGTAAAAAATTTTCTAAGACATTTTACGCAAACACTGTTTTACTCCCGTGTTTTAAGCTGATGAAGATTTCCTTTCAACGTAATGGGTGTATATGATAATGGTACAGTTCTGTCCAAATGATAACTTACTGCGAAATGGTATCCCTGATACGTGTATAAATACTTATCACTCTGGAGGAAAATTTGAAACAATCAGACCTTTTGACGGTGAGACGTTTTGAATTTCTCGTACATTTTGAACTGCATTTCTGTTAATCAAAACATTATTAAACTATTTATACAAACAATTTTGATTAATATAATTTTCAGCTCACCCGACATAAGTAAAATCTTTTAAGTTAATTAAAGCTAAAATTAGAAAACACAAGTGACAATTAGCGAAATAAACCTTTACTAATTGCAAGCCTAAAGGGCGACGCATTACTGAGCAATGTAAACGGCTCCCAATATAGCAAACTTGCTAAAATAAGAGTAACTAGCCAATAAGTCATAAAGGGCCGAATTATAATTTTGAATGGAGAATAAACATTACTTTGACTTTGAACCTAACTGTACATGATCTTGTGAGCTGGCAATAAGGAAACGAAAGTCCAGCAACAACGAAGCGTCAACCCTAGGGGAGCAAATCGCCTAGTCTTTTTTAGCTTAACCAAGCACAAAAACTAGATCGACAGAAGGGAACTAGTCCTGCAAGCTTATGAACAAGGCCAACGGGTGTAAATAACGAGCCACAAGCCAAATCGTCACCGTGATCCGAGTAGATGTCCCATACCCGTCCGGCCAAAGCGTCACCGCTAGCAAAGCTTGATTCCATCGAGCTTGCCATGGGAAAAGCGAACGGCCTATGTTTTTGCAAGGTTACCTTAAGCAAAACCTACGAGTTTAAAGGACGAAGCGTTACACTGATCCAGACGATTCTCCCCAATCCTGAGCGGCAGATTTGTGACTTTAGTGCAGCGGTCCGATTTTCTATCTGGAAGAGCTGTACTCCCAGCTATACTCAATACAGCTGTACTGAAGAAAAACACGTCAAACTAGCGAGAGATACTGAGGATGAAGGACTCAAACCTAGGAGCCGATTAGAGGGCTGCCTCTCTCCAAAACTGGCTGAAAGCTTTCTGTATTGAATATTGTATGATTCAACGATTAAGTTCAAGATCTTATGACTTAATTACTAAGGTCAAAAGAATATGATTAGATTACACTAAGCACAAAATCATTCATCAGCTTCAAAAGACGAAACAAATGTTTTCTTTGACGTTACTGTATTTATTTTTAACAATCTCGCCTATTACACATTTTTGGATTGGAAAATTAAGCAAAAAAAACTAACATAAAAAACAATTATTACTAACATTATTACTATTTACAATAATTATTATGCAATGTACTTACATGCGGGAAGATGGCCTAAAGGTTGAAACCGGTCCATGTTAAAATACAATTTTACCAGGGTACTATGTACTTTTTCTTTATATCCAATTATAATTACAGTATCTCTCCGTGAATCTGTTCTAAAATATAACATAAAAAAATATCAAAATAAAGTTTATTAAACTGAAAATGCCTTAGCCGGCGAAAGCGAGCTCTTTGGAAATTAAAATTTTGAAACGTTAAAAAATGACACATTTATTAATACCATCTACTTTTCATCAAGTATTTACCGAAGGAAAACAATTAAGTATTGTTTTACGTGTTACAATAATAAAAATGAGTTTCTGATGTTTTACAGGGTACAAGTAATAATTTATCCATTACACTACAGTAAGATATTAAAGCTGTACTCATTTCATGGTAACAAATATAATCAATATTAAGTTGTCAATACATATTAGATTACCACTATATAAAGAACATTATTGTTGTTGTGAACTTTTAATTTCATAAGTGTGCTGCTACTCCTTTGATAGTGTTGCTTTAGCAGCACCGACTCCAACAGTTATTTAAGTGAATAAAGACTATAGTAACAACCTATAAGTTAAAGTTCAAAATATGGCAAATAATTTGTGCATATAGTGGCATTCTAATATGTATTGGCAACTTAACGTTTATTATATTCGTTACCATGAATTGAGTACAACTGTAATATCTTTCCGTAGTGTAATCGACTATTTATCGACGCTTTAAAACTCATTGTTTATGAATGCAGCATGTAAAACAAAACGTAATTGTGTTTACCCAATTAATTCAAACGTTTTTGATCATTTTAATGTAGGTTTATTTTAGAAGTCGGTTCAATTTGTTTGTTAAAAGGTTTTTCATTACTAGAATCTATGGAAAACGTCTGCAATAATCTTTCAACCTCATCTAGTTTTGTTTCATTATTTTGTATTAACATAATATACGAATTTGGAAATTATAGGGATGTTATAGTGCATAGAAGTATATTTTCAACAATAAACACCCTTCCTTGATCAAAAATTTTTATAGACAATCTTTTCAATGACGTGTTCCGGCTCTAAGGTCATGATCGCACTGACAGTAAAACATGCAATACTAATATTTTGTAAAATCTTTAAACAAACAAAATTTAACCTACTTCAAAAATAAACTTACAGTACAATGATTTAAAAAGTTTGAAATAATTGGGTAATGCAGTTTTATATATTGCTTTGCGCATTTAGTGGTATTCTAATAATATATATATTGGCAACTTAATATTTATTTTATTGGCTACCATGAAATGAGTACAGCTTTAATATCTTACTGTAGTCTAATAGAAAAGTTATTGCCTCTACTCTGTAATGTATCAGATACTAATTCTTTTACGAATGTAGCATGTAAAGCAAAACATAAGTGCACTATATTCAATTATTTCAGACCGTTTAGAGCATTTTACAGTAGGTTTATTTTCGAAATCGGTTCAATGTTTTTGTTGAAATTTTTTTTTTAATATATTTCTTAAAACAGTTTTTTTACAATATTTTTTAAGTAATTTTATTTGTTTCCTAAAGTTTCTATATCAATAGTAGTTGAGTCATATAATATTAAATACAAAAAGCTTTCAGCCAGTTTGGGAGAGAGGCAGTCTTCTAATCGGCTTCTAGGTTTGAGTCCTTCATCTCGGTACATGTATCTATCGCTGGTTTGACGTGATGTTTCTTCAGTACATGTGAACTGAGTATAGCTGTGCGCACAGCTCTTCCTCGTACAAAATCGGACCGCTGCACTGAAACCATAATTGTGCCGTTTGAGATTAGGCAGAATTGCCTGGATCAGGGCGCTTCATCCTTTGGCCTCGAGGGCTTTGCTTATGGTTACCTTGTAGAACATAGGCCGTTCGCTTTTCAATGGCAATCTCGCTTGAATTAAGTGCTTGACTTCGCTCTCGGTGACGCTTTGGCCAGACGGGTATGGGGCATCCGCTCGGATCAGGGTGACGATTTGGCTTGTGGTTCGTTGGTTACGACTTACGAGCCTTTGGCCTTTTTCTAAAATAAGCTCGCAGAACTAGTTCTCTTCTGTCGATGTAGTTTCAGTGCTTGGTCAAGCGAAAAAGACTAGGTGGTTCGCTCCACTCACCTTGACGCTTCGTTGTTGCTGGCCTTTCATTTGCTTATTGCCAGCTCACAAGTTCATGTACATTTAGATTTCGACCCTTATCCTATTGACTTATTGTGCTATTCTGCTAGCAAGTTTGCTATATTTGGAGCCGTTTACATAGCTCATGGTAACGCGTCGTTCTTTAGGCTCGCAAATTAGTAGAGATTTATTTTGCTAATTATCACTTGGGTGTTTTCTAATTTTGGCTTTCCATTAACGCAAAATATTTTAAACTATGTCGGGCGAGCTGTTTTCGGAAAATTGTATGAATTAAAATGTTTTGTACGGTTATATAAATAGTTAAATATTGTTGGAATAAACACAAATGCAGTTCACAATTTTCGAGTAGTGCACGCTTACCGTCAAAATATCCTCAAGAATTATAGGGAATTTTGAACGTATTAAAGTATTTGCAGTTAGTTATGTTTTGGACAGAACGGTATCATTATCGTATACATCCATAACATAGAAATGTAAACTTCATCAGCTTAAAAAACGAGTAAACCCGTGTTTGCGTAAAATGTCTCGGAACATTTTTATTCTTTATTCATAACAGTAGTTACAACATTTTACTGAAACTATGTTGTAGAACATTTAATTTTCATCAGTCTTGTACCTTTACTATTTTTATAGCCTTGCCGAAGGGGGATATATACTACTAAGCACGCAAGGAGTACACGTTTCGGCTGAAATTTTGGATATTTTATTCCTGTTTACAGAAACTATATAGAGTTAAAGCATGTAAAATACGTTTTTTGTTGAAAACGTAGGAATGTACAGAATTATATCACTACCAGGTTTATTATATTGAAAACAAAGGCTCTATGGCTTTCAAGCTTATATTAAATACATTACGTGTTTTATTAGCGAAATAGTAAAAAATGATTATAATCATAGTAAATGATATTATCTTAATCATTTAAAATAATATTTTCTTAAAGACCATTTGACCCTCACTTGGTTGCTTTAAAGTATTGATCAAAGATATAGTCAAAGATATAGTGTTTTAGACGAAAATATGTTTTATCTCGGTAAAACTTAAGTATTCGAAGGATTAAAGACTATCTTGTGGTTGGAAATTTAATTTTGCGTCAAAATAATTCCAGTTTTTTGTTTGAAAATGTACATTTACTTCTCAAAACTTGCAACATGGTTTTGAGGCTTCTTACCTTTTAATATAGAAAAATTAGTCCAATCAAAAAGATATTTAAATGTGACCACTATGTAGGTAAGATCTATCAATCAACGCAAACTTGGTGTAAAACGATGACCGCGTTCAAAAGTTATTCGTTCGTGAACAGAAATTTAAAAATCGCCCTAGGTCAACTTGTATAACCTTCTTGTTTCTCTGTAGTCGGTTAAAAAGTAACAAACACATGCAAAAATAAAAGTTTCTTCAGGTGGATCTTAAATAGGGGTTTTAACAATACACTGTACTATATCAAAATATTAAAATAAATTCAAATACGGGGTTTATAGCTGTGTTAAGTTGGATATTTAGTAGTTGATCTCGATTTTCTTTATAATTTAATTAATTATTCTTTTTTTCAGTTTCATTTAATTTAATTTCAAGAGCCTTTGCCGGTTAAGGCATCATCAGTTGTTTTTATAAACCGCTGATAATGCCTTAACCGGCGAAAGCGCTCTTGAAACATCTAAATGAAACTTTTTAAAACATGATTAGTTATTTGAATCATAAGAAGTTGTAATAAGAATTTAACGAAGAAAATTTCTTAATAATGTTTATAAATATACACAATATACACAAGAAATCTTCTTGTACATTAATTTTTAGTTTGTTTCAAATTGTAATGTATTTATGTTAGTTGCTATGTTTGAAAATTCGCGTTTAGGTTATTAGATATTTGGCGTAGCGTGATTTCATCGATGTACTGTTCTATACAAAATGTTTTGATCATGGGTGTTTTATTGTTTAAAACATATTTCTACAACGTAATGTAATTTTGTATAAACGTCGGATGAGTGTTGTTAAAACTAAAGCTCAACAACCGAAAAGATTTGTCCTTAAACGGTTTTTATCATAAAACTACTTATGTAGCTGAGACACATCCTTTATGTGAAGCCTAAGCTGGTCGGTTTGAATATCCTATATACTTATACATTTATTTTTCCCAAAGAAAGTAATTATTTTCTTCATTTCATTCATACTGTTCTGATGAATCGATATCAAGTGTACTGACCCTTGAAGGAAAACTATTCCAAACTCGAACATGATCAAGTTGTTTTATGCATTACAACCAAAAACGTACCAAAGAGTCACAAAACACCGCTAAAAAAAGGCAAAAGTTAAAAAGTCAGCGCGGCAATATGTAAACGAGAGGAAAGCTACAGGAAGTGTGGAGTGGTTTGTAGATCAAGAGCACGTGTGAAGGTAAGTGGGGCAGTAGAGCAAACAGGAGGCGCGGAAACCACCCACTCGTCCTTACCCATCCTGAGCGTAAATCTGACAATCAATACACACCGTCCCTGAGTGTACATGACCTGCGGCAGGTTCAAGGTTCTGTCCTCACACTAAGCACATGTCTCTACACACTTATGCAGGATTAGAGGAGCTGGTGAGGTGTTCATCCTTATCCATCCTGAGCGTAAATCTGACAATCAATACACACCGTCCTGAGTGTACATGACCTGCGGCAGGTTCAAGGTTCTGTCCTCACACTAAGCACATGTCTCTACACACTTATGCAGGATTAGAGGAGCTGGTGAGGTGTTCATCCTTATCCATCCTGAGCGTAAATATGACAATCAATACACACCGTCACTGAGTGTACATGACCTGCGGCAGGTTCAAGGTTCAATGAGCAGGAGTCGTTATTGGTTGGGTTTGTGGTTTTGGTTGTGACCGGTGGTATTTTTAATGGTTGGGGTAGTGATGTTTCTGTAGGTGGTAGTGGTTATGGTTGTGGTTTTGCTGAAGTCAGTGGTGGCTATTGCTCTGTTCGTTTTGGTGTTGGCGGTGTTGTAGTTGTTTGGGTGGTGGTAGTGGTTTTGGTTTTAGGTTAAAGTGGTGGTGTCGTGGTGTGGTGGGGTTAGTGGTGTCGCTGGTTGTCGTAGTTGGGTGGTGTTGGTCGGGTAGGTGGTGGTGGCGTGATGTTCTTTTATTCCCAGTGTTTATACCTTGGCCGTGACGACCACTGATCTAGAGGTAGAGCATATGCGTGGAAGGGAAGGGACTAGCGGAAGTTGTACCTCGTATTGCCTTGTTTTGCAGACCAGCGTTCAAATGTTGGAACAAATTGACATTGGCTTGCCTCTATATTCTTTACACCAACTCAAATTGTGACCCAATAAGAGGAAGTGGTATTTCCTCTTATGAAACTAGAGGCCGGGAGAATTATCAGTAGTAGGAAATGGTACCTTTCGCTGGCGTGGGGAGAAGCGGGGAGCAGCTTCGAGTAAAATATGGCTCAATAACGCAAATGTTCAACTTGTACCTACTTAATCATGCGAATCAAATTCATCATCATTGAATCGTCTAAAGGTAAAAAATCAGAGGTTCAGTCAACTAGTTAAAATTCTGGTAATGAAGCAAATTTATTATTCATAAATCCTTCGGATAGAATGGTAACTTGGCATAGCGCTTAAGTGGTTAACCTATTTGAACGTTGTTCAATGTATATGTTATAGTATGAATTATTAACTATAAGGACAAGATTTTGATCAATTGTGGTCGATTTTGCGTCCTATCAATAATAGCAAAATCGGTAGGAACAGTAGTTTCTACATTTTCAAAGTAGATCCAGAAAAACCACTGTCAACAATAATTTACAACACAATAATCTAATGAACTAAAAACAACAACAAACAAAACGTAGATTATAACAAGACAGCACTGAATCCAATTAATAAAAACAGATCCGGCTACGACTGCCGTCTGATATCACTGCCGGGAAACTTTAATAGGAGAAATACAACATGAGATAAGAGTACTAGTACAAGATAAGAAACAACTACAAAAGCTTATGAATGACATGGGAAGTAATAAAACATATGTTTAGTAAAAATGAACTTAAATTCAAATGTTAAATTGGTAAACAATTTTGATTTTGCGATACAATTAAAGTGAACTAGAACATATAAACCCTACAACCAGTGTAATAGTAAAAAATCAAATACTTTAAGACAATCAATACGAAAATGGGAGTGCCCCAGGGATCTGTACTTGGCCCTTTTTTGTTTGTGATCGCTGTAAACGATTTTTCATATAATGTTCCTTGTAAATCAATACTGTATGCAGATGACACTACTCTTATAAATAGTACGAAAAGCTTAGACAACCTAATACAATTGGAAAATCAGTCTCTTAAAAGTGAATTAGAGTGGTTTAAAACAAACTTTTTAATGGTTAATGCACAAAAAACTGAAAAAATTACATTTAGCTTAAACAGTCTAGTTATTAAAGAAAGTACACCAATTAAGTTACTAGGCATACATTTAGATAGTAAGCTTAACTGGAACCACCATGTAGACCAATTGTGTAGGAAGCTATCAAGAGTAGTTTACCTTCTTCGAAAATTAAGGAATTGTGTCTCTGTTGATGTCATGTTAACTGTATACAATGCTCTGTTCCAGTCACAATTAAGGTATGGTGTTGTTTTGTGGGGCAACAGTGGCAGTGCTCAAAGTGCATTTATTTTACAAAAAATGAATATTAAGATTTGATACTGTAACAAATTGAGATCGGTTATTTAGATAAGACACCAATAAGCTGCAAGAATCGACAGAAAATCCTATTTTGAATAATTTTTCCAAAGGTATATCATGGTTAACCTTGTCAAAAGCGTTCGAAAATGTGTATATATAACGTCCAATTTTCCCCCGTCATCTAGTTCAGATGAAATATTTAAGGACATTTCCAATAAATTGGTTGCAGAAGACCTTTTTGGCAAAAATCCATGCTGCTCAGGACAAATTCTAGACTTGATTGCATTGTAGATTAGTTTGTATATAAGACGCTCATAAATCTTAGCAAAAGAATTCAATAATGAAATGGGTCTATAACTTTCAATTTTATTCTTAACTCCAGATTTAAATATTGGAGTAACTCTAGCCTCCTTCCATTTATTAGGAAAAACGCACGATGACAGCGACAGATTAAATAGGTAACATAAAGGTTCCGCCAGAACATCACCACAACCTATTACAATATATGCTGGAATACCATCAGGACCTGAGGATTTCTTAGATTTCATTTCTTGTATTGTTTTACTTACATCGGTTGGACTGAAACATTTTATCTGGAAGTTATTATGGGATGAGGTATTGGGACAAAGTTGGTACGTGGAAGAAGAACTGTCATATACAGAAGCAAAGTAACCTGCAAATGCACTAGGTATTGTTTTACCAGTGTAAGTTTTACCCACACAAGTCATGTTCTTTGTTGTACCTAAATCAGAATCATTTTTAATTTTTTTTAGAATTTACATAGCTCCAAAAGCTATAAAAATTAGATTTAATATTATTTTCTATGTAAGTTATGTAGTTTTTATGTGCAGTTCTAATATTTTATTTTATTCTCTTTCTTAGCTGCTTGACCAGTTCATTATGGTGATTAGAGTATTTTCTTTTTTTGGCATACCTGTTTTTCAGTTTTAAATCTTTTATAATTTGAGAACTAAACCAAATTGGGTATTTACTTTTAAAAATATAGCTCTTTTGTGGTACACAATTATCGAGACAAGAAAAGAATTGGTTATAAAAATACTCCAAACCCTCATCTACGCAAGACAATGTATACATGTATTCCCAATTAATATCCCTTAAACTACGGTACAAATTTAAAAAGTATGCGCCTTTAAAAGCGTAATACTTTTTATTAATGCACAAACCCGAAGTAATACGAATAAATACAAAGGCATTTAATATAAATATTTATTGTTAGAAAGTGGTTGTGTCGTCATCTATTTTTCTACTAGTTTATCTAACACTTAACTTGTATTATTAAATATATTGGAATTTGCAACACTCTGTCCAGCTATTCACTTAAATTACGAACGATGTAGTGGTCATTAGTACATCTCCTAGTTATAAACCATTATCATCCACTTATCATCGATGTGCATGGTCATTATTCAGTTTCATTCAATTACGTCAATTCAATTACGTGTTGGGGTTTGTTCATACAGTAACATCAAGTTATATGAGACATGTTAAGGTTAAACTAGTTTCGTATAGGAATGTTTAAAGCTCATAATGCTTACTATTCATTCTTTAGCTGAGTGTTGCGAATCAGACCGGACTTTAGTATGCGCGTACCGTGCCAACACTACAATTGACCTGTACTTAAATTATAAATCCCTTGATCATTTAGAGTGGGACATAAAACTTTCAGCCAAAGTGACAAAGTGAGCTAAAATCAGATGTTGAATTAAATCTAAGTACGTCGAATTAAAGCGTGGATAACTGGATACTGCGTCGCTGGCGGCAAAGGGGCCGACAACTGACATTTACCTTTTCAATGCCACTCCTACGTTGTTTGTTACCAGCGTTTTGTTGACAGGCGTATTTATTTTTAAGGAAACAGTTCAATTCCTATTTGACAAAAAAGCTGATGAGTTTAATTAGTTATATCCCATACCATTGCAACGTAGACTTGTCTTTACCAATTTCCTAAATTTAACTAACCCTTGAAAAAAATATGTTAAGTAAAATTTGAGGATCGAAGTGTCTACTGTTATTTAGTTATAGTATAGGCATCTGCATCAGTGAACTTGTGAGCAAGACACCACCCTTTTCAATACTAGTCTAGTAAAACCGTCCAAATTCTAGAGTCAGGTGAAAATGTACTAAATACTCGTACCGTATATCAAATACCTATGTTCCCAATTTGCCTTTCTCGTTTCAGTTGAACGTAATCAAATATGTTTTCCATTGGCCCTCTGTTGCCTTTGCCAGTCAATTCTCTTTTCTATAAAAGTTCCGAAATATTTTGTATGAAGTGTCCGCAATAAATACACATCGAAACCGTAAGTTAGTAAACATTGGAAGTACCTGTATGTTGTATAGCTTGAATTGAGATTAAATCAGGCTCACTGGCAGCTAACCACTAAAGCGCCGCTGTCATGAGTAAAACGAATTTCTTTTGCAATTTGTTTGCTAATTGTAACCGTAGTTCGCTCAAACCCTCGCTTGGGTCTTTGGTTTCAGCTTTTCATGGCTGTAACAGGCTGTAAGCGGACCTAAGGAGTTTCAAATTTCTAGGGAAAAAACGTTATATTCCAAGCAATAAAAAGCTAAAAATAATCAAAATCTATCAATCGTATCAATAGTAAATCTAAAACAAAAATCGCCCAAATTCAACTTGTATAACCTCCTCGTTTCACTGAAGTTTCAAAATACGGCTTACTCCTCGTCCAATCCAATGACCGCTTTTGTGACAAAGTCGACCAAGGCAACAGTCGTGTTTCTTCCTTTTACGAATCCGTATTGTTCTTTACAAAGTAATTTTTTTTTGAACAGAAAGTTTAATAATCTATTTGCAAATACATATTCATAAATTTTAGAAATTGTTGATATATTCGAAACTGGACGCCAATTCTCCGGTGAGTTAGAGGCTCCATCTTTAAATATAGGGCGAACAATAGTTTGCTTTAATTCGCTTGATGGGAATAGACCCTGCGACAACGATGTATTGATAGCATCGGCTAATGGTGCATTAATGTAGCTAGCACAGTGCCGGATCGTTTTGTGACTTAGCCCGTCATAACCGGCTGAGTTTGAATTCTTCAGTTTCATTATAATGCTACACTTCATGAGAATCGGAAGGACACAAAGATAGGTCAAACTATGTCAGAATGAGACTGTAGAATTGGCTCTGTTATCAGTGAATGCTTCTGTTCACCGATGTTTACAAAATACTGATTGAAAGTGTCATGGCTCGGCATGTCGGCAGCTAACAAAACTGGTTTCTTTTTCCTGTCCTTATCTATTATCCTCCACGCGTCCCTTGCCAGATTATCAGTCGTAATTAGTT
The DNA here is from genome assembly GCA_018831715.1 of Matsumurasca onukii. Taxonomy (NCBI): domain Eukaryota; kingdom Metazoa; phylum Arthropoda; class Insecta; order Hemiptera; family Cicadellidae; genus Matsumurasca; species Matsumurasca onukii. Next base: position 25,703,530 of record CM032064.1, read on the forward strand.
GCTTACTTAGGTCCGACGCTTTTGCATTTGTTATAAGCTTACCATAAATTTGCTTGTACTTTTTGTAGGACTGTATTGTAAAATATTGTTGAATTATTCGTTTTCCTTTTAAAATCAAGATCTTTAAGTTTCTTTGAGGATATAATGATTCCCTTGTCCATTTGGATATACCGGTGTCACAAAGTCCTGACGGATTATAAAATGTTATAAAATGAAAACTAATGATGTCAGATATTTGCACTTTTATTTACATGATAGAGTGACGAATAAACTTTTATTTACATATAAAACAATCAGCGGTCCTCCACGTGCGCCTCTTTGTGGCCCGAAGAGATCAATGCGATATTCTAAGTTCTCCAACTAGTGTTCGATAAATGTCTCTTGTTACTGTCGACATTGCTTCAGTGAATATTGCATTAAGAAAGCATGACTGGAATAGAAGCATACACAATATCTTTTATGTAGCCCCAAAAGAAAAAGTCCAAGGGTGTGATGTCAGGTGAGCGGGGAGGCCAGGATGTCGGTCCACTACGGCCAATCCAACGGTCGTCTAGATAGTCTCTAACTTGTGTCGACCAATGCGGTGGCGCCCCGCCTTGTTGAAAAACTACCCAAAACTACTTTTGATGGTATTAGTGGCAGGTGGATCTCTTCTAAATCGTCTTCTGAAAGTCTTTGAACTGCTATTGGAGAGTTGGATTCATGAAACCAAAAAACACGTTGAACTTTTTCTTGTTTTGCTGTCATTTTGAATATTTGACAATGAATCAGTAATTGTTGTTTAATTAACAAATGGATTAGAATACAAATGCTACCAATCTATGTAAGTAAAACTTCAAGAAATCAGCTGTTTAATGATGTATAAAACATCTACTATTACCAGTAGAAACCCGTAGTAATTTACTTTTTTATCCGTCAAGGACTTTATGGACACCCGGTATTTTCTTCTTTTTTTTATAGGACAGGCTAGTGAAAAGCTGTACTGTAGTGTATTAAAAAATAGTTTAAGTTTCTTTTCAACGCTAGAGGCTGCACTAATTTCATCCCTGTTTTCTCTAGATAACATGAAGTTTAAAGTATCTAAGTTAACTGCTAAGTTTAACACTCAAATTTCAAAAATAAAAAGCCTTACAATTTTGAGCCAAGTTTAAAAACTCCACAGTACTGTATATATATGAAGTACCATAACAAATTTTCAATTTGAACGCTGTTGAGAAATGGTGATCAATACTCAAAAATCTAAATTCATACGTCGGTTTAAATGAAAATGAAGACATTACCCTCCTACTTGAAAACCATGCTTTAAGTTGTATGTTTTACGAGTTCCGAATGGCGAAACTGTTCAGGTGAAACCGTAACCCTGTGTACTTTATAGCATTCATCGCAGGTATTCCTCGCAGACTATTCTTTTAGAAACTCAGCCGTCACAATTGTACGCGTATTTGCCATTACCTGCTTATAAACTCTATCGCCTATCATCTGGGCTAGGTTGCAGGCTCCCAATCAGTTTCCAATCTTCTCCTGCAAACTCGATCAGGGACTCTCTTTGTTCCCTTCTGGCTTCTACTGTGTAAAGTGGTAACGGTATGAACCTGCCTGAAAGTATACCGTAAAGAAGGAGGCAGTGGTCTATTACCAAATTCCTTTGGAACAAATGAGTTCCTTTGGAAAAGCTATTCATCCCGTCAGCATGGTAAGAACCAGGCCTGGGACCATCAAAGAAGCACCGATCCTGACCCCTAGAACACGTCTTGAGTATTTTATTAAAACGTTACATACAATTGGTAGGATAATATATAAAACAAAGTTGTTGTTCGACTTAAATAGAACACAAAAATACTTTAAGTTCCTATAGATTACAGGGTATGGTTTTGATGTTTACTGGACAAATTGGAAGTAGACGATATACCATTGGAAAGAAAAATCATATTTACCGGTTTAGCAGTAAACTGTGGTGTTGGCATGCTGAAGAAGGCGCTGGATTACCAAAGTTGTGGTTTCCACCACTTTGTAACAATGGCCGCATTATGCAAAAAAGATGTTACTAATGGCTGCCTGGGACTGGATTGGCGCGGAGGTCTGAATGATGGTCCGAATCCAATTCCAGGCAGTCATTAATAACATCATTTTACTAATGCGGCCATTTGTTTTAAAATTCAATTATTACTAGTGAATAGTGTGGTTACTAAGAGGATTTTCATTAAACCTGGCAATAAAAAGTGGTTGAACACTAATAAAATATTGATTAGTGTGATAATCCAGCACTTAACAAGCTTTATTGTCTTCAAATTCAAGCATTACACAACACCTACAACAGTTGACTTAAAAACAGCAAATACGTACCCAAACCAGTGTAAATAAAACTTTTTGAGTTTTTTCTTTCCAATGGTACCAATTAAAATTGTCTAAGAGCAATTTTACCCAGTACAATTTATAATCAAAATCATTTGTAATAACCCTGTATTTCGGCATAGCCTTTGTCAACTGTAAAAATTAAAATTAATTTTAGGTTCTATTTAAGTTGAACGACAACTTTATTTATACATATATTATTCATATATATGTTATATATATATATAACATTTTATAACAGTTTTAACAGTTTTAAACACGTGATTTGTTCCTGAAGAGCTTTGTAAAATGTTGAATGCTTCTTTGAAAATATTATTGAATTTGTCTAGACCAGGGTGGTATTGGGTTATCAGTTTATGCATCCATCGGGTTGACTGCTTCTTTTTTTAAGTATTTTATTTTGTTACTGAAGCTTTAGGGATTATCCTTTGTCATGTAAAGCAGCTGTAATGGCTTTAGTGTAATCTTCTTGTATATACAGTGTGGCCCATAGGTCAGTTGACAGGCATGCATTTCATGGAATGCATGTCGGTCAACTGACTTATGGGCCACCCTGTATATCGTCGTGTTCATATTGATATATGTGTATCCTGTTTAGAGATCGCATTGTACTCGTATGTACGGTTTTCATGAAATTTTGTGCAAATGTTTCTTTTGCAAATATCTCGGTCTCATTCGTTAACCAGCAAACTCGGATGACCGAAAGCTCCCTTTTTGGAAGGAGGATTTTTCACCAAAAAGATGGTTTTGTGAACTGAAAACAGTACATTTCACCCGACTTTGATGAAATATGAAATAGCTTGTATTTTGTACTAACTATCAGTATCCAAAAAATTATAATCATCTATCATGTCGTTTCAAAATGGCTAGAGAAAGGTGAACTTTCGCTATACATTTGGAATGAGTAGTCTGACTTTAAAGAAATTTGAAATTCCAATACTCATAATAATAAAGCATGCAAAGCTAAGGAAGAAGGCCGACTCTGCTTGTAACGTCCGTGGTTAAGGAGTACGAAAGGCTGGGACCCAGTCCGAAGCGATGCTGTGAATGGAGCGAACACTCTCGTATAACCCGTAATAATAAAGGATGCAAAGCTAAGGAAGAAGGCCGACTCTGCTTGTAACGTCCGTGGTTAAGGAGTACGAAAGGCTGGGACCCAGTCCGAAGCGATGCTGTGAATGGAGCGAACACTCTCGTATAACCCGTAATAATAAAGGATGCAAAGCTAAGGAAGAAGGCCGACTCTGCTTGTAACGTCCGTGGTTAAGGAGTACGAAAGGCTGGGACCCAGTCCGAAGCGATGCTGTGAATGGAGCGAACACTCTCGTATAACCCGTAATAATAAAGGATGCAAATAAGGAAGAAGGCCGACTGCTTGTAACGTCCGTGGTTAAGAGTAACGAAAGGCTGGGACCTAAGTCCGAAGCGATGCTGTGAATGGAGCGAACACTCTCGTATAACCCGTAATAATAAAGGATGCAAAGCTAAGGAAGAAGGCCGACTCTGCTTGTAACGTCCGTGGTTAAGGAGTACGAAAGGCTGGGACCCGTCCAGCGATGCTGTGAATGGAGCGAACACCTCGTATAACCCGTAATAATAAAGGATGCAAAGCTAAGGAAGAAGGCCGACTCTGCTTGTAACGTCCGTGGTTAAGGAGTACGAAAGGCTGGGACCCAAGTCCGAAGCGATGCTGAATGGAGCGAACACTCTCGTATAACCCGTATAATAAAGGATGCAAAGCTAAGGAAGAAGCGTCGACTTTGTAACGTCCGTGGTTAAGGAGTACGAAAGGCTGGGACCCAAGTCGAAGCGATGCTGTGAAGGAGCGAACACTCGTATAACCCGTAATAATAAAGGATGCAAAGCTAAGGAAGAAGGCCGACTCTGCTTGTAACGTCCGTGGTTAAGGAGTACGAAAGGCTGGGACCCAAGTCCGAAGCGATGCTGTGAATGGAGCGAACACTCGTATAACCCGTAATAAAAGGATGCAAAGCTAAGGAAGAAGGCCGACTCTGTAACGTCCGTGGTTAAGGAGTACGAAAGGCTGGGACCCAAGTCCGAAGCGATGCTGTGAATGGAGCGAACACTCTCGTATAACCCGTAATAATAAAGGATGCAAATCTGACGCCGAAGGTCGAAGCCGATTTCCAATACTTGCGTACTCTAAGTTTCGACAGGTTTTGTGATTGTGGGCTTAACTTAAACAAATATTTTATTCAACGATGGTGACCAAATTGTTGAAGGTTCAATCCCACATTAAGTGTAGTTTGCAAGAAAAATAAATCCATGAGTTAAAGTGGGTTTGTTCTTTGTCAATTGTCTTATAGTCCAGCCATATATTAACGATTAATTATGTTATAATCTACCTCTATCCCCTTTAACATATGGAATTCCAAATTAGGGTTCGTGGTTCGACGAGAATAAGTAATCTGTTTGTGCTTCAAAAGAAAATAACGAAGTAATTTTTGAATTGACACCTATAGGCATGTAAACGCAGTTTAAAGAACAATCAGATTTTGACCCTACCATCAAAGAAAATGTACAATTATATTGGCCCTGTTACCATCAGTAAATGTTTTAGAGACATTACTATCCGACACAAGAAATCCTCAACTTTTATCCTTAGAAAGAAACCTAAACAGTTACAACATACTTAACCTTGACGCGGTCTATACCGGAATTCTTAGTTAGTATTCAATGCTCACCCCAAGAAACCTTCTTCTGGCTGCCAAAGACAGTACAGTATTAATATAACAATAGTAAGTTATCCAAGTCATGCTTTGAAGACAGCTCGTCCAGTTTAGGCTGAATTAAAGTACTGTATAATAATATTAATTTCAATAATTAATCACTTATTTCCAGATAGTTCTATTTTGTGAAACGTTATTGATCGGGTTGATATTATACCTAAGAGTTCCTACCAAATAAAATTGCACAGTTCGGATATACTTAAGCTCGATTCAAGTAAATACGATTTTATTTATATTCAAGCGGATTCCATCTTCTTTGCAGCCGTAATTGGTTTAAGCTGTTGATCTAGCAGGGAGCGAGTAGTCGAGTATTGTTGGCGAAAAAGAAACTTATCACTTATAGCTCCGATCCAGCGCTGATACGCTGGATTTAGTCGCTTATCGTCTTCTTTGACAGCTGTTGAATAAGTTAAGTATTTCTTAACCTGTCTGCTCTTGTCGTCATATTATCCCATTATCCCGATCTGCCTCGGATCATGATGTGTTTGTGTGTGTTTATTGTGGCTCGAATACACTTTGTCAAAAGCACATATCAGTGTGTGTCAGTGTGTATCGGTACTTATGTTGTTTGCTTCTTGTGCGCAGTGTCGCGCACGCCCCTCGAGCTCCGGTGTCGTCAGCTCCCGCGGCACTCCGAGAGTTCCTCTGCGGCCGTGTGCTAGTAGAGAAGCCTCTAGTGTTCGTGTCGTGTTCTTTCGTTATCTATTGAGCGTTAACTTGACGGAAACAAACTAGTAGTTGTGCGTTATCTGCTCAAACACTGCAGAGACTCGTGCTCACTATGGGCTGGCCAGGGATGCATCGTTGCCGTTACTGCGGGAGTCGTTGGTGCTCTTACCCGAGAGTGACATGTCCCATGCGTAGGTGTCAACTCAATGTCAATCTATTAGTCAAAGTTTGAAATGCAAATTACAATCTCATTTAGTTTTCTTTTTACTTTCAATCCAATTTAATCTTTTTTCACATCTTTTTATTTAAGTTTTAAAGATTTGTTCATAATGTTGTATGATTTCTGGATTTGTTGGCATTTATTTTTGGCATTTCTTTTTGATTGGGTGGTACAAATGAAGTGCTCTTAGTTTCGTCTAGTTTTATTTTCAAAAGTTTTTACTCAGCTGCAAGCGTTTTGATTTTATTTACATGCTTTAAAGTTATAAATCATATAGCCTGGAACAGTTCAGTCCTTTGAAAGGTCCATTGTGGGATTTATTCTCAGCACACTTCACGTTCTAGCTTTTTGTAGCCCATTTCTAGCTTAGTCGTAGCCTAAATATTATATACCTCCGTTATTTTTTTAATGTTATAGCCTAATTATTATATTAGAAACATAAAACACTTTTCAACAATGAATATTTACACAAGCCACGTGAAAAAATCGTATGTTGTACGCATCTGGTTATCTTGACTTTAAAATTAAAATTAGTTGATGCTAAAATTATGTTTCTGTAGTTTAAATCTGTAGTACGTTTTGTCTCTTCAGGGTCAGATTTTTCTAAGTATACAGTAGGCCTACTGCTCTCTTCCAATGTCTTAACATTATGTTCCATGGCATGGGCTAATAGAGGTCATTGTTGGGTTTTGAAACGTCAAACCAATGGTTTGTGATACTGAATCTGAGGGAGGTTGTTACATAATTAAGGGGGCTTTGATATATATATATATTTTATCTATATATTTTATACCCTTTTATATATATATAAGAGAGTCAAAGAAACCTTATATTTCGACGGTTATCGTTAATAAAGGAACAAATTAAAGGAATTGAAAAAGACAATTGGTATAAAATATATGTACAAAACTAAAATATGAAACAATAATACATATTTACAAAAATGTTTTAAATTAAAATTTAAGACAGTTGATTGAAAGTTATGTTTAGAGAGTAAAAAAATAGTTTGACAGTGGAATATACTGGTTATGTATCATAACAAATTTAAATTAATATGTTCATTATAAATTTAGTGAAAATAAGACAAAATACAAGATTAAAATTAATACAATAGCAGAAAAATATAAAGAAAACAAAAGCAAAAGAGCAGATTATTTTATACCACCCAATCTATTACGAAAAACAAGAATACAATGGACGTTAACTAAATCACCGTTTGTTTAAGCCGTATGGAAAATCTTAGATTTTAAAAACCAATTGGTGGGTTTGTTCTAGATGTTCTAGCTTTAGCTTATTAAATTCATCTGGTACTTGCAATTCTGAAGTGAAAAAAACATGGGTTCAAAAATCTTGTTGGTGAACAAGGGCATGCTGTGAGACAGGTTTTCAGGATGCATTGGCAATAAGACCGGTGATTATTGATGCGCATATGTAAAGGTGTTGTAGTAAGCCCAACATAGTCCCAGGACAGTTGTTACAAGACAGTTTATAACGAAAACCCTGGTGGTCTTGTAGGAATAAATCTTTGTGACAGGTGAAGATTCTAAAATTTCGAAAGCTGTCTTTATGATCTAATAGTTTTGTACAAGCCAGGGTAATACTTAGTTATAAATCTAGCTTCATCTTTAGGTTGAATTTTCTTATTTTGTGCTTGGGTTTCAAAGACCTGGTTTGTTACAAGTTTATGGAAGTTTTTCTACTAAATGTTTATCCTAGTTACTTACCTAGCTTATCCAAATACTAATGATAGTCTTGATTCATTTGAACACAGCTGTTTAGCTTTACTGAAAGACTTTTAACTGACTTTTATTGTGTATAGGATGAAACTGTCGGGTCGTAGGTAATCCATTTTGTTTGCAGCTTCTAATATGTATTTTTAGTCCTTAACTGTTTGATTTTTGAAACACATCAACATCTAAAACGTTAATTCTTGAAATCGTCCACGTAAACTTAAGTGTTGAAATGGTTTAAGTTTATTGGCAAAACTATTTATATTTCTCCATGTTCCCAAACCATAAAAAATATCATCAATGAATCTCATCCAAACAAGAGGTTTGATTGTCTGAGAACTCAAAACTTGTCTCCAAGCTGCCCATAAATAAATTAGCAAAACACAGGTGCCACAGTACCCATGGCTGTACCTAGTTTGGAACATAATGTTGATCTTAAACCTAACAGTTCTGCGTTAAACTATACGTATTAGTTTACAATAAACGTAGTACTAGGAGTAGTAGCAGGAGGTAGTAGCCAAAAACCCAGTTTTAAAAATGCTCAGTTTTAGGGTGCTTTTATCGAATCGGGCAACCTATTGAAAAGTTGAACTCTTACCCTGAGAAGGCAAACATTTTTGAAGTTCTCCCTGTGTCTCCCCAGTTCGGTAATTTCGGCCTCTTGTATCATAAGAATGAATATCACCAGACACTTTCTGTTACCAAATATATGTTTCAAAATAGGAAAAATTATACATTTAACATTTCATTTAAATTTATACATTTTTATTACTACAGACGTAGCCGAATAATGTCTACAAATTATCATACTGTCTGTAAACACCTTTAAGTTTCAACTAAAAATAGGAACAGTTCACTAAACCCAAAGATACTATGGTAAAGTTATCGCAAAGATGCCACATTCTCGAGGCTGAGTAACACCATAGTTGGTGGCAGCTCAAGCACAGTTATGCTGCCGTCCTCATTGTATTATTTCTCCCCTGCTAGGCCCCATTGCCTGAGTCTGTCGACGTCAATGAATCCTAATGTGACCAAATCAAGGGATTTTCAGAGAATGAACAAACTTGCGTCTGCTTCAGGGACTCTGTTTAAAACTCTTAATATTCAAATTTAAAATAAAAATTGGAATTATACTTTATCGAGAAGCAATATTTTTAAATTGTATTTACCTAAAAGTCATTACAAAATCTAGATCTTCTTACAAAAACTTAAACTACTGGTAAAACAATTCAAATTCTATAACTATGTACATCGTAATTTATTATTTGAATATTAAAACCCTCAGCTACAGAGTACCAAGCGTGTCCTAGAAGAAATTTGATTTAAAAATAATTTAAATTTTTGGTTATAGCATATATAAGCAAAAAAGAAGTGAACAGAATAGTATCTTTTTAACATTTTTAATTACAAGACCGGTTTTGGACTGAGCCCATCTCCGGTGATGTACAAACATTGCCTAACCTAATTTGCAAAATAACAATTACAAAACAAACAGAAGATATATAGATGGTTTCAAATAAATAAAATAGAAGTCTTATCATGAGTTTAGAAGGTTGTTCTTATTTTTGTTATATATTCGAATATCAGATTCATAATTGCTGTGTGTGTAGTGTTTAATATATTTATTGGGTCCGATTTTTATGTGTGTAAATGTGGAAATCTCTCCTTGCAATTTTAAGGTGCGTCTCTTTTGTCGAAATCTAAAATTGACATATTATTTTCAATGCTCGTTTAGGAATGGTTACTTCTAAAAAGATGTTCGGAAAATGATTTCATAGAAGTTGTATTATTAGATTTCAAGGCTTCTATATGTTCTATGAACCTTGACTTAAACGTGCGAACAGCCTGCCGTCTCCATGAATGAACATACGATTTTATAAACGACAGATCTGTTAAATTTGTCTTGTTGAGTTTTGATTTGTAGAAATCATTTTATTTATGGTCTTAAAGGCGTTATTTTTGTCCGAAGTTCAATTTGAAGTTGAATTGTAGGCTTTCTCGTCACTTTACTGAGTTTTGTTGTAAGATACATTTTCTATCATCTAAATGTGGAATGAGGTTTGAATCTCTTTTTAGACAGCGTCCTTTTATAATGTTATCCCATACTTGATGGTAGTTTGCAACCGGCTGCTCGCACCAGTTATCAACTACAAAAGTAAATGTTCATACCATGGCTGCTATGTTTGTGTATTGTATCCGTTTCTTGCAATTGTTTTCATAGTCCTTTCTTTTTTCTAAAATATTTTATCCATTGGTATAGTAGTCAATCTATTAATTATTGAATGAAATGGCCATCTTTGCGACCAGGGATGGTTGGAACTTTTAGGTATAACGATTTCAGATTTAGTTTGTTTTCTGTTGATTCTAAATTTGTGTTTAATTGATTTAAAATAGTTAATCCAAAAGGTTTATTTAATTTTCTCCTGGTATTCTTTGTGAACTCTGTTACCTGAAATGGTATTAAGGAAATTCAAAAGATCATTCTTTTCACTTCCAGAAAACAAACATATCACATCATCTACATACTCTGTACCAATATAATATTTTATTTCTGTAAGGGTTTGTATTGTTCAAGTATATTTACTTAAGTTATGCATGAACACATTTGCAAGTAGTTCTGATAATGTGACCCCATTTCTAACCCTTCTGTATGTAAACCCATCATTGAATTTAAAACAATTTTGATTTCACTATGTTTTTGTTAATCTTAATATGTCCATGCTATTCTTTTCTTATCTAAGTTTATATTTTCGAAAAATCCTCTTCAGGACTCCAAAGTTTCAACCGTGGTATTTGATATACGTATGCTACCAAATTGAACTTGTATCTATAACAAATATATACCTGCAGACAAAGGGACATCAACTTGCTTAATATGAAGGATTATGTTGCCGAAATCAACAAACAGCTGAGCAACAAGAGTTTTACCAAGAGATTAATCGTGACCCAACCGATTAATCGTGACCCGAGTTTTCAGAAGAAAATTAAAACCTTTTGAAAACTCAGCCTCAAGAAAGTTTAAGTCAAGAAACAATCAATTTGCTAACCCTGAAAAGCCACGAACACCTGTATTTTACGTTCTCCCAAGATACACAAGCCAGATCGCCCACCCCAAGGAAGACCGATAGTGTCAGGATATGGATCACCAACGGGAGATTCCATGATGTTGATGAACAACTTTCAACCCTACATGTTAAAAGCTTACTATCTTAGGTAAAAGAACACTTGATCATTTCCTCGAAAGACTTCAAAATGTGAAATCAACGGGCCTCGCCTCGAAAATCGCCTCTAGTCACGATTGATGCCCAATCTTATACACTAATATTCCACACGACTTAGATTGAAGCAGCCAAGACCTGACCAGAGACCCCCATACTCCTAGTACTACGTTTATTGTAAGCCTAATACGTATGGTTTTAACATGAATAACTTTAGGTTCAAAGATCAAAATTACATTCAAACTAGTGGTACAGCCAGGTACCAGGATGGCACCCGCAAATTTTCATGGGCAACTTAGAAGATAAATTTTGAGTTCACACTCAAACCTCTTGTTTGATGAGATTTTTGTCGACGACATTTTTATGATAAGGCATCATGGCGAAACACTTTTAACTGATTTCAGATAGTTTAAATGTCTTTTCAACACTAAAATTTACTTGGCAAATTTCTAAGGAAATAATAACGTTTTAGATGTTGATATTTTTAATAACCGGAGAGTTAAAAACTAAAAATACATATAAAGGATACAAACAAAATGGATTACTATATTACGACAGTTGCCATCCCATACACAACAAAAGTCAGCTTCCAAAAGTCAGCTCTCAAATAAAAAATTTACAATCTGATAAGTTAGAACTAGATTTTGGCATTCTCAAGGTTCAGTTTTAGGGCCACCTCTTTTAATATATACAAATAGCTTGGACGGCAAATTTTCCATATTTAAATATTACTATGTTTGCCGACGATATAGCTTTAGTTTTCAAAGAACAATCCATAGAACAATTAGAAATTAATAGCTATATGCAACTAACGGAATTATACCAATACTTAAACTGCAATAACTTACACGTAACCTGCTAAGACCAAAACTATAAGACTCTCTAAAAAGTTCGACCAATATTTTGATCCCTTAATCTTGATGAATGAATACGAGCTACCCTTGGAAACAAATTGTAAATACTTAGGTTGGCCTGACAGAAATTTTCATGGGCCCTTACATAGATACACTTTGTTCAAAAGTGTCATCTCATATTCTTATTAAGTAAATATTCTAAATACCAAGATTTCTTTCTTTACTAATTTATACGTCTTTAATTGAATTAAGACTAAGATACGGAATCGTCCCATGGGGATCTGCATCTCGTACTGAGTTTTACGAATATTTCGCCTGCAAAGAGAGCAGTTAGAATTATGGCAGGTATTTAGACGAACCTGTATGTAAACCATGTTTCGAACATTCCAAATTTTGACTCTTCTTCATTGTACATTTATGAACTCCTTATGTGTATTACAAATTTAAATATGACTCCCCATCCAAACCGGAAAGGAAGTTCACCATGTTATAATACAAGAGCCCGAGAACAGCACACAGCAGACCTGCATAGACTACAACTTACCGCCGCGCTACCCCAAAAACCTAGGACCAAAATTCAATAAATTACCAAGAAATATTAAATTTGAAAATAGGGCCAAACAAATTCAAAATTTTAATTAAAGAATTTCTTTAGAAAGACGTGTTAATTGTTGATGAGTTTTTTGTCACAAGAGTAAACATTGTAGATAACGTACAATAATATATTATTTATAAAAGAAGAACTTTTAGGAAAGAATTTGTGTTATATTATGTTTTTAGTTGAACTGTTTTATTTAGCTGTGCCACAATGTCAAACAAAATATGTAAAATTATAGGGTAAGTTATCTGTAATACAATTATTGTAAATTGTCATTCTATAGAATAAATAATTTGAATGAAGTCTTTCAGTAAAAGCAACAACTGTGTTCGGATACATCAGTACCACCATGATAATGTATTTAGATGTTAGGTAATGCATTTTGTAAATACATTATCATTATAATTATTTCTACAATGATATGCAACATCATAAAATCTTTACTATTTGACGTTTTTAACCTATTCATTATTAAACAAATTCAATGTTTACATCGACTTTGAGGTTAAAAATTTTCAAAACATGGTTTTACTGACATACCGTTAAAAAAGGTCGTAATTCTGAGAAAATACGTAAACACCTATATTCCTAATCGAATTGAGAATTTGATACAGGGCGTCCCAAAAAGTCCGGATTCACGTTTATAGTTTCTAGTTAGGTAACGGGACAAATATATCAAAATTATTTATTCGTCAAAATGCCGAGAATTGTCTTTTGTTTAAAATGATGTACATATGACCAACATTTGCATTTAGTAAAAATCTCGAGTCTTGGGCCCCATGAGTTTCAGTACTTACACAACTCTGTTTACTGAGAATCTTAAAAATATTTTTTTGTAATCTCTGTGTACGATTCCTATAGAGAAAGTTTGTTCAATTTTTCTAGCTCTAAAATCACCCTGTAATCCGTTTAGGACACTTTATCGTACAACTGGTATAATTACTATCTACACCTCTCAATTATTCTTGCTCTAAATTATAATAATACATTCGAACAGCTGCCTATATTGTAACAGGTAAAACATTTTGTAAATATTATTATTATTTCAGTTTTGTACATATTTATACACCATTTTTCTTTTCTTGTTAATTAACTTGTTTTATACCTTTTTGAAAATGACTTGTGTCGAAATATAAGGAGTCTTGTACAGTATTTTTCTTGAAGTGTTTTTTTTGCCTCAATCACAAAATTAGTATAAAAAACCAACTCATTTAATATCTTCATTATAAATCTGTCATGCTTATCATGCAAAAATCAATAATTTCGAATCCAAGGATAGTCGAAATTATGCAGTGAAAGATTCTGGGTATCTAGAAGAATATATTTAAATCCACTACAGCTGGTGCTTTTACGTGATCAAATTTTAAACTTATTAATAAGCAAGATTAACACTGTATATTAAAAAGAACAACTCAAACAAAAAAACAATTGATGAAGACACAGGACTCACAAAATCAATAATACCGGTGTTTCTAAAAAACCTGATTTAAAAGTTTCATTTGTTTACAGTTTATTAAAATAATAGTTATTAAACATATTTTATTAAAGAGAATCTTGCCTTTGTTGATACCTAATAAAGTTGCCATATGAGACCATTTGTTGCTCCACAGTCTAAACGATAATTAGTTTCTTCCCAGGTATTCAACAGCATGGTCAGGCGTAACGGATGATACAGCTTCACCAACTCCTCACCCATGCTCAATGTCGCGGATCTTCAGAATACACAATGTTTGGAATGTCCCGCAAAAGAAAAAAAAATCTAGTGGAGTCAGATATGGGCTCCTTGGTGCCATCAATTGGCCCACGCTCCACCATTTCACCCAGCTAGGAAAACGCAGTTCAATGCATCACGAACACGGTTGCTGTAGTAGGTGGCGCGCCGTCTTGTTGGAAGAAAATTGGTCCCTTTGTCTCTTATGTCATCTATTTGTGCGAAACTATAGTCAGTAATGTCACAATAAATATCCCCATTAACTGTTTTCTCAGCAAAATTAAAGGTCCAACGTCTGATAAGCGGAATACCAAGAAACTAATTATCATTTAGACGGCTAGGGCAAATGGTGCCTGGTATAGAACTCTTATTAGGTATCAAATAAAACCGAGACAGATTCTTTAATAATATATATGTTTAATAACTATTTTAACTATAATGTAAACCAATAAAGTTTTTAAATCAAGGAGTTCTTTAGAAACACCCGGTATTTTCAGTAGCATTCATAATTTTACAAAGTCTTCAGCAAAACCAATGAAACTTTCTAAACTAGTTCCCCGTATAGTCTACAAACGCCCACCTACATTAAAAGATAAAATTTCAAAATCTAAACTGCCGACTGAAAATTTTCAAATTCAAAATGACAGTCTACTTGGGAACCTACCCGTGCAATAAACCTAGATGTATGGTGTAGGGCAGATGGACACGAACCAATACGCCAATAGAATACAAATAAAAATTCAAAATCCAAGGAAATTTGACTTGTGAATTTCGAACGTGATGTATACCAAATCCAATCAGTTGCGAAATAGCCCAAAGGTTAACATAGGATCTACTACTAACACTCAAGAGTAAGGATGACCGGCCACCGTTTGATTTTAAACACACACAGACAGTACGAAACCTTTAGTACACATGGTCTGGAACATCAAGACACTTTTGAAAATTTATATAAGGTCAAACTAATTCGTCAAACAAAGCAAAATTCAAGTGTGTCCATTTAACAAGTTTGAACAATCCTATCAAGTCATTTCTAAATCAAAATTTCTGATGGCCTAAATCTTAGGTAGTTTATACGTTCACATTATTTTTATATTTTATTATTAATTTTGTACCTCTACAAGACTTTCAGCAGACTTCTTCAACTTTTATTTTACATCTGTTTATATTGTTACTGTGTATGTTTTGTTAACTGTTTGATTGTTTTTATTTACAGTTGAAAATGACATTGCCGAAATATACTGAGCATTTTAAAGTTTTTGTTTTAATATATAAACTCGAACGACAGTTTTAATATATACCGCAAATCCAATGATAAGCAAAGTTTCCTAAACGGATTACATGAGTACAGCAATTATTAGAGCTAGAAAGATGAAAAACTTTTCTCTGGAAATCGTACACGGAGATTTCAGGAAAATATTTTTAAGATTCTCAGTATACAGAGTGTGTCGATACTGAAAACTCACGGGGCCAAACTGAGAGATTTTTAAATGTGGTTATATTTGTACATCATTTTAAACAGAAGACAATTCTCGACATATATTGACAAAAATGGCTATCTTTATATTGTCTAAGCTATAAACATAAATCGCGTGTTGGTTTATGGGACGCCCCAGGTAAAATTAATAATTCAGGACGCCCTGTAGTCAAATTATCAATTCAATTAGAAATATGGCTTTTCAACGGTATGTCAAACCATGTTTGAAAAATCTTTAACCCCAAAATCGATGTAAACATTGAATTTGTTTAATTTAAAACATCAAATAGTAAGGTATACAATGTTGCATATCATTGTGAAGATAATTTTAATATTAACATTATTTTGTATCTTTATTTGTTTAAGGGCTATAACAAAACAACCAATTATAACCTAGATTTTGCCTGTATTTTAGTAGTTTATACGGTCGTTTGACCTGCTTGGTATCAAAATTAACAGCAAAATTCTAAATAAGTTGTTTTTCTAAAAAAGTTCAAAAGATGATAAAAAACAAACCGAAATAAAAAATATAACAATTAATAGTAGCTTTACAAAAAATAATGAGGAACCCGGTTGTCATGGTTATGTTATTGCGCACTTTATCTCCTGTGTTATAACAGTTGACAATTTATTCAGTTGTTGTATTGTTAGAGTGACATTGTTACGTGACAATTGCAATGAATACCTATGGTTTTAGCGATGTAAAACAATTAATATTCATCAATGAGACCATGAGTATTCATTGCAATTGGCACGTAACAATGTAAACAAATTTTAATTACAACAATACAACAGCCTAAGAAATTACTCCCAATCAACCATTTTGAAAACTGGGGCAATGTCAGTATGCATTAAAAGATACTTTTGATAACTTTAATAATTTATAAAGACGTAACTGATTAAAAAAGTTATAAAGACGTTTCCACATTTCGCGTAATATAAAATCTGTGTAACTTAAAATGGACTCCATTTCTTTCTGTTAAGATAGAGACGTCTAGCTTTCAGCATTCATCAACATGTTCTAAGCCCTTCAAAATGAGGTGTCACTCGATGGGGCTTCCCTATGAAAAATGGGGTAACCTTCCCCCAATCCCCCATTTCGAAAACTGGGGCAAAGTGTCAGTATACATTGCCTTTTGTTTCCTCATATAAATGGATTTCGGGTTGCGTTGAAAAATAACTGGTTAAAATTTTATAAAGGCGTTTCCACACTTTTGCCTGACCCTGTATATGTTGTTAAATTGAGAATGCCCAATATTTAATTTCCTTAAAATACAAAAAATTAAAACGTGTTAGGAAAATATTCAAAAACAAGTACATTTTGGTTGGTTCAATTTAACAAACATACATATTCTACTTGTTACTTGTAGACTTACTTGTGCACTTAGTTGCACTTAATGCGATGCACTGTGGATGTTTCTCTCCTAACCAATGTGACCAAAACCTAGTATATTTGTCACCATTATATAAACATATACTCTTATCAACTCAGAGTTTATTTACTGAAGAAACTACTACGGTTGTATAAAGTTAATGTATTCCTAATAAAATTCCCAAACCAAACTAATACAATCTGCCAATTATAAAATATATCAACAAATTATTTATAAAGTTTAATAATTTTAAAACAATATATCGATGGAATTTACAAATATAAGCTCTGAGAAATATTGAGAATTCAGAGAAGGGCAGCAAAAGCATCAATAATAAAATACAAAATGAAAAAATAAAATGTTAACAAGGCTTTACCTTCACATTAACAGAGACGCTGAGCCGAACACTCCAGCTGCCCGTCTTACTTAACTTACTGTATTGTTCATTACCGTGATAATAATGCAGTCAGTCAAACAACTGCTGAGTTGCTACTTGACTGAAGCTTACTCAATCATTGTCACCAACATGCATTGTAATTTGGTACTTGTCTTTAGTTACTTAAATGCATTGAGTTGCAGTGACTGAGTCAACCAAGGACCCTTTAGCAACCAGAACTTAAAAATATAGTATATTTAACATCCATAGTAAATTAGATTACTATATTTACATCTATATCCAAACAATGCTGAGACTGAAGCAAGTCCACTGAGGATGCTCCATTGCAAAATGAGTGAAACGTCTGGCGCTGTAGAAGTTAGAAACAGCCAATTGACGTGGTCTACACCGGAAGCCTTAATTAGTATGGGTAATGACGTTTAAACCTTTATGCACAAACTGAAAACAATGTCATCGGCGAACGCGGTAACCTTTCCGCAAAAATTACAATTCAAAAGGTCGTTGATGAAAAGAAGGAACAAAGTGGCAAACAACTGTCCGAGACAAAGGACGAGAGCAATTAACCCTAATTGAATCAGAAATTTTGCGAACCTCAAAGCAAAGGGCGTTTTATGTTACACACAGTATGATAAGTCGATTTAAAAATTACCGATACAGTAATTGAGTAATTGGTCGAACATCCCCTTGCATTTTTCGCAGAAGCTCCCCTTGAATGCATTAGTCGTCCATTACCGTGCACTTAGCACTAACTAGCGAGATGCGGTCTCGTGGTAACCATCGCGGCTTGTACCTACTAGACTACTACAGAGTACACAGTAGAGCAAAGAGGCCTCAGGACCCCTCTCCTGTGTAGAATATTCACTGTTTTGTCACACGTCGTGAGTGTTTCACCAGTAGGTCTTTACGGCTTAGCGTGACTTCCGATTTACGGGGAGCGGCCATCAAAGATATCACTGCGCCTAAGAGTCGAAGGGGTTAAGATATATCCGTTCGAATAATGATAGGAACAAGCAGATAACTGCCTATCACGGCGCGACTGGCTAAAGGCTACAGGGCAGTCGGGAATGATATCGTGAATCAGCAGATAACCGTAGATCACGGCGCGACTAGGCCAAGGCAGGGCAGTGGCGGAATGGTATCGTGAATCAGCAGATAACTGCGAGTATCACGGCGCGACTAGGCTACAGGGCAGTGCGGCGGAATGGTATCGTGAATCGGCAGATAACTGCGGTATCACGGCGCGACTAGGCTGCTGGCAGGGCAGTGCGGCGGGAATGGTATCGTGAATCAGCAGATAACTGCGAGACGGGCGACCAGCTTGCAGTGGCGGGAATGGTATCGTGAATCAGCAGATAACTGCGAGCATCACAGCGCGACCTAGGCTACGTGAGGCTGCTACAGGGCAGTGCGTGGAATGGTAATGTGGAATCAGCAGATAACTGCGTGAGTATCACGGCGCGAC
Source organism: Matsumurasca onukii (assembly GCA_018831715.1). Classification (NCBI taxonomy): domain Eukaryota; kingdom Metazoa; phylum Arthropoda; class Insecta; order Hemiptera; family Cicadellidae; genus Matsumurasca; species Matsumurasca onukii. The sequence continues at coordinate 25,722,341 of CM032064.1, forward strand.
TAGCTACAAGGCTACAGGGCAGTGGCGGGAATGGTATCGTGAATCAGCAGATAACCGTGAGCACGGCGCGACTAGGCTGCTACAGGGCAGTGCAGCGGGAATGGTATCGTGAATCAGCAGATAACTGCGAGTATCACGGCGCATAGGCTGGCAAGGCTACAGGGCAGTGCAGCGGAATGGTATCGTGAATCAGCAGATAACCGCGAGTATCACGGCGTGACTAGGCTACAAGGCTACAGGGCAGTGGGAATGGTATCGTGAATCAGCAGATAACTGCGAGTATCACGGCGCGACCAGGCTACAAGCTACAGGGGCAGTGGCGGGAATGGTATCGTGAATCAGCAGATAACTGCGAGTATCACGGCGCGACTAGGCTACAAGGCTACAGGGTAGTGCAGCGGGAATGGTATCGTGAATCAGCAGATAACTGCGAGTATCACGGCGCGACTAGGCTACAAGGCTACAGGGCAGTGCGGCGGGAATGGTATCGTGAATCAGCAGATAACTGCGAGTATCACGGCGCGACTAGGCTACAAGGCTACAGGGCAGTGCAGCGGGAATGGTATCGTGAATCAGCAGATAACTGCGAGTATCACGGCGCGACTAGGCTACAAGGCTACAGGGCAGTGCGGCGGGAATGGTATCGTGAATCAGCAGATAACTGCGAGTATCACGGCGCGACCAGGCTGCTGCTACAGGGCAGTGCGGCGGAATGGTATCGTGAATCAGCAGATAACTGCGAGTATCACGGCGCGACTAGGCTACAAGGCTACAGGGCAGTGCGGGAATGGTATCGTGAATCAGCAGATAACCGCGAGTATCACGGCGCGACTAGGCTACAAGGCTACAGGGTAGTGCGGCGGAATGGTATCGTGAATCAGCAGATAACTGCGAGTATCACGGCGCGACTAGGCTACAAGGCTACAGGGCAGTGCGGTGGAATGGTATCGTGAATCAGCAGATAACCGCGAGTATCACGGCGCGACTAGGCTACGAGGCTACAGGGCAGTGCGGCGGGAATGGTATCGTGAATCAGCAGATAACCGCGAGTATCACGGCGCGACCAGGCTACAGGGTAGTGCGGTGGGAATGGTATCGTGAATCAGCAGATAAACCGCGAGCATCACGGCGCGACTAGGCTACAAGGCTACAGGGCAGTGCATGGAATGGTATCGTGAATCAGCAGATAACCGCGAGCATCACGGCGCGACTAGGCTATAAAGCTACAGGGGCAGTGCGGTGGAATGGTATCGAACAGCAGATAATCGAGCATCACGGCGCGACTAGGCTACAAGGCTACAGGGCAGTGGCGGAATGGTATCGTGAATCAGCAGATAACCGCGAGTATCACGGCGCGACTAGGCTACAAGGCTACAGGGCAGTGCGGTGGGAATGGTATCGTGAATCAGCAGATAACCGCGAGTATCAACGGCGCGACTAGGCTACAAGGCTACAGGGCAGCAGTGCAGTGGAATAGTATCGTGAATCAGCAGATAACTGCGAGTATCACGGCGCGACTAGGCTACAAGGCTACAGGGCAGTGCGGTGGAATGGTATCGTGAATCAGCAGATAACTGCGAGTATCACGGCGCGACTAGGCCTACAAGGCTACAGGGCAGTGCGGCGGGAATAGTATCGTGAGTTTGCAGGAATCACGCGTACTCAACACATCTCCTATCATATATGATTGATGTTTTAGATATTTTTGGGCGGCAATCTGTTGAATTATACTTTGCACACCCGATTGTTCTGATTGTGACGCACGTGACAAACCCATCAAAGTTGTTTTCACAAGTCCAATAATTTTCTGTTTATTTTTAGCTAGCAGGTTGTTATTCACCATTAAAGTTAATTACATTGAAAGTATATACACTTTGCTTTTCGCTGAAATAATAAACAAAGTTATTAGGCCTACTAGATTAGACAAGATATATAAATAGCATTCAATTTCTAAATTACTCAGTAATTTAATCAACATAGTAATTCAACATGGTTTGTTCAGTGTTGAGAGAACTAAACAAATCGTTCTGAAACATTTAAGTGAAAGAGAAGTTCAAATATTGTTTCTCCTTTTTAATTTTAAATGTAAATTAATCTTTCACGTGAGTATGCGTTTTACTCATGTAGCGGCCAGGTCGATATTATTGAAAGCTTTAGAAATCGTACCAGCTTCAACTTGAAAATGGTTCATCGTAAATTAAAACATTAGGTACTCTTAACTCCTTCCTCACATACTCAGAAAGAATGGGGTCAGTAGGTTAAACCCACCTCCCCAACAACAGTCTAAACATTTTTGAAATTTTAGGCCAATTTTGATAAGGACAATTTTTTTCATTGATCACAAGTTGAAATGTTTTTGAAAGAAAGGCCCCAATAAGTAGGTTTACCCCTTAAAGTGTCTTCAGTGTATAGAAATTTCAATGGCATCTTCCTCATTTTACCTTTATGTGCATCTTTCCCTTAGCGTTTCACCTAAGCTTAATCAATTAAAGGAGTCCTCCATCACAAGTTCATGACAGAGTGTGGGGTGTAGCTGGTTGTATTTTAAAACTTTTTAACTTAAATCACAATCAAGAAAATGACAGATTTGACAGTGTTGTTCTATATTGGTCAAACCGTTACTGAAAGTGTATTGTCTTTTTTAGTAATTCATTGACAACGATTAGTTTGTTATAAACGAAACACATGTTCAAACTATAAACCCAACCTCACGAATTGTAATTGAATTGTATTTAAAATATACGAAACATGATTTGCAAACAATGACGAGACCGGCCCGGAATTCTCTGTACATTCAAACGAGGGTTTTATTCAACTCCCTTGGTCCTCAAGGATTAATTTTTTAAACTAGTGTGAAAGTTCTCTCATAATCGTAACCAAGTGCCCCAAGTTAGGTTTGTCTAGAAATATTCTCGGAACTAATAATAAATTAATAGAACGCTTTAAGTTCATCACAACATCATAGAACTCTAAAAATATAGAATGTTGATGACGTTTATGTTAACGACTACCACAAAGTTACCTGGCTGCATATACATTAAATAAATAAATATATAGCTTATTGTTGTATAAAGAATAGTACACTCGTAACTCTACATTTTAACTTGAAGACCTTTATTCTGCACTCCCCACTTCTCATTTATCACTCCTCACTTTTTACTCCTCACTCACTCCTCAATCTCCACTCCTCTATCATCACTCTTAACTCCCACTACCCACTCCGCACTCCTTACTTCTCACTCCTACTCCTCAGTGCCACCCCTCACTCTACATTCCTTACTCACTCTTTACCTGCACCTCCCTCACCACATTCTACTGCCCACTCCTCATACCTGAGGAGAGGAGAGTTTTAGAATTCTGCTTTAAACTGAATGCTTCAGATTAGCTAGTTACCTTATTTTTAAACAATGTTGTGAGATTGAGATGTGTATGTTTGGTGCAGATGGCGGGTCCGCGTGTAAGGAGCCCCCCCGGCTGGTGACCCCCGCCTCAGCCCCCACCTGCTCTCCTATCACTGCCCTCCGCCCTCGCCCTACAACCTCCACCATGGCTAAGCTCGAGAGTGAGTATCAGTGTATCACTATCAGTACTGTATCTTCTACATTGTCTGCACAATTTAGACAACCAGTGTCTAACTTACCCCTCACCGTCACCTAAGGCGTTGCAAACGGCAAATTCTACAGTGTCTTTTTGGTCTTTTGCATAACTTGGATCAAAATTTTACAACTTTTTATCATTTCGTTTTTAAAGGTTTAACTTTTGATTTTTACAAATTTTGTTTATCTAAGAGCTGAAAGTTAAATTGTGTTAAAACGCAGAATATATGTCCGTTTGGTAAAGAATGGTATTTTGAAAATTATTGCCCTTAACTTCCATCTTTGTTTTATACTTTAGCTGTTCCAAGTTTTATACAAAAATAGCACGAAAGAGACCTAACTTAATAAAACAAGAAACTCATTTGTCTACGTATATTTTAATTGCAATCTAAAATTACCACTCGGCAGAAAAGAGAAATTTGACTGAAGCTTGAAAACCAATTAAATGGCCTTGGCAGCCAATAAAAAACTATCTTTATTTAAATCGTCAGATATTCAGTTTTTTCTTTTTAACCCGATTGCTTCTCTGCAGATTTTCAAAACTGTAGTCCATAGTTTGTCTTTGGGTTTCCAATCAAATTTCAAAACTAAACTCTTTTAATATTAAAATAGCTTATCTCGGAATTTTCCGGCCAATCCAGGTGAATACTACTTCTACGTTTCGCAGTTGGAACTCACTGTTTGTTTTACACCGCATCACCAATATAATTGCTGCTGAGCTGGAGAGAGTCATCCACTGAAAGCGACCGGCGAGCATACCCAATGGTGGGGAACGATTCTAGGACTTCGAGCCTACAGTTATGCTTGATACTTTCTATGGTTTCTAATTTTCCTACGTGGAAATTTTGCCAAGACTATTATCCAAGGAAAGTTAGAGTAGCCATAGAAATAATCGCATGAAGACAACTTTAACAAAGAAGACAGCATAAAATTACCAAAACTTGGCAGCCAGTTCTTCAGAAGTCCCATTGAAGCCAGCCAATCCAGTTCAACAACGAGCAACAGGTCCGCCCCTTCGGCCAATCAGGTGACAGGATCCCCCACCCATTGGTATATAAGAAGACGCCACGGCCGGCCAATCCAGTCTCAGTCAGTCAACAAGCTACTGAGGATGACTCTCCACAGCGAGGTCGAAACGTTTAGCAGTAATTATATTTCAACTGTGACGCGGTGTAAACCGGAAGCCTTAGATCTTAGTGGCACCGGCCGCGAAAGCCTAAGAGTTAAGTTGGAAACTCCACCCTTAATCAAGGGCCTAACCTAATCGTACACTACATTACAGCAAACACTTAATCTAGGACTTAGTCTAGGAAAAATCGTAAACAATACGACACAACTACTTAGTATGCGTACTCTGAAACACAAAGATAACTCTTACATACGAGTATAATAACTAAAACCTAAGACACTAAAACGGAAGGACTCAGCCAGGACGCCAGATTCAGAGCTCCTGTCACCTTCACGTCAAAACCAACCGGGGGAGTTTCCCGACTACCCGAAACGTAGATTGTAGTTTGTCTCCTGAATTGGCTGAAAAGGTTAAGAAAAGAGATAAGCAATTTTAGAGTTGATCCCAGCCACTATTATAAAAACCACATTTCTGTAAAATTTAATCAAAATTGGCCCAGTGGTATTTACGTGATTGAGGAACAGACACACACCATCTCATTTTTATATACAGTATTAGTAAGGATAAGTGTTGGCTACCTTGTGAGAGTCATAGTAACTCTTGCCAATAACCGCCATCTTGAAAATATTAAATTATCAAACATGTTAATAGCCTATGTGTTGCCAGGTAAAATCCACATTCCTGTAAATTTTCATCAAAATTGGTCCAGTGGCATATGCGTGATCGAGGAACAGGCACACACCATCTCATTTTTAGGGTGTCCCATAGGTAAAGTGCCAGACTCTAAGAAAAGGTTATATGGGTCAAAATAAAGACAAAATCAAAGAATAAAACTTTTTCCAAAAACGCTTAGTTAACCAGATATTTGTCATTTATATTTTGCACTAATTATTTATTATCTCCCACACCATTTATCGGATTTGACTCAAACTTAACATCAATTTGTATCTAAGCAAGACAATAAAACTTCTGACCACGTAGCTAATACGTGAAAACATTAAAACTGTTGCAAAATCATTGAAAAGGGGTAGGTGTGAATTTTGGCTATAAGTGTAGTTAAAACTGTAACCTTAACTTATACAAGCTTGACCACGTAAGAATCGTGAGAAAACATAGAAGTTATGCAAACTCGTAAAAAAGGGTGAATTTGAATTTGTGCTCCTTTTAAAGATGAAGAAGGCCAGATGATAAAAACCCATGACCAACAAGTTAGAGCGTCAAGACCTAACCGTGAAAATTCAATCCGTTTTAGATAGGACTTATCGTTCACCCACTAGATGTTTCTTGAAAAATATTTTTTGCTATTTTGGTTTTATTTTTTTTTAAAGTTAAAATTTAAAACTTTGGGGCTTGTAATTTTCTGTAGGTGAGTTAGTGGAAGGTACCTACACACACCAAACTTCAAGTTTCTAGCTCATCTAGAAGTGTTGCTGGCGTCAGTAAGAAAGGTGTAGGTAACGCTAGATTCATGCCAGTCTTGCAAATAAATCCCAACTTCACTGTCAGTAACACGTTTTCAGCAAATGTATGCAATTTGGAATTTTTCGGAACATATTATTAAAGGCAAGTTTAACCCATTCTTTAGGTGAAGTTTAAAGTTTCTAACCACTATAAAACGTGAGAAAAACTGTTGCAAAATTGTGAAAAAAGTAGCAAATTTGAAACTTTTGCTCTTTTTAAAGATGAAGGGAGATAGGAAATGGTTATATGGGTCAAAATAAAGAAAACCAAGAATAATAATGTTTCCAAAAACGCTTAGTTAACCAGATATTCGTCACTTTATATTTTGCACTAATTATTTATTATCTCCTACACCATTTATCGGATTTGACTCAAACTTAATCAAAATTTGTATCTAAGTAAGACCATTTATGGAAAAGATTATTAGGATGATCTAACATATCATTTTAAAACGGTGGCTATTTTATGGTAATTTTAGCGCATTTTTGGCATTACCCCTTTAATAGCTTAATAGCGAATAAACGGTAAGTTTAACAATAAAATGTAAATACTAACGTTTTTACGAATTTTATTACCTATCTATTGACACTAAGGTCATAAAATCTTTTAGGAAACAACGAAGCTTGGAAACTCTGGCTGAAAACATACAATTTTCCACCTTATTATCTTGATGTTTACCACGGTTTCCGCTGTAACTTGTTTGATTCTTAATCGATTTTTTATTTTGGTGTCAATGGATAGAAATAAAATTCGATACAAACGATATTCTTTACATTTTATCGTAAACTCACCGTTTATTCGCTATTTAAGAATGTAACGTCAAAATGCCTAAAAATACCATAAAATAACCACCGTTTAAATATTAAGATAGATCATCCTGGTAATTATTTCCATAAATGGTCTTATAGATAAATGGATTAAGTTTGAGTCAAATCCGATAATGAGGAAGATAATAATTAGCGCAAATATAAAATGACGAATAACTGAATTAACTAACGTTTCATTACAATTATTCTTGGTTTTTTTTATTTTATATATAACCATTTCTAAGTCTGAAGCACTTTACTTATGGGACACCCTGTTAGTAAGGATATACAACCCTCTTTGCTCACTCACTCACTCACTGATATATACAAAATAATGTTTACCCACTTCTAGATAAGCTAGAAACTTGAAATTTGGAATGTAGATACCTTACACTAACTCACCGACAAAAAATTGCCAAACCCTAAAATTTAAAATTTTAACCACCTAAAAATAATACCAAAATGACGGAAAACATGTTTTCTAAAAAAAATCTAGTGGTGGAACGGTAAGTCCTACCTAAGACGGATACAATTTTATTTCACAGTCAGGTTTTAGACGCTCTAACTTTTGGCTCGATGACTTTTTCGTATCTAGCCTCCTTCATCCTCAAAAGAGCAAAAGTTTCAAATTTACTACTTTTTTCACAATTTTGCAACAGTGTTTCTCACGTTTTATAGTGGTAAGAAGCTTTAAACTTCACCTAAAAGTATGGGTTTTGCCCTTAATAATATGTTCCGAAAAATTCCAAATACATTTGCTGAAAACGTGTTACTGACAGTGAAGTTGGAATTTATTGCTGAACTGCCATGAATCTAGCGTTACCTACACCTTTCTTACTGACGCAACAACACTTCTAGATGAGCTAGAAACTTGAAGTTTGGTATGTAGGTACCTTCCATAACTCACCTACAGATAATTGGCCAAGCCCCAAAAGTTTTAAATTTTAACCACCCTAAAAAAATAAAAACCAAAATGGCGGAAACATATTTTTCTAAAAACATCTAGTGGGTGAACGTCCTATCTAAAACGGATTGAATTTTCACGGTTAGGTCTTGGACGCTCTAACTTGTTGGTCCTGGTTTTTATCGTATCTGGCCTTCTTCATCTTTAAAGGAGCACAAATTCAAATTTACCTTTTCACGAGTTTGCAACAGCTTTAATGTTTCTTACGTATTAGCTACGTGGTCAGGCTTTCTTACTAAAAGCTAACTTACTAACTTACTAGTTAGTAGTTAATAAGATAAAGTTAAGACTGTGTGTTACGAAAATCCAAATTGTATACACTTGCTGAAACAACGTTCGTACCAGCGCAAAGGCCACGTTTTGTTAGATACCTTTCACGCACCCACGAAGCGATGCCAGTTAATAATTTTAACCCGAACCAGACGCCGAGCGGCGGGAACATAATTCAACCATCTCCCCGGACGCGCCGAGGCAGGCGAGTGTTCAACCAGCTCCCCACCACCACCACCACAGCCCGAACTGAAGCGCCGGGCAGGCGAGGCTGCAATTCGGCCAGCTTCCCACCACCAACTGGCACACCTGAGCGCCGAGGCGAGCGGTGCGAGATCAATCAGCTTTCCCCCACACGCCACGACACGCCAGGGCGAGCGGAGCTACGGATCAACCAACTCCCCCACACAGCCCGACACCACGCACGCCGGGCAGGCGGGGCAGTTCAACCAGCTCCCCTCCGACACGCACGCCGAGCGAGCGAGGCCACAGTTCAACCAACTCCCCACCCGACACCACGACGCCGAGCGAGCGAGCCCTACATCCAGCTACCCCGAGGGGGATTTCCAGCGCGCCGCAACCACGAGTCGACATGTATAAAGTCACGAAGTCACCTACAATGGTTGGTCTTGATTGGACGGGTGAGTTGTGCGATCTATTTTCGACAGAACTCACTCAAACAACGTCTCGCAAATGTGGACACTTAACTGTGCATTGAGCTAATGGAGTAATGGTGCCATTAGTGGTTCAACCTTCTTCAAAGCCTAGAGCATAAAGTAATAACGCATTTCTAATGTATCGGTTCCACTGAGACTGGTTGTATATTTTCAGCCCGTATTACTACTTCAGTCATAAGAATAAGATCTGAAACATAACCTGTAAATGAATGGAACGTAAACAATCTTGTGAGCTGGCAATAAGCCAACAAAAGGGAAGCAACAACGAAACCTAATTGAAAATTAATTTAATTCGTGGACGACACGACCATATGCTGTACAGGAAAACTATAGATGAATTGGAAATTCAAACATACTATTTTACTACGGACGGCTAAAGGCTTTCACTCACAGTCATGCTTCGGCCTCAGACTTACAGGATTATATACTGCATATTATTAAAGAAAAGTAATAAATAAACAATACAACCGAAAGTATATACTAAAAAGATGAAAATAACGTTACATGTAGATAAGGATGCTTATATGGAAATTTCCAAATGAATGTTTAGATTGAACGACCCAATATAAGCTAAAAAGTACGTGTATACACTATTAGTATTTTTAAGTTTTGCGCTACTTGAGGATTAGCTTGAATTGAAATCAATTTATTTCCTGTTCTACGACGTTCCGTTCTATTTGGCGATATAAATGAATAGGCCTACCTCTATTTCCTATGGAGACTTGCTATATACAGGGTTTTTTAAAAGCAACCCAACTTTCAAACTTTAGTAAGTTATTTTATACGAACGCTATTAGGTCGTAAACTGTACCATTGGTTTGTTCACTTCAATATCTATCTGATGGTATGTATTTTTGCAGTAATATATTGGTTTTCATTTGCTAATTTGATGTTATTGTAAAATAAACGCAATCACGGTTTTTAGCAAAGATCAAACAGTGCTTATTGTTAAAGAACTCTTAAGAAGAAGATAATTTCTTTTTGTCAAGAGGAATTTGGGGTCAGGTTTACAGGTGTGCATATTCCAAGCAAATCTAAAATTCACAGATTTGTAAAAAAAGGTAAACATAATAGGTTATGTAGGGAACGAAAAACATAACAGAGGGCGGACTGTACTGAATGAAGAAATGACGGACAATGTTAGGGTTGAATTAGAAAATTCTCCTAAAAAATCTTTCAAAATTTTGAAACAACAAGAGCAGACAGCCCACTAACACCTGGATACTTGATCTAAACGCACCTTGACAAAAATATTATCTTTCTCTTAAGTGTTCTTCAACAATAAGCACTCTTTGATCTTTGCTAAAAACTATGATTGCGTTTATTTTACAATAACATAAAATTAGCAAATCAAAACTATATTACTGCAACAATACATACCATCTGATGATAAAGTAAACAATGATACAAAACCCTGGCGCTCGTAAAGAATGACTTACTAAAGTTTGAAAGAATTGCGTTAAAACACCCTGTATAAACGTAAACTCACATGTATGCTTATAAGTCACATTTTCGCTTGTGTGTAGCTGGTTTTCAGGATAGATACTCGGAGTTCGGCAAACATGTTGTTGAATGTTTCGCGAATAACCCCATGCGATGCGAGTTACACGTGTCTGTAGGCGGCTTCAGACTTGCATAAACAGTTAAAATAGTACTTTGGGACGTTTAATTGGTTATACTTGTAATGAAACACTTATCCCATTGTAGTACGTTAATCTACTTAAAACATTGTTTAAAGTATGTCCGATGTTAAATTTTCTATCGAATAGCGGCCACTAGGACTCTAATATTTCTTACTAATTTGTACACAGTATCGTTAACTTTGGCTGTGTAACGTAATCATTTAAATCGGATGATATCAACAAGGGATCAAAATTTTGCCACAAGTGGTCAGTTTTCTATCATCATAAGTCAGGAAATAATCCGAGTACTCTCTAAAGTGGCCCTTTGACACAGGAGTAGGGAGGACACAGGAGTAAAGTGGGAGTAGAGTGAGATAGACGAAGTGTGTTGCCCGACGCGACTCCTGATGACTCATACGACTCTCCTGGAAATGCAGACCAGTAGAAACTGTCGCTAATTGAGTCGCCTTTCATTAAAAATTTCAAAGCACACAATACAACAACGGAGATTTGACCAGTCTAGTTTTGCAAACAACCCGGTTGCAATGGCAACAATGCGTCATAAGCCGCGGCCGACCAACTCGTTATCAACGCAGGACAGAATCACTGATACAGCTTACATTTCATAAACTGTATAATACCTACACAATTTAATTTAAATTAACCTTTTGTTTTAACGCATTATACCAGTAGTTACAGTATTGCATTAGAAGAACCACACAGATAACTCTAGCTATTCTGTGAAAGAACCTTTGATTACGTTACACAGCCAAAGTTAACGTAACTGTGTGCGTTTCATCAGGTACACAGTTGCCTATTTCTTTACACACAGTTTCCACAGTAACATCCAAGATAACCTTTTAACAAATCGATATTCGCGTGGTATTGAGGCATGAGAGTAGTAACATTGCAAATAAATCAGAGCAAATTTCGTAAAAACCAGGATTTATTTTGTATATAAAATACCTATAAAATACAAGAGTCTATGATCTGAGTCATGTTATGGTCATGTTGGTTCGATTGTTGTGAACAGCTGTACGAGTGCTAGACGCGGAATGGAGGTTATTGTAGGGTCACGTGATAACGAGCAGCTTCTCTTTGACTGGGACTCGTAGCGTGGTCCTGTAATCCAGCTTCGTGGAGGTCAGGTTTTGAGGATGATATAGGTCTAAAGCGGCTCAGATAGTCTCAGTGATCATCTGATCCCGCATCAACTCCACCATCAGACCATCACATGCGTGGTTCGGAAGTCACGTTAAGCCGTTGGTCCTTGTATTTCCATTGGTCATTGGGCTATTAATTACCCATTCTAAGAAGAGTTGGCCTTAGTTTGTTTACGACTACACCTCTTAACTCATTACTACCACTCATCACACTCATCCTTCACCACATATTTGCCTTAAAATACCCTCATGAGAGTGGTCGGCATCTCAAATAGTGATTAAGTGATACGTACACTAAACGTAGATCGGGCAATACTAGTGTTTTGGCAGTGCGCTCCAGAGGAAAATGGCTTAATAAATATCTATTTTCCCAGTTGCAGGACCTTGTTTTATTACAGTTACCTTGGTTGAGGGCCTGTAGATCTACGGTGCAGGTTGTAGTAAACACGTGTTTCGCAGCGCTTGTGCTGCATCATCATAGACACACTAAGTTACTATTTACATTGATATCATTGTACTATTAGCAAAACTTAATTAGAACTATTTACATGGTCCACGGCACTTGTTCACTCGCGACGCGTCGGTCGCGGAAGAGCATATTTGCGGAGCGGAGGGTGTGACTGACTGTTGATGAAATGAGTCAGGGCGGGCGTGTATAGCTGAAGGGCTGGCGTTCGTTGTTCCCTAGAAAACAGGTTGGTCGGTCTCGACTGCGGGCGTTGACTGAGTTGAATGGTTCTGCAAATTTGAATAAAACTGAATTTTTAACGTCTTCTTTTTTGTTTAATAGAATTCCGCCATGAGTGTCGATGTATTTAAATATTTCATAACTTTCATGTGCAAAGGGCTAGGTTTTATTGCTGATTGACACAGTACTTGGAAGATGCTGGAAATTCTATTTTATGGGTTGGAATATTATAAAAACCTTGGGGTTTCCAGGGAACAACGAACGCCAGCCCTTCAGCCACACCGTGACCTCATTTCATCAACAGTCCACTCTCGCTCCAAATGTGCTCTTCCGAGGCCACGTCGCCCAATGAACCGCATGAACAAGTGCCGTGGACCATGTAATTGGTTCTAATTAAGTTTCTTAGTTTTAATGGTGTTCGGTTTATTATCAATGTAAATAATGACTTGGTGTGTACTGATGATGCAGCACAAGTGCAGAAACAAATACCGTAGAATCTACAGGCCCTCAACCAGGTAACTGTAATAAAATTCGCTGTTGCGGTCATTGTCGTAACTAATATAGCACCGATAAGTGCACAAATTATATGATTTTCCTGCAGTAATGTAAGGTTTTAAAATACAGGGTAACTCAAAAATGTATGTACGATTAAATTTAATATTATACTAATTGTGTTTTAGTTATTTTAAAACATCTGTTTTCATAGTATAATTAAATAATTTTACTATTTAGTTCAGTGTCTTTGATTAGCAATATATGCTTTGGCCTGTAGTCAGTTTTCCAATATGTAGCATGTTAAATGTATGAATTTTTAAATACAGTAAATATATTTTTAGACAAATAATTGTTTTACTATTATTAAGAAATATGAGCTACCGGATAGAGTTCAGCAGCCGCTATTCGAGATAGAAAATTCAACATCGGACATACTCAAACAATGTTTTAAGTAGTTAACATTACATGTGGAAAGTGTTACAATACAAGTACAAGTGTTTTTAAACGCAACCCAACTTTCAAACTATAGCAAGTCATTTTTACAGTGCTATCTGGTCATACATTGTATCTTTGTTTTGTTCACTTCAATATCTATCAGATGGTATGTATTGTTGCAGTAATGTAGTGGTTTTTATGTCCTAATTTGATATTATTGTGAAATAAACTCAATCATGGTTTTTAGCAAAGATCAAAGTGTGTTTATTGTTGAAGAAAAATTAGGAGCAAGATAATTTGTTTTGTCAAGAGGCGTTTGGGGTCAAGTTTACAGGTGTAAGTATTCCAAACAAATCTGAAATTCACAGATTTGTTAAAAGGTTTAACGAAACAGGTTCCGTAGGGAACAGAAAACATAACAGATTGCGGACTGTACTGAATGAAGAAGTGATGGAGGATGTTAGGGTTAGCTTGGAAAATTCTCCTATGAACTCTTTAAGAATTTTGAAATAACAAAAGCAAATAACCCAATTGTCCCTGCAAACTTGATCTTAATCACCTTTTGACACAAAAAATATCTTTCTCTTAAGTATTCTTCAACAATAAACACTCTTTGATCTTTGCTAAAAGTCACGATTGCGTTTATTTCACAATAACATCAAATTAGGAAATATAAACCACTACATTACTGCAACAATATATACCATCTGATCGATATTGAAGTGAACAAACCAATGATAAAATGTATGTCCAGATAGCGCTCGAAAAAAGACTTACTATAGTTTGAAAGTTGGGTTGCGTTTAAAAAAACACCCTGTATAACCAATTAAACGTCCCAAAGTACTATTTTAACTGTTTATGCAAGTCTGAAGCCGCCTACAGACACGTGTAACTCGCATCGCATGTGTAGGGGTTATTCGCGAAACATTCAACAACATGTTTGCCGAACACCGAGTATCCATCGTGAAAACCAGCTACACACAAGCGAATGTGGCTTATAAGCATAAATGTGAGTTTACGTTTATATTTAGCAAGTCTCCATAGGAAATAGAGGTAGGCCTATTCATTTATATCGCGGAAAAACGTGGAACACACAACTGACTACAGGACTAGTGTGGTACAATTCGAATAAATAAATAAATAAATCATTTATTGCGTAGGAACAAATACATGTTGTAATCGTCAATATTGTCAAGTTATTTTCCTAAAATTTTACATTCACTTTCCATCGAAATCTCATTCAGACATACAATATTACATTCACGCCAATCCTCATGCATTCGAATTTTCCTACTACTGCTTCTTGTGCCGGTCTGTTGATTATGGGGTCTCCCAGCTGTATGCCATAAACTCGTCTGTGCTGTAGAAGGTCTTTGAAATCAATTCAGCTTTCAGACGAGTTTTAAACGCGGGCGTCACTGCATTTTGACGGAATTTGGAAGTTTGTTGACGAAGCGAACTCCTGCCTGAGATGGCAAACGTTCATAACTACCGTCCTGTGTCTCCCAGTTCGGTAGTTGTTCCTGCCTCTAGTATCATAAGAGTGTACGTCAATACCTCTTATGGGCTCGCATTTTGTTTTGAAAAAATTGCCGTCTCTAAAATGTAGAGGCAGGGACGTGTCAACACTTTGAGATTTTTGAACGCTGTTCTGCGACTCTTCCACTTCAGTTTTGCAATGGTTCTGATGGCCTGTTTTTGAAGGATGAACAAACGTGAAAAATGAATGTTTGCACATCCTCCCACAAAACCACTCCGTAGGATAGGTGTGGGTATATTATACCGTAATATGCCGTCATCAGTATCTGAATAGGGTAGTATTTGGACAACTGTCTCAGAACATAAATGCCTGATGACAGTTTTGAGCAGAATGAATGAGAGAGAATGTCAAAATGTATGTCTGACTGGGATTTCGATGTTAGAGTGCGTGGAAAATTTTAGCTTTTCAAAAGTGACGTTTGCATAACATGTTAACATGTTGAACGCAATAAACGATTTATTTATTTTATTTATTTATTGCCAAATAGAACGGAACGTCGTAGAACAGGAAATAAATTGATTTCAATTCAAACAAATCCTTAAGTAAGTAGGGCAAAACTTAAAAAGTACTAATACACTTACTTTTTAGTTTATATTGGGTTCGCTCAATCTAAACATTCATTTGGAAATTTTCATAAGCATCCCTATCTACACGTAACGATATTTTCATTGCTTAGTACATCCTTTTCGGTTGTATTGTTTGTTACTTTTCCTTTTATAATATGCAGTATAAAATCCTTCAAGTTTGAGGCCGAAGCATGACTGTGAGCGTAGCGAAAAGCCTTTAAACGCCCGTAGTAAAAGAGGACGAAATACTGAGGCCAAAGGCTGAAGTGAGGTTGTAAGTGGAGAGAACTACAGTTAAAATGAGTTATTTAGTGTAAGTGATAGAAACAGTATAATACCCAAAATATAGCATTGATATTTCAGAAAAATTTAGGTAAATATACTCAAAAAGTTGATATTTAAATCTCGTAGCGTACGGGTACTGTCTGTTAGTAGTGTATAAAAGAGTGTTGCCTGATTCAAAAAAGATAAATAAATAAAAACCTTTTATATTTTAAATTTTTTTTATTTTTGGAAATTTGCAAGGATCACCGTAGTCTTTGTAGCTACGTAAAGCTATGTTTTGTATTGTAGCATTATAAACATACGTACATATAAATACTCCAGTATGTCGTAATGAAATACAAAAATAGATCGTGTTGTATCTCGTTTTAAAGGTTCGACTTTAATAACATTTCGGCACAAATTAAACTTGTTTATTTTGCTGTTCGTATACAATCGTATTTTAATGCTCTTTGCTCAAAATATCCTCTTACTTGACCTTACCTCCTCCCTTCCATAAAACATTCGTCCTAAATTGTATAGCAAATTGCCTCTGCGGATTCAAGAAGTGCACGCCTAAAAATAATTTAAAAGTTTACTAAATATGTTTTTATTGGAAAAGCTTGTTACTCGGTAGATAAACTCTTTGAAATTTAACATTAAGAACAGTTTTTGATGTTTATCACACATTATGGTAACATAAGTTATTATACTCATAACAATTCTTTCTTTTATATGTTTAATATTGTTTTGGTGTTTAAAGAAATGTATGACGTTCATAATACAATCAATTGTATTACAAACGTCATACATTTCCTTCTTTCCATATTTATTTATTATTAAATATTATTTGCTGTCAATTTACAATGAATTTTGAATTACATTTGAATTTGTATTTTCATTTAAAACCGTACTGTTTTTACCCAATAAACTATGTGAAACAAGAAATGCAATAAGTCTACTGACAAACACATGCCCATAAACATGATCTTGTAAATAAAATAAATAAATGTTTTATTGAATAAATATGTGTACACATACTTCTCAATCGTCAATAATTATTAGCTAATTTTTTGGTATCACACACATCTGAATTACATTTAAACATACATAAGTTACACTCACACAGTCTCACTCACTCGAATTTCACCCATCTGGCCCCCGTCTTTCTGTCTCTTAGCACAATCTCACAATTATAACGATTGTTAGAATTTTCATGATTTTAATATTGTATGTAAGTTAGAAAAGAATCTCTTTTACCTTCAGTTTTGAATACTAACACATTCTTTCTAATAACATAGTGTCACAATGTTGTGCTGACAGCCTGCAGAACTGATTCCTTGTTATCAAAGCAATGTTGGCCAGATTGTTTTGATAGTCAAGGTTATGCTGAGCAAGTAATAAAAGGTTATTGGCTTAGCTCCTCTGGGTTCAGTTGCCTAGGAGAATCCCTGCGTGTGGAAGGGTCACCCTTCACGATGCTGCCCTGGGAGGTAGGCCCTAACCTAGGTCCCAATCCAAGTCTTAGTTCCAAAGTCAGTTTTATGTTCTTTTAATTTTAACTTATTTCCGAAACTTATTTGCTCAGCTCTTGCAGTTCTAGTTGTCTCACATTTTATATAGATTCATATTATAATACTTTTATTTTAGCTTACTTTAAATGGAATTATTTTACCTAATTAGATTCAGCTTAAATATTCAATATTCTGAAAGCTTAAAGTTGTAGTATTAACAAATTTTAATATAGAGTCCAGTGACCCTCTTACACCTCTTACAGTAGTTTATATGTTTGACAATTTAATTTTGATTTGCCTATTTCCTTTCTTGGCTAGTTTGTTATTTATTCAAATAAACTCAAGTTTTAATATGGTTTGCGAGTGCTTTTACTCTACCATCTGGCTGCACTAGTCCCCGACCCCTTAGCTTGATAGGGAACGTTACACAATCATGTGTCATAAACTCGTCTGAACTATAAAATGATTCTGCGATCAAAAATTGCTTAAGACGATCTTTAAATGCCTTCGGCATTGGAGCACACTTAATCGAATTTGGAAGTCTGTAGACGAAATGAACTCTTGTCTGTGAAGGCAAACTTTCATGAGCTACCGTTCCGTGTCTCCCAGTTCGGTAGTTCTCCCTCCCTCTAGTTTCGTGAGAGTGTACATCTATACCTCTTACGAGATCGCATTTTCCTTTAAAAAAGACAGGTTTCCAAAATATAGAGACAGGGTAGTGTCAACAGTTTTAAACTTTTGAACGCTGGTCTGCACGACTCTCTCCACTGCAATTTGTACTCCTGAACACGATTTGGGAGGCAGTGGCGTCTTTTCAGTATAATGGGGGGATAAAAATAGGTAGTAATCATTTCAGGTTGACCTGGAACGTTTTCAAAATGCAACATTATTTTGAATCATGTGTGAAAGTCACTTGTGAATTGTCAGTGTCATTATTTACAATACAGTAAATAGTTTTTTTGTACAAATATAGTATTATATCTACTTACTGTACTTTGTTCCAGCATCTTAATGTTTCGAATCTGAGGCTCCATTCTCACCCTTCAAATTAGAACTTCAAAAAGCAACCAAAATACGGAAGGATCTCCGAAATTCAAGCATGTCGCTAGATGCGAGGCCCTTACCCCTCTCGCAGCCACGTTGTGTCAAAATGCCTACTTTGGCCACATTTGGGATTTTGACCTGCTATTGTGTCTTTGTTGCATCAAAACCCCTAAACTCATCCACTTACTTGTAACTTTTGTGTGTTGCAGTCCCCAGTATAGTGGTGCAGAGCGGAACACACAGTCCGCCCAAGATGGACCGAGCCACTCGCAGTCGGCAGTGGTCTATGTCACAGCAGGTAAACTCAAACTTCTCACAAACACCACAGCCTCACAAGGAATGCTTACATTTAACCTGTACTTTAAAAGTCCAAGCAGTGTTTAAAAACGACTGCTAGGTTTATGCTAGTTTTGTACTTTTGTAAAAGTACTTGCCCGTATAATGTCCACTACTTTAAGAGCCAGCACTAATGTATCTCCGAGTTGAAGCTTCAGCTTAAAGGGCAGCGCTGCACTTCTACAGAGCTCTCATACCATTGTATATTTAATTGTAGTTATTAATCTCCTCGTATTTATGACTCAGTGTTTACGGTGGTAGTGTTTTAGTGCAAGTGCACTTAAAGTGCCGCAAGGGCAACCATAGGGTGTCTTCCGGGGTCTGGAATACCCCCCAGGAAGAAAGGGGGACCGGGGGCTCTCTCCCGCAAAGAGAGTAAAAATATTACGTATGAAACATGTTTTTGTGTGTTATGGAAAAGAAATTTACCATGCTTAAAGATTGCAATTTTATATCGTAATTTTTTGTAGAACTAGCGTAACAATAAGGTTAATAATTCAGTATAACAATTTTCCTTGCGATGAAACTCTCTCGTCTTGATCTTAAAACTATAACAATAACCACAAGTTTGAAATACAAAAGGTAAATTTATTGGATTATTTGCAGATGTCCCTTAATACGAAATTTCAAAGTTGTTAAAATCTCTCTGTATAACTTAGTGGTACTACCACTTGTACTCAACCACCTCCTATCCCAATGAGAGTGAAAAATGCATTTACTTGAAATTTAAACAGGAATACTATTAATATTTTGTTCCAAGAAATGTTGTATTGTTATTGAGAAACATAACACCGCGTCACAGTTGAAATATAATTACTGCTAAACGTTTCAGTCTCAGCCAGTCAACAAGTTACTGAGGATGACTCTCCACAGCGAGGTCGACACGTTTAGCAGTAATTATATTTCAACTGTGACGCGGTGTAAACCGGAAGCCTTAGATCTTAGTGATGGCAACGGCCGCGAAAGCCTAAGAGTTAAGATTAAAATATTTTTCCTCAAAAGCCCTGCCCCCGAGTATGAGCACCCATGTGAAGTGGTAGCCTATATTTGTCTTGTCAGTTGTGTAAGTGTGTAATGTGTGTGTGTTTACAGAGCACATGTGACGAGGATTGTGAGCCGGTGGTGGGGGTGGTGGACACGCAAGAGCAGGCTACCCAGTCACCGGACCCTGCAACCCCTGATACTCCCGAGACCCCCGCCACGCACACCACCTCCTCCCCCGCACAGACCAACAACATACTAACACGCTCAAGGGTCAGTCACAAGCTTTACCCTCATGTACTCGCTTCGAGCAAATATACTAATAGAGTTGGCATTGAAATGGCAATTTTAGGGCTAAGAAGCCAACATACCAGATAGTATATGCCTACTAGTATAGATAGTATGTGCCTACTAATTATATAAATCTGTTCACTTTCAAATAACATTTGAAATACTGACTTATAGCAAATTAAAATTATGATTCAAATATTTTGTCCGTTTTAGCTTTAGAATGAATTGTTTATAAATAAATTCTGAAAAGTACGATGGAACGATGGTGTTCAGTTTGGTAAACAAGGGTCACTACTATGATAAGCCAACAGCTTCAAACTATGGCTTTTCAAAGCTTTTCAAGGGTTAACAAAGTATTTTCTGGCAAATGATCTGACAAAACCTGTATACTTCCCGATTGCATGGGTACGGGAAAAATTCAACCAGAAAACTTTGCTCGTAATCTGCTAGAATTTAAAACACAAACAGGAGCCCAGATCATTAGTGCATCTTACTTCCAAAAGTCCTAACGAGTACTCAGAAATGGACCTAGTCATAAGGGTTTCAATGATAGACTCGGAAAACTGATATCAAACAGGGACGTCTCAACTCTTGAGTCAGGAAGTTCTAAAAAAACTCCAAGAAATCCCTGCCGTCAAATCCAGCCTGAAGCTGTCCAGGAGAAGCGAGCTACGCTGAAGCAACAAAGAACTCAATAAGCCCAATCTGTACGGCAGAAGCTAGAAAAGTCCCCACAAACACCCCATAGGGAGCTCAACCAACTGTTTTTAGACTTTGTTTTGTTTTAGTTAGAGGGCTAGGTTTGTGCACTTATAAGCATCCTAGTAATTGCTTCGCAGCCATTGGGTCATTGTACCCTATTTTCAGGAGATCACTAAAACTATTCATTTTAGCCCAAGGATTCACTAAATTTATATATATTATACCTCGTCAAGCAATCCTTATTTGGAAATATTCTCTACCGGTTTCAGTACTAGTGTAACATCATCAGGAGTTGCAGATTTTATCGGCCATTTGGCGTCGTCAGATTCTTCAAAATAACACGTCAATGTACACAAACTACATGACGATAACTAAATAAATTAACGAATAAACAAGGTTCACGAACAAACACGAAGGCAAGCTTGCACTCACACTGTTCCGGTCACGAGGTGACAGTCGACTGACATTATAGCTGCAGTTATGGGGAACCGGAATTTTGACACAAACGGTAGAGGAGGAAACAGGTGTAAAAGTGGGGTAAAGAGACACAAAATCTCAAAGCACACAATACAATGAACGTTCACTAAGAGACACGCTAGGATTCGGGGTAGAGATAGTGGCTACTCGTCGGTTACGAGTATGTTTTAATTCAACTTATTTTATAGAAAAGAACCTAATTTTAAAATTTAAACCCATTATTTAATCAATTTTAGGTGGACGAGGCCTTTCTAAGGATTCGATGATAATATATTGGATATTTAAAGACCTCCTAAATTGAAAGATATTGATCCACCTAAAATCGTCTAAATATTGGTTTTGCATTTTATAATTATAGACTTTATAGTTTATTTTCTATATAAAACCAATCTTGAAATTTAATCTAAAACTTGTTGTAAACCATACACATTTGTTTTATTACAAAGTAAAGAACAAGCACATTGAAAATAGTTAGACAAAAATACTTGGATCAACAACTTCAATGTAAATTTATCATTAAAACTTTGAGCAAATTAGTCACCAGTGACAAAACAACGGCTAACAATAATTCACCAAATCGTCAGGGAAAAATCTTAAACACTATAAAAGTATAAACGTGTTTGAATTTATTTCAAATTATTTGGAATTACTGTAGTTTCAAATTATCAGGAGTTTATTAAATAATACAACACCTGCCTCTGAAGTTAGCTGTGTAGCTGAGAATAAATTTTAATCTATAGTAGGAACTAAATTAGCTAATATAGTGTCATGGTAGTGAACTTCTCCCTAAATCTTGAAAACTTAGCACATAGTGTTATTATAAATACAGTTACAGTAGTTTTCTAACTTTTAATTGATTATAAACAGTAAGTAGTTAATTGCAATGGTATAAACTTAGTAGTACATACTAAGCGTATGTATATGGTGTATAGCTTAGTGTAGGTGCGTACTGAGCAAGGACTCGGTGTGAGCACTTGGCTCTAAACAAAGGGAGCAGCTGTTGATTTTTTGGAAATGATTACAAGTCTTAAACCTAGTCTTTGCCGCCCTCTTACAGCACTCCCCCCACTCTACCTCGATTTCCGTATGCCTCTCGCTGCCAAGTTGTGTCAAAATGCCTACTTTTGACCTGCTATTGTATCCTTCTTGTGTCAAAACTCCTAAACCCGCAGTTATGTCACTTCTTCTCTCTCTGTCTTGCTATCAGCTGTTTTGTGTGAACTATGTAGAGCACAATTGATAGCAATTCGATTTCAGTAAATATGGGCTGGTTTTTTTTTATTAATTTGTCACTCTTTGCCTGTCTTAATAATTTTTTATAGCTCTAACGGGTTTTGAGAAATTTGACATTAAAATTTTAAACGGCCTCCATTTTGAAATGGATTTAGTTACAGACATGAAATCGTTTGTACTTATTCTATCTATTAAGGAACACATTCATAAAACATTTCAAGTTTCTATCTTTAATAAATTTTGAGATCTAAAATAATTTGTATAAAAGACATATAGATAGACAGACAAAAAGCTATGCACTGTAGACCCATGTTTACATTGTGAAATTTGTTTTTCTCAACCTAAGGAACAATTTTATATGAATTGTTCTAGAGCTAGCACCGGGACAACCTGTATGTGAGATTTTATCACAGAGAGTTATTGAAAGACCACTAAATACTGTTTATTCAATAGGTAATATGTTGCAAAGCTAAAAAACCCTAATTTAACTGTGTATGACAGTGTTTGCATTCAACAAAATATGTTAATCCAGTATAAAATAAGTTTAAATCTTTCTTTGTCTGTCATTTTCATCATTATCAAGCCCCACTATAGGGAGTGTCAAACAATCGAAAGTCGAACAATACAGTTTCTTCTGTATCAAATTGCCTAATGATGTTAGATGGTTCCCAGTAAGTCAGGACTGGTGTTAAATACTTTGCTTTACTTATGCAGCACCACATTTTTGACAGTTGGTATTTTGTTGCAGTCAAAAAACAGCCTGAAGTTATTAAAGCGGAGTCAAGCTGTGAACGAATCAACGAGTCCACCGCCCGACCTGCCTCCTTCACCCGTCAACATTGCGCTCCCTCCACCTACGTCCGCTCCCATCACTCTGTCCAACAACAACAATAACAACAACAATAACACAGTAAACAACAACAAGAGAAACGAAACCCTCGGGCCAAACACTCGACCAACCATTAAACGTGAAGGGTCCATCCAAAGCTGTGATAGCAACCGCTCCGGTCACCTTTCCCGAGGTAACTGATCAATGTATACTTGATCCACTGTTAGTGGCCAGATTTTGCCATTCATTAAGTCTATTAATTTCTTTGCAGGGGGAGAAGAAAGAGTCAGGCTTGTTACTATTGGTGTATTGTGGTTTCTAACCCAAAGTTTATCCAAACTAACAATAGCAATCCATATTACAAAATAACCACCTCAACCAAATTTACGTTTTGAAACTCTTGGTGTAAACTCTTCAGGGAAAATCAGATACAATCAGTTTGATGGGTAGTTTGGGTGGTGGGAATTTATAGACTGTAGCGAGATACGTTGGTTTTAAGTGTGTGGATGGCTTGTGCAATGGGTTTAATTTTGTGGCTGGATTCTAAGTTTGTGAGTGGCTTGCACAATGGGTTCTTGGTTTGTGGATGAGTGGTGATTTCTAAATTTGTGGATGGGTTCCGTTTTTTAGATGTTTTGCAAAGTTGGTTCTAAGTTGGTGGATGGCCATTGTGGTGGATTGTAAGTTTGTGATTCTTTGGGCGATTGCTTCTAAGTTTGTGGATTGTTTGCAGGGAACAGTTCCGACCAGAGCACGGAGGTGTCGGTGGAGAAGTGGATAGTAGACAAGATCAACAGCAGCAAGAAGGACCGCAACTTCATGCTCAAACTCGAGAGTGACTTCCTCAATCTCATAAAGGACCAAAAGTCAGTAATCACATTGTGTTAAAACGATTGTACAATATAATCAGCTTTGTCTGAACCTCACTGATCCAGATCAGCTAAAAATAGTTGAAATTTTACTTCTGAAAACGCAATCAAGTTCTTAAACCGTTTAAATCTGGGTTATAAAGGCTAAGATAAGTATCATGTCTCCAGATTCAGTTAACAGATGAACATAGCATTGTCTGTGTTTCGATGTGATTGTTTCCAATTGTCCACACAATAACGATGTATCGGACTGTGTACGCCAGTACGTATCCAAACGTTGTGGACAGGGCCGAATTCAACAGCATGCCACCTATAGGCTAAATTTTTATTTGCCGTCTCCGCGGGCAGGTGTGGCTGTGACCTTGAATTTTGTCCCATAAGAGCAATGTAAAAACATGCATTTTCTTGGGACACCTCACACCTAAAGTTTTCACTAGATTTTTATGAAATAAACTTTGTTTTAAAGTGCATTAAATGTTTCATTGGCTCCGCTGAGCCGAATTTCCATTTTCCCAATAGTAAAATCCTGACATATATTCAAAAATTAAAGAACTTCTGTATAAGATTTTTTTTTAAATTTTACTAGTAAATAACACAATTTTTAATAAGGTGGTCAGCGAAGTCATTGCAATACATTGCTATGTTTAAAATAAAACCTATTTCAAAAGGATCAGATGGAAATAGTAGGCATGAGGTGACTCAAGAAAATGCTTTTACTTTTTTCTCATGGGACTAAAAGAAAATGGCCGACAAGTACTGTGTATATTTAAAGATCTGCCTAATTTAAATACTTAATTCCACCATGCGCAACAACGCTTTAATGAAAGAATTTACTGCGGCCTGTTTTTTACCTTTTAAAATAATTTTTACATTAATAAACATGATATATTTGCAAACTAGAGGAGTTTTCCACTACGCGTGTAGTCTTTTTTTCGAAATTATGCGTTTAAAGTGTGAAACATGGAGATGTAACACTGACATTAAGGGTCCATCTCAGCTACCCTGCGACAAGTTTCCAATAATCCAAAACACACCGACACTATACAAGTTTAAACTAAGTAACGCCAACGATTAGTAATGACAAGTAAGTAACGATCCTAGCTTTGTGCAAAGCAGACGTGTGTAGAGCGTTTTTTTTTTTTTTACTATGCGATTAAGTGTACAAAATGGAGTACAATGCAGTGCAATGGTGTAAAAAGCACTGAAACTTGGACAGCTTGGAAGTTGAATTATGAAACTATTGAACAACTTATGAGAAATCGGGCTCCATACAAGTGTTGGAAAACTCCTCTAGTTTCCAAATATTTCATGTTTAGTAATGTTAAAATAATAAAACTATTTTTGTAAGGTGAAAAACAGGCCGCCATAAACTCTTGCAGGTGGTTGATTTGACAGTTAGGCCGCGTCAGTTGAAAGTGTTAAAACTAATGTTACTAGAAATAAAACTATTGGTCTTCTACGATGGAAGTGGTGGTTATCTTATCCATGGTGTAATAAGTATTACATTATTAAGTAAACATTGGCAGGCTAAGGTTGGCGGTTTGAACTTTTGTAAATCGTATTTTATCCCCTGTAAAATTGACTCACATGCATTGTCACACATAAGGTATCCAAAACCTTACACTTGTTAATTGTTATGAATCATCACAAGATTCATTGCAAGCTAAGAGCCTCTATATTATGATCGAGAACTACGAAATCTAAACAAACCCTATTATAAGATGTAGATTTCTTTAAAAACAAGAGGTTCTTTTTCATAAATACATCTATAATGAAATATTTCATAATCTTTAGATTTTTTGAATATTTAAATTGTGTACATTAATTTTTTTATATAAGGAAACAATTGTCATTTGTGGGCTAACCAGCTTACACCCAAAAGACATTGGCTCATATTCAGTTTATATAAAGTAAATTAAATGTATTTACCTATTGCACATGCTTTTTAACACAAATTAGTCAATAAATTCAATCAGTTCTACATTTAATCAATTGAACACAATTTATTATCTACAAAGTAGAGGATAAATTTACCAAAATTAGTTTTCATGTATTAGCTCTTCATTATATGTTTGTATTACAACCAATTTATTTTTAAAGTAAAATTTGTTCACAAAGATAAACATGTTAAACCGCACGTCTTAAGCTCGTAAAATAGTCCCAACTTTAAACCATTTTTTAAATATGTTTCGTGCCTTAAAAAAAATGTCTGCAATAGGGACCCTCTCCTCATTGTGCTAAATCAGATTTGCTAGTTAGAAGAAAAGTGACTTTATTGGAATAATACCTAAAATTGTTTGTTTTATACTGTCATACTTTATACTTTTGTTTTATATTTTAAACTCAACCTGTGTATGTTTAGGAAATCTTGCCTGAAATATGACCCCCTCCCTGCATATCAACGAATGATCGTCCACAAGTGTTCAGAATATTGGGGCCTAGAACATAATACAATCAAAGAATCTATGATGGTCATTTCCAAACCGAAAACTACTCTCCAACAGACAAGAACATTAGTGATCTCATTGACAGGTAACAAATCCTAATTTTAGTATTTTCAACCTCTAGTAAATATTTGTGTTTATTAATGTCATTCTCTCTTTAAAACTGACCACATTTGACACATATTTTAACTACAATGAAATACCTGGTATTCAGCCTGAAGATCCTACCATTGTACATGTCTAGGAGCTAGTTTATTCAGCACGGACATGTGTCACTCTCGTCCGTATACCTAGCAGGCTTAGGAGGCACATGCCATTGTTTCTGCAAGACTGGGGTGGGATTATTTGTGTGGAGCGAGAGGACTTCTAAATATATATTGTGCAAATTCGAAGGGTGAGGCAAATTATTTATTATTATAAAAATAAAGTTATTTGAGTTTTGATCCCATCATCAACGACTTTTAGTTTTTTCATTGTGTATACGCGAACATAGTGATGCCATTGTGATAGTGTATGGTGGCTATAATAATGATCGACATACAAGTGAGTAGCTTTAGACGTATTTATTGCCTTTAGTTTATGAGAACTTATACACAAGCTCTCGTATCATGTAACCCTACCGGAAAGTCTCCAAAGCCACTTAAACAATGCCGCACGGCCAGCAAACATGAGTTTTATTTGTCACAAGGCCTAGTGGCCTACAAGTCAGGTCTACCTGGCATCTATCTCATAACTTCAATCAACTATGCGATTTCTACCCCTTCCTACGTCAAAGTGAGGTGCGCCTAGAATAAAAATCCGATGTGTATATTTTACAAAACCAACAAGGTAAATATACCATTCAGAAAAATGTTATTCTATAGTGACTTTTTGTTTTTTATTGTATTTTACTTATTTTATAACATAACACATATGCAGCAAGTTTATTGGCAACTCGTAAACATTGTAAACAACCAAAATCAGAAAACCCGTAAAAAACGGAAAAATATATAACTAAATTTTGATTATGATTCTATGTAAAAAAAAATAGATTGAGCATCTTTTGTATATATTTAAATACCGGTAGTTAAAAAAAACGTTTCACTATTTTTCCAAGGGCTTTGTAAATTTCAGATCCGCTATTCGTTACTTTAGGTGTTCAAAGTGTCCTGACACACACATACTTTTTATCTTCAGGTAAGTATCTGATATCAAAAAGTTCCTTGTAATGTGCTGAAAAAGAAAATATACATCACTTGATACTTACCTTCAAAGGAACCTTGTTACAAGCCTCATGTACTCTTTATTTTCTTAGTATTATTTTCAACAGTACCACCATAAACAACATAACTACAGGGGTTTTTGTGATACCATGCGCTGAGGGCTCAAAAGGGCGTGCCAGTATAGAAATTTGTAACTGCCAGAAAGAGGGTAAACGACAATAATTATTGATGGAATAAATCATTGGAAATTCAATTTGCAGCATTGTTTTTTTGTGAAAAATACATTTTAACAATATGGAACTTGCCGTAGCTCTTTGCATTTGGGAAAAACCTGTACTTCCAGCGCATGTTTTAAGTTGTTGGTGTTTACAGTTTTGAAATTTAAACGGCAAACTGCATATCATTAAAAGGTTTTTTTTCACCAAAACAATTCTGCTAACTGAATTTTTAATAAACTATTCCATTAAAAAATGTTGGGTAAAACTTTTAATTTTTGAAACTTCAAACGGCAATAACTTTTGAATGTCGTAAAGCAAAATCCGTTCTAATAACCCCCAGCAGGCGCACCCCACTGGTGCCATCAGACCAACAATTATGTAGAAAAGTAGTTTACAGTTCCTAAAAACAAAACTTGAAAATTAGTAATGACAGTTTGAGTACCGAACATTTATCACATTTAGTTTTAGTAGGTTGTACCATTTGACTTCACATAATAGGAATTTGATGGAAAATCAAGCACAAGCGGCTTTACTACATGTATGTTTTAGATATCCTTCATATAAATATAGATTTTAGATGTTAACCTTAAAATGTAACTTTAGACATAAAATTAGTTAAGTTTTTTAGAATAGTAGAAAAAATAAAATCATAAGTTTAAATCCTCAACTCTTAAAGATTAATTATATGTTCAATATTGTACCTGTCTTGGAGGCAGAGAGGACCATTGTTCCTATCCAAAGCAGGTAAAATTAACTTATTGTCAAATTGTCAAAACAATTCTCTCTCTCTCTCTCTCCCCTCTCTCTGACTCTTCTTCACCCTCTCTCTTTTCCCTAGACCTTTAAAATGAAGTGTCATACAATGGGTCTCACTGTTTAAAAATGTTGAGGTGCTCCCTGAAAATTCCATTTTGGAGCAATGGGCAAAGTTGTAATTTTGATAAACAAGTTCACTTCTATTTCCTATAAAAATTTTACATTTGTCTATCTTTATCCATTTAAAATTTAACACATTGTATCAATACTTTTAACTCACCGTTGTGCTCTGCTCTTCTTACACAGGTGCTATGAAATATATTTGCTCCTACACATCTACGATCATAAGATCTTTGACTGTTTACAACACATTTCATTGTTGGCCCTACAACCGGTTGTATAGTATACGAGGGGGTACCCGTGGCGGATTGGTATCGCACGCGACTACAGAGCTCATCACTCCGGTGGCTCGGGTTCGATCCGCGCAGTCAGCACTTACATTTGTAATGTGACTAATACGGTGACACTAGGTAAAGGTCGAGGTTAAGTGGTAGAGAGGACTTTGTAGTCCTAACTTTGCCTCGTTAAATAAGACAAACTTTACCTTTTTTTTACCCAAAAGTATCGGGAATCGGTCGATGGCGAGGTGGAGAGCGCATAGTTTGCATTTTGGCCGCCAGGATGAAGCGCCAACTCTTCCTGAGTTCAGAGCACTCACTGTGGTCAGTCTGAGAGGTTGTGAAGAGGAGCTGTGTGGGTTTTTCTAAAAGTAGTTTTTGTTCTGCCTCGTTTTTCTATTGATAGTGTAATTAAATGAACAAAGTTCAGCAGTGTAGTTTTGCTTTTCCTCAGTAAGAATGCGTCAGAAACGGTTGCAGTTTTGAGCAAAACCAGAGTGTAACAAGTATTTTTCCCAAATTCAAGATGGCACTCTATGGATTGAAGACAAGCCTCGTCCCGGACGACCTTCAAAATCTAAGACTGGTGAAATTGTTTAGAAAAAACCCGTTAATATTGCAAAAATACCATAGAAGATCATTGAGAATGCTTCTTTGCTGTCTGTAGTGTGTAGAAACTCAGTTTGCGAATTTCAACACTCGGTTTGTGGCAGTATGGAGATTGGTTCTTTCATCATGACAATGCCTACGGTAGCCATCTCAGTCGCTAGTTTTTGGCCAATAACAGCATGACGAAAATGAAGGAGTGAAAAGGCAAACGAGGATGGAGCGTGTAGCCATTTAGACTAAGGGGTATAAGGGGTGCTTTAAACCGTAGGAGCATCGAATGGACAAATGCATTACACTAAATGGAGAGTATACTGAAGGTATACATGTAAATTTGTAAAAAAAAATAATAAAATATGGTTTTTATAATCTAATTCCCGTTATTTTTAGTTACGCCTTCGTAAATATTTTAAAGTTTATTGATTACTGTGTTTCCTCTGATTCAAATCCAAATTTTCCCTTCACACCGAGGTATAGTATTCATTGGTTTGAAAAGAACCAATGCTATGGTAAGATCCACAATATCCTAAGCTAGTTCATTTTTTTTGGAATCATCAAACCGTTGGCCAAACCACAGCGTAGGTTTCCTTCAACTGACCGTTACAATATGTTAGTAAGCACGTTGATGTAATGTGAACAATTGTTTCTTAATACCAGGATCTTGTGGTAAACTAATGAAGTTACAGTAAAAAGTGACTTCTTACCTTTGATTTGAGGTTTTAGTTGCTAATTATTAAAGGTACATACATCTTATTGGATTAACTGTCTTAGTAATTCAGTTATTTTTATTTTCAGAGAATTAAACCTTTCAGATGAGGAACCCAGAAGATCAATACTTAAACGAGATTCAGCCTCATTTGAAGAATCTGTTACTTTCAAGGTGGGTTATTCAGTAGAGAACTCAGTACATATTTTTTTTATTAAATAAATAAATCTTGTAAGGGTTTTTGCAAATCATTAAAAATTGTCAACATAGTTACAAAAACTAGCGTTCACAGCAACATGCAATATGGATGACCGAAATTGCACACATTAATAAACAATATTATTACACAATGTATTGATTTTTGAGCCAGAGCTTACTAACAAATAAGTCTAACATAACAACTTGAATTTAAATACCCATTATATGATGGGTATTTTCAATAATGATTAGATTTATGTGTACTGAATAATGAATGAATTAAAAGTCATAAGAAATAAGGCTTTAATCAACTTTAAAATTAACATGGTTGTTTGTTTACATTTTAGTAACAATTATATAAACAGAAAATTGTTAATAAGAAAACATATGGTTGAAAACAGTATAGTGGAAAAACGATATTATTAGATGTGTACTATAACATTCTTCCCTTCTTCATTTTGGAACGTAGCTTATTAAGTAAATCAGGAGCTTTTCTGAGACGAGAGGATCGACCCAGTTGAGGAGGTGTCGTGGCCTGCTCTTGTGGAAGCTGACTGTTGGATTGTTGATCTGCTACTTGTTTTGTACAAGGGATTTGCCATTCTCCAAAAGGTGGTATGATTACATCATCCATTTTGACTACCTCTTCTTCATTTGATTCTTCACATGATCTTCTGTGATAATAACACCCTGATCATCTTGGAAATGGTCTGACAAATTTGCAGGTGCAAGGTGTCTGAGATTCACTGTTGTTTCTCTTCATCACGTAGTTTCACAAAGGGCGTAATCAGGATTTGATTGGATGAGCTCACTTTTCAGTTAGGGGTTCATTTTGTTTTGACGCACTTGTCTTTTCATTAACACTTTGCCTGGGGTCGAACCAGGAAGGTAGTGTGACACCTGTGGCAGTTCTTCGCTTGTGATAAAACATGCCTTCTGCGTGCGGCGTACAGTTGGTGGTATGCAGAAGAGATCGGATTAGTGTAGAGATTCTGGAAGTACTCTTTCCATTGAGAAACCATCAGATTTTTAGTTTTCAGTGCTAGTGTGATCGTCCTCCAAATCATACCATTGTACCTCTCGTGCCCATTTCCACAAGGGTTGTAGGAGTAGTTCGACTTGTGGCTATCTTTTGATAACAGATAGTTTTTCAACTCTTCCGACATGAGAAGATCCGATCAGTATGGATGAATGCTGGATATCCGAATAGAGAGAAAACTCGATCTAAGCTTGAATCACACTTGCAGACAAATTACTACAGGGAATTGCAAGGGTACCTGGTGTATTCATCAACGATAGTCAAAAGATATTTGTTGCGTGTTTTCAGATGGAAGTGGTCCCTTGAAGTCTAAGCTGAGCCGTTCAAATGGAGCTGTAGCTTTAATCAAAATGCCTTGTGTGTTGTTGAAAAACCTAGGTTTGTTTCAGCATAAAATCTTGCAGGATGAGGTTATTCGCCTTACTTCTTCTATATGGTGTAAGGTAGGTTTTGAATTTCACCAGTGGACCATCCTAGTTACTCCAGGGTGACATGGTGTTGTGAAGTGACACTAGTTTGTCAATTGTGTGTGATGTACTACAGACTCTTGAGCGTCGGCTGCTTGGTTTTCTACCCCTGGACGGTAGATTATTTCATAGTTGTATGCTGACAACTCTAGTCTCCATCGAACAATTTTCTCATTCTTAATTTTTCCACTGTGTTTTGTGTTGAACATAAACAGAAACAGACTTCTGGTCTGTTATGAGTTTGAACCGTTTGCCAATCAAGTAGTATCTCCATTTACGAAGTGCTTCTACTATCATATGCTTCCTTCTCAATAGCGAGTGGTTTCGTTCACTTTGTGATGTTCGTAAAGAAAGCGACAGGACGTTGATTTTGGGTCAAGATTGCACTTATTGCAAAGTCAAGGCGTCAGTTTCTACACAGAATGGTTCATCGTTTTCTACATTTACTATCATGGATTTCTGGACACATTGTTTAGATTTTCGAAGTCTTTAACTAAGTTTTCCCCAAGAGGAAATCTTTTACATTCAGTCAACTTATGAATTTTGTCAGAGTACTGGGGTATCCATTTTGAATAGTAAGAAAACATTCCCAACACCCGTTTCAGTGCTTTTTGGTTGTCGGGATCGGAAGATTGATAAGTGGTTTCTGCCGCTCCTGTATGATGGGATCTTCAAATCCTGAAGATGGCGGAGAGTGAAGTTAGTTGTTAGTGTGGGTCCTGTAAAAAAGTAGTTTCAGATAGTCAAAGTGCAGTTTGATGTCATCGGAAATGTAAAAGTTGGTGGCACATGGCCTGTGCTAATATTGAAAAAATTCATTATGATCATTATAAAAATATTGCTAGTAAAATGCCGTCTAAAATGGTACTGTGGTTCTTGAGAGTCGTTAGATGCGAGCCGGTCAGCTGTCAGTTCTGAATCGAAATCAGCTTACGGAGTTGATCACGACACTGCCATGGTATTGAATGTTGTTTCTACCGAAATTAGTGACATCAGCAAAAACTATTTAGCTTTATCTGAGCGACTTTCAGAAATTACTGACGAGAACAAAATGTTCAGAACTCAACTAAGTGAAATTATGGTTAGGTTAAACACAGTGACTAGCTCTAAACCCAACATAACCATCAAACCAAGTGATGACGAAATCAATGAGAAAAGTGTTAATAAAAAATTGACAAGGGAATGGCCTAAATTAGATGTAAAGATAGCAAATACCAATAGGAAGGACTATATAAAAACTAGAAGTCAGTCTGGGTCATACCATATATCAATTGAGGATTCCAATAGATCTAGCCTCTCAGGCTTAGATTCAGAGGACAGGCATAGGTCTGGGCCTACTCCCGAACAGTTAGCTAGTCCTAAGCAAGCAGCTATCATTGAAGAGTCTTGGCGTGTTGTGGATCACAGGCGAAAAAGAAAAATGAGCACAAGCCATTCAAGGGAAGTAACTAAGGAAGATAGGCTAACAAATGGACATAGAAATCCTCACAAACCTATTTTTAAAAAAGGTGCAACTTCTATTGCCTACCAACAATACCAAGAACCTTTTGGATTTTCATATCTAGGCTGGAACCTGGTGTATCAACAGAAGCAGTGAGTGAGTATGTGAGTGGGCTGTGTGATAAAAAGGCAGTGCTATGTGAAAAATTGAATACAAAGTTTGATATGTATGCATCATTTAAGGTAGGCATACCCTTTCAGTACACTAGTGTTCTAGATCGGTCAGAGTTATGGCCTGAGGGAGTAGTAAAAAGCAAATTTCAGACAAAAAGAATCCCCCGGCTCACTCAAAACCAAAAAAACTTAACATTGGCCTAATTGACCCTGTGTCTAGCTGTGAGACCAAGTCATTAAGGCCTAAAAATTCAAATCTGAGTATTATATTTTTAAATGTGAGATCAGTAGTTCATAAAGTAGAACACTTAGATTGCTGAATGAAGAACAAAGTGACTTGCTTTGTATTGTAGAATCCTGGCTAGAGGAAGGTAAATTGGAGTGTTTTAAAATTAGCGGCTATCAAGTTGTATCTTATTTCAACCGATCGTTAACAACTGGCGGTAGAGTTGCTATTCTTGCCAAGGAATCTCTAGGCTATTCTGCTAAAATGGTTCCAAATGAACACCTAAAAAAGGTTTAATGTAGAAGGAACTTTAGAATGTTGAGCTGTGATTATTAAGAAAGGAAATTGTAATGCTGTGATATTTAATGTCTGTCGCCCGCCATTATGATAGATTTTGTGATTTTATTGAGCTGATTGATGATGCAATGTGAATGCTCCGCAACACGTATAACATGCCGCTGATTGTGGTAGGAGATTTTAATGTAAACTACTTTGTGTGTAATTGGTAAAAACAGTACCTGATAGATGTAACTGAGTCTTTCAATATACAAAAGGTTGTAAATGATGATGTCCCAACTAGGATTGAATAAAATTGTTCTAGTCAATTGGATTATGTGTTTGTTGACAAGAGTTTGTCTTTTGATAATGTTGTTGTACAGCCTACTTGGTTCTCCGATCATCATTTTATAACCAGTAGTATTTTATTTCATGACACCAAAACAAATAAATTAAGAAGAGTCGAGAAGCGAAAAATGACCAAATCTGCTCTGCAGGTCTTATATAGGCTTATCCAACTAAATGACTGGCAAATTCCTTTAAATGTTTCACTGGATGACATGTTCAATGTCTTTTATACAGATTTTATGTATGTGTTTGATGTTACTTGTCCAATGTCTCTATTTGTTGTAAAAAAAGTTTGTCTAATAAATAGAGCAGTAAATAGCTCTCATAGTAGGCTGCTTGACCTTTATTGGAGAAGCAGAGGCCAAACTGGCTCAGAGTTGAAGCAAGTTTATAGCAAGGCTAAGAAGGAGCATCATGCCTTAAGTCCTAACTTCACCTTTTGACCAATTTTTTAATAAAGGCCTTTAGTTATTTTGGGGAATGGTGACTTACATCTTACATATCCAGGCGCTGCGTCAGACCCACTTCTGGGCATGCAGTCTGTCAAAGTAGAAGTTGAAACCATCTGGGACGTGTTAGTTTGTTAGTGTTAATATATGGAAAGTGAAGGGTTTGGAATATTTTGAATTAGAGGTTTGTTGGGGTCAGGAAGGCCATATAAACACAAGTTTACTAAAAGAGTTTTAAGTTCAGTTTTAAATTTATTTATTTGTTCAATTTCCTTTAAATGTGCTGGTAGCTAGTGCATGAAAAAACTTTATAATAATAATAATAATAAACTTTATTCCAAAAAATTATTACAGGTTTCACAATATGTTTAATAGGAATTACTACGGCTTCTAGTAAATATGGCTAGCTCAACTTGAACTTAAAATAAATAACATTTAACAGTCAAACTTATACAAAGAAAAAATAAAACAAGGTTCACTGCAGCTGCGTGGTCTGTTATACATATTCCCAATAACTAATTTAAGTTTCAACAAAAACATATACAATGAAACAAAATATCTTATTCTAACACTACAAACATATTATTTACATCCTGTTCATCTAACTCAAATAACCATTTTTACATTATTTACAAATACTTTACTTTCTTTACAATTTTAATTTTAACCGCAGTAAATTATAAAATTTTGCCAGATACTCTGGTTTTCTTCGGTTAGCTTTAGTCTATGTTGTTGTGAAGCACTATTATGTCTATTTCTTGTATTGTAGTTATGTTGGCGGTCCTTTATTAATCCTTGGCCCCTGACATAAGTTACCAGTTCATAGATAAAAATTGAGGGCACTGTCATTATGCGAGGCATTTGAACAGCTCACAGCAGGAGGTTCGTGGAGGAACTCCGCAATACTTCTTATTGCCCTTTTTTGCGTATAAAAATTCGATCTAAGTTACGTTTAGCGAGGCACCCCAAAGTATTATTGAGTATCTGATATGGCTCTCTATCAAACTATAGTAAATTAATTTAGATAAATTTGTGTTACCTAGGTAGGAGAATCCTCTTAAAACATACAAACCACCAGAGATCTTAGTTATTAGTTTCCTATGTGATCATCCCGTGAGGTGGGAATCTACTGTGCCTAGAAAGTTTGCATTTTCAGACTCTATGACATCGGACTCACCTAGAACAACATTAATAAAATTAGTAGGGTTTCTATATTTTAGCTGAGCTGTCTGAAAATGTACAAAATTAGTTTTGGCAGAATTAATTGTCAATCTATTGTCAGAAAAGTATTGAGAGAGATTGTTAAGGTTTTCAAAGGTATCAATTTCCAGTTCTTGTGTGTCTTTACTTTTGGTAAACATGGTGGTGTCGTCAGGGAACATTAATTATCAGCTTGTCTTTATCTAGGAAGTTAGTGATATCATTGATATAAATTAGGAAAAATATGGGTCCCAGAATTGATCCCTGAGGCACTCCATTCAAAATTGTAAGCTCTTCCGAGAACTGGTTAGTGGCTCTTATGCTTGCCTCATTTTGCTTGGGGGCTATTATTTGTCTTCTATTAGTAAGATAAGACGTAATCCATCTAAGTACAATTCCACGAATGCCAATTGCAGCAATTTTCTCAATAAGAATGGGTATATCCACGCAGTCAAATGCCTTAGAAAGATCAATAAAGCATCCAATAACCGTTTCGCCGTTTTCAATGGCCTCTATGCTCTTCTGGACGAAATTTATCAAAGCCAATTTAGTGGATTTGTCCTTCCTAAACCAATTGATTTTGAAGAAGGTTGTTTTTCTCTAAAAGCCTAATATCTGTTCACAAACTATTTTTCAAGAATCTTGGAAACTGCATGTAGTAGTGAAATTGGACGGTAGTTTTCCATTAGCTGAGGGTCACCTTTCTTGAATAG
Organism: Matsumurasca onukii; assembly: GCA_018831715.1. Taxonomy (NCBI): domain Eukaryota; kingdom Metazoa; phylum Arthropoda; class Insecta; order Hemiptera; family Cicadellidae; genus Matsumurasca; species Matsumurasca onukii. The sequence continues at coordinate 25,759,150 of CM032064.1, forward strand.
TGGCTTCACTACAGCCATCTTTCCTTCCTCAGGAAAACACCCTCACTGAGAGATGCATTGACAATACTAGTCAAAGGTTCAGCTATCTCCTGAATGCAATACTTTAAAACTTTCATTGATAATCCGTCCTTGCCACTGGACTTTTTAGGCATTAGCTTCATAACTGTTCGTTTTATGTCCATGGATGATATTGCAGGAAGGTATCCATAATTACATTATTTTTAACAAGAGGAAACCTGAGAACTGTTTGGTTAACATATTTGTATCGATTGTTTTATGTATATTGACAAAAGTTGTTAAAACGATTACTGACCATTAGAGGATCTGAAATTATTTCATTATTTATTAGCAGTGTAAAATTAGTATCAGTACCTTTTTTTGAGGCCTATTTCTATTTATAATGTCCCATGAGGTTTTTGAAGGATTTTTTGATTCAGATATTTTATTCAGAAAATAGTTTGCTTTAGTATTTTTGATGAGCTTTCTATGTTTCTTTTTCAAAGAATTGTAATGTTCTTTGTTAATTTCACTTTTAACTGATTTCCATCTATTAAAGGCTTCCATGACTTTGCCTTTAGAACAAGATATTTCTTCTGTAAATAACTTAAACCTTTTCTTACCTTTCGTTTTCTTATTATTCTTTAATGGGCATGAAATATCAAAATTGTATTTAACAGTATCAATGAAGTTATTGTACGAGGCATGTTTTTTAAGTAAGTACCGTTTTTAAATAAAACAATAACGAGCAGAGATTTCATAATATTTTTTATTTTACATGAAAGCCTGTACTTTAAACTATCTTTCTACATAATTGCCATTAATATTGGGGCACTTATCATATCGTCCAGCTAGCTTTTGAATTCCGATGTCATAGAACTTTGCCGCCTGAATTGACAAAAAATTCAGCACAGCCGTTTTGACCGTCTCGTCGTCGTGGCGCATGCCGCCTAGGTGCTTCTTCAAGTGAAGGAACATCTGGAAGTCAATCGGCGCAAGATCTGGACTGTAGGGAGGGTGTTCAAATGGTTCCCAACCAAATTTTCGCAAACAATATTGGGTTCTCTTTGTGACATATGGGCGGGCATTGTCGTGAAGCAAAATGACACCTTTAGTCAGCATGCGCCTTTTGTTCTGAATACGGTGGAACTCTTCGAGTGTTGATTGTGTCCCCACGAGAGGCAAAAACTCCACCAACAACACCCCTTTCCTGTCCCAAAACATCGGCACATGATTTTTTGGGCAGACATCGTTTGTTTGAACTTTTCTTTCCTGGGCGACTTTCCTTGTCATGAACATTGGATTGGGCGGTCTTTAAACGCACTAACCCATGTTCTTACTATTCCTTCTCTCATAATGTTTTCTCCGTACACTGCCCTGATCTCACGATACACATCGACTGCTTTCAGGCCTTTGGCACTGAGAAAATTAATCACAGATCGAACTTCACAGTGGGACCTTTGATTGAGGAGACATTTTAAACGGTCACAGGCAAGCGTTACGCATCAGCTAAAATGACCGTACTGGTGTCTGGGTGTGACCAAGAGATGCAGGTACACAACGAACATGCGCGGAACGCCGACCGTAGCGTTACAGCGGCGTAATTCCAAAACGGTACTTACTTTAAAAACATGCCTCGTATTTAGAATCAACCGAGACCTCTTCCAAGTCTATATTTTAGTTCCTGTAAGTTAGTTTCAGATGTATCTCTAAAAGATACTAAATCAGTTTGTCTGTAGTCGAGGTCAAGACCAATTACAATTTCTAAACTTATGGCTAAGTGATCCGAAATAAAAGGACATATAGTTAAATTATTAATAAATTCCTGATTTGTAAAAAAATTATCTATGCATGATTCAGAATTGTTACCATATCTAGTAGGGGAACTTATTGCACTCTCCATCCCAAAACTGGCGAGAACACTCCTCAGCTCCACAGCGCCCTGCGATTCACCGAGGAGATCAATGTTTGTATCGCCCCCGAGAACCACAGGTCGCCCCGGCCCCAAGGAAGCCTCCAGCCAGTCATTGAGGATTTATACAAATTAAGATCGATAATTATATTTCATTATTCTATTTTTATTACCATATCTTATAGCAAAAATATTTTAGAAATATAAGCAATGCATAATTCCCTTTTGTGGTACCGTATTACCCCAACCGCTACTCGCCATTTTCCTTAAAAATCCCGCCTTCTGAGTTTGTCCACCCAATTCGCGTTATGTTCAACAGATCGAAGGTTAAATGCCCGAAGTTTAAATGATCGAAATTCGAACTGTTGAACTTAGATCTGTTGAGCCCTCACCCGTCAAAATCACATTTTTTTGTGCGGCCAGAAACTACATTTGTATTTGAGCGTACTGCTATAGCCGATAATCGTTATCAAATATTTGGTGTTCATTAGTTTGATAATTTCTAGTTTAAATCTTCATGTAATAAAATCGAAGTTCAAAAGGACATAATGAAGGGGTATTGTTTCCAGTTTTACTTAGTTTCTAGATTAGCTTGAGCAAACCTACTGAGAAAAAAGCGGTGGTCCTAAACCTTCCCAGAACAAGAACAAAGAAGCGCGTTAGGCATTACCCTCGTGAGAACTCGGCCGAGCACCGGCGCAACTATGTAGTCCCTTTTGTGTCCCTACTGCCTGTCCAGCGGCGCAGTTCGACAACACCCATCCCATTTTACAACTGAGTACTCGCCCAAAAAGCGGTTTATTTTAATCTGCTGTGTGAACTAGCTGTTCTAAAGCCGAGTGAGTAGAACCTGACCGCAAACTCGGCCTAACTAGCTCGCCTCTAAACTCGCCTTCTAAGGGCCGGTTTCCCCAAATTCTCGTTATCCCGGTTTACTTTGTACCGATCAAAAACTATACCTCGGGTTTAAAAGGCGTTTCTAACTTTTGACTGGCACAGCATAGGTTAAACATCATGTCTGTTTAATCTGTTTGATTCAGGACCAAATTTGGGCCTGGTTTGATTTCGTAAACAGACAAAAAATCAGTTGGGTTATGTTTACTGACTCCCGTAAAGGGGATGGGCCTATATTTGTTTGATAATTTCTATCTTATTCCGTTTACTTTTCTCCATTTAGGAAAGTATGACGCGACACAAACGGGCTAGAGCATCAGACACTTGCTAACGCCGGACTTGTGCATTCTCAACTCTACGATAAAAGGACTGAAGGCAAAAACTCAATGCTCACTAAAATGTATCCTGACAAGGCTCGATCTTTGTTACTTGTGGATCTCAAGGAATCACTAATAAAATCAAGCAATAATCTTGCAGTTTCTTCCTCATTCGAAATCTTTAAAAACTTTTCCTTCTTCCCATCTCCCGGTATTATTTACCAGTCTTTCCCTGATTCTCGTAATCTCTTCCTCAACTTATAATATTTTCAACAGTTCATCCATTTGACTAAATAATTATGTACTGTACTTAAAACCAAAAATTATTAAAACGTAGGCTACTGGCTAAGTATTTGTAAACTTAATATTATGGCTAGGCTTTGATTTCCAAATTTGAGGTTATTCACAATATTATTAATTTCCATAATATTTCCAACAGTTTAATGAATTATTCCATTTAACTGCTTGTGCATTAAAATAATAAATAGATACGACGATTTATAAAAGTAATAGGCTAAGAATTAGTGAACTTAATATTATGGTGCGAAGGCTAGTTTTTTGATTTACAGGTTTGAGGTTAGGTTTTTGTTTACTTCGACTAGTATAACTTTTATCAGCCGTTTAAACCACCTGCCTAGGCCAGTTAGTTTGTTCCGGCAAATGACGGTACAAATTTTGGAGAAACACCTCCTCGAGATAAAACGCGGTTTAAACGGCCGATCTCAGTTAACTGACGTTGGGAAACCGGCCCTAAGTAGCCTAATGTAAACCAGTCTTAATTGCGTTATTGGGCGAGTAGACTCGTATCGGAAGCAATTTTTTGTTGACTATCGACTAGTTCCGATATTTGCCCATGCCATTTGTTACCGCGAGTATTAACGATACTCTCGATTTATCGCAAACATCGATAACGATGTATCGCAGCGATCACGTGACGCGTTCTATACGCAGCAGCGCAAGTATTACCGCCAAATCCGCCATTCTTCTGTTACAAAGTGAGCAAAATGCACCTAGTTCAGTACTTGGATTACTTAACAACCTCAACTCAACGCAGGATCCAATGGAATCAAAACGTAAGAATAGCCAGTTGATTTTTGTTATTCAAATAGGGTTTCATCCAGATAAAATAAATATTATGTATATTGTAATGCAATATCAAATGTATTTAATTTTATTACAGTTACCTTGGTTGTGGGGCCTGTAGATCTTACGGTGCAGGTTATAGCCTAAACACGTGTAGGACCTATAGGTCACCTACATAAAACAAGGTCCTGCAACTGGGAAAATAGAAATTTATAATTTTATTACAGCCTAAAATACTCAAATTAAAACCATAGCTAGGGTAGTAGCTAATTGACAGCGTGTACGTATTGTCTTTGGTAGTAGTAAACATGGCGTTTTCATTATGTAGGCTAACTGAAACCAGAGATGACCAGTCTCTGGTTATTCTGTGCTGAAACTTATCGTGACGGTTGGAATAGGGAATAACTATCAATTACTTAAATATCTATTATGATTTATATTATAACTTTAATATAAAAAATAAATTAGTTTAATATTACTGGTAGGCCTAGGTTAATGAAACTTTTAATTTGACTTGTAACTTATTGGGCTATGTTGATGTAGCCTGGCTTAAAGCTTAGGCCTAGCTTGCTGCAGCTTAAAGTCCTACAATTATCTTAAAACAAATCAAATATCTGATGATAAAACCTTTAAAGCACCTTGTAAATTCTAGTCTAATCAATGGAATTTTTCCAGATAAGCCTAAGATAGCATAAGTTAAACCCATTTTTAATCATAGTAACAGAAATATAGGCTATTGCTTGTTATGGACCAATATCTTTTCTCCCAACTGTTTCAAAAGTTTACGAAAAGTAGTTTATAAACAGTTTTAGCTATTAGAACCGAACAGCATGGCTTCCGTTCAGGAAAATCAGTAATTACTGCTGGGGTAGAATTCATTCAAACAATTAATAAGAAGAAGGGAAAGATGACTTCTGAACCCTTCAACCAACACTGAACCTGTCCTGCACATTACTAGTTGCCATATTCCCCTCAATAAATCCCTAAGTCTATCAACAGGTAACTATTTTAGTGAGCTGAAAGATGTCTTTTAAAAATGTGATTAAAATACTAACCTAATTCGGATAGTTTGAGCTTGACTGCATCTAATGAGTGTTTGTTGGCCCAGTCGCCAGAAAGGCATGGTGTCGAAGCTCCGAGAAGATCGAAAAGTTTTGAAGAAAGAGAAGAAGAGTACGAGAAAGTGCGGCGGAGGATATTTCAGGCAGAACATGCAAGTAGCTTTGTTGTACTAGGTAGAGGTAAAGAGTGTGCATGTGCAACCACCAGTCAGTGCACTGTCTGGCAGTGCAATCTTCTCTTCAACAAAATATGTACTTTCGCAAATTTGTTTGGTTTCAATAATTGTTTGAGTTATCACAATCATTACTCAAATTAAAAAGTTTTGTATTTAGTTTATTGCTCCTTTTAAAAACTCAAGAGTTGGCAGGAGTGGGCCGTCATATTCAATGGACTTCCAGAAGAAAAATATAAATAATAGCAAAAACCGGAATTCCATAACTCAGTCATTCATTAAGATAGAATCAGGCTTGATAACTCACTTGAAAGACAATATTACTGTTAAATAGCTGTTTGCTTGAGCATTCTTATGGGAGGATGTCTTCTGTTTTTGTGGTCATAGGCAAACGCACTACATAAATTGTTTGTGTCTATTTATATTTTATAAACACAAAGGAATCAGAAGTTTTTGCTCACTATGTGGTAGAGTTAAGAGAGAGCTGAGCGAGAAGGGTGTGTAAAGTGTTCATCAAAAACAGTTAATTTAAAATATTTTTACTTGTTAGTAAACACCACTAATCTAATCCAAAACAGTTGGGAAACATTTAATATTTGACACAATAACGCGATAGTTCTGTAATGCTAGTCACATGTAGCTTGAGTCGTTCATAGAATTGTGTTTGAAATGCTGCTGGGGTTTGTACAGATGAACGGGACCGGGAACTACACAGAGAAAGGACGGCCGCAGTGGCCCCAAGTAGCCAACCCCTGGTTCACAGATTCGTCCAAGCTCCACCCCGGCAACATCCCCATGGCCAGGTAAGTGCCACTACGCACGGGTAGGTGGAGTCACGCACATCTCAACCGTGTCTCCCACCGTAAAACCATTTTCATGATCCAAAAGTTTGTTTACCACCCTTTTCCTTGATTCACTGCCATTTGGTTACTTTACTCATTTAAAAGAAAGAGTATGTGGTTCTATGACTGGGGTACGGTTAATGATAAGCGATCAAACCAAACATAAATACAATTTTTTTTTAAATGGTTAGAAAAAACTAGTCGGTTAGTCAATAAACTTATATGATTATAATTGGTTCCTCCGATGCTCTAAAAGTAACCTTACATGTATCCGGCGATGCATCCGAAGTTGTTCAAGTTATTTGCCGACACGTTTCCAGATTAATCTCATCTTCATGGCCATAAAGCTATATCATCATGGTGACATGTCACACTAAAGTACATTTAACAAAAAGATCACAGTACATACACACGCGGGACAGATGAAAACATTTAAATAAATTAACACACATTGAAACAAATACACTGGAGCTCGACCGAGTGCTGCATGTAGACTGACAACAGGTGGACACTACTCGTCTGATATAATTCTCTCTTTTTTTGTTCTTGTTTACGCCAATGGTATTTTAATTTGTTCTCAACCTAGGGTTTTTGTGGGCCCTTGTGCCTGCGCCGGGAATTGAACCCGAACCTTACGCTTTGTAGTCATGACTACCCACTGAGCCACGGACGCAGCTCTTAACCAGTGCCGCATTTAGCAGTTCAGCGCCCCTAGGCCTACAGACCAAAAAGCGCCCCTCCCCTTCCCCCTACACCTGAACTCCTCCCCTTCCCAACGGACTATGACGACACCACCATCCCCCATACATTATTTTTCTCATAACTGTTTTAGATTAAAGAAATATATATAGGCTAACAACTTAGTAAAACATACTTATTATTCTTGATGATATTGTACTGTCAAAAGTTATTAGGATTGTGTGTAGAATAACTTAAAAAATGTGAGTTTTTTAGTAACTTTTTTATTTCAACCATAAAATAATACAACTTACGTTTCTGATAGACAACATTCACAAAGTATGAAAATAAGAAATAATTACATTACGTTAAGATTTATAATGTAAATCTATACTTAATAAACAATCATATTTTAGAGCTTCATTAGAAAGCTCGGTCTAACAAAGTCCAACTTTTCTGCAAAAAACATACAGTGATAAGTAGTTTGTAAAATTCATATTTTATAGAAATTTTCTTCTTTGCTTGGATTCTACAAAAGTTCTCGTTATTTCTCCGAAGTCAATGCTTTCAGTAAGTTCAGACTCAATAGCCATTACGGAAAGTGCATTCAGTTTACACTGGCTCATGGAGTTCCGTAGATGATTCTTCACTCGTTTCAGCACAGAAAAAGAGCGTTCACCGCTGCAGTTGGTGACAGCTGTGCTTAACACTATTCTTAACATAATCTCAATGTTGGGAAACACGTTTTGCAAGTTATTGTCGTAGATCAGTTGAAGAAGAGGCTTGAAGGACTGTCGTTTCTTTTCGGTATCATTCTTATTTTCCCTATCCACTTCTAAATTTTCACTCTTCAAATAATACTTAAACTGCACACACTCATCTGCGAAGCATTCTTCCAAATCTTTATACAGTTCAACAAGCTCATTACATTTTGATTTGATAGCGTTGTCCTCCAGTGTTCTTAGGTTCAACAAAAATCCAAACTTTTGATAGACACCTTTGTAAGCGTTTGCCCTTTTGTCAAGCTCTGTGGATAGTCTGTCAACAATTAATAAAAATACATTTATTCTAAACATTTCTTTGGGGTCAAGCTCGTTAGTTTCATTGCTGCTTTTGCACTTAGTTTTTTTGACATAATTATTTTAGTTGTTATGTTACTGTAAGGACGAAACAAATGGGCCTATATTTATAAAAAATCACTAACAAATTAACTGATGTGATGGTGATTCACATTAATTTTAAAACACAAAACACGAAAAGTCAAACACGGTAAATGGGTAAATGGCCGATAGGCGGTCGACAACAACACGGTGACAATGACTACGACACACTGACAGGTGCGAGGTGCAGCAAGCCTCTGACGTCTGTCACTCTGTCAGTGACACTAGTTTGCGTTCGACTGGACGAGTCCACTTATTCACCAATGCACCCTGTTTTGTTTCGCCGGGTGGTCGCATCAGCGTACACGTGTGATAGTGATAACTATGAATCATATTTCATAACACTGTGAATGTCGGTCGCTACATTGTTATTGTTGGATATTTAAAGTTTAGTTAGTATATTTTCTTTTGAAGATAAATAAATATTTGCTGCTAGCTGCACACAAGTTTTTCGATCGCTTGTCCGATCATATCTTATCCACGCTCGTGTGTGCGCTTCTTAAAATTTTGCGCCCCCCAAAATTTTACGCCCTGGGCCTAGTGGGAAATGCGGTACTGCTCTTAACAGCTGGTTGATTATCTCTGTCTTGTCGAGTACTGGATTATTTATTATTTCGAGTGCATATTAGTTTGATTTATCATCAACGAGTGTCCTCTGTATCCTATTTTTTCATTTAAAATATTTTCCTATTTTTATTTTTGTGTCCCCAGTAAATTTAAATTTCTTCGAGGCGGTCTAATCTTTTTCCTTTGTGTGAACGATGTAGGATTTCCATGTTTGTTACTTACTGTTAGGTGTAGGTAGTTGATTTGTTTATTTTTCTCCGTGTCTAGGGTGAATTTTATCCTAGGATGATATAAATTTATATGGTTATAAAAAAAAGGGATTTGAGATGAGCTACTTCATATCAGAGCTATGACGTCATCGTCATATCCTTACCAGTAAATAACTTTGTCTGAGTGTTAGTTTTCATTGTTTAGAATCTGGTCTTCTATGTGAGAAATATAAATATTTGCTATGGTTGCTGATAAAGATGGCCTCATGGCTAGGCCTTCATTTGACAGGACTCTTTTGGTTCATTAATAGAGAGACCCTCTAATGAATTCAAGTTGTATCTGCAGAAATACAACCAGAAGATTCTCGATTCTATGGTATCGGAATCGACTTAACTGCGATTTCTTACTCCAGGAATCGGTGGAATCGAGAATCAGAATCAACCCAACACCAATAGACTTAAGCCCAAATAGATTTAGCCCAAGTGATTGCTATCTTTGGAAAAAGTTAAAAACTAAATAAGTAAACTACAAAACAAACTATCAAATAGTTAGTTGTCAGGTTAGTTTTCATTATTTCTTTGTTCCTTTTACATTCAGGTTAAGTGGTAGAAAGGACTCTGACAGTCCCAAATTTTGTCTGAATGAAGAAATGTTTCATTTCTTTATCACTGTTGTAATTTAATTTTTGGTTTCATTTTTATGAAAATAGTTGTGTACCTTGTTTCCAGAATGCTTCGAAAGAACGAATCATACGAAAGTAATGAACTACTGAAAGCGAATTCTCTGAGACAGACGACTACAATCAACAAAGCTCACAGTTTCGGAGGCTACGAAGATCCAGCAACCACCAACAACCGAGTCCTCACCAAACAAGGTCATTTGTGGTTATTATAACTAGGCATTGGCCCTTCAAGTACTAAGACCTAAGATCTTTATTGCTAATGGTCAGTTGTGCATGAAATAGGCATGGTAATTAAATTACATAATACATTTTGCTGTTAACATAATAACCATTTTGCTTCCATTATACATTATACTGGGTGTCCGAAAAGTCCAACCCCCCTTCCCCATAACTTTTGAATGAATGAACATTTTTGAACACACTTTGCATATGTATAAAGGGTCAACTGAAGTGCCCCCGCTACCAACAACAATGGATGACCTGAGGGATCGCATAAGACCAGCTGTACAGGCTGTAACTCAAGACATGCTTTCGACCGCATTGACATATGCCGTGCATCTAAGGGAGGGCATATTGAATATCTATAACATGGTAAAAAAAACGTTTTGAGTTCTCCTCTCAGCACAAACAAACTAGGTTTTTATATCTTCACTAGTTTATTAAATATAGACATAACAAATCGGATGATTCTTTTTGATACACCCTGTACTCTATGGCATATTTTTGGGAGTTTCCCCCCACCCTAAAATAGGGGTAGTGGAGGTGACCCTTTGAAATTGTTAATTTACCCCATCATGTGACCTCTCATTTGAAAGAATTCATTGATACCATTGAAACAGTTTTACGATGCCCCTGTTAAAAAGTGACCCACAACATGTTTCATTTATGAGCTGATAAATGGACGTGGTCGCTAAAGTTTTCTAAGTGTTGGAAACAAAACTACAGATTCAGATTTTGAGTGATCTTGACTAAAATGACAGTAAACCGACTTTGTCAATGCATGTCTACAAGATAGGTTTTGTATAAGCATAACCATATCTCGTAAATGATATCTTGTTGCATATTGTACGCATGGGTGCCTTGATCGGGGATGTGGGCTCGGAGGGGTGTTAAGGATGGGCAATATGTATTCGATTGTTATCTAAGATATTTGTTTTTGTGCTGTAAACATATTTATTATATTTGTAACTTATTGATAATATTTATTAAATGCATTATATTTGTAACTTGTTAACATACAGTAGAATCTCGATTATCCGAGTCTCTGGGTTAACGAGCTCGTAGTTAGAAAAAATTCAAATTATGCTATTATCAATTTATGAGGGGTTAACCGAGCTAGTAGTTAGAAAAAATTCAAATTATGCTATTATCAATTAATGAGGGGTTAACCGAGCTAGTAGTTAGAAAAAATTCAAATTATGCTATTATCAATTAATGAGGGGTTAACCGAGCTAGTAGTTAGATAAAATTCAAATTATGCTATTATCAATTTATGAGGGGTTAACCGAGCTAGTAGTTAGATAAAATTCAAATTATGCTATTATCAATTTATGAGCTTTACGATATGAAGATACCTGTCATTGCATTATATGCCCAAGTGATTGCTATCTGATAGCTACTAAATCGACCAAATCAAGCTACATTTACACCACTCATACTGTAAGCTAGAGCTGTGCGGATCCTGGATTTCCTTTACCGGGACGGGATTGAGATCATTTCCTGATCCCCTTCCTCTAGTACCAAAATTTCGGGACGGGAAGTAAAAATACTGGTGTTTTTCCACCGAATGTGTGTTTTGTATTTCCAAGTACTGTTGTTGTACTTCTGGTGAAAATGAGATAAGGAACTAGTGACTGAGCAGTTCTAAGTAAACAACCCCTCTCCCCTCTACTTCCATTCTGAGTGCATTTTCATTGGAGGCAGGCAGCGATAGTCAGGTTGGCTGATAACAATCTCAGATAGAACCAAACATCCATTTTGTACTTGTACTAGATCCTTCCAGCTTGCAATATCGTATAGCGTATTTGGTGACGTATACACTCAGGGAGCAAGGTCTCACCTGAGTTGAGAACTATTCTTTTGCTATTTTGCACCTCTGTAGTGCAAATCTAAATTAACTGGAGTACAATTTGCTACAAGGTTCGGACGCACTGGACTGGCGTGCGCGACGGGTCGGTGAAGTAGACACTCAGGCAGCTGGTGCTCACCTGAGTTACAACTTACTATTTTAGTAATTTTGCATCTCTGTAGTGCAAATCTGAATTAACAGGGGTATATGGTGTCATGTGTTCCTTGAGCAGACGAATTTAGGCTTTCTCTGAGGAAACCACTGAGGATATGGACTCTTTATCAATTAATTTGTTCAAATTGTTTAAATCAGTTGAAATTGACCTTGTATGATCTATGATCCTGCTCATTCAACTAATGCTTACTTGATGTTGTATAGATTCAGGCAGCAGTGTATCGTCAAGGGTTAGTCCTAGCAGTAGTGGGTACAAATCAGTTCGGTCAGACGCTACAATCAGTGCCACACCCTCCCCTACAGCTACACCTCACCTCACTACTCAGGTACGTGTCATTCAAGGGTGTAACTACAAGTTTGTGGAGCCCTTACCACAAGAGCGGTCTTTTGGAAAATTTCACTCCTGAACATGTGTTTTTATATGCTAGAGGTGCATAATATCATATCTCTCAAACTTAATGTTAGAAAAAATCTTAAAATATTTGAAAGGTACATATTGGGGTGAAGTGAAAACTTTTATCGATCGCTACACCCCACAGAAGTTGTCTCTTGGGTCAATATTAATAGTGTAAAAACTAAAAATATGAACTTGAAAAACGATCCTTCCGATAGGGCATCAACCTTAAATTTTATTAATCTTGACAAAAAACACATTTTTCCAGATTTGTTTAAAAGAGACATTCATGGGTTTCTATAGCCTTATTTGTAGAGTTATCAACTAAACAAGCACATATAAACATTTTTATACACTTATCATAAAGTTGCACATTGCTTTAATAGTTTGATCAAACAACTTTTTTCAGCCAGATATTGCAGTTTTGGAGAGATACCCTTAGAAGCATCTGATGAATCCGCTGTAGATTCTGATGCTCAAGGAAGTTTGCCATTGACTGTACCAGTCCACTGTATTCCCTCTTTCATTATGAATAGGGTTGTGGAAGGGGTAGTCTTCCAGGGTGGCCACAGACCGGGAATTCCGGGAATTATCGGGAATAATAAGTACCGGAAAAACAGGAAATATCGTGAATTCTACCGGGTGTAACCGGGGAATCGGCCCTTATATCACATCGCGGGCATAATTAGATCCTCGGGCGTGCAGGTATGAAACGACCATAAAACAATTGGTGGTGCTCTTAACGTCGTGGATCTTACCGAAAATATTGTGAGCCTAAAGCGATCATAACGTCATCGCGGATATCAAATGCCTTCGTACTGCGGATCTGAAACATCTCGGAGCGTATCGCGGGCTTAAAAGTCGGAAAGTGTTGCGGATAATAGCGAGTCTCGAAAAGTATAGTGGGGTTTAAAACGATCGAAAGCGCATGGGGTAAAATGGCGATTAAAAGCATCCGTAGGCGGGAGGGTAAACGATCAAACGTGTGGGGTAAAGCGTCGATTAAAACCATGCATACGTGACGAAAAATTTTACCATGGGGGTAAAATAAGCGTCGAAAGCGTACCGTGATTAAAAGCGATCGAACGCATCGGATGGGGCGAAAAAGGCGGAAGATGTCGTGGGTTCGGGTTATAGCGGCTCTCGGAATGTATCGTAGGATTTAAAAGGTGTCAGGCGTACCCTTGGCGTAAAAGCGATCGGTTTATATCGTGAGACGAAAGGCGTCGAACATACCGCAGAGTCTTGGACATCCCCATATGGACTTCGGGCGTTCGGAAAGTGTCGCGGGTTATAAGCGGCTCTCTGAATGTATCGTGGGATTTAAAAGCGTCGGAATGTCGTGGGACAAAAAGCGTCGGTATATATCAGCGGACGAAAAAGGCCGATCGGAACATACCGCAGGTCTTGGACATCTCCATTACAACACGTAAAAAGGCGATCGGAAAGTGTCGCGGGTTATCGCGGCTCGGAATGTATCGTAGGATTTAAAAAGCGTCGGAGCGATACCCTTGGCGTAAAAGCGTCGGTATATCATGAAGCGAAAAAGGCGATCGGAACATACCGCAGGTCTTGGACATCCCATCGTTAACAGGCGTAAAGAGCGTCGGAAAGTGTCATGGGTTATCGGCTCGGAATGTATCGTGGGATTTAAAACGCAGCGTCGGGCGATACCGCTGGCGTAAAAGCGTCGGTATATATCTGGCGAAAGGCGACGGAACTTACCGCAGGTCTGGACATCCATAATGTATCGTGGTAAGCGAGCGTCGGAAAGTGTCGTGGGTAATAGCGGTTCTCGGAATGTATCGTGGGACTTAAAAGCGTCGGAGCGATACGCGGGCGTAAAAGGCGATCGGAAAGTGTCTTGGGTATAGCGGCTATCGGAATGTATCATGGGGTTTAAAAGCGATTAGGAACGTACATTGGTATAAAAGGTGATCGGTATGTCGTGGGCGTAAAGGCGATTGGAAAGTGTCGGGTAATAGCGGCTCGGAATGTATCGTTAGGTTTGAAAAGCGTCGGGGCGATACCGGGCGTTAAAACGTCGGGACAAACGGGTCTAACACAGCTCAAAACATACAGCGAGCGTCGATCGGAAGGGTCGCGGACTTTAAAGGAGGATTGGTGCAGACTGTGGGCATAAAATGGTCCTCTGCAACAGTGGAAGTGCACCGGAAAATGTATATTGCCGGAAAAACCGGGAAATATGCGTGAATTTTACCAAGCTACTTCTGTGGCCACCCTGTCTTCACAACCCCCTAGCAGGTGTCAGGCGTGAAGGCCTCATGTATAAGTAACGGCTGTCGTGCCGATGTGTACTGTTCAGTTTCTGAATTGAATGCCCCGTTTAGGGCTAGGATATTTTTATTTTAAGTGTATTCCTTCATTTGTTTTCTGTAAAATAAGTTGTTTTAGGTTCATTCCAAAATGAAGTGCCTTTTATCTTGTGAACTTTTACAAGTATATTTGATAGTGATAACATTTCAAAGACAAGCTGGGAACTGACTAGGGCACTCTCAATCTGATTTTCTTATTCATAGACCTGAACTGAACCATGACAGATATTCCACCATGTGTGGTTTCTTAAAATATAAGTTTATGTCAATCGTTATTTTGTTATAAAATACTAAAATATTTTAGGTTTAAATTGATTCAGGGTTTTGAAGTTTATTTCTTCCCAGCTCATTTAGCTTGTACATCATTATTTAAAAAAATTTAATTGAATTTTAAGGTATGATTTCAAAAAACAAAAATCTACCTTAGAGTGCCTTACTAATTTGCACGTTATAGAACTGGTAAGGTAAACAATAGAGAAATGTTCACCAACATTTCAATCTTCAAATAAGCAGTTTTCAAATATTTTCCGGGGGAGGACCTCCAGACCCCTTTTTTTGCTGGGGGATCTTCCATACCCTCCAGACCACCCGGTAGAAGCCCTGCAAACAGTGCAAGCCAAAAGCCCCCAACTGAGCCAGACCGCCCCTGCACATGAGGCCTGCATGCTTGCAAGCCCACTGAAGCCTACACCTTCCAAAACCCTATTCACAAAGAAAGAAGGAATACAGTGTGCTGCTACTGTCAAACACAAAAACTTCCTTGAGCATCAGAACCTACAGCGGATTCATCAGTACGCTTCTAAGGGTATCTCTCTAAAACTGCACTTATATTTGGCTAAAATATATTTTTTGATCAAATATTTAAAGCAATGTGTGATTGGAAGTTTTTATAATAAGAGTGTACAAATTGTTATGTGTGCTTGACTAGTTGATAACTGTACGAAAAATGCTATAGTAACCCTTGAAACCACCAAGGTCTCTTTGACAAACATCTGGAAAAATGTGTTTTTGTCAAAATTATTAAACTCCCAAGGTTGATGCTCGTTTGGAAGAATTTTTTTTCAGCGTCATATTTTTACACTATTAATCAGTAGGCTGTAGGGCTCAAGCTTGCTTACAAAACTTGATATTAAAATCTGTCATTCAGTTTCATTCTGTGCCTAGTATAAAAGCACCGTTATATGCCAAAATATATGTGTGTGTGTATTTTGTGCTTATACAAATAAAAATCTATATATCTGTATTTATGTATATAGTTTTAAATTTTAAATGGTACCAAGAGGTTGAATGGATAGTATAAAAAACTCACAGCTGCAAATATTCTACTTTGGGTAATATTTCAGATTCACCATAGTTTTAAAATAAAAAGATTGAATTAGCAATCAAAATTGTGTACAACCAGAACATGTTTCAACTAATTTAAAACCACTATCTAATGGTACGTGTAGAGAACAAAACTACCTTAAATTGTAATCAGTTTGATTCTAAATTATAATCACTAAGTAGTGAGGTGATAAAATGTTACGAATAATAGTTATAAGTTGAAAATAGTTAACGGTTAAAAGTAATTGTTAGTTTGTTAATTGTTATTCCCAATTCTGATTATTTCCTCTAGCAGATAAAAAAAGATCATTAACTTCTCTCAAAAACACTATTTTTATTGAAATGTTCTAAGACTTAGACAACCAGGCAATTAGTTTTTTAATACCACTTAACGTAAGTTTTATTAAACAACTCAATCTTTCAAATAACAGACGAGGGTAGAATGAGAGAGGGTGGGATGAGTTTCTCTGTTAATATCTCATAGAGTATGTGGTTGATGGGTTGCAGCTGTCCAGTCAGAGTGAAGTGTCCCCGGACCCTGAGGGCGAAGCGGTGGTGTGGGCTGTGACTAGCATGAACTCAGTACCCACTGGCTCTGTGCTCATCAACCCCCAAGTGAGACCAACTCAACTTTAACCTCGATACATCAAATATTTAGAACTGGTTAACATCAAAAAATTAATTTAGCCTGGTGTGTAACCGAGTTTAGGAATTGCCTATTACTAGGGATGGGTTGGTTCCGGTTCTCGGTTATCGGTTCCACCGGTTCTTGCCGGAACCGATAACTAATGACCGGCACGGCAAAACATCGGTTCCTGGAATCGATTCCAGGAACCGATGATTCGCTTGATATTTTTAGGTGCAGGTTTTAATTAATTCGTGATTTTTCTATCGGAAAGCTGTACTCAAAAGTCGAGCGGACCTTTACTGATACACGAAGTCACGGGCGGGTATTGAATCTTATCAATCACAGTAAAATAAAGCGTGATTCGTGCTTTAGAAATGCCGAGTGAGCGTATTGAGTCTTAATAATTGCCTTATTGGGCAAGTAAACTAGTATTGGATGCAATTTCTTTGACTTTCCAGTATCGTCTAGTTCCGATCATCATCCATGCCATCTGTTAACACGCAGTTAACGTAATGATAGCATGGTTCGAGAGTTGCTACTCTCAATTTATCGGAAACATGAGCGATCACGTGACGCGTTCTAAGCCCAGGTGTGTCGTCTGTCACTGTCAGACAAACAATATGGCACTCGATCGCAACGTCATTGGTCATTTGGTACTCGTGATACGAAATCATCAAATATAATGTAAATTGTTGAGATTTTGGAATTTTACTAAAGGAAAGTAGTTAAAAAAAAACTCAGTGATTATCAGTTCAAGCTAGGGTAGTAGTAAACATGGTGTTTTCATTATGTAACTGAAACTATCGAGATAGGGTGGAATAAGGAATAATTATCAATTACTTAAATATCTATTATGATTTCATATTATAACTAATATTAAAAATAAATTAGTTTAATATTACTGATAGGCCTAGGTTGATTAAACTTTTTATTTAACTTCTAACTTATTGGACTATGTTGCTGTAGCCTGGCTTAAATTGAATTATCCTGAGTTGATTCTGAAATCATTTGTCTCTACCTGTCAATATTCTGCTAACCCCTAGAAATATCCCAGCTTCAGACTTAGCAGTTTCCAGGGCAAAATCCTGATCTATTGTGTGTGCTCGAGGATTTTATTCTTCACTGGAACATACACCTCGCGGTACATCACAAGATGTTTCAACATTTGTCTTCATTTTTTCAGACGGGCCTACCGCTAGTCAATGCCGATGGTTCAGTTTACCACTTTGATCCTGCCAACCCACCTAACCTACAAATGGACCCTGATAATAGTGAGTATATTGGTTTCACATTGATCTACTTTCAGGTATTGTCACATGAAAAATATAGAAACTACAGTACTGCTAATAAATTAAGATTTTATGTTTATCATAACATTTTATTATATTTTTTATGGTCTCTGAAGGGTACAAAACAAAATTATTACAACCTAAAAGACAGTAAAGAATTTAAAGACGCATAACACTCTTTTGAGTATCTATAGCTAGGGTGCCCCCCAGCTAAGTATTTTATAGTCTTTAGAAAAGTTTTGTGAGTTTTTCTTGCTTCATTAAAAAGTTATTAAGCAGTCTCCAGACTTAATTGACACCCTGTATATGAATATTTATATACAGCCAGGGTGGTTATTCCTATGGCCGATTATATGATAGCCACTTGGAATATTCTTAGATAAATAAAGAAAGAACTAAATCATAAGTCCTAAACTGGGAAAAATTAACATTTTTTCAATTTTTTGGGAGTTGTTGAGACCTAGTATGGCTACTGAAGGAAGTGACCCTCCAGTCAGCAGAATCTGAATTGTATTTTACCTACAATGCAGATACTGGACACAGCAAAGAGAGATCATGTCTAAAGCTGGGTAGGTTTTTTTTGCTACTCAGTGTGACCAGTTTGGAGACAACTGGTTTAGGTGGATGTTGGAGACAACTGGTTTAGGTGGATAAGGATAAGAACCAATGCCTTCACCCTGGTCTAAAGCAAATCAGTCGACTAAGCATGATGCTAGCAGACCCATTCCCTTCCTTTGTTCCATATCCTTACTTCCCCGTTAAGTTAGCACAATAAGTCTGAGGCTGTGTTTGCCCAGCTAAGCTTCTCCTTAGCTGAAGGCCCATGCGGCCAAGCCAATCATCAAAAAGAAAATAAAACCACCAAAGCGAGAATATCTTAATACAAGTCTTTCTAAGTAATGTCTAGTTTGAATATCTTGAAGAAACCTATCTTACATAACACATTTTATTACATTTGCACATCATCACCAACACCATGCCAGGCTTGTTTGTATGTCACTTTGGAAGATACAGGTCTGCAAAATGCAAATCCACACTGTTGTCACACACTTGCACAGCGACCTTGATGTTTCAGGATTAGCGAGAAGAACACCGTCCGATTCGAGGGAGGAGGAGGAATCCCTGGCGAGAAGTCACAACCACCACCACCAGAATAATGCGTCCCCTCCGATCTTCACTGAAAGCAATCCAGGTAGGAAAACACAGACTCGATCTCCCAGAGTATCGAACCAGTTAACCAGCTTCAGACTGCCAGGTGGTTGGAACAATCAGTTGTATTGATGAGATAGGGTGGGACAGATTCATAGGTCCAAGAAATTAAGTAGGTTAATTTTAATCAAGAGTGGAGGTCAGACTTCCAAAATTATTTGGGTAAAACCTTTTTAACGCATCCACTGCGTTAGGCCTACTGTTACTCAAAACTATTCCACGGATTCAAATGCAATTTTCATGTTTTAACATGATTATCGAAGTGAATGTGTTTAACTGCGACCTTAGACATGGACTAGCGCAACATCAGCAACTAGGTGAGATGTTTACTGGTGTGGGCAGAGCATTCTTAGTCACTGACTGTGCAGCGCAGTGTAGCACGCAGGTGTGTCTGTGTGTGTGTGTGTATGTACAGGTGACGTTATGACCGGCAGTGCACCACACGTACCGACACCGTCTACACACACAGCGTCGCACCAGCGCCAGCACTATCTCTCTCTCATATACTTCACCTGTCATGTGTGTGTCTATGTACAGGTGAAGTGATGCACCCCAGTATACTGCCGGCCGGCAGTGCACCCCCCGACACCGACTACCACCACCCCAACCAGCACCCACAGCGTCGCGCCAGCTCTATCTCTCTCTCATATACTTCACCTGTCATGTGTGTGTCTATGTACAGGTGAAGTGATGCACCCCAGTATACTGCCGGCCTTGGCAGTGCACCACAACGAAGCGGCACCGTCTACCACCACCCCGGCCAGCACCCACAGCGTCGCACCAGCGCCAGCTCTATCTCTCTCTCTCATATACTTCACCTGTCATGTGTGTGTCTATGTACAGGTGAAGTGATGCACCCCAGTATACTGCCGGCCTGGCAGTGCACCAGCGTAGCACACCGTCTACCACCACCCTGGCCAGCACACAGCGTCGCACCAGCGCCAGCTCTATCTCTCTCTCTCATATACTTCACCTGTCATGTGTGTGTCTATGTACAGGTGAAGTGATGCACCCCAGTATACTGCCGCCTCGGCAGTGCACAACGCATGCCGACACCGACTACCACCACCCTGGCCAGCACACAGCGTCGCACCAGCCAGCTCTATCTCTCTCTCATATACTTCACCTGTCATGTGTGTCTATGTACAGGTGAAGTGATGCCCAGTATACTGCCGGCCTCGGCAGTGCACTGCACCGACACCGTCTACCACCACCCGCCAGCACACACAGCGTGGCACCAGCCAGCTCTATCTCTCTCTCATACTTCACCTGTCGTGTGTGTGTCTATGTACAGGTGAAGTGATGCCAGTATACTGCCGGCATCGGCAGTGCACCACAACGTATCGACACCGTCTACCACCACCCGGACCAGCACCCACAGCGTCGCGCCAGCCCTCTCTCTCTCTCATATACTTCACCTGTCATGTGTGTGTCTATGTACAGGGGAAGTGATGCCCCAGTATACTGCCGGCCTTGACAGTGCACCACTGCGTGCGACACCGATCTCACCACCAGCACACACAGCGTGCACCAGCATCAGCTCTATCTCTCTCTCATATACTTCACCTGTCGTGTGTGTCTATGTACAGGTGAAGTGATGCACCAGTATACTGCCAGCCTCCGGCAGTGCACCACTGCCGACACCGTCTACCACCACCCCGGCCAGCACACACAGCGTCGCACCAGCGCCAGCTCTATCTCTCTCTCTCATATACTTCACCTGTCATGTGTGTGTCTATGTACAGGTGAAGTGATGCACCCCAGTATACTGCCAGCCTCGGCAGTGCACCACAACGTAGCGACACCGTCTACCACCACCCCGGCCAGCACACACAGCGTCGCACCAGCGCCAGCTCACATCATGCCTTACCCACACATGACTCCGGTACATCCGCTCTCCTACCCCAGCTCTGCCACCTCTCTAATGTACAGCCCCAGCCCTCCGTACACCATGGTGAGTCTATACATTAATACAATGGCAAACATTTCTAATTTTTGCTAAGCTAAGAGAGAGAGAGAGAAATACTTTATTACACAATCTTGGAGATTTGAAATAGCGTACATAAATAAGTCTTGACTTTTTTTTCCTCAGGAGTAAATGCTTTACGCACCATAGGGGCTCCGTATCAAACTTCCCGTAGCTCCCCGTGTGTGGGACTCCCTTTTCTTCAGACCTCATTGTGACATCTTCTGTTTCGGTCAAGGTTTACCCACTAAAAACTCCTGCGCTTCTCTCCTACTTAACTGGAATCACCTAAATGGCACTACTTCAGCCCAGAGGGGTCATGGATTAATTTCCTTCTTTTACTTCATTACTCTACAAGTCAAAAGTCAAGTCTTGCTTCAGTGATCTTCCGTCTCATTATCTACCTAACCATGTCAGCCACCATGTCCCAGTCATCTTTGCGGCCAAGCTTCTTCTGCACCATGTTCTCCTTGTTCAGCACCCCTACCTTTAGTAAACAGACTTGGGAGTAACGATTACAATTTTGTAATCGTTACTTGTAATCGTTACATTTTCCTGTAACTTTGTAACGCAACCGTTACATTCGAAACGCTGTAACGAATAACGGGTAATCGTTACAAACTGCCGGTAACGATTACATGTAACTAGTTACATTTTTCAGCTTAGAATCGTAAAAATACGCACGATTTCAAAACAAGTATTTTAATATGAATTTCACTTTGATATATGTGCTATTAAGTGATTTTGTACAGTTATACAATATCTAAAATGTGTTATCTATGGATTGTATCTGTCAAGTTATCAAAAGCAAAGAAAACAAAAAGTGAGCACCATCATAACCCCTAAACGGCAATGTTTGAATGTAGTTGACTAGTCGGATGCTGTGTACACTTTAGCCGGCTGTCTGCATTGTAATTTTGGTACGATATAAATATTAAATTCAATATTTATTATTATAATATATAAAGTAATTCACGTTAGATGTAGTTTGAATTAGATGTGATGTTTTGTTTTGCTAGTTGTATCAGTTTGAGTAGATGTGTACTCATTTCAGTCATTTGGTAGAATTAAGCTACCAGCTACGCGCCTTCAAAGAGGCCAAAAAACGATGTTTTAACTTTGGGAAAGTTGAGAAAACCATTAAAAACTATGGGTTTTACAAAAATAAATAAACTAACTTAATTTAAGTTAACCTAACTTCACGATAGTAAGATTAATTTGAAGTGGGTGACAGAGACTGCCGTCTGCTACAAAGTGCAGCGCCGCGTCAGCGACTTCATTCGTAAAATACTTTAAAGCCACTTTACCCAACTTTTAAAATATGTTCAACTTAAAAAATAAACTAACCTAACATCACGATAATAAGTTATTCACCTTTAAGTTAATTTGAAGTGGGTTACAGAGACTGTCGTCTGCCACAGAGTGCTGCGTGCACCGCGCGTCTCCCGATCGTAAAATTGGCCCAACTTTAAAGCCACTTTTAAATAAGTTCCACTCCCCAAAACCAATTTTTATATGTTTAGGGGCCTCTTCCACATCGTGTTAAATCAGTGTGCATGATATTAAAAGTCACTGTTCTGGACAAATACCAATGGGGTAATCACTAACAGTTTGAATTAAGTGTTAACCTTTTTCCGGATTTTCCAAATTCCAAAACTGCAATAGACAACAACTACTTGACTAAATACGTTTAAGTTAACCTGCCTCATATTGATTTTCACACAGTAATAGACTAATCATCGTCTGGGGACACTCTACAGCTATGCAGGATATATTGCTTCTGCAAAAGAGGGTTATAAGAACTAGGCCTATATCTAGCGCTGGACACTTAGACCACTGCAGGCCAATCTTTAGGGAACTCAACGTCCAGACAGTACCTAGCCAATACGGGTATAATATACTTATTGCTCTCAAAGAAAACCTGGGAAGTTTTGGAAGAAGGGAGTTGTTCTAACTTAGGTTTAACACTTAACTTTAAATCATAATTTGTGTCAATTTCATCATACTGGATCTTTTCTCCGTCTATTAATGTTTTGTAGTCATCATTTTTTGATATAGTATTTTTAATTATCACTGTTAATTTTGTACTTGAAACCAAAGCAAATACATATTGTTTTATAATTTATAACATACTGATTATTATTGTATCTTTATTTTTCTAATTGTTCTTAGTATATCAATCAATGTAATCTTTAATTAAAATAAAAAACCAATAGAAATCTCTTTCTAAACAAAATTTTGGATGGAAATATTATTATTTAATTTGACCGCGGAAGCCAGTTGGTAACTGAGCCCGATGTAACTTGTAACTGACCAGTTACATTTCGGAGTAACTGTAATCAGTTACATTGGTTTTTCTGTAACTTGTAACTGTAATCAGTTACATTTTATAAAGGGTAACTGTAACTGTAATCAGTTACTGTCTGAAAGTAACTTCCCCAAGTCTGTTAGTAAATAAGGTCTTCTTAGTGGGCCCACCGTTCACAGTCGAGAACTGTATGCTCCGCTGTATCCTCATCGCCACAATACCTGCAGTCTTCTGAAGCTGACTTCTTGATCTTGAACAGATACTTTTGAAAAGACCCGTGTCCTGAGAGGAACTGTGTCAGGTAAAAGTCTAGTTCTTCGTGAGCCCTCCCTGATCAAATGGTTAGATCCGGAATTAGGTTCTTGTCCAGGCTCCCTTAAGCGTTTGACCATCTTTCTTGCCATCGGGTCATCATCATGTTTCTGGCCTGTGCCTTTCCCATACCTGAGTGACAATCCGCCCTCTCCAATGCTAAAAGTGTCAAACGTGGCACACCAGCGATGACGAAAGCAGCATCAGCCGCGATGGTGCGGTATCCACTGCAGATGCGAAGTGCCATTCTCCTATGGACTTGGTCCATCTTCAGCCAATTTTTTGCTGAGCTTAGGGATCTCTTCCAGATTGGTGCCGCATACAGAGCAGTGGATACCACTGATGAAAGCAGTTTTCTCTTACTTGGACTGGGTCCATGCATGTTTTCTATCAGGTGACTGAGGCACTCTGCAACCCTAGCACTCCTCTTCGCAGCTTCCTCCACGTGTACTTGGAATGATCTTCGATGGTCCAGCCATACCCTAAGTACTTCAGTTTTTTCAAGGCTCAATAGTAGTGCCATTCACCTCAAAACTTATGTTTCCAAGGGATCTTCTTCCGCCATGACTATAGCTTCTGTTTTCTCTGGTGCACGGGTCACCCCGGGGGTTTAGAAGCTGCGAATAGGGTCTGGTCTTTTATCCCATGCATTTTTTGTATTTGTCCAATACCATACCAATACCAATTCGGTCTTTCGTACAGAATCTTAACTCTTCTTTGTTTTGGTACTGGAATCGTCTCCAGAATCGAGAATCGAGTACACAATTTTGGAATCGAGAGTAGAATCGGAATCGAGAAATTTTGGTATTGGCACATCCCTAATTACTACCCATGGTTTTCTCAGCAATAGTAGAGAAAAATAAGTTAAAATGATTTGCCATTTCACAGGGATCCACGACTGCGCTGTCATCAACAAAAGACATTTAATTGATGACTCCTCTAGCCTCTGATTTTTTCCTGATTAATCGTGTCCCAAATGCTTAAGCTTTGTTTGCAGCGTTATTGATATGATCTGCATTTGCCTGCTTCCTAAGTTCTTTTAGTTTTAAATCATACGATTTCTTTAGCTCTGAAGCCGTCACCCGATCCTGATTAGATCCCGAACACTTGAAACGCTCATCTGCGTCTGGAAATCGTTGTTTTAACCGTTGAACATTTTCATCGTAGAGAAAGGTTTTGTTTCTACGGTTTTTAAGAAATTTCTTGGAGGGGGACAGCAAGTATCCAGTGATCTGGCGATAATAGCGCCAAAGTTGTTGAATGCGTCTTCTACGTTGTTTGATTGAATCGCAGTTGTCCATGTCTCTTCAGAGAGGTAGTGTTTCAGCATTGTCAAATTTTGGTGGTTGATATGACGCCCAATCGACGTGAGTGGTCTTTTACCATATACTGAAATGTTTAGTGTACACATCTGGCCGTAGTGGTCAGAGATACCTGTCACTAATGTTTCAACTGCAATGTCCTCAAGGTTAGAACACACAGCATCGATGGAAGATGTCGAGGCGCAAGTGACTCTTGTCGGAGGAAGGGGAATTCTTGAACTGTTATGAGTACTAAGTAGATCATTCAATTGTCTTTTTTCATTCCATGGTTTACTACTATCAATATTTAAGTCGCCCACAACTATAACAGGAGTTTCCTAAGAAGTTATAGATAAAGTGCCATCCAGTGCTTGTAGAGCTTGTGTGGTTATTTCAGAACTCTTGGTAGGTGGCCTGTATACTCCAACCACAATAAGGTGAGTGAGTGGTTTTATCGAGAGATACTTTTAATTCCTGAGAACTCAATAACCATGGGAATCGTAAACTGTTCGACGTCAAAAACAGAAACATCATTTCCTAGTTTGTCAGATTTAATTATTGCAACACCTCCTTTCTGTCTGCCATCTCTACTAAAAAAACATACTAAGTTGTAATTTATAAGTCTAGTATTCAACATTTTTTCCTGGTCCTGGCCGTGTTCTGTTAACACTACAATGTTCGGTTGTAATGAATTAAGATGATTGAGCCGGTTTATTTTGTTTCCTATCCTATCGACTTTTTGATGAAACACCGTTAAACCTTGTTTTTACTGTTTGAGTTCAGGAACACCCTGTTGTACTAGGTTTTCTGTTAGCTTTCTTTCCGCTGGATGTTTTCTAAAAAATGGGAAGGCTGTTTTCTTAAAATGCCTAAATCGGAGGATTTAAAGATTTTTTCCTGTGGTTTTCCGGCTGATGATGTAGTACCTTCACTGAAGGAGGGTTTATGTGCTGCTATTAGATCAGACTTCAATTTAAGGTTTTGAGCTTCTAAGTTTTGTATTTTTGTGTCAAGAGCGTTGATGATTTTCAGGCGTTCACAGTCGTTATCCTCGAACATTTTTAAGTCTTCGTCTCTTCTTAGTTTTAAAACATTGTTTTGCTTGTTCGCTTCCTGAAGTAAGTCTTGCAGTCGTTCTTGGGTTGATAAGAGCTTCACAGTTTGATCATTCAATTCTTCAACTTGTGCTTCCAATGATGCAAGTCTAGCTTGCAGCAAATCGTTGTTACTTTTTAGCTGTTGATTTTCACACATCAGAGCTGATCCCAACTCAGCAGCTACGGTCAATGCGCGAGAACTGTTGTGTTCATTCTCCATTATGACGCTGGTGTTGATTAATTCGTCTTGAATAATCTTGTCTAAAGTTCGGTTGAGTGCCTTGGCATCATTGCAAAAATTCCTTGTAATACATTTTGAAGCATATCCGATATCATTGAATGATGATAAGTCGGTTTCACAGAAAGGACATATCCATTCCTCATAACCCAATACTTGTTCCGTAATTTTGTCATAATGATCTTGCATCATGCCTAGACATTGTTTATGGTACCATGTGCAGCATTGACCATCACATAAAACGGCATCGTCAGTTTCTAAAGTTACACTTTTATAGATAGGACACAAATTGTCCTCAGTCTTTTCCTGATTTCCTTGCTCTTAGGACAATTTGATAGTATTGTTTTTGGACATAATTATTTGTATTAATAAGACTGTTTTTATTATTTTATTTATGCTTTTATTATAATTTCCAGAAACAAAAACTAGACATGCAGACAGTTTTCCAAAATAAGATAACCAAGGTACTTCATATTTCAAACATAGATTAATGTATTAATGTTTAAGTACTTGCACAGAACAGGTGGTGATAATTTAGTCCAAATGTTCACGTTTAACTCCACTATAATACTTAGTTTTAAGTTGTTTATTTGCACACTGTTTACACGTGATGTTTGTAGTTAGAAGATTATCAGCCTTAGAAGTGGAATGACAAGCCTCCAGGTACTTGTATTAATTGTTAAGACATACTTCCTCCCATACAAATCATATCCTGAACGTTTAGACAGTACTTGGGGTCAGTACACGGTTGCGTATTGCGTTGCCTGTTTTTAAGAGTGGAATGTAGGAATAGTTGAAAAACAGAGAAAGTGACTAGGGGACTTAGAATTGCGTCTTATTGCATTCGTGTTCTCCTTCCTTCTCCACCACCCCCCTTGCCTGTAGGTTGGTGGGGGAGAAGAAAGAAGAGAAGGGATGTAGTAGCATAAAAGAGGGAGATGCGCACATAGGCGTAACCAGGATGATCAAATGGGGGGGTTTCAACAACCAGGGGGTTACCCCCTAACCAAAAGGATCCAGACCCGAAAATGTATAAACATTTTATACAAAATAATGGGTTTTAGGTTTTTAAAAACACTTTCAACTTAAACTGAAATGTGAAATTAGACTTTTTATTATAAACCTTATTTAACCTGTTTTGAGATTAAACCAAGACTTTAGTAACGTCACTCGTAGTAACTTCCTCTCCGCCAAAGTCTAGATACCAAATCATGGGTTTTAGGCTTCTAAAAACACATCAAAATGTACTTTTGCTGTAGGCTATCTTATAACCTTATTTGTAAGGTTGTAGAAATACTGAAATATTGTTATCAGTGGTCATTTATGCATGGCATAATTATTTCCTACTTTTGGACATATAAACAATATTTTTATTGGTTGTAAGTTAAAGGAAGCAAAATGTCAAATGAACTAGATGTTTAAATCATAACTAATAAGCTTCTAAATGCAAGGAGTTAAAAAAGAGAAACATTGAAGTTTATTGTGTATAATCAATTGAAAGCATTAATAATTACGAGAAAACAAATGTAAGCTTAGTACTTTAGATGGGCAGACGACAGACAAGACAACTACAACTCAAGTCGGGATATGTCACGCGACCTCGGCCGTTTACGGATACACTCAGGCCCGCTCGTACCCCTTCACAGGAATAATTAGTGTATAGTTTTAATGTTTATTACTAACTTTCTATTAAGGTTTTCACACAAAATCACAACTAATCGCAAAATAACTGATATTAAAAGTGACCAAAAACATGTTTTGAGCTACTCTATACTTTGAGACACCTTCTGGGGAAGTACCCATATCCCCTAAGTGCAGGGGATATCCCATACCTTCCCTACATCATCATGTCTTCTCTATTATAATACCCATGAGCTGGAACTGTCATAACACACCTAGCCGAATACCGGTATGCATTTGCCTATGGATCAACACTTGTGAATGTACGCTGTGTCATGTGTTGTGCAGGGAATGGCTGGTAACGAGCAGATCACCAAAATGCCCCCAGTAATGTACGGCCTCCCGACCAGCCAGTACAGCTCACTGCCCATCTCCCAGACACCTGTCAGCTACGACCGCACGCCACTGCCAATCGTGAGTCTCACCCATTATTTGACAGAAGCAACCGTTAAGTGCTAGTTAGCTGTGGCAGGGTTATAACTGGGCCAATGAACGGGTCCAGGCGGTAGAAAGGTAGAAAAAAATTAAAAGTTAAATTAGATTTTTCACTTCTAGAGGCTTTCTGAACCCTTATTGTGATTGAACCATTCACAAACAATGTGGTTGTGGTCACAAACAATTGACTTAGGTTTTCTATTTCTAAGTGTTGGGGTTAAAAATTGTTTAGTTAATAACCATTAATTTTAGTTTTCATTTATAGGACTAAACTATGAGAGAAAAAGACAAATGTTCATCTAAATCATTTTGTTTACCATTTTATGGGCTATTTTCTTTATGCGGATATATCTGCCAATGAGCCTTAAGAAACATATTTGTAGCGTTTATGAACGTCATTGACCCTTTAAGATTAGTAAATAAAAGAATTTATTTTACAAAACAAACATATTTTATTACTTTAGTGCAAAAAATATACCAAGAAAAAAGTAGAAACATTTTTGGCAAGTTGGTTTTATGTCCATTCACATAATCCTTCAATGTGTGTTAGGCTTCAAAACAGTTGTCAGGATGAAGATACGGTTTGTCAACAAAAGTTTTTCAGTATAATATGGTTTCTTTTCGTTTTTTCTTGGAGCATACGTGACATCGGCGACTTTTTGCCTTCAAAGAAGATGGAGCTTTCCATTGAGACTTTGCTCGGAAGCTGCAGCAGCAGGATGGCCAGGCCTCCACTTCCCGCCCCACACCCGTCACTCATACATCCCCCTCCACCCCCGCACGCGCTACCACAGCCACAATCTTTCCACTAACTGCTTTACACCTTATAAAGTCCGTATTAGTCAAATTTAAAGTGTGACATTTTAAAAGCATAACTATTTATTTATTTCTAAAATGTGCATTTATAGCTGTCATTGACTCTGTGAAAATAAGTGATGCGGATATAAACGCAATTGACCCTGAGGAAAAAGTTGAATAGGTGAATTCATGACTAGCTTACAGTACCCGATTTACGTTACAGGATTTAAAAATTGAATTTTTGTTATTACATGCACTTAAATACAAGTAACAATGTTCATGTTGTTCGGTAAATTACACTGCTTGCCTGTGAGTTCACCACAATATGGTTTTAGTACATAAAAATGGTTATCCAGTCTCGTTACGGAAAGGCTGTTAACCGTAGAGACCTTGTAAAAGATGGACCCATTTGCTTGAGAAACAGATTTCATCAAGATATACCTTGTGTTCAAGTTAATTTTGTTTTTCTCCGTGTCATGTGACGAGAAATGAGTGGGAGGGTTTGACATTTGAAGAATCGGATTTTCTCGGGCATTATTCTGAAAAGGCAACAGGAATAATGAAGCTGTATAAGGTTACATCAAAATGTCCCCTTGTAATTTCACCCGTAAATTTACTGCGTCCCACAGACTCACAATTTGCCGGATGACCAACCAAGTCAAAGAACTCCATTAGTATAAACATCGAAT
The DNA here is from genome assembly GCA_018831715.1 of Matsumurasca onukii. Lineage (NCBI taxonomy): Eukaryota > Metazoa > Arthropoda > Insecta > Hemiptera > Cicadellidae > Matsumurasca > Matsumurasca onukii. The sequence continues at coordinate 25,788,971 of CM032064.1, forward strand.
TGGAAAAAAGAACTTTCGGCCGCCACTTCAAATTTAAAGGAAGTCCCGTAGAAGTAAGGGTTAGACATATTGGACACATAGTCCTCCTTGCTTGACATTCTCCGTTCATGGAGTACATGTGTAACCATTCATAGTTGTTTAAGGCATGAGCAACAACCTCAACACGCCTAATGGCACTGTGAGATAGAACCATAGCGTATGATTATGCAGAAAAAAGAGAGGCGTCATCACTGGGAGGTGTGAGCCGTTATTAGTAAAAATTACAAGGCTGGTATATCAACTCTTGAGTAAGGAAGTAACAAATAAAAAAACAGAAAAAGAATACCGTAATAAGTACAATTTACATATAACATTTAGGGAAACACCTCCTAGAGTTAAACCGCGGCTTAAACTGCCGATCTTAGTTAACTGATGTTGAGGAAACCGGCCCTAGGTGGTACCGTACTTGAGTGCTGTTGTAGTTTGGGGCCGGTTTCACCAAATTCTCATTGTGGTTTATTTTTTGCAGAGCACGAATTAATACATCCGGCTTAAACTCTGAGTTGTTTCCTCAACTTTTTGGCAGGCACAGCATAGATTAAACCTTGCATCAATTGATTTTGGTAGAAACAAACAAAAAACGTTTCCTCGATCAGAGTTGAGGTTATGTTTACTGACTCGCAATGTGATGAAGATAGACCTATTTTGTTAAATTGCAATTTCTATCTTATTCCCATTTACTTTTCTGCATTCATGTGAAATGCGGACACAAACAGGCTAGGGCGTCAGACACTTGTTTAACGGTTTTGCATTCTGCTCAACTCCCTTACATTGATAAAAAAAGAGAACTGGAGACATAGAACCTCAATGCGCACTAAAGTGTATCTGCAGGTGACAAGACTAGATTTTTGTTACTTGTGGATCTCAAAGAATCACTAATTAAATTGAGCAATAAACTTGCAGTTGCTTTCCTCATTCGAAATATTTAAAAAACTCTTGCATCTTCCCATCTCACGAATTGATCAACTCTTTCCTTGATTCTCATAATCCTCTTCCTCAACTTCTTCTAATATTTCCAACTATTCGTCCGTTTGACTAATTATGAACTTAAAACAAGAAAAATATGACAATTTTTAAACAAGTAATAGGCCAAGTATTTGTAAACTTTATGTGCTAGTATTTGTTTTCCAAATTTGAGGTTAGGTTTTTGTTTGTTTCGACTAGTATAAAGTTCGTACCAGCAGCTTAAACCACCTGCGGAGGCCAGTTAGTTTATTCCGGCCAAAGTGACGGTATAACTTTTGGGGAAACGCCTTCTTGAGTTAAACCGTGGCTTAACTGCCAATTCCAGTTAACTGACGTTGGAAAATCCGGCCCTTAAAAAGACCGAAGATGGACCATCCCATAGGCAATGGGATATGTTCTTGCTCTCCATGGGAAATCGCTTTTGCTGAGATGCTAGCCCTCCAAGAATTTCTTTTCGGTGAAATCATGCCTACCTTCACAATCTTGGATGTTAGTTAAAAGTAAAAACAGATGCTTTCTCATGACTTTTCAATAGTAGGAGAACTGTTTGCACAACCACCATCTTTTATAGTTGTGATTGTCACACGAAAGTATATAGGGAAAGCGAAAGGCGCTGCGACTGCTGCACTGATGTTTACGCTCAAAGGGCTAGCCCCTTTTCATATTGCCTAATAGTAAATAAAGTCCCTCCAGACGATTTATGATATACTAATACAAATGTTTAGGCCGTTTAAATTCCTGGAATAATAAAACTATCTTCTTTTTTTAAGAGGTGGCCGAATAGAGCGGCAGCAGGTCCAACTCTGAGCTACCGCTTATAACATGGGGTAAAACTACAAACAATAAAACTTTTACTTTCCTCATCAAATAAATTGTGTACTTCTGAACTAAAATCTCTTTTTTTCTATAAGAACATAGTACAAACTCGAAATTCAGTAATTGAAATTATATTTTAAACCCAAACTCAATTTTGACTTTTTTTACATGCAGCAGCAATAATAACTCTATGCTTCCAGAGAAAAACTTTTCCCTGGGCTTTCTTTTAATATAAATTATTCATAGTAAACAACCCATGTAATTCTTCGTTGGTGGGGGGAACTTTTTCCAAGGACTACATTGCTAGGCTTAGAGTTAAAAACTAGCCCCTACCAATTATTTTTATTTAGGTTAATGGGTTGATATTTACAGGAGACGCAGCCATATGATGGACACCTGAGGATGATGATGGGGCTCAATCTAGGGGCAGACGGAAGGGCCAGGCCCTCATACATTACATCAGGGCATCAGCCGCCATCCCCCTTTGGCCCAACATACTCTCAGGTGACTATCACAACTCCAACAGATGATGGTTACTGGTAAAAGCTTTCTTTTTTTGAGGGAGAATTTACAGATTTGCATTCTTTAAAAAGATTTATGGGTGCTGTTTAATTTTTCAAATTGTAATACCATACATTTCATTTTTCATTTCATTTTTTATTCTTTATTCATATACTTTGAGTACAGAAAGGCGTCAATTATAGAATACATGGGTAAAATTATAAAATACATAGTTTGGCATTTTAGAGTGTCCGTCTGTCCAGCTCCAGATATTCTTCCAGAGTGTAGATGGGACGTTCCAGGAGCCATTTGGTCACTGCTGTCTTCAAGTTTTTTTCAGGAAGTCTCTTCAGATCATCTGGCAAAGCATTGAAGTAGACTGCTCCTCTGTAGGATGGTTTCTTTCTATATAGGTGAAGATGGTGTTGGGGGAGTGCAAAATTGTTTCTGTTTCGTGTTTCGTACTGGTGGTAATCTGTATATCGGGTTTGGCCAGTTGCGACTGCGAGCAGTATAGTCTCAAGGACATACATTGCAATGACTGTTAGGATTTTCAGCTCTGTGAAAGCTGTTCTGCAGCTATCCCTATGTTGCATTCCAGATATGGTTCTGATTGCTCTCTTTTGAAGTACTAACACCCTTTGTAGATTTGTTGCTGTTGTACCGCCCCAAGCCACTAGTCCGTACCTCATATGCGATTCGAATAGTGCATAGTATGCAATTTTTGCTGTTTGTGAGTCACTGATGTTTTTAATCCTCCTGATGACATAGAGGCTGGAACTGAGTTTAAGACAAAGGCTGTCAACATGTGGCGTCCATGATAAGTTGTTGTCCATTGTTATTCCAAGGTATTTGGCAGAGGATGTTGTATCTAGATCTGGCAAGCCCTGGAGGTCATTTGCTCTTGCTGTGAAAATGAGCTGCTGTGTCTTGGCTTGGTTTAATACTAAGTCATTTACATGACAGTACTGTTTTGCCATTTCTAATGCTACAAATGAGTCAATGTCTAATTGGTCTTTGTTTTTGTTGCCTAGAATGAGTGCTGTGTCGTCTGCATACATCACAGATTCACAGTAGCTTTGAAGGCATCGTGGAAAGTCATTTGTTGACAGTATGTACAGGATTGGTCCGAGGACAGAGCCTTGTGGCACCCCTCTCTTAATGGGCGCCAGTTGAGATTTAACCTTGGTGGTGCTGTTGCTATTTTTGCAAGTGATTTCCACGAGTTGCCTTCTGTTGCTGAGGTAGCTTTTGAACCAATTCGCCTCTTTCCCGGTCACTCCCAGTTTTCTTAGTTTTTCTATTATCAAGTTGTGATTGAGGCAGTCAAAGGCCTTGCTAAAGTCCAACAATAGACTTGTAGCAAGGCCCCCACTTTCAAGCTTGTCGATAATAGATTCAACTACATGAGTTATTGCAGTCGTAGTGGACCTTCCCTTGGTGAAACCGTGCTGGCTTAAGGTCAGAAGGTGGTTGTGATTCATATAGTCAAGCAGTCTTTTCAGAGCGATCTTTTCCAGGATCTTGGAAAATGTGGGGACCAGTGAGATAGGTCTATAGCTGCTAGCTTCATTGATTTGTCCACTTTTATATTTCGGGTAAACTTTAGTCACTTTGAGACCATCCGGAAAAGTGCCTTGTGATAGGTACTTGTTTATTATGTTCACGATAGGTGCCAGGATCTCTTTTTTGCAGTGCTTGACTAGTTTGGATGATATGTTGTCTTCTCCCGTAGAAGTTTTGGGTTTCAGGGAATCTATTATGTTCCTTACTTCAGTGTAGCTGGTCTTATGAAAATTTAGGTTAACATGGTTGATGTCTCGCCGGTGCTCAGTGCAGGGGAGGGCTGATTGTGGAGTGGGTGTATTTTCTGCCAAGGTATTTTCTGCTGCGGCCACAAAAAACTTGTTCAGGTGGTCGGCGATTTTGGTGGGGCAGCTAGTATTTCTACCTTCTATATTCAGGGTTAGCTGTGCTTGGTCCTTGGTCTTGCTTTTTCTTTCTTCATTTATTACATGCCAGATTGTTTTCGATTTGTTTTCAGCTTCTGCTATGCGCTGTGCGGTGTGTTGTTTCCGGAGCATTTTGAGTTTTAGATCATATGACCTCTTCCTGTTTGCCGTCTCCGTTTTATCTTCTGGTCGTCCCGAGATAATTTCCCTATTAAGAGCATTGAGGTAGGAGTTTTTGAGAAAAGTGCATTCAGCATCCCATAGGCTCTTGGAGGGTTTGCCTCTTTGTCTAGTTTTTTTATATGGGCAGGCTGAGTTCAGGGCTGCTTGGAAAATATCGCTAAATTTCTTGTAAGTGGTATCTGTGCCAATTTCGTTTATTACCTGTTCCCAGCTTTGTGTCTTTAGTATAAATCTTAGGTGTTCCATTGTCTGCTTATTGAACTGTCTCTTCTCTATGTTGGGAGCTATTTTATTTGTGGTGAATCCATCAATGGTGCAAAATTGTGCTGTATGATCTGATAACCCTGTTTTTAGTATTTCTGTGTGTAGTATGTCTTCGACAGTATTTGTGCAGATGCAATCAATTGATGTCTGGCTATTGTGTGTAATTCTTGTTGGGGGAAGTTCTAGCCTTTTTATATTGTAAGCCATCAGAGCTTCAGCTAGCTTTTTCTTGTCGTTGTCATCTTTCAAGCTGTCTACATTTATGTCACCCATAATAACTAAGGGGTAGTCCGCAGAGAGTACTTTATCCAGTTCTTCTGTCAATATTTCAATGGAATCATCCAGACTGCCACTAGGTGATCTGTAGACACCCATAATTAGGAAGATATCTTTCTTTGTCTTGATTTTATATGATGCTATTTCACATATCATTTCTGAGGCAGCGTTAGACTTGGATATCAGAGTAACTTCATCTTTTAGTTTTTCATTGACATATGCCACAATTCCGCCTTTTCGGTGTTGTTTCCTGCAGAAACCGCCCAAGCAATAGTAGTCTGCTATTCTGGTATTAAGCAGATTTTCTTCTTTAAGGTTATGCTCTGTTAAGATTATTATATCTGGCTTGCTTGAATGGAGGAAATGGGTCAATCGTTCAATCTTATTTTTTAGTCCATCAATATTCTGGTGCATTATGGATAGTCTTTTCTTCTGAGGAATTGTCAAGGGTTTAAGTTTGGCTCTTGTCTGCTGTCTAAAAAATGAGTTTGGGTCGGGGAGCTTTCCCTGGAGTTAGATGTGTTTCCGTTGTCTGTGTTGGTATAGTGAGGTGTTAATTTATCTATGTTTGAGCAATAGAATTCTTCGATAGTTTCTGATGGGTTCAGTTTAGTGGCTGTAATTGGTGGGCCAGATGTCACTTTGAATTTTCCACTATGGAGGTTGATGCTCTGTGAGTTTGGCTTTTGAGTGGGTTTAATAAATTTTTGAGGAGTTTTAAGGGTATTTTTGTCAGTTTCAATTTCACAGTCAGCTCTGTATTTCGCTCTTTGCAGTGAGACACTGAAAGAATTTCCCCTGCTTGGTGAGTTAATTTTTTTGCTTACATTTAGGTTAAGGATTTTCCTAATGTGATTTGAAGTTTTTGTCTGGGTTGGTGGGTTTGCATGCTGTGTCTGTGTCTCAGAGTTAATGGTTGATAGTTTGGAACATGTGAGTAATGTAAGTTGTTTTTGAATGAGTCTCACAGCGTCTTCCATACATGCCTGTTTTATCTTAATTTCCATCAGTTCGCTTAAGGCAGAACTTCCATGACTCCTGACAGATGGGCTTGAGTCTTCATCTGTTTGGGTCGCCGCATTTCCTGCTGTTTTCTTTTTCTTGTCTTGGTTCAAATTGCTATTCGGGTTGGAATGTTCCAGGTCAGTTTTTTTTGGAGAGCTTTAATGGTATTTTCATGCTTAGAGATGATTTCTTCTTTTTCCTTATCCGCATCATCGAACATTTTCTCTAAATCATTCCGTGACCGTTTTTTTTTTTTTTTATTATACAAATGGCGCATAATACAAAAAATTAATACATGCGTAACAGCAGGACTCTGACCTTTTCCACTCTAACCCCCGCGCTCTGGTCTTTAAAGTACGGTCATCCGTTCTTAAAACAAACCGTACCGTGTCATATTTTCCCACTAACAGTGCTCGGATTAGGCGAATTTTCAGATTAACAGGGTTCGGATTAGCCGGACTCTAGTGTATATTGTTCTCTCTGATATGTTGTTTTGACTCAGACACCTCACGCTAAAGACTCAACCTCCTTACTATGCTTGTTATCCTTATATAATATATCAGTGTATTGTTGCCATCTGTTTTGGTAGTAGGACTAGTAGGCAATATTATGTAAGCAAATTGCAGAAGACATATGACAAACAATTGGGTGTTTGTAGTGTAGTCAATTTAGTGTCCTTGATTGCAGGGTCGGCCATACTATCTGACTCCTGTTTTGCCGCCGACCCCTGCCATCCCTGGGCACCCTGGGATCCGCTACACTAGGGATCCCTTCTCTGCAAATCCGGAGCGCCCTTCAGGTAACCTTTTCTTTTAACTTGTCTGTTTCATTTAAATACTTGAAGTCTTCATCAATGACCAAAACTTCCACTTGAATCGTGTCAAGTAAGAAAAGGTTGGAGTTGGGAGTAACGATAACAAAATTGTTGTTACATTTTCTTTATTTTTGTGATTTAAGGTTTATTTTAGATAGTTTTAACCAGATATCGTAAGTATATTTTAATAAGTTTTAACCTAGAAAAGCTGCTTTGCAATATTTTGTTGACTTTCGTACTATCTATAACCTTGTTTTTGCTTTCATGATCGACTGCTTATATTGTTTTTTATTGTACGAGGGCGTACCCAAAAGTATCGGGAATCGGTCGATGGCGAGGTGGGGAGCGCATAGTTCACATTTTGGCCGATAGGGGCTGAAAGCCCAACTCTTCCTGAGTTCAGTGCACTCGGTGTGGTCATTCTGAGAGGCTGTGCAGAGGAGCTGTGTGCGTTTTTCTAAAAGTAGTTTTTGTTCTGCCTCGTTTTGTTTTGATGGTTGAATTAAATGGACAAAGTTCAGCAGTGAGGTTTTTGCTTTTTTCTCGGTAAGAACGCGTCAGAAACGGTTGCAATTATCAAAAAAGCTTACAAAGACGATGTTTTGAGCAAAACCAGAGTGTAACGAGTATTTTTCTCAAATTCAAGATGGTGCCATGTCGATTGAAGACAAGCCTCCTCCTGGACGACCTTCAAATTCTCGGACTGTTGAAATTGTTCAGAAAAAACGTCAATATTGCAAAGAAGACCGTCGAAGGACCATTGGAGGACTTCTTTGCTGTCTGGAGTGTGTTAAAATTCAATTTAGCGAATTTCAACACACTCCAGACCTAAATTTTGGCGATATGGAGATTGGTTCTTTCATCGTGACAATGTGCCTGCCCACGTAGCCATCTCAGTTTTGGCCAATACCAGCATGACCACCCTTCCCCACGACCCATACTCGCCAAATCTTGTCCCACGCGACTTTTTTATGTTCCCCATAATGAAAAATTACATAAAAGATCACCGTTATGGCAAAAATGAAGGAGTGAAAAGGCAAGCGAGGATGGAGCGTGCAGGCATTCAGACTAAGGGGTATGAGGGGTGCTTAAAACCATGGGAGCATCGAATGAACAAATGCATTACACTAAATGGGGAGTATACTGAAGGTATACATGTAAATTAGTAAAAAAATATATAAAATATGGTTTTTATAATGAAATTCCCGTTATTTTTGGGTACCCCCTCGTATATCAGAATATGCTAGCTTGGTCTCAATTGACACCTCTTACATTATTTAACTCATTTATCTAAATAAAAACTAGTTTATTTTTTATGTTTTTTAGCTCACTAGTGTACCATTTATTATTACACACATTTATTATTAGACACATTTGTTTGCTTTTACTATCTCTAACTTAGAAAAGTAGAAGATATTACCTACTATATTATTAAGCAATATTTTTAAATTACCTTCAGCATTTAAATTTAAAATACCATTTTCTTTAAGTTTATTACATTTATTCACGGTAAACACCATTTTTACAATATAAATATATAATCAAGTTGAGCTGAAAAAAAACAAACAAACAAGCACGTGTGTGATACATGAAAATTGAAAACTAATTGGTGAGTTCTTCAAATCCACCCCAACTTAAGTGGTACTAGAAGCTCGGAATTCTATTTGGCTCAGCAGTTCAGGACTGTCAGTCACAACATTTAGCAGCTTCCATAGGAAAACGGCATCACAACTGACTTAACAACTTATCAAAGTCTTTGTCAGAATTGACGAAAGTGGTGGGTGCATCATAGTGGTTCATATTTGTTCTTTTTATGTTGAAAGGTACATTTATTAGTGTTTAAAAGTACTTAGACTAGTTTAGTTCAAAAACTCAATCAAATTGTTTTCAATTTTGATATATCTATTTATATCTGACAAATAGAGTTTTTGGGTACAATATGCGGTTATTGATTGTGTCGGTGGTTAGCTTGATCCGATTGTTAATTGCACAATGAGAGCAGCAGTTTGAAGTTTTATACCTCAAATAACAAAAAAAGACAGCAAGGTGTAGGAGTAGAACAAATATTGTGTAAGCCATTTTGTTTTGCCCTTAAAGGTGCAAAATATACCCGGCATACTAACATGTCAAGTATACTATTGAGTTCACAACAATGAATAATTTGCACATATCTTTTCACCTATCTACAATCTGTACAGCAACTACCGTTACTTTCTGGATGTCCCTTTTTTAGTCTTCTGTTTTCCTATGCATCTTTCAAGTAATAAGATTTATTTATACTACTTATGTGTGATTAGTTTCAGGCGAATGGATACATCCTACTCCAAGTTTAGGACAACCAGGCGAATGGATACATCCCACTCCAAGTTTAGGACAAACAGGCGAATGGATAGATCCCACTAAAATTTTAGGACAAGCGGGGGATTGGATAGATCCCACTAAAATGTTAGGACAACCACTCTACCGCGGCCAAGGGTGAGTGAATATTCAGATCTTTTCTGACACTTTACTAGTAATGGACCTCTTATAAATAGTACTGTAATATACTTACTCACATACATATCATTTTATTATTCGGGTTCAAGTTTATCTAACAATTACATACTTTGTCATGAAATTATTTCTACAGTCTCACTGTTGCAACACATATTGTTTAATATTTATGAATTGATCTTTATTAGAGGGTTTTTACAGTGTGGAAGAGGTTTTAGTACTTGGGAAACAGATTATTTGGTTGAACTGACATTCCACTTGGAGTGGAGTAATTTGAATTTATTAGACTACGTTCTGATTTGGTGTTGTGTATAGTAACAACTGGTTAGTAGTCAGTGGAGTGAAAATGTGCAATAAAAATGAAAATTTGATAAAAAGAACTATTTACATTTGTGGTTTTAATTTGAAATAACTGCTGCTTACTGACAGTACTAACCAAGTGGAATGAAATTCTATACTAATACGTAGTACACATCGACGCTAGTTCCCACTGTTTCAGCTAGAGCTGTGCGGGAGCAGAGTTTTTGATCCGAGTTCGGGAACAGGAGTGGTTTTGTACAAAATCTGGGAATCAGGAACGGGAAAAGCTGGTTTTTTTTATAGCAAGCAAACTTTTTGTTAATAAAGAAATAACTATAATTGAGTTTGTTCATTTAATTATTTATTATATCAAATAATGTTGTTTATTATGAATTGGTGTGTTTGTGGCTCAGTTGTTGTGTGTTGATCTACTCAACAGAAAACAGTTTTAACCCTTTAGGCATTATAAAAAAGTTTTCTTATTTCTTCTTATTAGATAATTTATTTTAATCATCCAAATATGTAAAGCCACATTTTTTTATCTCTTCTTATACCGAACTAAAACTTTTAAGGATAAAATAAAAATGTTATACATATTTTTGTTTTTTTACAACATATTTAACATTTTTGAAATTTAAAAATTTTTTCCCGTATTTGACATTAAGCGGTTCCTTCAGTTATATAATTTGGTAAAAAAAAACATATTGTTAACATATTCCGTATCCCACTATCTCTATTCATATGTAATATACCAGCTTTACTATGTGTATAAAATACCATATACGTAGTAGTTTTTAAACACCATATACGGATATACCAAATATACCAGCTTTACTCGCAAATATACAGGCAAATAAAAGTGAATGTTATATAAGAAAGCAACCTTTTGACATTATTATTTTCACAACAAACTGTTTATTATTCCTTACGTGTTTGGTTTGCAAGATAGTAGGCCTATATGGAGGCCGGGGAGGAGTAGTATATATATTCACTAACAGTATTTTAGTGGTAACACATAACTTATCTTATGTGTTTTACGAATGCACTTTTGCTATATCATTCATTGTTGGATACAATTGTTAATTAACTACTTGTTTTCTTATTAGGTAAAATGTAAGAAGGTAAGTAAAACAAAATTGTACAAGAAAATCGGCTCTAATCAGCTGACGGGAACTCACAGCAATGCCGCTATAAGGGGGCATCGCCAGCACATAATAGACTCCTTTAAGCCAAGGCGGCCGCCATTTTTACTGTTTTTGAGACGGAGCAGTAGATCTCATGATGTCATGAGAGTTAGATGTCATGTAACTATTAGAACTATCTAGTGGCAAAATAATGTACTAACACAGCAGCTACAAAATAAAGAATGTGAAAACCACGGATAGACAGCAATGTTTCGTGCTTATGCTGGTCCTCCTCGGATCCTCGTCAATGACGCCTAAAAGGTTAAAATCAAAACTCTCAAAGTACATCACAACTATTAAACCACTCAACCTTACCCATTTGCAATGAACCACAGAATGAATCACAGAAACCGTTGGGGAGATTTACAAGTATGATTCACAACATGATTGTAAATTACAATAATATTGCCAATGTGAAGAGTGAGAGATAAGGAATGAGACTAGAGCTACTAGCCCATAGAGATGAGTGGTGAAGGAGGTGAAAAGTATAAGAAAAGAGAAAGACAAAATGAAGAGGTTTGTGGTAGTCAGAGGGGCAGAGAGGGGAAGACAGGTGCTGCAGTGTGTGGGCAGGGGAGGAAAGCGGGTGCGTTGAGTCAGTGTGTGAGCAGTTGCATTCCTTATCAGCTAGGCAATCACAAGGGCCGGGGTTGTATAACCAATCACAGCATTTTTCTCTGTATCAAAGTGATACAGTAAAGGTTTGTTATTTCCTTATCTCACCTCCATTTACTCAGTGGTGAATTTCAGTGGACAAATAATGTTTTCATAGTATTTATACTAGTTTTTTAATGGCAAAGGTTTAAGAACAATATACATAGGACAGTGGCGGCTAGTCAGGTAAATGTAATGAAGGGTCACTTCACCTATGTTTGAAAGGGAAAAAATTAAACTTTAACATTTAATTCATCAGTTTCCAAAGTCAGTGAGTGCGATACAACAAGCTCGATAGCAAAAAATCAATAGTTGCCTCGATAGTCGCCACAGAGAGTTAGTATGCCTTTATGGTTACCACTGCTAGTTTCGTAGAAGTTCGGAATATTTCGTTAGGTGCTGGCCTTTCTCCGGATTTTCACCTGACGCTCATCTACGTGGTAGGAATGGACGCTGAGGGGCAAAGAAAGGGGCTGCGTTGCTATAGCAACGAGTGACGCTAGAAGTGTACATTGAAAGCCAGTCACTTGCCCGTTGCATCACACAGCTAGGCAACAGACCAGATGTCCACCTGTCATTAGACCCGCGCGGCACAACTACTTTGTTTTAGGCATACTTTTGTTTATCACGCGACCTGATTATGAACATTTTTTAGAGTTAACAACTAATTTTAAATTTTGAATAGTTTTATATTAGTTTGCTGATACTAAAAAAACCTTATGTAACGATTTATATACGTTGCCAGTGTTGCACTTCGTACAGTAGTAGTTCAGTGTTTCAATTTAACATACTATTTTTGCAACACTACAAACCTCAACTTTTAATTCCCTGCTAGAACTTGCAAGCTTTAATAACTACGTCTTCAATTATTTACATGGTTTCCTAGGGAAATATTCATATTATTGATAAATAATGTACCTTGAACTTTCTGTCCACGTGTTAAGAATCAAGATTTAAACATATTTTTCTTGTTAAATATTGGAGTTCATATTTGCCCTTTACCTTCTTCTAGGCTCTCGAGCCACCACTGACATAGGTTATTGCAAGCTAGAAGGGTCTAGTACAATCACAAAATAGACTGTTGGTTCTGTCTGAGATCATTTCAATCAACTTTACAATGGCGGCTGGTCTCCTGTGAAGAATGCTCTCGCCACGGAAGGAGGGGGAGAGGGGTTGTTTTTGGAACTGCTCAGCCCTTTCATTACAGTGTTAACTTATCTTATCTCCACCAGAAGTACACACTCAGGACAACAATTCTTAAAAGTACAAAACACAAACTTCAGTGGAAAAGTTTATGTTTCAGCGTGTTAGAAGGAAACATTTAGAAGAATATCAGCAGTTTTTCTTCCCGTAACAGGGGATCGGGAAATGATCTAAATCATGTCTTGGTACCGGAAATCCGGGATCCCGCACAGCTCTAGTTTCTGCAAAAGTTCCGGTGGGAACAGGTTTTATCAGAACGTCTCACCCTGTGTGGCAATTAAGGAGTTAAACGGGGTTGATGTTCGTAGATACACTTGTGTCTTATAACATAACCTAAATTATTCGACTTTGACATTAAAGATCACCTTAGACAATAAAAGGTTTATTTCAATACACTGTTAAGTGAATGGGGAAGCTTTTATGTTTTTGTTGATTTGTTGCAGAAATGCCGCGCCCTTCGGACACACGACTAACTATGGTGTGGGTGTATTGCCCTTCCAACCCCCGATGAATGTTCAGCGCTCATCTTATCGTATGAGTGCACCAGCTGTGCCTGCACCGCCTACCATCACATCCGGTGTAAGTGAAAAACTCGGCCGATGTGCCTCCCAGCAGGTTTACACGCTCCTCTATACATGTCCCTAGCTTCAGGATCTGTAACAGTGTACGCCGCAAAATTCATTACCCCGAACATCACTCCAAGTCAACTAATTAAACCTCCCCTTTGCTGATAACCAAATCCATTTTGGTCGTTGAAACCTTTTATTATTAGCATTACGTTCAAATTCTATTTTTATTATAGTTGTTTGTTTTTCTTCTAGTTCATGTTTAACATGACTGAAATCTGAATTTTTCTTAATAAAGACAAGTCAACATACAAAGATAAAGTTAAATTATAATTAACATTAATTTCAATTTCTATTTTTAGTTATTAGTTTGTTGCATTTCATGTTTAGCAAATTTCTTGTGGAAAATGAGATAGTACCGGTACATATTTGTACAAAACAATGGAATAGTCTGATAATCTAACCTAACCAGCAACATTTGCTTAAAGTTGCATACGTTATCAGTGTATGAACTGTAGGAGCTAAGGGTAGTTTACTAGTTTTATTTGAAATCCTTAAATCCGTAAAGAGGCTTGTCTTCGGATGTCTTCACCCCAGCGTGTTAAAAGGAGATAAAGAAATACACTTACATCATTTTGGAACAGTGTTCAAACAAGATGAATATAGGTTCTTGGTTGAGAGTATGTTGGTTCATGGGGTATTCTGTGAAAAATGTCCTCCCGTCTCCCTGCTTGGGTGGAATTCCCTGCTTGCTAAATCTTTTACAAAACAAACCTTTAGCTGAAACTCTTCCAACACTTGTATCCTGTGTTTAAAATATGTTCCAACAAATAATTGTACTTAAAGTTAATTAAGCTTTTTAAGTAACTTTTATGATTTTGATAACTTTTCCCCAACTTGTTTATTGTCATCTCTGGATGTTTGCTACATTGCGACAATAGTGACTCCTGTAAGTGAAAGTTAGGTTGTTATTATAATAATATAGAAGTGACCTCATATCATCTAATAGCTGATTTTTAATGTTCTGGTGCCTTTCAAGTTTAATTTATTTATCTTCAGAAAGGCACATAATGTTTGTGTGCCTCTATGAAGATAAATACATTGTACTTGAAAGGCCTCAGAACATTACAAATCAATTATTGGATAATGTGAAGTCATTTCTATATCATACAAAATCCATAGAAAGAGCTTCAACTCTCAATGTTATTATAATGCTCAGGAAACCTATTTCTTCATCTTATATTAATTAGAAACTTCAAATGGGAGTATTTGAATCGCAAACAAGCTCTGAAATTGGCTCTTATTTGATTAAACATCCTGGAACATTTTGTGCCAAACAATGTCTATTAAATATATTGCCTCGAGGTTTTATATTGTATTTCAACAATTACAAAACGTCACAGACTTGTTAGCAGATGGTAACACTGTGTAAGGCTGAACCTGTGATTTATTTGTGTTGTAATGGTTTCAGTATACTCACAACAACTATCCTCTGTGGAACCACAGCAGTGGATTGATGATGCCCCAAACCTACCCTCCTCACAGCCAGGCGATGCAAATGATGCCACAAATGGTCAGATCTCCAAACCAGGTCTGTATCTGCTACGTAACTGATGTTCTCTCGTAAACCATACAAAGACACCAACTTTTGAAGGACTATTTAACTTATTATATTATACAAAGGTAAAGAGCTATATTAGTATTACTGCCTCTACTACTCTCACACTAAATTACACAGGCTTGCCTAGCCCAGACACTTCGTAGTCTGTTGCTAATCTAATAAACAACCAATATTCACGATCTGAATTATATTGTCCACTGATTAAAACACATCCACAAACGGTTGGAAACGTACTGGTGAAAACACCAGAATGACGAATGTAGACCCAAAATACTCAACGCCAATCGGCAAAACATAACCTCCGCCATGTTTTGTTTTGGCTAGTTGACAATGACAGCTGTACTTGGCCCATGCGCTGCCCCACAGAGGGAAAACAGATTGTACTCTGTAAAACAACTGATTAGCTGACTTTGCCAACTGAATTTAACGACAACGAATATCCAGGCGCCAGTGGGCAGTTTTAATCAACTGATCGAAATTAACAAAATTGGCACTTCTTAGTAACTACTGATTAGTTTTTTTGTTAGATAAAGGGTTAAATTCGTAAAAAGTTTTGCACCGTAGAACAGAAAGTACAATGATTGCTGTAAGCTTAGTAAGGCCAAGCGACCAAACACAGACAGGAGAAAAAAACCTTAACAAATATTTTAACTACGGGAATTTATCAACAGACAGCCTAAAGACCTAGGCCTAATATTTTGGTCTTTTTTAGTTTATTTTTTGCTATACCGAGCACTATGTAAGGCCACAATACCGTTTCACCCAGTGGAATTGCGCTTTAGGTGACCTGGAAAATCAGGTATTTGTCCTGAAATTGACCTGGAAATGTCCTGGAATTTCATTCTGGAGAACCAGTATGAACCCTGAAAAGGTTTGTTGAAACACAACCTGTTTCGAGGGAATAAATCAGCTT
The DNA here is from genome assembly GCA_018831715.1 of Matsumurasca onukii. Taxonomy (NCBI): domain Eukaryota; kingdom Metazoa; phylum Arthropoda; class Insecta; order Hemiptera; family Cicadellidae; genus Matsumurasca; species Matsumurasca onukii. The sequence goes on from CM032064.1 coordinate 25,804,721, forward strand.
TGAAATGTATGGCAAGAGCAAAGTATTACTCCTGAATCTTTATGGGACCTAAAACGTGGACCTAATCCTATAAGCCCACAGAACGATAATGGTAAACTTTCAACGTTAATATGGGATAGTTTTTTGTAACTATGACTCAGGAAAGGAAGAAGTTTCATTTTTAAACCTGTGGAAATCAAAAAATAATATTGGGAAATATTGTGTGATAGACTTACTAATAGACAATTTTAGGGGTTCATCGTTTCATACTCTAAACTTTTAACTTTTACTTTGATATTTGAATGGCTGAAATGCTCAAATGTGCTCCGGAACATAATACTAGGGTATCAACCGTTAAGGTGGATGATTATGATTGTGTTGTGTTGTGACAGCTGGGGGTGACACAGCAGACGCAGGGGAGTGTAGGGGACACTCACCCCAGTTCAGTCATCTACATGAGGAGCTCTCCCGGTCAACCTCCCGTGCCCCTCGTGCTGCCCTCTTCCAGACCTATCATAGGTAAGAAGTTCTCCTAAACTTTACGCAAGGTTTCTATGGTTTCAAAAATTGTAATCTAAGAAAATATATTGTAATTTCTACAAAAAGTAGGAGTTTACGGGTAGCTCAATTATTAAAAATTATTTTGCAATAACTAACGGTTGATTATGAACATTTGCTATTAAGGATGGGTGCACTTGATAAATTGCAATATTTATTATCAAAAACTAATTAATTGACCACTCAATATCACAAAATAGTCGTAGGTATTAATCACAGAGAATAGGAATATACTATAGAGCTGCTATCCATTAAGGAAGCAATATACGGTAGTGAAGCCACTTTTCAATAGCCTCGGGGGCCATATTGAGAGATAGACAGCAAAATCAGTGGTTTGGGATCAGAGGTTCTTTGTGAGGCATGCCTCATTCTGTCATTTTCCAGTAGGTCCTGGTGTAACTTAGGAGTCTCATTTGCTCTTTGGGAGGCCATTCTGCTGGTATTGGCGGCAATTCAAACCTCCCGTTCATTCGGTGTGTCAGAGGCTCTTTGTGAGGCATGCCTGATTCTGTCATTTTTCAGTCAATCCTGGTGTACATCAGGAGCCGCACTATCTCTTTGTAAGGCGTGCCTGATTCTGTCAGCACACAGCCAGTCCTGGTGTACATCAGGAGTTTCATTAGGTCTTTGCAAGGCATGCCTGATTCTGTCAGCTAACAGCCTCGACCGTGAATGAAGGTGTGGTTAAATAAGCAGATAAATAATGTAATGATATGAGGAATAGATAGGTAGGTATGGGACAGAGTTATAATTCCAATGGAAAAAGTAATCTGTAGAAATAAACGGCAGACATGCCGTACCACTGAACCAGTACCAGGTCCAGATGACGACTGCAGTGCGAACAGCAGACGTGTAGTGGGGAGCGACTGGCGTACCATGAGCCTGTTTCTCCACACTGAAGCAAGCTTTCCGAGCAGACGGTTGAAGATACTCAGGACCATTTTTGTAGAAAATTAATTTTGAAAGCTCGTATGGGCTGTCAGAAATTAAATATCTTTTACGGATTTTCTAGAATTTCACATGACAGTTTTGGGGTTATAAATTTTCACATGTAGTGAGGTCTTATAAATGACTGCCATCTTGAAAATAATAAAATTATCAAACATGTTAATAGCCTATGTGTGAACCAGGTATATAAGCCACATTCCTGTAAAATTTCATTAAAATTGATCCAGTGGTATTTTGCGTGATTGAGGAACAGACACATACCATCTCATTTTTATATATTAGTATAGATGACGTAACACTAACAGTTTCTTAATATCATATTTGGGCGTGTCTTTGGGCTCTACGGTAAAAAAATAAAAAACTTCCAAACAGCTTTGATTAGTGTTGGTTAGAAATAGGCCAAAAACTATTTAAACTTGAGTGAGTTTAAAATTTAAAAATGATTTTATATAATGTCCTAGTAGTAGTGTATAATACCCCCTCCTTTTATTTTTGGAATGCACAAGCGTAATGTTCACATTTATATTATTTGTGTAACGTTTGCTTAGGTGGGAACAACCAAATGTCACAGGCACGAGGGATGTTGGGAGGCACGCCGTCTCCCCTGACCGCCAGAGCTGTGCCCGCCCCTAACAACAATAGACGCTTAAGGTACTGTACACTTTCTACCCCTGAACACACCCCCGCAAGCTCACAGCGAGCATGGCAATGGCCTTGCCAGGGCTGTCTAAAGAGTAAGTTCCGATGCCGTAGCTGTAACGAAGAAAGAGGTGTGAAACTAGAAGTGTGCACTATACGTCCTTGGATTGCCTAACTAAAGCAAGTTAAAGATCAGGTCGAGGGCGCTTTTTGTTACAGAAACTGGTGGTGGTACTCTGTGCAACTTGTGTCTTGGTATGATAGCCCTGGTTTGATCATGACTTGTCAATGCATATTTTAAAGACAGCTTTTAAATATTAATTGAATATTAAGCTTAGTTTATTAGTATCATTTTTCTATGACTGAGCAGAACTTACTCTTTACCCTTGTAATCTTTATATGTGGATAGTTTACAAAATACTGTTATTGGACATACAGGACTTGTCAAGAGTGAAGTATTGTATAATCTGGCGTAGTGTTTAGTCAAGGAGGGTTGAGTCTTAGTTTTAACAGGTATCTGGACATTAGAGCTCTTGAGATAATGTACAAGCTTGCAGGAAACATTGCAAGTTTTGTTTGGTCTTAATAATATATGGCAACACTTTTTAAACACGAAATAATTCTACTTAAATTCTTTGCCAGTTTTCAAAAAAATTTGTTAGTTTAAATAGATAGCAATAACTTGGAATCGCCTATCTCAGCCGATTATCATTATACTTGATACTCTCTCTCTCAACTGCCTTCGCTCTGCTTCACCTAACTTTCTTAATTCATAAGAATGTCCTATAATTCAAGTTACTCAACCAGTACTTATCTCGTCATTCACTAACTCCAATTATTCTTCATAAAAAATTAACAAATTCTTTTTAATATAGCAACCCTGCCTACTCACAGGCCTCGTTCTTATGTAGGCTATTAAAACTAGATGTAAGGTACAATTATCATTTCTTAGTGTAATTAGTATAATACTATCTTATAAGTATATCAATATGTCCTAAATATAATAGCTGGAAGTACTATTTTTATAAATGTAGTTATTTTTTATGTAAATTGCCATTCTGTAATTGGAAATAAGCAATATTTTCATGAATTCATTCATGATAATAAATAAATAATTATTGCTATTTAGTGAAAATACACTTGTCCATTATTTTGTACATTAACAACTGAAGTATTTGCTTCAGAGCACTTTGCAGTCACTGAATTTTTAAAATTTATCAGCTCAACCAAATAGTTTGACCTACTTATTAACTACACAGAAATGTTCAGCTGTTGTCAGTATGGTTTTGTGAAGAGTCAAGAGTTTGAACATGTGTGGTTTGCAGGGCCCCCCCGAGACCTGTTGACACCGGAATGCCCCTGCACCAATGCACCAGTTGCGTGGGTAGGAACTCTAATCAAAGCTGCCCTCGCAATCGAAGACACGACTTTGATGCCAATCCCAGCGGCAAATATCAAGTTCGAAGATACTAGAACACAGAGGTATAACTCTTCGTTTCAAGTTTGTTGTTGACGATGGTAGAATTTCTGAGGTTGAAATATAATTACAGAAATGTTTAATCGTTATTTTGAACAAGATGAACACAATCTCAAGATCTGATCAATCTTCAGGTGAAAAGTAACAGAGAGAGATATATATATAGCTTTATTACATCAGTAGAGCTTAGAAATAGTGTCAACAATGAAAACATTTAAATATCATCAATAAATAAATAAATGTGTTATGATGAAGTGTATAACAGAATCATGGTAGATAGGTTCTCAGATCACATCTTTGTGTCGCTCATTTGATTCTGCTGGAAGCATATTGAACAAAGCAGCTCCGGCATACGATGGCTTACCTAGAACATAACACAAAACATGAGGAAATAAGCTAGTCTAAAAGTAATCAGCGTAAGCTAACCAGTTACCCACTACCAAACAACATGAGATTTTTCTGTTGGATTGTTTTTTGTGTGTTTTTGCCTTAAATTTGTTTGATTTTAAAAACTAACCTACAAAACAACATTCACAAAAATTTTAATAAATTAAAACACAATACCAAAAGACAAAAAAATAACAAAATCGAATCAACAGAGAAAACTTGTGTTGTTTGGTGGTGGGTGACTGGTTATGTTTAGGCTAGCTTAATGTTTTGAGTTATGTTTTAGATTACTTTTCACCTGAGGAGAGGGTCAGATTACAGATCCCAGAACACTGTGATCTTTTGTTCAATAAAACCTATGGAAATTTTTCCATAATAATACTGAGTGTTTCAAAAGATCTTTGATTTAAAGTTGTATAAGTATACAGTATAGTTAAATTAGTTATTAAACATATATATATTGTTTTTTTGATACCAAGCCTAATGCTCTGATACTAGTTTCTTCCCAGTATTCAGCATATCAGGTGTAACGGATGCTACAGCTTTAACAATCCTTCCCCAGATGCCAATGTCAGATCTTCTCAGAATACACAATGCTTTTTTACATGTCCCCAAAAGAAAAATCTTGGAGTCAGATCTGCTCCTTGGTGGTTTAGTGGTTTGCTCCTAAGAATTATTCCCTAACTTGATATCCTACAACTTCTAACAGGTGGATTGTAGGTAAATTGCATGGTATCAAGGAGCCCAGATCTGACTCCACTAGATTTTTTCTTTTGGTATATGTAAAAAAACATTGTGTATTCTGAGAAGACCGGACATTGATCATCTGAGGGAGAGGATTGTTGAAGCTGTAGCATCCTGCTACTCTGATATGCTGTTGAATACCTGGAAGAAACTAATTATCTTTTAGACGTGGCAGGGCAACAAATGGTGTCATATAGAACTTTATTAGGTATCAAAAAAACTTGAGAAGATTCTCTTAATAATATATATGTTTAATAACTATTATTTTAACTATAATGTATACTTATACAACTTTAAATCAAGGAGTTCTTTTAGAAACACCCGGTATTTTAACCTCCGAGGTATACTCTTATCCACAAAATTCTTTTGCACTGTTTGAAATAAAGTTTATTATTGTATCTTTATCCATATGTTACCACAGTATAAGACTTTTCTTCTGTTTTCCTCAATTTCTTTCAATTTGTGTGCAAAGTGGAGTCCTGCTTATCCATCATAATACTCTAGTTTTATCTTTCATTTAACAACATCATTCAACTGTTGAACAAGATTTAAATATATTAAATACATTTGGGTACCCCTCGTTTAGTTATTTTTATCTTCTCCATATTATTAAAAGTTATAAAAAAAACAATTTAAATGGTTTTGATTTGCTAGGGCAATTTTATTATTGTGTATAAAAAATTTTATTGACCTATTTCAAAATTGGCTTAAATTTTAGTTACAACTGTAAAATAATAATTCTCGATTTTAAGTGTATAGCACATGTTCTCATAGTATATTGGTAGGATTGTGTGTAGTGTGTCAGTATGTGTGTGTGTGTGTGACAACGCTACAGGTCACATTTCTTGTAGATTTTACGAACTGAAGTATGAACATTCAAACAAATCGGATAATAAGTAAACACTTTTATAGAGGACAAAACCATATTTTTGGGTAAATTACACACCAAAGGGACACTTTATAGTTGGTTCCTAGAAATTTGCTAGGATTCACAGAAGCGGCTATTGTTGCGTGTCAACTATCTTCCTACTTTCTACAATACAGTACAGTCTCTATAATCCAGCCGTTCGCCACACCGACACGTCCAGTAATCCGGCCTTTAGCCACCTTTTTCAAGTATCTACTTGTCTGTTTATTACTCATGCAAAAACGTAAACATGTTACTTTTACATAGATAAAAAGTACATGATTTTAAAATAATTAGAAACTGGTGATAAATAACATTGGCAGATCAAAAATTTACAGACATAAGGAAGAATAAGAATGAAATTGAATCATTCTTTTGGAGTAGTGAATCATCTTCCAACTTAAGAAAGATGATTCCTGACAAATTGAGTGGTTAGTGAACCTCCCCCAATCCGGCATTTCTGCTAATCCGGCGCTTCCGATCCCGATGTAGGGCCGGATTAGTGAGATCGTACTGTATTAAACAAAAAAATTTGAAAACTATAAAAAAAACTAAGCAATAAAATTAAAAACAATTAGCAAACGAGAATAGAACAAATTAGCGACTAATTTACTGTCAAACTTGTGTCTTCTGCGGGGCCAACGGTGACGGGAGCTCGCGGCAAGTACTTTTGTAATGGCTCTCGAGATCACACAGAAGCCCGGTTTTGGCCAATTAGAAAAACCTAAGGTAACATTTGTTCACAGCCAGAGATCTAGAGTACTTTTTACATATCCTCCCATCTCATCTCTCTCCCTCCTAAACAGAGTGTACTCCAAAGTGACTCCCAGTAATTATTCAGCTACATTAGGAATCAGTTGATTGACAAGTATTTTCTTTTTTACAGGATGAAGATAGGAAGACATCATAATAAAGATTTTGAAGCTTCAATTTTGAAATAAATTAATAACATGGTGTTACTTTGACTAAAAAAAAGTAAGGTTTCAATCTAATAGTTCTTTTTCCAAACATTTGAACAAAGGCAGTAATTGTATTAGAATTTGTTGAACATTTTAATAGTATTTGCCAATAAAAGTTCAGTGAAGTCCTTGCAGAACCTTAGAATTCATAAAACCGGTGTTTGTTTCATCACAGATAATTGTCTGTCATTTTCTAAACCAGCTTAGAACAAAACATTCAAAACTGCTTTTGTTTCAGTCATTTCTTTCTATCTAATTTTGTGTTGTATCAATATTCACTGGACTTAAATTGAGCATCTGTGGAATCTTACAAAATCTCTCACTGTCTAAGGTTAAAAAGGACTTTACTAAATTAACCTGAGAATATGAGGATGTTTTATCTTATTTGGACTTACACTCTAACAGTTCCAATAATTGATTGAGATCTGTGTAAAAGTTAGCTAGTTACAGATTTGAAACTTTCATTGAGAAATAGCCTGTAGGGTTCCTGGGTCGTTGAAAACTCCGGGTTGGGTCGAGCCGGGTCACTTTAGTGTCTGAACAATAATGGGTTGGGACTGTGGCGACCAACCGGCCTTGGTCCTCAGCCGTGACCATTTTTTACATCTAGAAATGTTCCTTTATGTTGCGTTTCAAAGGCCTCCTTTGCAAACATTTTAGTTTGTGAAATTCTGAGTCCAAAGTATCAAAAGAAAACTGAAGCCGAAATGCAAAATGCTAGCCCAAGGAACCCTGGCTTGCTGTATTGCCTTTGTAATGCATATGCTCATTTAGTCCTAAGATTTCATTTTTTCAAATGCCTTTGCATAAGCCTTTGTTCAAATTTGTTTTGTTGGTAAATTGAGAAAACCATGGACTTCAGGTTAATTTTTAAGTATATTCTACTTTTTCTATTTGAATATCTAGTATATGTAAGTTTATGTTTCTATGTACAGTATTATTACAGTATTCACTGTAAGCTCTGTTTTGTTGTTTGTTAGTTTCTTGCATAAGGAAACCATGTTTATTATTTGTTTGGTGTGTAAAACTAAATAGGTTCTGAAAAACAATTTGCTTTTCATACCTACAAAGCCACTTTTAGACTTTTCCAAAAGTAGTTTTGCTATGATGAGTGCCAATCTCTTATCATATGGCTTCTATTTACATGAATAAGATTTATTTGAAAAACGCAATTTAATTCACATCAGAGTCAGACTTTTGGTTGTTTCCTTAAGTGTGTTTTGAAATGCAGAACAGCCAATAGGCCTAATTTTACACAAACTACCATATGCAAACAATTTCATTTTAGTGCTCAAAACAATTCGGTACAACTGATGCCGTAGCCATCACTTTGTGTTAAATGACCATTTGACTGTTTTGCCGTACATCATTTTTCAGCAGTCGAAAATATTTTGTCGCTCACTTCATCATTAATTTCATATTGTCCCTCTTGATGGTCATTCATATGGACATTGGTTGTTGACATTTTTTCTAAAGATCTAGGTGTTCTAAAAAAACTATTTTAAATTTCTACCATGGAAAACATTACTTAAGGTATCAGTAGGAGTTGACCTATGTTCCTGTTAGTTGTTAATATTATGTTTAAAATTGGCTTTGAAAGTACTTAAGAAACCTTATGTTACCAGTCAACAGTAGCTTTAGTATTAACTATTAAAGTACAGTAGAAATTCCATACTTAGACTATTTGTGTACTGAATAGGTGTCAAACTGTCGAGTTTCTACTGTGCTATTAGATACCCTCTTTTTTGTTTTCCATACAAAATTTAATGTGTATAATTTACTAATATGGAAACGTTAAGAACATTTAATATTTTCCCTCGTGGATCTTACCATACTTCTTTTATTGTATTTGTTGACACTTGTTACAAAACAAATGCTTTTTATCCATGTGAAATCTGACTTTTGTATTGAAACTAGTCCCATGTTGCTTCCTGGGCGGAGTTGAAGCTCTTGTAACCGGTTTTGTCACTGTTAGTGCTTTTATTTATTTGTAATTACATTCTTGAAGGTGGTTTTCCTTGAAGTGTTTGGGCTTTGTTGGCGAAAAGTGGATGTCATGATTTGAGTAGTAAACAAACTTGCAATAGATACTGCTACTATGCATATGGCATAGTAATGTTTGTACTTCCGTTTTGCAACACGGATCCAGGGAACTCAAGGGGTCAGATTTGGCAGCTCAAGGGTATAGTTGACAGAGGAGGCCTGATTAGTGGGGGATAAAACATGATCTGTGTGAAAGACTGTATTACCATATTTGTAATAAAATTTCTGGACATCCTAAAACATATCTTTGCAAATTTGTATAAGGTTGGGGAGGAAAGGTTCTTACATTTTGGGTTATGAAAAAATGTAACACCAGCTAACTCTGTCTCTTAAACTGGTTGGATTTGTTGTGATACGATGTCAAGTAATAATTGAATTAAATGTCATGTTTTTAGAATCTCTTCACCTAGAAATTGTTAACAAAGTCAAAAGTTTGCGCTGGGAAATTTGGATATTTCAAAAGCTACTAGCAAAATAGTTTGGTAAAAGCTCCAAAACATAAAAGTGGAAATTTTAAAAGTCACTAACAAAGGCAGGAACATTTTTTAATATTTACAATATACTTGGTACCGTATGATTTACGTTCTTTGAAATAACAACTGGTTACAAGGGTTTTTACTCTAAATGCAGAAAGAATTCTCGTTAGAAGTGTCCAACCAAATAACAAATCCTAAGCAATGTTAGTTCACGCAATAATGTTACGATGTTACCAATGACAAAGTTGAGATAGTTTATGAACTGTTAAGCGAGTTTTCAGTTCTTGTTCCTATAATTTAGCTCCAGCTCTCTTCATCATGTTTGAGACTGTTACAACACTTTCTAGTCAACTCTTCTTGTCCTTTGTTTATAAGAGTTGTAGTTATTCAGTAAAGTGTTATTACGATGAGTTAAGTTTACACAGAGTCCATCATGTTCACGTAGCATTCATTCAAGGCAATTTATGAACATTGTTAATATTTTATGTGTTTTTTTTTATTTGTGGAAGTTGTTGAAATCAAAATCCAACAGCTTTGCTTAGTTTCCAAACTTGTCATTTGATTTGTCCAATTGGCGTTCCTTACGTGGAATGAATGTTACATTACTTACTAAACCTTTTTTAGTATTTTGATTGTCAATATATTGACTTTGAATTGATAGTTTGATATTTTCATTGTTTAGTGTTCATGTTTTTCATTCTAATAGTACCTAAGGCTGCTTATAAATTAACTAGTATAAAACTACATTTTGAAAATGCTAGCACAAATCTTGTTAATTTACAAATGTCATTTTTTATATTCCTCTGATGTAATGATAACTCATTTGAACGCTTCTTAGAATAAAGTCCTGAAATAATTTTTCTGCCCGTGTACATTATTTCTACCTTTATTTTGAGCGTAACAGCAACCTGGATTCACCTTAGAAGTCAGGTTTGTTTTTTGCATTTCCACGGTCATTTCATTTGTCCAATATTTTAGTTATGGTGATATGCAATACAGTATGCTGATGTAACAAATAATTAGGGATAACTTTAAATATCTTGAGAAAAAAAACTGTGGTGTATGAAAATGAACAACGATAATCTATATATCTAAAAGAAAGTGACCTGACTCACTCATTATCAGACAGCCCAAACTGCTAGGCCTACAGACTTGAAACTTTGCACACCTGTTTCTGTTAGCCCAAAACCACCCTCTAAGAAACAGGTTTGAAACATTTAAATTTTAAGGGTGGTTTTATACCTTACATGTTTAGTTTGCAAGATAGTAGGTCGATGCAGAGTAAACGCACGAAAGTGACGGAACTCAAGGCAATGCCTCAGGAGGGAGGGGGTCGCCAGCACAATAGACTCCTTTTAACCTATGAGAAGCAAAGTGGCCACCATTATTACTGTTCTAGAGGTAGAGCTGTAGGTCTCTATGCCACATAACTATTAGAACTATCTAGTGGCAGAATAATGTACTAACACAGCAGTTACAAAATAAAAAATGAGAAAACGCTGATTCACGGCAATAACGTTTTGTGCTTCCACGTCAATGACGCAAAAGGTTAAATAACATTGGAAATAAATACTAAGAAATAACAATAATGACTATTGGCTGGGGTAGAATTAACAATATATGAACAGGTGGCCAATAAAGTTTAAAAAATTATTACTACAGAAATAGAAATGTCTATCAAATCAAAATTCTTTTTTGCAATTGTAAATATTTATTGTGGTTATTTTGTGTCACAAACATCAATTATTTCTTCTAGTGAAATAAAACTATTCCAGTTTAAAGCAGAGTTAACGCAATATTATGTATGATACACATTTTAGAAGCTAATTTTTCTCTAAAATACACTGATAAAGTACTAAAAATCAAAATTTCATAAGAAAAGGAAGATATCATGGGAAGTTAGGTAAATGCAGTTTGAAAATACCAAAACAAATTATTTATTGATCTTTAATTTGGTTAATAATTTCATTTGTCTCAAAACACTGAAAGCAATGAAGCTCAAAATAGGTTGATAGAAATATTGGGTTTGTTTATGGTTGACTGTGATTGGTTGGAATGAATGGGGGAGACTAGAGAAACACATGATTGTGATGGAAAGACACAGCTGTGTGTGGTTGAGTCGGTAACTCGGTATGTTGTCTTCAAGTGTAAACACAATGGTAATGTGATTGACGTGGAAGTTGACGAGTCCACTGCTTACAACTCTTGACAATTCATAGGTGAGCTCATTCATATTGTGTATTCAATTATTTCTAATCTGTGTGTTTTTAAGTAAGTTTTAGTTACATTGGTTGTTATTGTCCACAATGAAGTGGTCAAATGCAGGGATTGTTTGAATGCATTAGTTAAAAACCTTGCTAAAAAGTGTGTTCAATTAGGTAATTAAACCCGCCAGGGTATCTTCCTTGTAAGAGTGAGGGTTTGATATATATAGATACAGTAATTATTATATATTTACAAATAATTTATCATTACTGTGTAAATGTAAAAATACACACATTAATTAGATTACATATTAATAATACCAGTTTCTTGATAAAATATGATTCCCTCAGGGGCTATTTCTAGTAAGAAGAGTTGATTGTTTCAGACTGTATGATAAGTATTGGTTCTGTTTTTTGTATACAGTGTACAGAGTGTCTATTAATTAAGGGATCAAACTTCACCAGGTGATTTATCAAGTCAAAATAATAAAAAAATTCCCATAACTTAGAGTCCTATCTTGCTTAGTTTTCCGTCTGTCTGTGTTTTCCACTAAATAATTCTTATCTCCGAGGTAGAATATAAACTTAAAATTTTGCACACTTGGTACAATGATCAAATTCAACATTTAAAAAATAAATTTGAATTATTATCACTTCCGGTTCGAAATGGTAGCCATACTAAGTTTTCTAAGCTCATTAACTCAATTAAACACTTACAAACTTTATAATAGTACAGTGTATAACAAAACGTGGCAAATGTTTTACAAATATATTAAGACCAAGTTTGTTGTTTTAAAATAATTTAAAAGGAGAAATTTAAGTTTTTCTGAGTGCACCTTTATTTACATATGTTTCTTAAAATATGTAAATAAAGGAGTGCTCTGAAAACTCATATTTTCCTTTATTATTTATCACAACACAACAAACTTGGTCTTAAAATGTTTGTAAAACATTTGTTACGTTTTGTCATACCTATGTTTTTACTATACAGTACCTTTATTTTCCAGAATTTTCTTCTTCTTTGTCAATCAGTATTTCAAACTCTGCCGTTTTACTTTGTAAGCCTCTTATGTTCTGGTGGATCAGCTTAAGGGTTATACTGTGGGCTCCCTCACTCCGTCCAGATAGCGTGACCAAGGGACTCCGGGCAGTCTTTTGGCTTCCCCTAAAAAAAAATAGTTATGGAAGACACGGTATGAAGAGTGGGGAAGTTGCGTGGATGAGGCTGAGTATCTTTGGGCCTGAATGGTGTACGGATTGGTAAAGGAGGAAATTCTCGCAGGTTTTTGCTTAAACTGAGATCAATTGAAATCTAAGGAGTTGTTGGGAGCTAGCTGGTTGGGTGAGAATTCTAGGGAATGGAGGATCAGGTCGCTCAGGACCTTCTTACCTTTGGGATTAAGGTGAAGCCCGAAACAAGTGAATAAGGAGCAGGAGAGTGTTTCTAAGGATATAAAGGAGACATTGTTGTGATTGGAGGATAGGGAAGATAAAACTGTGTTAACCCTTTTAATTATTGGGTTCAGGAATGGGCGATCGTGTCTGTAAGGCAAACCAACTAGCAGAATTTTGAGGCTCGGTACCTCTCTGAAGAAGTTGTCTAGCTGCGTCGAAAGGCCGTCACAGCGTCCGGTACCGTCAACATCATTTGTCTCACCAATTATCACTTGGATGTCACTACTACATAAGTTGTTGTTTGTATTTACACCTGATAAAATTGTTCCCGTTCTGGCGCTTGGTCTGACAATACCCGAAACAATGAACCTGTCTTTGAAATAAATAAATAAATTATTTAATTTATTTTAAATGTTTTTGTGATGTGTGTGTGTGTAAATGTCTACATAACGAAGTCCACATGGATAAATCATCAAGATTTTCAAGCCTGAAGATGACGATTATTCGTCAAAACATGTACCCAACAGAACTTACTGCAAAAATTTGAACTGTTTGACGGAGGTAATAACCTAATTTTAGTCATTAACATTGACTTTAAACATTTAAAATCAATGTCATTAACTACACAGTTCAGGGGCTAATTGAAATGAATTTAATAGGAATTTTTTGACGTAAGTTTCGGTCTTGCAAAGTATAAAACTCAAATAACCAAAAACTTATCAATTCATTGCAATGTTCAGACATAAGTCTTATTTTATTTATATAGATTAGGTTATACCATTGACTTTTAAATGTTTAGGTGGTGTATACAGTATAAAGTCAATGTACTTTACTAAAACCTTTGGAGTAACAGCTGGAACATTTGGCTGGGCACAACTAAGTGACGGAAAAAACAAACAGTTTTGTATCTTTGGGATTATCACTCTTCGAGATAGTTTTGTCCCTACCCAGAGTACTTCAATCAAGTCTGTCTATTGTAATTTCTTTTCTAATATGAGTCCGTTGAAGTTATGATAATTGATCAGCCTAACAGGGTTCATCAGGAAAACTATTTCAGGAGTAGTTATCAGTAAGCTAGAACTTTGAATTTTAACGATGAAAGCAGTCTAGCTTTTATAAGGTTAATGTTGACTATATGCAATGAATTCTCGTGTTATTTGTCCAACGTAATCTTTTTTGTTGAATAGTTACGAAAATTACTAAATAAAATACATTTAGGAAAGACCTATAAAATGAGTTCTGAACCTAGTCTGATTCGAAATTCTAGGACTATTGGGAGAAATGACCATGAAGGTGAGTTTTGCTTGTATTTAAAATTCTTAAGGCTAGTTTCAAAGCGTACTACTAACAGCATCGTTTGTTTGGAGCTAAGCAGAAAGCATAGAAGGTACTAATAGGTTATATTCTAGTCCTCACCATCTCTTGACCTTGTCTTAAAGACTAGGCTAATTTTAGTCACACTTGATATCCACCACCATTACAATAGAACCTCAATTACTTATTTTAGTTTTATTTCCAATCTTAACCACATCAAACAATGAAGGAGATAATTTTTATATTAAAACCATGACTCAAAGTATTGTAGAGTGAACCAGGCCACATGCGAGCAAGTCAAGTTTAGAGACCTAGGCTAGCTTCCGACCCCAAAGTGTCACTTCCTTTGGCCTACCATCTTATCATAGTGAGAACAGCCCCAAATAACTCAGAAGCAGTATTTATGAAAAATTGTGCTAAATCATTTAGTTAGTAGGCCTATTCTCAAGGTCTGGATCTTGAATTGAATAATAAGCCTCTTGTATAATGTAATTCTTCAGTAGGTGACCACACATCGGCAGACAAATCCGTAGCTTTGGATGATCATCAGCGTCCCAGGCCCTGAGTTAGTCTCAGCTTTCCTAACTTGTATAGGCTACTATTGATTTTAATCAACAATTTTAAAATAATTTAATATATTTATATATAAGTTTGTATAAATATATATATTATCACACATAGACTCACTCAGGGTTGCTTGAATTATATAGTGTACAAAATAAGAGAACATAGTGCCCTGTTTTAAAGAATTTTGTAGATAAAATTCCAATATAGTGACTTGTCTTTTAACTAGCATGGTGAGGAGATGACACCTATGCAAAAACCTTTTAGAGGTGCGGAACATATTTAAAAATTGCTTTAAAGTTGAGACTATTTTACGAGCGGACAGCGTGCGCGCGGACAAACTCCTGTTCACTTGCTTGTCCTGGTAGCCACAAAGCGAAGAGTGTGATGATCCTTCGACAAAGATGACTTGCAGATGTTCACATGGGGCACAATGAAGTTAACTAATACCGAGACTTACTATTCACACACTCGGATGTGACACTGTAAATTCAAAAAGCACTTACACTTTCACTTGAGGATGCGGCTCTTTTACACACTGGAACTGAACTGACTGAAGCGGGCTCCTGAGGAGGGGTATATATACATATAAATAGGTCCGTAAATGTTTCTGGAACATGTTCAATAGGGGCTGTTTCTAGACGTCTGTAGAAGGGCCCAGTCGGTATGAACGTCGATCCTGTTTTGAGAGGCTTCTCACATATTCTACGTAGTAATTGGGAGGGTCAAGCTCGAGCAGACTCAGCCAGTTCCGTGTGTTGGGGGCGAGTTAAATACCCTCTTCCGGACGCCTATGCCCCCATACATTACCCCCTCCTTAAGAATTTTCTGTCCCAGAACAGGAAGATCTCCTCCGAGGTGTTGAGGTCCTGACTCCTTTAGCTCTTTGAAATCATTCTTTTGTAGTACAGTTAGAGACATTTACTTTTGAAAATAACTTATATTTTAAATGTGTCCCCGTTTCTACAAATTGTGCAGTGAGTGGTCACATTTGTGGTTATCAAAATTCACGACTAAATTGATATTAAGTTAAGTTGGTTTATAAATTATAATAATGATTTCTCAATCCTTCATAAGAACGAGTGTATAAGAATTGTTATAAGGGTGGTTACTGAAAAAGGCAAGCCCACATACAATGCAAAATGTTCTACGAAAACTAAATCGCAGATTGTATTGCAGAATATGAAACTCTCATGCCGACGATGATGAACACTTCAAGCCCCACCGAGACTCTCTCTCAGCAGGAGCTGAACTTTGACACGATGGGTGAAAATAGAATGAGAAGGAAACTGCGCTTTTTCTTCATGAATCCAGTGGAGAAGTGGCAAGCCAAGCGAAGATTCCCGTACAAATTTCTAGTTCAAGTGTTCAAAATAGTCTTTGTAACCATTCAGGTCAGTCAAAAACAAATTTGAAGTATTTGTGACAGGAGAAATTAGGCGGCAATTAAAAGCATTCAGACTTGTTAATTGCTACTAACAGTGTAAATTGAACAAAATAAAAACTTATTTTTGAATAGGTATTTAAGTATGATTTATTCAAATAATGCACTGGAAAAGATTTGCTGAATACTCTATGGTAAGTTTGAGTGGTCTTGGCGTCTTGGGTTTGTTTTAGAAGCCTTGCATTCAGTCCATTCACTTATATCAATGATTTTTAGCTGAGCAAACTGAGCAAAAGTTGTGACCATCATTTGTTCAAGAATTAGATGAATCACCAGTAAGCCCAAAGTTGACCAGTTCCTCTGGAAAAGAATCCTTTTTCCTTGAAAGATTTTTAGACAGTTTATATACAAATTAGAAGTTGACAAAAATGGTTAAGGTACAAACAGCAAGACAACATTCTTAAAGAGGCGATTTGTGTGGTTGTCATCTACTCAAAGTGGCCTGTGATATTTGAAAACACATGAAAAACTATCTCAGTAAAAAAAGGATTTTCATTCAAGACTATGTTAATCTAATGTTTGAAGGGAGCCGTTTTGTAACGTCAGTGATTATAGAGAATGAAAAGCCAAGGCTGTGAGCGTAGTGAACCAAAGATAAAATAGAGCACAAAAAGCTCAGGTTGAAAGCCAAAGAATGCCCTAAGAAACCCACAGTAAATACATGTTTAGTTACAACAGATTTTTTCTCGCTAATTTTTTTTCTGTTATGCTTCTGAATGAGTATATTATAGTGAATGTTATGTTGCAGCTCTGCCTGTTTGCACACAGCCGATACAACCACGTGAACTACACCTGGGACAACCGGATCTCCTTCTCCCACTTGTTCCTCAGAGGCTGGGCGAGGAACGAGAGGTGAACGCTTACCCGCCCAGTCTGGGTCCCCTCGCTCTCTATAACAAGGACGAGTTCTACGACACCATCAACTACGCCATTGTCAATGTGAGTTATTTTACTCACTCACTTACTCTAATCAATTACATAATCATCAAAGTTGGTCTTACTTAGATACAAATGTAAATTAAGTTTGAGCCAAATACCATAAGTGGTGTGGGAGAAAATAAATAATTAGTGAAAAACAAAATGGCAAATATCTGGTAAACAAGCGGTTTTTAAAAATTATTTTCACTTTATGTTGACCCAAAAAACTAATTACAAAGTTTGTGACTCTTTTATGAACACTTGTATAAGTAAATGCATATTTAGGAAGCAAATACGGTGTCCCAAATGATTGAATAAATCCATCTTTATGCTTGACAATGTTTGTGTGTTGCAGTATGCGAACTTGTCAGAGGCTATTGGACCCTATTCGTATCCGAACGAGAACAACACGATAGGTGTCCCAGTACTCTGCCTGTACAACTACAAGGAGGGCATCATCTTCGGCTTCAACGAGAGTTACGTCTTCAACAGCGAAGTAATTAAGAGTAAGCATTCTCTTCTCCTCAGAATATGTATATTACTGGTAGTTTGATTAACAGTACATCTCACATTTTGACTTTGGGGATCTCTGGGCAATAAAGAACACTGAACAGCTCAGAAAGTAACAGTGAGCAGTAGTTAAAGAGGGTGTCCAGCATACAGAGAACCTGGGCATTATAAGGAGAGTTGGGAATTTCATCCCTAAACCGGAAGTTTTGAGAAGGATGATCACAAAAGTCGCAAATCCATACGAGTCCAGATCCTAAACAGCAAAGAAAGCTATTAGAAGTTTCAGATGCTAATGGCATACTAGAGAGAACAACTTTACAGATCTGGGTGGTAGTAACTACATGGCTCTTTAGATAGCCTTGCCCGGTCAAATTTTGTTTTCCTTGATTGTTGGACACCTGTGTAAGGTTCCGTTCAAAATATCAGAACAAAGGGGTTTAGCAAATAGCAACGCAAACTGGCTACAGGCTAATACAGTATTGTTTTGTGCATTTGTGCAAGTTCTTTAACCTTTCAATAAAATAAAGTGTAGTAGCATTCAAGCTATATTCCATACCGAATTCCATAGCTCTCATAACTTTCATATTAACTGTCACTTAAGAATCAAGTATGCTACTGATTTAAGTTAGTCAATAGCCATTACATTATTAAACTAGTGTTTGTTTGTTAATTTACCATAATTTGTTACTCTTAACAACTTTAACCACCTTCATAAGTATTTTACAAAAATGTGCAGATTATTAAAATAAAGGGAACGATAGCAGTGCAGAGCTAGTCGCATATATTATGTTCGGTTTGACTTGTAAGTCGCCAGACAGTTTTGTTCACAATGCCTTGTGCACTTTGTGCTAAATATAACTTTATCTTGTTTACCGATAGTTTTTAAGTCAAACTAACAAGTCGGCAAAAATATCATTGAAAATCCGCCGCCGATGATATATCGTCAATGTATATTGTCCCAAAAACCTGCGATGACGATATATCGTCGGCGCAGTCTCACACGTATATGTCAGTTGTTAATATTTGTTTCCGAGTGGATTTTGATATTTCCTGACAGGAAACTTAATTTTAAATAATATAACATTTATATAGTACTATCTTGTTTTTTCAATGTACTGAAGAATACACAGAGTGTCTCAGACCACCAGTATCATATGTATATCTCAAGAACGGGTTGGCCAACTTGAGTGAAATGAAAAATTCCAAGTTTAAACCGGTTCAAAGAATTCAGGAAAATTATTTTCTACTTTCTAGTATACAGGGCGTATCAAAAACCGAGGGTCATGGGTTCAAATCTCAAAATTGTCAAATATAAAGGGGGGTTATGCTGTACATCAATTTAAAGCTCTTTTTAAATGAAAAATAATGGTGAAGAAAAATTTGTTTTTTGTTGAGCTGTTACAAAATGGCGGTTGAAAATCTAAAAATAAAATAAAATTACGAAATGCCCTGTATTTTTATTATTTTTTTCAAAACAAAAATCTAATTAATGATTTTTACTTGTCACGACGTAAGCTTTCTAACGATATACAACAACATGCTATTTCAAACACTTATGTACCCACCAAAAACCACCAAATTTTAAAAATGGTCTACTATGAATATCTAATTTTTTTTCAAATACTAAACCCTATCGGGTTTTATATTGTTGTATGTACGTAAACAACATTGGTGAGAGTTTTGTTGAAAATTATTAACCCGTTTAAAAATGCTCTC
Organism: Matsumurasca onukii; assembly: GCA_018831715.1. Classification (NCBI taxonomy): domain Eukaryota; kingdom Metazoa; phylum Arthropoda; class Insecta; order Hemiptera; family Cicadellidae; genus Matsumurasca; species Matsumurasca onukii. Next base: position 25,823,903 of record CM032064.1, read on the forward strand.
ACAACATAGAGTTCAACAGTGTTAATCCGTTGATCCATGCCATTGGTTATTGGGAATTACACTTAACCCAATCCTAGGGAACAGTGCCCTAGTGTAACAAGACTGGCAAACCTCATCATTCATCTAAAAAACACTCATTACACTCACCTTTATCCCATATTCACCTTTTAAAATACCCTCTAGGAGTGGGTGTCTGAGATCAAAGTATCATAGAGTTCAACAGTGTTGTGTAGTAGCAAGCTTTTCAAGGCTATTTTTGTTAGCGTCATCACATTAAAATCAGAGGTTATTCAGCTGAATTACACTAGCTAAACAGTCGAAAAGAAAACATAAACCTCGCTCAATTAGTGTGAAACCTGCCACTGTGGAATACGCAAAACATTGGCAAACCTCTGCAAGTTTGTAGTTACTATCTCACTCTAGCTAAAAAGCTGTTCTAAAATTTGCTCAAGAACTTGTCTGAAAGCTCACTAGTATTTTTCCAAATGAATTTTATTTTTAGCAATCAACCTTTTTAAATTAGTTTACCCAGCATTAGAATTAAAATGTGTTTTGTGTTGTAAATTAATGGTTCTCCTCATAGTCGAATTGTTTGCATTCCGAACTTCAAAAACTCTTTGATCCCTGTTGAGCTGTCTTTTTTCAAGTTATTTACCAAGAGCTTCTCCTTATCAGCCATATGCTTGTTTCCTCTTTTTAGCACTTAACATGTTTAATTACATTAAAATACATGTCTGAATTTTACATGTTTAATGAAATAAAGTACCTCAAAGTGACTTTTCATTAAATCTTATTATGTTGTTTCATTTTAAGTAAACCGAGTAGCTCCTACCTCAAACATTGTATTTATTTTGGCCTACTCTCTGTCGAACAGATTGCTTGCGAATAGAAGTGCCTCAGACGAAGTACATAGACTTTTCAAGTCGAGAGTTCTTTAGGGAACACAACATCACCATCAACTTCTCAGCTCGTGAGGGCTTCCCTGCTTGCCGTGAAGACTGTCAACTTCAAGGCTGCAGGGCCCATCAGCCCCCAGACTGCTTCAGGTTCGACATTGAGGTGAGACTTAGAGCCCATCATCATCATCATGCCGACGATGCACAATATTGTAATATTTTATCCAAACTACATATTGCAATAGCCCCTACATGGCAGTGTTTGCCAACGAAAGACCAGCTAATAGGTATGCATCATCTCCAAGCTTCCTTGTCTCTGCTGCCACTAGGTATGGTCTAGGTTCCACTGGATAGGCTTTAAAATTCAAATTCAATATATCCTTTATTCAATAAATGTACATATTGCACAATGAACAGTGTCTTAAGTAACAAACATGTGTGTGTCTTTAGCTACATTTGATGTCGATAATATCCTCAAAATAAATTGCAAAAACCAAAAGCGGGAGTAACTATTACTCTCACAAGGTAGCCAACACTTATAAGGAAAAGATGGTGAACTAACAGGCAAACTACGAGTAAATAGTTTTTCTAAGGATATATCGGAAACTTTTTTTATTTACTCTTAATTTGGCAATTTTCTTAAAATATACACACAGCTATGTTAAGAAAGCTCGGTACTTTCAGTTAGTATGCTTTAAAAACAAATTCAGTGCCCACTGGCTTAAAAGTGTTACAGACAGCAGGATTTTCTTAGTTTTGTCTTTACAAAGTGTAAAAGGTAACCAAAACCGATGGATTCATTTCAATGTACAGACAAACGGAAACCAATTAAGTGTTTATCGATGTTTGGCTGTCTTGTGAGAGTCAGTAATATACCGCCTTTTCAGAGTCCAATTTGGTCCCTTGCCATTTATTTTGTGGATGTTGTATGGTATAAAAATAGCTAAAGACACACTCGTAATGGGTTTAACCCTTAGTGAAGTTTCACCGCCATAGCTTCAGCCGATTTTGAGTTATAAGCGGTACAAGATGCCTTAAAACGTGTTCAGTGCCCACTTTGGTCCCTCGCCATTTATTTATTTAGTTGATGCTGTATGGGTATAAAATATAGCTAAAGACACACTTTGTAATGAGCTTAACCCTTAAACGAAGTTTCACCGCTATAGCTTCAGCGGACTTCGAGTTATAAGCGGTCCAATATGCCTTAAAAACGTTACAGACAGGAATTTTTTGACGCCAGTTTCGGTCTATGCAAAGTATATAAACACTAAATAACCAAAAACTGATGGATTCTTTGCAATGTACAGATACAATTTTATTTTATTTATATAGATTAAACAATTATTACAACAAGTATTTATCGAAAAAATACTTATACTCCAGTTAATAGAATTTGCTTTCTCAAAATTGGTCTGTATAGTAAAGAGCTAATACAACAATAAAATGTTTTAAATCGTGTATAAATTTTATTAAATTTTCTTAACTTAAACATATTCTGGGAAGGTGATGAAGCAATTTAGTTCTGGCGTGGGTTGTTTTACGTTGTTTGCTACTGGTTCACGATCTTCTCAATTTAGCATTATGCTAATAGCTAGTTTGTGTACAAGGAAAACAGGCTGTACACTTAGACTAGTAGCCAGCCCCATGTAGCACAGTTTTAAAAAGAAATATGCAAGTTGATATGAGCTTGTAAAGAAAAAATTAAGAGTCTGTATATTTGGTTTAAGGTTAAATAGTAATACTTTACTAATCATGTTAATCTATTTGCTGTACCATGTTATGCCTTTATTTAATGTTTTCTAGGTTTATAGTATATTAATAAATAATAAATTCTGTATTGAATGCTTTTGAACAGCAGATATGTCAATTATACAGAGCATTAATATAGGTACATAATATTTTGACATGCTTGAAGACAGCAGCAGACAACTTTAAGTCCAGTTTAATAAATAATTACATAATGAATTAGCTGGACGACAGTGTTTGTAATAGTGAATACTGTACAGCAAGATAATATTAGATTAGCCTTATCAGTGAGAGCAGCCCAGCTGATAACACAAGAAGATTCAAACTGGACTCTGATTTGACCACTTTACTTGCAATAGTGGTCAACAGAGGTGTGCGAGATCTAGAGATTTCGAGATCGAGACGAGACTTTTCTTCTCTACAAAAATTTTTATTCTAAAAAGGTTCAAGACGAGAAAAACAATGAAACCCAAAAGAATTTTTTAATACCACAAAATTGACTAGAAGTGAGTTTAATAACGATTTTCACTGTAAACTAGAGGACTCGTTCCAAATATTAAGTGTCAGCAGTTTGAATAACGTAGTAGGTAACATTGATGTCCAGTAGCGACTGAGAACTGAGGAGATCGGGGCTGATGCAATATTTATATTACAAAGTCAACAAGCTGATCAAGATGGCAGTCAACACCACAAAATGGCCTCCAGCCGGCAAATAACAGCTAGCATACACAACTAATCGCTTAAGTTAGAACTCTGTGCTTTGATAAAGCCCTTAGTGGCAAATATCAGTGAATTTTGTGTGTGCCTACTAAACTTGTTTTCTTAGGTAAGCTAGCTCCTTGTAAAATTCATTTAGTTTAGCCATAAGGCTCTTCCTTCCAAACCTAATCACCGATAGTTGCTACTTTTCACAGTCTTCTATTTTGCAGTAGTTGGAACAACGGTTAAGTTTGAGAGTTCAACTTTGATCCATCGTAAACATTACTATCTGATCACGCAATGCCATTATTACGTCGTCTGTCAGTACTTTGTTTAGTGACTTGTCGTGTTACAAAATCATCAAATAATTATGATGTAATTTATTGAGGTTTTAGAATTTCAATACATAAAATGGCTATAAAACAAGTTTTAAATAGTAACTAATCCAACTTTTGATCACAAAAACGGGAGAACGCTCATTTGTGAGAACGTTTAGAACCTAACCTCACAATATAGTTTGGGAAAAACGTGAGTTCAGCCTGTTGATTTACTAATTTTTAGTTATACAAGATTTTTTCATCGCATATTTTACTGCTCCATCAGTTTTATTTTAATTTTTTATAGTGTTACAGCCTAACAAACCCAAATTAGAACTCTATGATTGTCAGTACAAGTTAGGGTATTAGTAGGCGGTGTAACTGAAACTTGATGTGATAGGGTGGAATAGGGAACAATAATTAACAATTTCCTGAATATCTATAATCTTTATGTTATAACCTTAACCATTTGCGCTCTCATTTTATTTTTAAATTTTCGTATAAAGCCTCTGTAAAAGTATGGGTTTCCCCAGTCCCCTGTAAGCAAAATTTCAGCAAAACCGCTCTCTGGTACGGTGCATTACCAGTCATTGAACCACTCCTCTAAGCGCGGGATTTAGCGCCTCCTAAGCTCAAAAGTGCCACGCCTCACTGGATTTGATGAGCCATTTCTCTTCAGTCATCCTCAGCGGGTCATTGTGGCCCCCGCACCGGAATGATCCAATGATTAGCATTGCACCGTACCAGAGCACTGGGTGGATTCAACCACGCTGTGACAGACAGGGCCAACTGTCCGTCACTATAACCACTTAACCACCGGGCTGTTTGTTGTGGGCTGTCAAACTCGCACCTGAGTTGCGTCTGGGGAAAGTGGTAGTTTCTGTGTTCTCTGTTAGGTGCCGTTAGTGTAACATAGTCCTTGCCTATCGTTTGCGCTATATCCAATAAACGATGTGTCGGACTAGATCCGACATCGGAGCAGAACGGCAAAATAGCAATGTCGGACTCAGTTTGCCATTGGAGCTCAAAAGGTTAATATTTTAGTTTCATATTTTTGGTAGGCATACACCAACAGCAATACAACCTAAAACATTACAAGTTAAATAAAAAATGTAACTAACCTGGTCTAGGTTATGCCTAGCTAGCTACAGCTTAACGTTATATTTGTTCACTCTTTTTAATGTAAAAATAATGATAAAACATAAAAATTGGTAATTAAACACTGGACTAATATCAATTTTTGTGAACAATACTTAAACTATAGGAGCACTCAGGAAAAATAAAAGACATTACACTTTCAATATTACTGTAATATCCTAGACCAAATAAAGAAACTACTTAATAATGGCTAGTTTCGAGTTTTTTAACAACATTGTAACTTGTAATTATTGATGGAATTGAATCATTTATGCATTTAGTTATAAAAATTTAAATTGCAAAATGTTCATATGCTTCTCAGATTATACAACCCTAAAGCTACCCTTTTGAAACTGCTTGAACATGCCTATCCTAAGTAAAGCGTATCAAATACTATTCCTAAATAAATATGTAGCACTATCTAACTGTTCCTGTATGATTTGTTCTATTTCAAACTTTTTTAGGCATCAAATCCTTCAGTGTGTGTTCAATGATTCTATAAAGCACCATCATAGCAATATACGAGGGTTATCCAGAAAGTAAGTTACGTTTTCGGGTACCTCCGCTAGGGGAGGAGCTAGCGCGGCCATCTTGATATGTGGGCGTTCTCTAGTTCAGTCTGCATCCAGCTGATCTAGTCTCAGGTCTGTGCCGTACTTTTTCACGTCACAGTGACGCTTTGAAATGTCTTTGTTAATTGAAAATCTGCAAGCTGTGAAGTACGTGCAGTAATAAGGTTTTTGACTGAAAAAGACTGTAAACCGATTAAAATCTATCGGCAGCTTTGTGAAGTGTATGGGGACAATATCATCACTGAAGGTGGAGTGGGTCAATGTGCATTCGCTTTAAAACTGGCTGAACAAATGTGCACGACGAAGAGCGGAGTGGAAGACCCAGCTTGTTGAATGCCGAACTTGCGGGAAAAGTTAATGAAACCGTAATAGGCAACCGAAGATTCACAATAACAGAAATGTCCTTAATAACAAACATAGTTTTCCTCAAATTTCACTGTCAAGTTTGTTGCATGAAATCATCACTGATCACTTAGGTTACCACAAGTTTTGTGCAAGATGGTTACCAAAGATCTTGACAGACTAGCACAAAAATCAGTGAATGGGTGTAGCTTTATTGTTTTGGACCATTACCACAAAGATGGTGATTCACTACTTGTTTCCTCCTCCACTGTATAGTCCAGATCTTGCACCAAACGACTACCACTTGTTCCCAACGATGAAGAAGTGGCTGGCCATTAGCATTTTGACGATTATCAACCGCTGCAGGAAGAAGTAACAAAGCGGTTGAAGAGACAAGCAGCAGAATTTTATGACGAAGGAATTTTAAATCTCGTCCATCGGTATGATAAGTGCCTACATTTATATGGGGATTATGTAGAAAAGTAATGTGGCTTTCAAAGTATATAATATAAATATTCCTCTTCTTCGTAGAATTTGTATTCCAAAACGTAATTTACTTTCTGGATAGCCCTCGTAAGTGCCTAGAAGCTACAAGTAGGTTTCTTGATCAACTCCTGTAGAAAACTTTGTCAATATATTGTATGTTCTAGATTGTCTTTGACAATGATGACATGGACGGTCAGATGTTGCTGTCACTGGATGCTGATCCAATTCGTCTGGTTTGTCAAGGAGATGTCGATTACAAAAGTGAGTTAAAAAGATTACAGAAGCTTTGACTAGCCAGCTAAGACGTAAAGACTCTTAATAATTAGCTATGCTGATTGGTAAGAATGAGAAAAGATCTTTACAATAAAGTGAGTTGTCGTAATCATTTGGAAATACAGCAAATTCAAAGTTCTCAACTTTGAAACTGACATAATTTTGATAGGATTTGAACATTTATAGATGTTAAGGTTGATCAGACATGTTTGCCCACAAAAATATAAATAAAAGTATATAACTCCACTGCTAGGTTTCTTGGAAGAAAGTAAACTGTAATATTGACAATTTGGTAAAATAAGCAGCCAAAGTCAAAAATATCTTTATTACACCATCTGTAAGATTAGTATTGTATGACAAACAAAATAAGTTAAGTTTTAAGTAAAGAAATTGTAAAGTTATCTTAAAGAATTCTTTCAGTGTGTAAAAGGGTTGGCTTGGTAGCCACTTTTTAACCGGGTACAGCAGTCGGTTCGCTTTCTTCAGATTGTCTGTCTGAGTCTTCCAAAAAACAAACATCATTTAACAGATCGTTTGCCGGCTTGGGGCTTGGAGTCTGTAGCGTGTGAGACTGTGGATACGAAGTTCGCAAGTTTGTGCTTCGCCTCAGCTAATGGTTGTTAGTTAATTTGTCGCTAAGGTAAGTGCACAGACCGTATAGGCCCGTGGGGAATGGCTTGTAAGTACAAGGGACGTGTGTTTGCAGATGACAACCGGCTAGCCTTCACCCTGCGCAGCATCTTGAACATGTTGGTGATCATCATCTGTGCAATCTCCCTGGTCCTCTGCTCCCGAGCCATCTACAAAGCTCAGTTGCTGAAACTGGTCAGTTTTACTGGAGAGCGACTGTTTAGTTTATGTACTGCCTAGTGGCTCATTTCCACCTTGGCCGACAGTAAGGTGCTAGCTGCATGAACTTGGAGTGTCCATTCACCGTAAAATATTGTTACATTGAGTGTGAAAAACGGCTGGTGGAACTATGGTTCCACCATATTTACACATCTAGTAACTTGGGGATGGAAACTATGGCAATCTACTTACGTCTGTCGTACAGAATAGTTTCGTGGGGTGGCTGTGCAATTACACACTTTTTTATATGTTTATTCTTAAACGAAACTGGGCGAACAATCGAAAACCTGCAATGAGGAGAGTCAAGTAGACCAGCATTAATTAATTCATATGAAACTGTATCAAATGGTCAATCAAATGGCAGTTCATTGAAATTAAGTAAAATCTAATGGAGTTTGCTATTTGGTACTGGGTTAAGATAGAAAGTTCTAAATTCTATTGTTCTTTAACCAAAACCAACAAGGTGTCACATATTAGGCCTTTACATTTAACAATTTTGAGCTGCCCCTTAAAAGTGCCCATTTGGGAAAATGGGCAAAGTTCTAATAGTGACTAAAAAGTTCAATTTTTTGCCTAAAAAGTTGTCCTGAGGTTCATTTTTCTATCTTTATCCATTTAAAGTTTAACTGGGTGTACCCAGTTACCCAGTATATTGCAATGTATGTAAATTTCAATGTAAAATATTGAACAAATTTAATTTGATCTTTGAAATCAGAAAGGCGGCATTACAAACTAGAAAGTTAAAAGATCAAAATGTATTTAAGTCAAAGTTTTGTCAGTCTAACTCTCTCATGAGAAAGGCATCTTGCTGAACTATTGGGTGAAATTAACTTTCAAGGCACTAAGGTTAACATCATTTAGATCTCTGGAAAATATTTTTCATTTTGAAACAGGATGGGAAATTGAAGCCCAGAACATGTTCGTGTAGAATAGGAAAGAGCTGCTAAAAGTACACTCATTGAGTTCTTGGTTGTGAGTGGTTTTGCTCTCAGTTTTAAAGAGAGGGTAACGGTTGAGTAAAAGCCAGTTTCCAGTCTCCTCTGGGTTCCTTGAGAGAGTTTGAGATTCGCGATGAGAGGTGAAGAAGAGACTAGAGTGGAATGTGTCTTTGAATTGTTGAATTAGCAGGGTGTCCAGCATATGGGAATTTTATATGTGTGGGATCTAAAAGTCTGGATTTTTGGTGGACGTCAACGAGAATCTGGAAATCGTCACAAATGGTAATGCAAGTCATGATATACTTGCCAATATTATCAAAAGTGATTTAATTAGTTGCAGATGCTAACTAAAGTTGTGATTTTGTCCCTAACACTAATGGGGTAGTAGAGATTGTTGCCATATTCCACAAATAACTATTTATGTGTCGAATCTGCGGCAGTAACCATGACTCTTCACATAGCATTTCAACTTAATTGTCCATTTAAATGTAAATTAAAGCAGAATAGTTTGTACCCCAAACAAAAAAATTGGCAAATTTGTCTAGGAAAATACGAGAAATATAAGAGAGTTTTGTATTTCTTGAACACTCCATGGACACCCTGATTAGTACTTATCGATCTAAGCAGATTAAACTTAATAGCTCCATGCCTATAGCTATTCAGACCACAGAGGAATCTCATGTAATCGTCTCGTTTTAGGAAACAGCAAGATATTTTAGAAGTGTGAAGAACACGGAACTCAGTCTAGAGGGAAAGTTTGAGTTCTGGAACTTTTGGTACATAATGATAATTGTCAACGACATCTTGCTCATCACAGGGTCTGCTATCAAGGAGGAAATTGAAGCATAAGGTACTTTGTTTATAAATTTCCTAATTAATATTCACTACTCAGCTGGTATAAAATTAACACATTTACTGCTAGCGGCATGGAACCGTGCCGCAGACATAAGATTCAAGGATCAAATACCAACGTTCTTGTTGAAACATGTTTGTAGCAGTGAATGTGTTAAAAGATGCACTTGAAGTTTCAAACTTTGTATGAACATATTAGAAGTTCCATTGATGATTATTACTAGAGATTAAGGTTGTATGCTAATATCTAATCAAAGTCACCACTAACAGTTTGTTAAGTGACTGCGGTAACGCTAGGTAAAGGTCGAGGTTGAGCGGTAAAGGGTACTTTGTAGTTTTAACTTTGCTTCATTAAACAAAACAAACTTTATCTTAAGAAGTTGAGATTTTTTTGCTTTGTCCTAGGGGCAGACTGTTAACATCAGTTGTTCGTCCTAACTTAATTAACTAGCTTGGTGTATTTTAAACATTGTGATGATTTATGACACAATGGTTTTATATTTACCTTCGTCAAGCAGCACCAAAAACTAATCCATATTAGGCAACTGGTTTCGGTTTATTTCAAATCATTGTGAACACATTTTACAATTAATGAAATAAATTAAGTACAGAAAACTACAAGTAACACTGTGCTCAGCTTATTTTGCCATGTTTTCACTACACACTCAAGGTCGTCGATGCTCAGAAGTCTACGGATTAAATATAAATAAATGAATGGTTTATTGCACAATCATGGTACACCTATGGCAATTATCATGAGATTTTTGTTGGAGGACCCCGGTGCCCCTCTTGTCTCACATCACCTCCTCTCCTGCCCCTGGGTGATACATGATAGAGTCCCCAATGTAACATACAGTACGATCTCACTAATCCGGCCCTATATCGGGATCGGAAGCGCCGGATTATCAAAATTACCGGATTAGTGGAGGTTCACTAAAAAAGACTCAATTTGCCAGGAAAAATCTTTCTTACGTTGGAAGACGATTCACTACTCTTAAAAAATTATTCAATTTCATTTTTTTCTTGTGAGTTTATTGAATTCCTTGAATAGAGTAGCTAGCGTATCACCACTTTCGAATTTTGTTAAAATCATATACTTTTTATCAATTGTCAAAGTAACATGTTTACGTTTTTGCGACATCTCACGGTCCGTACTGAACGTGTGCAAAAATGATTAGCAACAAACAACGAACTTTTCTCCGGCTGTCTGCAGTGAACTGAAGTAATCGATACATACCTTTACAGACAAGTCAAGACTCGAAAACAGGTGACTAAATGACACGATCCCAGCGCCGGATTACTGGATGTGTCGGAGTGGCGAACGGCCGGATTATAGAGACTGTACTGTACTCGATATTTGTAGACAGTTGACAATGTTTGTGTTTGCTCTCTGCAGCAGTTCGTGGGTGACCAATGTAACGTACTCGATACTGTAGTTGTAGACAGTTGACAATGTTTGTGTTTGCTCTCTGCAGCAGTTCGTGGGTGACCAATGTAGCATTTTAACCATCGATACTGTAGTTGTAGACAGTTGACAACACAGTTCGATACTGTAGTTGTAGACAGTTGACAATGTTTGTGTTTGCTCTCTGCAGCAGTTCGTGGGTGACCAATGTAACGCATTACTCGATACTGTAGTTGTAGACAGTTGACAATGTTTGTGTTTGCTCTCTGCAGCAGTTCGTGGGTGACCAATGTAACGTACTCGATACTGTAGTTGTAGACAGTTGACAATGTTTGTGTTTGCTCTCTGCAGCAGTTCGTGGGTGACCAATGGAACACCTGCAGTCTGCTGCTCGGCACTGGCACTCTGCTGGTTTGGTTTGGAGTTCTCAGATACCTTGGATTTTTCAAGACATATAATGTAAGTCTTTCTAATGCTTCTAATTGTTTTTTACTTAAGGTTAACCACTTTTATTTTCAAGTGGGCACCGAAAAGACCGAGTTTTTTTTATCATGGAAATTGAAATTTTACATCATTATAAACCCGACTGTAATAACCAAAAATATTACAACAAAATAATTTGCCATAAAATTTTATTCTTGAAAACCATTTAAATATTTGCCCGAGTTAAGTCGGGATTCGTTTTCACATTGGTTTTCATCTCTAAAACTGTTTGTTCACATTATAGCACTGTCCAAAAGATAATAAATACAACAAAAGAACTTATATAAAACCTGTATAGGCAAATAACTCTAAAAGAAATAATAAAAACCATATGTACCATCCCGAGTTAACTTGTGCATTTTTTGTTTTTGGTCTTCTTTGCCCTAATCGGTTCGAATGTACACGGCCAGATTGTCAAAGTATCATATAACCTCAAAAGTAAAATATAACACCTGTTTTTTGCATTGATACTTCAGAAATTTTCAATATAAGCTTTGTATGTGCTTTCCAGAGTAAAATCAGGGGTTCCTAGCCTCTCTAGCTTCTTCATCACGTATCTGATTCGTAACCGCTATATTCTAAATCACTTTCCTCGACTCCACTACTACCTTCACTTTCAGTATCACTCCTTATGGAAATCAATACGTGGTGTGTCAGGTGGGTGTGTGCACAAGGTCAACAACACAACCTTAATGGCGGCTAGCTTGCTCTTATAGCGACTGTATAGCTCTAGCATTGAAATAGATCAGTGCTGCATTATCGCAGGCTAACTAACGCACGCAGTCAACTCGATCAAATACAGCAGAGACCGGCAAAGCCAAATCACCAGTACACTTTCGGGCAAATACGTAATGGCACAAATGGATTGCCCGAGTGTACAAGTGGTTAATTGGAATACAGTACCACCGAGTTATTTCAAGCCTCGGTTATCCGAGGTTCCTTTTAATCAGAGGTGCTTGATCCTCCACGATGGTTCAATTGTAGGTGGTGATCTTGACTCTGAAAGCTGCGTTTCCGAAAGTGGCTCGCTTCTTGATCTGTGCTCTACTCATCTACGAGGCTTCACCTTCTGTGGCTGGCTCATCCTGGGACCTTATCATATGAAGGTAAACTCGGCACTCTTTATGTCTGAGTCATCTCTAGAAATAAGTCCTCAGTGATATTTTCATTTAACTAGTACACTATAGTCCCGCTAGTTCGAACTCAGATAATACAAAATGTAATAAATCTAAACAGTCTAGACTAACTTTTTCTTTAATTTGTGTGTGTGTACATTTTGGACTTTAAAATTGAGCTTACAAAGAAGAAAACTTGACATAGTAAAGAGTTGAAACAAATTTCAATGAAGGGCTTGACTAAAACACAGAAAGACTAAGCAGTACAGTACTTCCATTGCAACTAATTATTATTGCCGTTGGTCAGCATTGCAAGATTGCAAGAACGCTGTGTTGGGCGATGGCTTGTACTACTGGACTGTTACATTCCCCCCTGTCAGCTTGCATTGCGGACGCTAACCTTTCTAACATTGTAATGAACCTTAAGCGATACAATAACCTAAGATATTATGGATAGATATGTTTATTCTTGTGTATTACATTTACACCACATTGTCTTGCAAGTAAGGTAAATTTACAGAACATTTCTTTGCAAACTAGCTTTTGTAACGCTTTTTGTGGGAATAAATACTTTCAGTGAAAATTGTATTATTAAATACAATTGAATACATGGAATGATATGTATAAATTAGTTTCCTATGTAGTTTTATGTATATTAGAGATGGGTCGGTTCCAAAATTTTACTGGTTCCCGGTTCTCGGTTCTGAGAAAAATCGAATCTTGGTTCTTCGGTTCGGTTCCAACTCAAGTCATATGTCTTAATTTGCAAACTTTTCATGTGACATGTGTGAGCTCTCAAGGAGAGTGAATAAAGAAGAATAAGAAGGAATGTCAGTAGAGAACAATATTTCTCTTTTCATATCAATTGGACTACAAAATGAAGAAATGTCATTTTAAGAAGGGAAAAGTACAAAAACAAAATGAAAACACTAGAATAGAACGAATGTGGGGGAAAAAAAAATAACTGATAACGGTTTTCAGTGGATTTCAAGACAGTTCTGGAAATTGAATCAATTTTGCAGCATATCAGGCGTAATCAATTAATTGACATGGTTCATGTTTTAAGCTAAAATAAATGTTTTTTTATGAAAATTGCCTAGTATAAAAGTATTTGACAGCCGGTATTAGATAAAATAGTTACGTGTAATATGAGAACTGTATCAATCGTTGTCGAGTTACAATTCTCATTACTCGAATCCTCGGAGCTGGAATGGAACGGCAGATTTAGTTTGAAATCTAAATATAAAAGTAAATCTGATACGTTAAAACCGATTCCCGAACAAGCGAACAAGATCCGTTTGTTGATTAACTGAACCATGCGACCAAGTTCAGTTCCCGTTCCTGTGCAAGAAACGGTTCCGTTACTATGGCAACGGGTGCGTGCGCCACGGCCCAATCAGAGAAGAGCAGCTGAGAGGAAGAGAAACTGCGACCACGGAACCAACCATTATACTGCGCAGCTATTAACAAGTAATTTAATAGAATATAAACGTCTAAGTAAATTTCTAACTAAACGTCGTATAAATAAAACGAGTTAAAACTATGCTAAAAACAAGTCAACGACGTTTACACCGGTCCGCCATTAGGAAGTACAGACGAATGCGCGTGACGTCATTGCGTCGCAATATTAACAGTATATACCGTAAATTTGTCTGCTGTTTTGAAAGTGCACGCTCAGCACATTCTGTGTGTGAATCTTAGAAACTTGTGAGGTTGCCATATAAACACACTGGAGTACACTAGCGCTTTCTGCTAGCTGAGTTGTCCTCAATTTGTCATCGTATTACACTGTGACCGACTGGCAGCCACAGAGTGCACACGTGACATGACACACCTCTCGCTCGCCATTTTGTGTATTTTGATTAGGAGTGGGATCTGGTCGTGTAAATAGGCAAACAACGACGACGAAATTGATCATTTTTATTGTCAATAATATGAAAAAACTTCAATTGTGCAAAAATACTTAAGCCCAATGCGTTATTTCGCTATCGGGGCCGGTTCTGGAACCTACTTTGTCAATTTTCAGGTCTCGGATCCGGGTATGTCTGAGAACTGGTGGAACCGAGAACCGAATGTATATATTCCTATGTATACATCCCTAATGTATATATTATATAGTATTGTGTGGTGTTGCCAGTTCCGGTCACTAGCCAGTACCTCAGAGTGTCTGTTTGCCCTGATCAACGGAGATGACATGTTTGCCACGTTCTCCATGATGTCGTTCAAGTCTCCGATGCTGTGGTGGTTCAGCCGCATCTACCTCTACTCCTTCATTAGCCTTTACATCTACGTGGTGCTTAGTCTCTTCATCTCCGTCATCATGGATTCTTACGAGCGATCAAGGTAGTTACAAAAGAGTATTTTACTTAAGGAAAAGTCCAACTTGCCTTCAGTTGGCTTGACTTAATAGAACTTTCCAGAGATATAATAAAAGTCCTGAAACTTTCAGGATTTTACAGAGATTGGAATGTTTTATTATTTTTTGCTACCGTTTTAGATTTAGAAGGTGTGATTAGGGAACTGGACTTATCCAACCTCCATCTAATACAGGTTAAGGCTAAGCCATCTTCCAGTGGTCCTCAAAACTAAAGGGAACACAGCAAATTCTGCTTATTAGCTACCTAAAAGCAGAAAAAATACCTAAAAGACCATTAGGCTCTGGCAGACTAGGAACTTGATAACAATCAGGAGACCCAGTATAAGATGACATTTGTTTGCTGAGCCCAGTCATGTGGGGTTACCACAAGGAAAAGATACCAGCTGAACTGCTGAAGTTCGGAGTACCAGAGTCTGGGACGTGGGACTCGTTCCAGGCCTCAAACGCTAACCAACAATGCATTAAAACTTAAATTACTTTACTTGCGGCTGATATGACTTAGTGGTCAACCATACACCAACTCACCACTGAGCAACTTCATCATCGTCATATCAATCACAGCTTTTTGAAAGAAATTTTAAAATACAATTTAGATACTTGGGCCTGATTAAAAAAACTTCAAGCCAATCAGATACAAAATAATTGCTAGTTAATTGAATCAAAACTAGGAATGTTCACCTTCGTAGTGTTGACCTCTTCGTGCAGTGACCTGTATAACACCCCACATGGCCTATGTGTCTTTGGGGTTCCTTAAAGGTTCTCGACAGCTAAGAAAATGTCCGGAGGAGAGTGACGAAATAAATGTAACAAACTTCACATCCTTTATTCGAACCCGTTAAAATCAAAAGTATGTATTGTCATCACAATTTATTCCTGTAAATGTAATAATACCTTAGGCTAGATTTAGACTGAAAGCTGTAACTAGGCCATTCGTAATTAAAATGTGCTTCACCCTCAATTTAGCCAATGTGAAGACCAGTTACACTCCTTTAAGGTTTCTTTACCCCCTCTCCAAAAATAACTTGTCCCAGACCTCCGACCGGAGACTACTTTTCAATGGTGCAAGCTGTTGTTCTGCTCTCTTTGTTCTCAGCATCTTCGCTGCGAATGCGAGATCTCAATCCTCACCGCTGCTTTCCGCAGGGGTTCAACCTCCAGTTGACCTGCAACCGCTTCGAGAACCTGTCATGGAAACGGATGTGGAGTCATAGTCATGATATAGTCTACTTGTTACAGATGTACTACAGAGAGGGTTCCCAAGACTGACTTGCAGGAGTTTGTATCCGAGTGTAGAGATGACGTCTCCAGTGGTGTGTTCCGCACACTGAGTGACACCAGCGCGCGCACCTCCTTGCGTGAAGTCATGGACCGCTTCTGTTGCTGCCAAGTGTGAGTCATGAGTCACTCAGCAGCAACTGTGATGTAACCCTAGCCTCTAGCTCCTAGCTTTAGCTACTGATCTGTCACTAACTGCCTTTAGATGTTAAGCATTTATGTTTGATCCGAGACTGATGCCTTTGCTCGAAGGGACTGTGCTCGTTCTGCATTTGCCAACCGTTTGCACAGTGCTTGTTTAAGTCTTAGTGTGTATTATAATGTTCAGTTTTTACTTTTTTAATTGAGCTAGTTATTAACTGGAGCATTTATAAAACAGCAGCACAATAATGGTTTATAGACATAAGATGTGTATTTTTAGTGAGTATTAGTCTTTTACCAAAAGTATAATCTCGATTTTATTTTTTAGTTTCCTTGATATTCATGATATGTGATCTATATGTAAGTGACATTCAACCAGTACGGTTTGGACAACGTCTTTCGATTTTGGCAAAACATCACAAATATTTTGCTGGGCCTTGAAAAAGTTGTTACTGGTCATTACAGGATAAGGTCCATAAGTTACTAACTGAAAATAATTCCTTAGAAGGTGGTGAATAAAAATAAAAAAATAATACGGCAGAAAAATTACAAATATATTTTACAACAACTATTAACTGTTGACACTGATTAAGTCATACTAGTCTAAGTGGAAAAATTTGTCTTCTATCTGGAAACTGGCAGCCGCCATGAGCCATCGGAAATTAAAGTGAACACCAACCACCCTTGTGCCAAACTTGTAGAACGTAAGTTGTATTATGCGTTGAAACTTGGAATCCCTAACTCTGAAAGCTTTAACAGTATACAATATTTACTAGACTGATAGAAACCGCTGTGGAATTCCCTTCTGTTTGTGTATGTACTGGTTTGTTCTTAGAGCAATGTGGTTTTCACTTGACTAATACTTTTTTTTTGCCTAGTGTAATTTTGGGAACTTATGTTTAATATCTTACTTTTACTCTAGTTGTGATGTCTCTTCCTTTATCCTTTACACTTATGTGTTTGTTCAACTGTGTAAAATATTGAGGGCCGTTTTCAATCAACAGTTAGTCTCAGTCGAAAGTTGTGGTAACCAGTGGTAACTAGGGGAGAGAATAGAACCCTCTCCCCAAGCCCCTCCCCAACCCCCAAAGGCTCTTCTGATAGACCTTTTATTGTACGTTGTTGTACAGGAAAAACAAGAAATGGTTTACTTTAAAAAGTCTTACTTTTTATTTGATTAACAATTCAAATATTTAAACCAAATCATGTAGTGTCATTCAATCAAGTTGGCAACAATATGGGTGTGAGATCTAGTTGGGGGAGACAGCAACCTGATGTGTTTTTGCCTCAGTAGTTTCGTCTGTCTTTCCTTTACTGGGTCCGCCTCAATTGCCTGTCGACGCTTCAATGCAAGTGTTTACGGGTAGCTTGAGGTTGGGTCGTTGCACGGTGACCAACACCAAGTGGAAATCCACCTGGGACGATATGCATGCAACGGGGAAGCTAGGGTGGTTACACGATCCAGATACTGATGGAAGTCCACTCAGAACGGTGTACGTGTAATGGAAAGGTTGTCACACAATTGCCAGATACCAGTGGAAAATTCCAATCGGGATGACGTACTTGTAACGGGAAGAGGGGAAGGAAAGCATATGTTCCGTATCGATGGCTGTTGCCGATATCGGTCATACCACTCCGACGTTTAAAATTAATAAAATCAGCTAATTTAATAAAATTTGGAAAAAGTCGATAAAATGCTAGTATAATATCTATCAGTCTCCACGGAGGTTATTCCGTACTAAGTACACATCGAAGAACAGATTATACTGTGACTAAGCCGAATTGGGAAGGAAATTTATCTTTGAAGTGAAAAGTAAAAGTAAAATGCGAATAACTCTCGAGTCGGAGGAAAAATTAGTCCGTCGCTTATAAATGTCGAGAACAGAATTGAGAAAAAGTCTTTTTAATTAGAATTAGAAAAGGTGCCTATGTACAGAGTTATTACGATTTCTGACAGGAATGATTCGGCAAATTCCTGCTCAGAATGGCACGGACTGATGAAAAAAATTGAAAGCTATATCAGATTTTGACCGGAGTAAAAGGCTTAGATTTAGAAGCGTTAGATCTAATTTCAATATATACCAAACTGAGAAAAACCACATAAATGCAAATTTTAGATAAAAAGTTGTTATATTCATTTCAAATGTTTTAGAAAATCATATCGTACTTACTTCAAAATAAACTAGACCATTGTTAAACGTTATTACGAAATCGCCTATCGAAGGATTGTGCATTAGAGAGGACAGCCGAGAGAATGTGTGGGTCCACTCGTTGACCAACTCGAACTGACCGGTGCCCTCGCCGCGCCGATACCGCAGCACTAGCGTCGGGCTCCCTACCACCGGAGAGTGGGAGCTGCAGAGGATGTAACTAAAATAATTGTCAATATTATTTTTCCTCTGGAAAAATGACTTGTTACAAAATGCAATATTATTTAAATATTAGGAGCAATAATGGAAAAGTTAGTAGAGTCACAAAATAAAAAAAGGTATGATGGTATAGTGAAAGAATTGAAAGGTAAAATAGACAAAGTTTATAAGAAACATAAAAGTGAGTTAAGGGAACTTAAAAAAGAAAATAAAGAGAACTTAGATAAAATGCCCCCCATTAAGTATCTGTCTGGTTAGTACCTGCTCAGATTACTTTATACTGGGGAACATCAAAAAAGAGTTGTTCACAAAATTTCTGGGCAGCTTTGTAGTTGTCCAGATGTTGAACATGTTGTCCGTCCCTGGGAGGTTGGATCAGATATCATTTTAAGGGGACGCGCAAGGTGGCAGCCTCTCATGATTCTGGTCAGCCCAACCCAGTTCAATTCCTCTCCTCAATCCAGAATTCCTTTCATTCCGGTGGTAGCTTATATGCACAACAGAAGTGGCAGACGCATAAGGGTAACCAGTCCCTAACCACTTGATCCCTCAATTTAACATCTAAATCAAATGGATAAAGAAGTAACTTCTATCAAAAGTAAATTTGATGAACATGCAAATGAGATTTTTGAGGTAAAAGGACAAGTAAGAGAGTTAAAGGAGGTTCTTGATAAACGTAAGAATGTAACATATGTTGTTAATGAAAGGAATGAAATGCAAATAAAAAACAATAGTGCAGAACTGTACTGAATACCTTTTTATGGTAAAAGTAATGACATTCATTCGGTGAAATTTTTGAACTTTGTCAAAAAATACAATAATACTGCTCAGAAGATTGGAACATAAAAATGCTGACTATGATAAAATATTTCTGCTGACTATGCCCATCCACGATATCCGCTTCGTCCTCAAATAATTTCTCTTCCTTTATCTGTACCTTCTTGATTTAGTCTCTCTTGAACTCTATAATGTGCTCTTTTCGTGCCTGCTGCTAATGCTGCTGCTTTTCTCGTCAGCTACATCCTGATTGCTAGGTGTTGATACTGCAAGAACATCATTCAGTTTTGATCCAACAACCATGACTTTTGACCCTTTGACAATTCCGAGTTCTCGAAACGTTTTCTCATCTTTTGTTATGCCTTTGAACATAACCTTTTGCATACTATGTGGTATCCCTATTACGTTTTCTAAAAGCTTTTTTAGCTGCAGAACAGTGTCATCAAGGGGGAATTGTACATCATGTTTTATTTTATTGTGGATCACAGTAAAGTCTATCACTTCAACGGCTGCCTGAAGAAGTCCAGGTGTTTTCAGTTCTGCCGTCGTCTCGGCTGCCGGCAAAGTGGCTTCCGATTTCTTCAGTACTAGCGAGGTTTCGGGAATACCTACTATTTATCATGTCTTTCAAAGTGTCTTATGTTCTTTATTCTTTTCGTTGTCATTATCTTTTCCAAAATAATTGCAATTTGCATTATTGAAAATTATTTAAATTCTTGGTACTCCCGAAACCTCGCTAGTACTGAAGAAATCGGAAGCCACTTTGCCGGCAGCCGAGCGACGGCAGAACTGAAAACACCTGGACTTCTTCAGGCAGCCGTTGAAGTGATAGACTTTACTGTGATCCACAACAAAATAAAACATGATGTACAATTCCCCTTGATGACACTGTTCTGCAGCTAAAAAGCTTTTAGAAAACGTAATAGGGATACCACATAGTATGCAAAAGGTTATGTTCAAAGGCATAACAAAAGATGAGAAAACGTTTGAGAACTCGAATTGTCAAAGGGTCAAAAGTCATGGTTGTTGGATCAAAACTGAATGATGTTCTTGCAGTATCAACACCTAGCAATCAGGATGTAGCTGACGAGAAAAGCAGCAGCATTAGCAGCAGACAGAAAGAGCACATTATAGAGTTCAAGAGAGACTAAATCAAGCTGACAGCAGACACGGAAGAAGTAAGAAATCTTGCATCTCACTCAAGACACTTGTCTAAGAGCAACACCAAAGATAATCTTAGAAAAGACAATGATAAAGCAAGAGGACATACCAATAAAACTTGAGAATATAACAATAAAGCAAAAGAACACACAAATAAAAGAAGAAACCTTAAATCAAGAAGGTGAGGACAAAGCGGATATCGTGGATGGGCACGACAAACCCAAGACCCCTGCCAAGCCGAGGAAGAGAAATTATTTGTCTATCATTAAGGGCGATCTGCGCCTACAGCTTCCATCATACATTACATTACACTGAGAATCTGGATGGACTTATTACGCAGTCTAGGTTATCTCTACTCCATTTTTGTGCAGAAATATTTTATCATAGTCAGCATTTTTATGTTCCAATCTTCTGAGCAGTATTATTGTATTTTTGACAAAGTTCAAAATTTCACCGAATGAATGTCATTACTTTTACCATAAAAGGTATTCAGTACAGTTCTGCACTATTATTTGCATTTCATTCCTTTCATTAACAACATATGTTACATTCTTACGTTTATCAAGAACCTCCTTTAACTCTCTTACTTGTCCTTTTACCTCAAAATCTCATTTGCATGTTCATCAAATTTACTTTTGATAGAAGTTACTTCTTTATCCATTTGATTTAGATGTTAAATTGAGGGGATCAAGTGGTTAGGGACTGGTTACCCTTATGCACGTCTGCCACTTCTGTTGGCATATAGCGCAGAGGCTTGCTATAATCTTGGGGAACGATCCCCTGAAGTGTAGCAAGGCTCTCCATGTCTTGGGGTTAGAGTCCCCTAAGTGGTTGTCAGCGTGCCATTTGTCGCCCTCTCATGATTGTCGGTCAGCGAACCCAGTCCCATTCCTCTCCTGAAACCAGACTTCCTTTCAGACGTGCATAAGGGTAACCAGTCCCTGACCACTTGATCCCTTTACTCTAACATCTACTTCTTTATCCATTTTATCTAAGTTCTTTTTATTTTCTTTGACTTTTCTCTTTTAAGTTCCCTTGACTTACTTTTATGTTTCTGATCAACTTTGTCTTTTTTACCTTTCAATTCTTTCACGGTACCATTGTACCGTTGTTTATTTTGTAACTCTACTTTGTCTAACTTTTCCATTATTGTTTACAATGTGTAAAACTATACATAGTTTTAGAAGTAGAACCTTCCTTTCCATCTTGGACTTAACTTCATCTTGGTTATGCCTATAGACCCGAGCATTGTCTGCCTGGTAGCCCAAAATTCCTGGCTATGGCCCTGCCTATCAATAGTTTTTGGTCATTTGGACCAACAACAAAAATGATGATGGAGTTTTCATGGGATTCAAATTTCAAAACTTTCTGGGGGGCCCTGGACCCCGCTTGTTCTAGGGTTATTCCATACTCAGACCCTCCGTAGTTCATCCCCTTCCCCAAGACATAATCCTAGTTACGCTACTGGTGGTGACTTTGTGCAATGTTTATATTTTTACATGTTATTACCTATTAATACATATCTATTGATTGATTGTGTATTTAAAGTATACTCATAGTTTATAAAGCTCCTTGTTGCATATGTATATATTAGAGGAGTAAATAAAACGTATTATAATAATATGTAAAACTGAAATAACTAAAAGAAACTTTAACCTCAGAAATCATTCAATGTTTATATTGTTTTATACTCAACAGTGCTTATGCTGAAAAGTTACTGGTGATTGAAAAATGGTCCTGTTCTTACAAGGGCTATTTTTAAATTAAGCTTTGATAAAAATACTAAAATGTACCACTGGAAAATGTAACCACTCAGTATAATATATTCATATTAAAGAGTGTAGGGCGTAAGAGCATAACACTCACAACAACACTCATCGCGTTGCAGACCTCGACACCCCTCAATATATGGCTGGCCAGGACTCCATTGGCTGCCATAGTACAATTCAAGATTCTTTAATAGATCGCCATTGCACACAAGAATCAGTTGTATGGAGCTCATTGCATTCAAGTCTGCCGTCCGTACTCAGCTTGTGAGAAGGCCCATATAGTCCTTCAGGGAATAGTTGACGAGCTGCTTTTTAGTCCGCCAACATGTGTTTGAATTGATCCTGATGCAATCTAGCTCAAAGTTCTAGTCACTGATGAAGGTTTCAAGCATTCTTTCAACTATACTATAACATGTTCACTTATCAAACCAAGTAAACGCTTTGCTACGCTGTTGCATTTCCACCGCCAGTGATAATAACGTAAAGCGGGCACACTGGTTTTGCAAAACGCTGGATTACATGCAACTTTTCAAAATTAACAATGAAATTCAAATCTGTTTGAAAAACAAAGGGTTCTAGAGAACCTTTGGCAAAGTTTCTTGTCAAACTTATTTTTCAAGTAAATAGGGCTGTTTTTGACCGGCAGGCATATTACATAATGACCCATGTATTTTAAAGTTTAAAGTGCATAAAAGAAACATCAAGCATACTGTCAGATTCATAATGATTAAGGCTATCCAACAACCTATAATTTGTACATACAGTTTCATTTTCTGCAAGATTTACTGTATCAAAGATTCATTTAAAAATAGCCCTCTTACATTTGTATAAGGTTATGTTATGTTTGCATGCTGTGGAATAATCTAGATTTAAGATAACTTGTTGACGAAAAAAACTAGTTATACTCATTTACAGTATATCTCTACTTGTTGACAAGTAAATATCAAACATATTTATTCATTTAGTACTTTTAAAGATGCCAAATAGGTCAATTGTTGTTTTATGCACTATATAATATTATATTTTTATTTATAATTTAACCTCTTTCAACCTTTGTTACCTTGTTTGGTTACTAACTTATTAAACTTACCTAATATTGGAACTGAAATGTATTTATATTCATTAGAAATCTCGTTAGATTAAAAAAATATTTTGCTTAAACATCATATAGTATACTCATAGAGGATGTTTGTGAGTTTGGAATGTTCTGTTTCTCTATTTATCCCAATGGATTACTCCATTTTAATAAATGACAGGGCTGTAAAGATGGCTTAGAATTCAAGACATGCTTACAGTACTAGATATACATGTACAAATAGATATTTCCAATTTAAGACAATAAAAATCTTTTGAATGGCTGAGCAATTAACAAACAGTTTTTGTGTAAAATAAATATTTGAGACTAAGGAAGAATATATACATTTAATTAATATTAAAATTAAGATAAATGGAAGTGCCTTGACAATTTATGATATTATTCTGTCAGGTAACCATGGTAACCAGAGGTCACTGATGTGTTTGACTAAAATATACTACTCAGGAGGGTACTAAAGAAGATTATTATTACACAAGAATCTATTTGATAAATAATTGATTGATTTAGGATGCGTTTCCCAATTTAGACTATTTTCTCAGTAATCCTTTTTGAGTTACAGCGTGACATCTTCCCGTCAAGGAAGCCAGTTAGATGATCATAAAAGTGTTGCTATCAGATTAAATAAATGAACAATTTTTGACTAGAAAAGTAATACTCAAGAGGAGGTTTGTCTCCCTCTCTTTCACCATCACCTCCCTTTAAAGTTAATATTATAAAAATTGATTCCCTCCTCATTCAAATGATCTGTATATTTTAATTTATTGTATGTAATGGTCAAAACTGTTTTTCACATAAGTATATTCAGAATATTCCAGACTTTACATAACATCTAAATAAAAGCCATATTTAAAAAATATTTGTGTAACACAAATGATTGTCTTGTTGAAGTGTGTTTTATATATGTGTAACTTTACATTGTAAGTTCCACTCCGTACGGTTCGCCAGTGCAAAGTTACCAATCCTACGGTTGTGTTTCCGTCAGTTGTTTATTTGTTGGCATCTGGTTCAATCGCTCCTTGCTTTCATCCGGTAGAATTAGTTGCCCGTTCACAACGTTAGACAATAGGGTACCTAAACTCTTAGGGTAAGAACAGTACAAGTAAGTCGAGGTGGAGGTCACGGTCGATGCCACTAGTTAAGTCGATGTCGCCCAGCAAGCAAGGAGGTCACCTGTGATGCTCAGTAGAGCTAGGGCTACTGTCCAGTGAGGTGTTTTCAGTGATTTTCAATATGTTTAGAGATTCAAGTGACGAAAGCGAAAATATCAGCTGTTACTAAGTGGTGGTTGATAGGGACTATTCCAAAGAGTCGTTTTGCAGTGCAGACGATACATTTGAAAAGGAAATGTTTAGGAGATTAGATCACCTTTTCCAGGAACTTAAAGAGGACCGAAATGATTTCAATCTTATATGCTAATGACACCTGAGACTTTTTCGTACATAATGGACACAGTACTTCCAAATTTGGATTGCTCCTTTTCATACCATAACTTTCATCATACTCAATTGAGTGTGAAGAAAATTTGGTAGTAACCATCAGGTACCTAACTAGTTATCAAATTAGTATAAATAAATAATATATCATAAAGGGTATGATATTGTTGGAAAGCTACAAAAGACTGTTGCCACTGTCTTGAGTAGAGAAGTGTTTAGGGGAGGGGTAGCGTGTGAAGTTGACCTTGAACGGACCAATCCCATCGAAGCATCGCTGTAGACCGCGCAGAAGGCATCCATGGAAAATCAAATTATTTGATTCTAAAAAGCATCTATGTAAATCTCCTGGATGTCATCGCGCTAAACCTCCACCGTGACTTACCCACTGTGTTCGCTCTCATCAACTATAATGTGTTTGTTTTACATGGACATCGACCGCGACCTCCACCTCCACCGCGACTTACTTGTACTGTTCTTACCCTAAAGTATATATTCACTAAGACTAACAGTGTTTGTCAGCTTGCCATCCACCATCCATTACTTGTGTCTGAGTGACTGATGTATCTTGTGGATTGGCTTCTGTAGTTAGATTTTGGCTTTCATGCTTCTAGAAATAATATTTTGCTGCAGTAATATTAGAAAAGGATTATAATTTCTTTTTAAAAATTTTGTTTGTTTTAGGAATATGAAAAATTTCCTTAGGAAACAGCCTAAACTAGACGACTTCTTGCCTCTGCTGATTATATTGGTTCTGTTCAATTTGTAATTAAATTTATTTCTAAATCTTGAAGTCATATCTAATCAACTAATAATACTGACAAGGACATGTTGAACCAGGTATTATTTCAATATCTTTAATAAATAAAAAACCTAGTTTATTGAGCGTTACCAGATGTCACCCCTAAGTTACCATTGTATCTAATATACTTTTTAATATCTGTACATTATTAAGTTTTAATCTCTGGGTTTACCTCTTATTATTATATGTACTGTATCTTTTCAAACCGATCGACTGTTATAAACTAATTGGAAAATATAACAATATATTTTTAGATCTGTGTTTTATTTACTAACAGTTCTACTACAGTTCTTTTGTAGCATCAAACTGTGCTTCTTTAATTATTCTATCAGAAAACCGTAACATTTTGTTTTATGTGTAACTGAATTGTTTTAGTTCTAAAATTATGATATCATGTTGGATGCAAAAGTATACTGTTTACTATCGCACGGAACGATGCTTCTAGGTATGCATCGAGGCGACTTTCAAACCGATTATGACTTTCATAACTAGTGTTAAACCGAAACAGACAAAAAATTAATTGTTGATTCACTAGTGCAGGTCAGA
The DNA here is from genome assembly GCA_018831715.1 of Matsumurasca onukii. Lineage (NCBI taxonomy): Eukaryota > Metazoa > Arthropoda > Insecta > Hemiptera > Cicadellidae > Matsumurasca > Matsumurasca onukii. The sequence goes on from CM032064.1 coordinate 25,849,756, forward strand.
ATATCTTCATTGTTTAATACATTGGCGTCGGTATGCAGTAGAACCTTGTTTATCCAGTCCTGGTAAATCCGGATTAACTTTTGGTGAACAAAATTTAAATTATAAAGTCGCAGAAAATAGCATTTTCAAAAATTTAAATTACAGTATTCAATCAAGTATATCAAAATAACTAATTAATGTTCCTGTTTCCTTGAAAAAAGTCAAAGTTTAAAAAAAAATACATTGATTTATTCGCTTTTTCTGTATTTTTTGGATTTTCCAGACTTTTGGTTTTCCGGTGCGGGTGCGGTCCCAGTTGATCCCGAGAAATGGGGTTCAACTGTACTTAGTAGTTAAATAAAACTGTATATATTGTATGGGATTTACAACTCTTAATAAGATGATGTAAATGATCCACTGCCCTTCCTTGGAGTGAATTGAATGCTCTAGTCTACACTGCTTGCTGAGATGCAGTAAAACCTCTCCTCATCAAACCCATTTAACTGAAACATACAACAACCCACTCGCCCACTAATACAATGCAGGTTCTCGCTGCCGGTGAGTTGTTCGGGCTCGGTCTTGCACAGTGTCAATCAATTGAATGAATAAGAAAGCATTATTTTATATGTTTTGAAACCTTTTGACTAGCACTAGACAATTTTTTAAAACGGTTATTTTGAGAACCTTTTTAAAATGGCTTTCTGTTGTTGCTTTCAGCCGCCCTTTTCTGAAATTTTGCCCTACTTGGTTTAGAAAAGCTCATGTTACAGCACCAACACATTTACACAAATCAATCACAATTACTCAACTCAAACGAATAATCACTGTTCAACTCTTGAAGTAGAAAGGAACATTTCACAAACAAAATGACAAATTGCAACTCTAAATGTACTGTGCATTGTTGCAGTCCACCCTTTCGCATAGTTAATTAATAAAATATAATTCCTTTTTGTTCTGGGTATCGTTGATTCTCTACAAGTCTTTTACCTTTTCTATGAGAATTCCCTTTTAGCTTGTATGCACCCCCCAAAATACCGCCTCCTTGCGCCCTGGCCGCCCGGTTGCCGGGTCCTCGGGTCGCCTCTGTGTGTGTAATGTCAAGCGACCTCACCTTAACTGGCACTATGGACTTGCTCATCCCGATGATAGAGTAGAGACTGCATAGCTGGCAGCTCAGCCTTTAGGCGTAGGCTCTACAGTCGTGTCTTATAATTCTCACTAGAAACATTCTTTTTGACTAACCGCTGAAACCTTCCATGTTATGCTGCGGCTATACAGGTTTTCTTCATAATAATGTGTATATTTTCATATGGGCATTTTCAAGTGTGCATATATTCACTTGCTCATGTCCTCCACTGAAGTCAAACACACTTACTGGTCACCGGCTTAAACTGTTTAAATGTTTGAGATACAAGTAATGCTATACAGGGTGTTCACTGCAAACGGACCAACATTGGTATATTGTAGACTATGAGTTTTACAGAAATGTTTGAGTGGAGGACTTCACTTTATTTTCCCTTACAATTAAAAATATTTCCAAGAATATTATATTTATAAAATTATGATTAGCGTCCTTAAACAAAGGTTTAATACTACACACTGGCAATATGTATTTAACATGTATCAGATGCTTAAAGTTTACGTAAATAATTTTGTCCGATACCAGCATCCCAAATTAAACTGCACGAAATACAGGAATGAAAAGCATACAACAGACACAGAGCTGGATGGCTAGGTTGGCTCTCCTTGTGTAATGTTGCCTTCTTTTTTGGACGGTATTTATATTTTATTCAGGTGTAACCAAGTGTATTACTGTACTTACCACTTATGTCAAGTGTTTCGGTAGAATATGTTACCTTCTACCTGTCTCCACTTTTTATAGGTAGGGGCTTGAGCCTGTTAATTCAACAAGTTTCAAGAATAGTCAAGTATTATTTGCGTTCAAATTAAGTCATGAATTTTGTATGAATTACTATTGTTAGTTAAACATATGTTTTGAACAATTTTAACTATACCAGACCCTTTGATAAAAGAACTGAATTTCTACACCATAACTCAAGCCCACAAACACAGGTCGGGTGGGCCTAACCTAACCACTCCAACCACACTTTTACTATACTTAACAGATTTTCAACAGGACACAGCTAAAAGGCTGCAACACACATTTGAAAACACTAATTAATTTGATAATGAAACAATTAAGCCTGTGCTTATTAGGATAAGACTAAGAGACGACTTACTTTGGTCAAGTCCATGGCAGCAACTGCAGTACAAGTGTTGAACTGAGAACTCATCACATTCCTGTCTGCACACGTGTCTGCACATACGAGTATCAGATATCAGACTCTTGTTTCCTTATCAGTTATCAGCAAACTGTCCTTCTACTCAGTTATGTCCAGAGGTTTGCATTGTTTCTGCAGTATCTGTAATAGACTAATATAAGTGAAAACAATTATTATATTTTTTCCATGTTTAGTTTTGTAAGAAGATGAAAAGGTTTTAAATTAATGTTACAGTTAAGATTTGTTATTTGAATTTTTTGTGGAAAGTTATTAGAAAACATGTTTGAGTTCAGATGAAAAATTTAATTATTAATTTCTTACTTCAAAATAGTTACAGTATAACACTATTTACCCGGGCCAACTGGGACTGGACTTGTTCCGGATAACTAAAAATTCAGATAATCCAGGAAAAAGGAATAAATATGACAAATGTATCATGAACCCTGTTTTATTGGAGATAACATACACGAAATAACTTTCAAACAATCCACTTTCCAGAAGGTTTCATTTTTAAATGTTTTACCAAAGATTAATAAAGTCCAGATAGATGGGCTTCTACTGTACAGCAATAAGTTTCATGGATTATTTGAAGTAGCTTAAACTTCAAATCTCTACGTCAAAATTATTTGTTTAACCACTTATGTTAATTAAATTTATTTCTAGGGAGATATGTTTATAATGTTCACGATAATTTGAATAATGTTGAACAAAAAGAGAGGTAGATTGGTGTTGATGCGAAAATGGTACTTTGCGAAATAATTTTTTCTCTACCTTGGTCTATTAGCACTTTCATTTCAGACCCATTGATGAGCAACGGTTGACAAATCACTGAGTTGAATGATGGCAGCTGGCTACCAGCTTCTCCCTGCACCTCACACCTCCCCTGCCATGCACCTCTCACCCCCCCCCCCCCCAAGCCCTGCACCTCACCCCCCCCCCCCCCCTTTCTTAGCAGTCTTTCTTTAGTCTGAAGAGTGCTGGCTTTGATTTCATCTGGAAGAATTTTGTACAACTTAGCACTGGCATAGGATGGCTTTTGGCAATAAGGGCTGAGTAATGTACTGAGAGATTAAAGTCATTCGCTCTTCTTGTGTGATAGTTAATCATAATCATATTCTTTACAGTCAAACACAATTAAACACATCATTTTGCAAATGTAGTCATTCCTTATGAGTTGAATTTGCAACAAGTTTCAAGAATAGTCAAGTATTTATGCGTTCAAATTAAGTCATGAATTTTGTATGAATTACTATTATTAGTTAAACATATGTTTTGAACAATTTAACTGTACCAGACCCTTTGATAAAAGAACTGAATTTCTACACCATTACTCAAGCCCACAAACACAGGTCGGTGGGCCTAACCTAACCACTCCAACCACACTTTTACTATACTTAACAGATTTTCAACAGGACACAGCTAAAAGGCTGCAACACACATTTGAAAACACTAATTATTTGATAATGAAACAATTAAGCCTGTGCTTATTAGGATAAGACTAAGAGACGACTTACTTTGGTCAAGTCCATGGCAGCAACTGCAGTACAAGTGTTGAACTGAGAACTCACATCACTGTCTGCACACGCTGTCTGCCATACGAGTATCAGATATCAGACTCTTGTTTCCTTATCAGTTATCAGCAAACTGTCCTTCAACTCAGTTATGTCCAGAGGTTTGCATTGTTTCTGCAGTATCTGTAATAGACTAATATAAGGAAAACAATTATTATATTTTTTCCATGTTTAGTTTTGTAAGAAGATGAAAAGGTTTTAAATTAATGTTACAGTTAAGATTTGTTATTTGAATTTTTGTGGAAAGTTATTAGAAAACATGTTTGAGTTCAGATGAAAAATTTAATTATTAATTTTACTTCAAAATAGTTACAGTATAACACTATTTACCCGGCCAACTGGGACTGGACTTGTTCCGGATAACTAAAATTCAGATAATCCAGGAAAAAGGAATAAATATGACAAATGTATGAACCCTGTTTTATTGGAGATAACATACACGAAATAACTTTCAAACAATCCACTTTCCAGAAGGTTTCATTTTTAAATGTTTTACCAAAGATTAATAAAGTCCAGATAGATGGGCTTCTACTGTACAGCAATAAGTTTCATGGATTATTTGAAGTAGCTTAAACTTCAAATCTCTACCTCAAATTATTTGTTTAACCACTTATGTTAATTAAATTTATTTCTAGGGAGATATGTTTATAATGTTCACAATTTGAATAATGTTGAACAAAAGAGAGGTAGATTGGTGTTGATGCGAAAATGGTATTTTATGATGCGATATTTTTTTTCTACCTTGGTCTATTAGCACTTTCATTTCAGAGCCATTGATGAGCAACGGTTGACAAATCACTGAGTTGAATGATGGCAGCTGGCTACCAGCTTCTCCCTGCACCTCACCCCCAAGCCCTGCACTACCCCCCCCCCCCCCCCAATCACTGAGTTGAATGATGGCAGCTGGCTACCAGCTTCTCCTGCACCTCACCCCCAAGCCCTGCACCTCACCCCTGTCCAGCACCTCACACCTTGGTCTACATGGCTGCCCAATACTCAAATAACTCATCATGAACAGAATTTGTGTCACAAGAAACCTGTTTAGTTTTATTGATCCAAAATCAGTTGGTGCTGCAACGTTTATTGTCTGGCTTCATCATCATCAATGGGCTTGAACTTTTCAAGGCTGTAGATTGACTCACCGACAAACCACTTCAAAAAAATGTTTCTTTAGTCTGAAGAGTGCTGGCTTTGATTTCATCTGGAAGAATTTTGTACAACTTAGCACCGGCATAGGATGGCTTTTTGGCAATAAGGGCTGAGTAATGTACTGAGAGATTAAAGTCATTCGCTCTTCTTGTGTGATAGTTAATCATAATCATATTCTTTACAGTCAAACACAATTAAACACATCATTTTGCAAATGTAGTCATTCCTTATGAGTTGAATTTGCAATAAATTTATATCTATTACAATTCAAATCACATGAAAACTTGAAATGTGAATAGTGTTCATTACAATATTTATTATTTATGCTGATTTTGTGAAACCTATCTTTTATTCTCTAATAACTGTTTTCCAATAAAAGATGAGCATTTGAAAGGAAATAAACAACACAACATGATTTTCACACTTTTATAAACAGGTTTACAACAGACAGTTTAAAATTATAAAACATATATGTGTATATCATATTGTATGATTTTTATGTAAAAAGAATTAAAAATAAAACCATGTATGTAAATAATGATTACTCAAGCATGCTATTGATAAAATTTACAATAAATGAAATATCAGATAATTCATTTGTTTTACATGTGTACGCTTACATGGTATAAAGAGGACACGTTTGAGTTCAGTTAGAACAAGTAGTGGTAGATTGTCCCTTTCTTAAACACTCAACTCATAACCAGAGATGCCCATGCTAAGCTCTTCATCTGTCACAATTTAACTCATTTTCCTTATTTCAGAATTTTGCCATCAACAAAATTATCTGATTTATCTCTAAAAAAGTTCAAATTAGCATTATAACCATTTAACAAAATTATTTTTGCCTATCATAATTATTTGTGCATGATGATTAAAATAAATATTTATCCAAATAAAACAATGTTTTTAAATTGCAACAAAATCTTAAGCACACTTATATTAAACGTACAACAAACGCCAACAACATATTATTTTGATTTCTTACACCTAAACACAAGTTGATTTTGATGTGGTTTTAAAATTGCTTGATTTTTATAACAAGAACAAAAGGGTACAGCTTTCATTGACAACTTTTGAAGTACATTACAACGTCGATAATCCAAATCATGAATGAACTCCAATTCCTACAACCATGAAACAGATTTTGCTCGTTTTCAAAAACATTCTAAAATACGCAAAATTTTAAAAATTAAAATCAATTACAAATTTTGAAGGTAAAATACCTAAGGTCTCATTTCTTAACATAACAATCATTCTATAATGTTTGCTTCACATATGATTCTTCAGATTTATACTAAATTAAAATTACGTGATGTTTCCACCAGTGGCGGCTCGTGATCTGCGTGTAAGGTGGAGTGCGAATTGGTAGTAACAAAAATACCATAAGGTAACCTTAATAATAGTAATGTTACCTATATGAATTTAACTACACCACACGTCAACGATAAGACAATATAACTGAAAGTGCAAACGGTAAGAGAGGAGCAAGCAGTTAGGAGAAGCAAGCAAACTCCATACAGAGTTGTCAATCAGCTGTGATGCCGGGTGTGTCGTCTGTCATATACAGCTGGTAAGATTTGTTTTGAATACAGGACATGATTGTGGCCTCGCCATTTAACAATAGCAGGGATAAATAAATAAATAAACATGGTAACATTAATTTTAATCATAACTTGTGGATTCAGCATCGATTAAAACACTGAAAACTCTTGACTACTTGACTTTGACTTTAAATTAGCCCACTTAGCTCTGCGGTGCTAGTCTGTCGATTCCTGAGTTTTCTCAGCTTTGAGCCATAAACTCGTCCGCACTAACCTTAACTATAAAATTAACAAAATGAAATAATATAATAAATAATTCATTGAGTGATGAAAGTACTAGCTTTAGAGGTTATATGCAGCAGAATCATTAGCACTATGCTTCCATTGAAAACTTTTTCATTTGAGTATATTAACCAGTTTAAAACATCGTTTGCAGTTTCACTCCATGTTATAAGCAGTGTCCAGAGCGGGACCCGAAACCGCCTTTTAAGTTTTTTAAGAAAGAGCGTAGAATATGCGCATGTGTTCTCTGTTTTGATTAATAGGGTAATTTCAACGGTTACGCTTAATATGCCAGTACAATAACTACACAGCAACAACTCATTTAAGATTCTTTATTATGCAGTGGTCTTATTTCCAACACGTCCTGTCTACTGATTGTTTAACCGGTAAAAATCCGGTATGTGTGCAAGGCTAATGATAAAATATCGGTCAATTTTTTACTGGCTGTCTAAATTCGGTGTGTGTGCGAGTGGCCTAAGCCCTTAAGTAAGGTTTTACTATCATCAGCCGATTTAGAGTTATAAGCATTCCAAAATGGCTTAAAAACTTCACAGACAGACAAACATAAATTTTTTTGACATCAGTTTCGGTTTTTACAAAGTATGAGAAACCCATACAATCAAAAACTGGTGGATTCGTATCAATGGACAGAAAAAGTCTTATTTTATTTATATAGATGTTTGTAGTGCATAACAATGTGCCAGTCCTTGAGAAAGGTAATTCAGTCTATTTCAACGACTAAGTCTACTTCAGTCTTTTTTACCATATTATTTATTAACGGACTTCAGACTACCATAGGCGGCATTCTACAAACAAGATCACCGATTGACAAATGACTGTTATATTATACTCCACCGACACAACCATTTGCTATTAGACATTCATTCAAACTCACTAGCTAAGCATCAAATGCAATGAGCACAACACATGCACAAACAACTAATAAACACACACAGTGAAAGTGTTAGGTACGTTTGATTCTAACCATGACGACCTAGCTAACTGTCTGCTTCTCCCACTACAACTTGCCCCTCCCCCACTCACTACTCCTGAAGAGACGGGCCACATGCACAAAACCCTTCTCTAGCAAGAACTACCAACCCCAAAGAATACTAGGACGGCGCTATACATATTCTATGCAGGTCTATGTATCGATTTTAACTTGATCTTCAAATTCCCACTAAAATGTTTTAAACTGTTTACAGCATATAATCTATTGTACAACTATTTTCTTGATTTTTTCCCTAAATCGTGGGTAAAGTTGCCTTCACTCACTTCACCTTACGAGCCACCACTGGTTTTCAGTAAACACTTAGGCAGGGGTGCAGAACAGATTTTGCTCTCAAAATTTAGCTTTTATAAAATAAAAAGAACATTTTCCTAAAATTGATCGTTATCTTATGCTTACAATCAATAACCCTATGACAGAAATTTACATACTTGGTGGTTGTCCATGTTAAAAATTGATAAAATGAAAGAACTCTTAAAAACGGTTGGATTTCCTTTGACGGGTGAAATATTTCCTGTTTATAGATCATCACTCGAGACATATTCTGCACCTTTGCGATAAGCAGTCAACACGGAGTTCCTTCGAGTAGAATCAGTAAATTTTCCAACAACTTTTCCAGAGAGTAGAGTTATTTGCAATCGATTGTACAGCAAGTACAGTTCATAGACCTTGTGACGATACGCACAAAACATTCCAGTAAACATATTGAACACCCAAAATACAAACTCCAGAAAACTAAATGACATATTAAATTATTTCAAAATATGATAGTACTTTTGTACAAAAACACATAAAGCAAAATAACGCTCTGATAAAATCATAAAAATGGTAATAAAATCCAAAAAAACCTAACTATAGACAAAAGTAAAAACCCTCGACAGGACAGACAAAACAGAAAACTCAACAGTTCCTATGTTTTAGAACAATTAAAATAAACAAATAAAATTTACAGCTCTTGTGGCCTATCACGTCTTGTCTCAATATTTTGGTGAATTCATAGGTACTTCATTTGAGTTCATTAGATCGTGAGATTGTTACATATTTAGTAAGCTAAGCTTACGAGTGCTATATAATTAAAACCAAGTCGATACGCAGCTTGCATAAGTAAATCGAATTTCCTTTTTGATTTGTAACTCAATTATTTGCTACGTTCACAGCCTCGTTTTGGCATTCGGCCGTTCTATTGCCATGAGCGTTACAAAGCTGTAAGCATAGCTCACAGCCTTGTTTCAGCCTTCGGTCTCAGACTTACATGTTATTTTACTGCACATTTTATTATATTATATCGTGAAAGTAAAATGTTTTTTAAATTTTATTAAAGTTGGACTACTAGTAATGCTGTTATAGCAAAAAATCACTAATTTGGCAGCCATTTTCAAACAACGCAATGAATTTTCATATTTTTTGATACATTGATAGATAATAACAAAATGCATACTTATTTCAAATTTCATCAAAATCAGATGAACTTTACTGTTTTTTGATAGCTAAAACCACTTTTTTGGCCAAAACTCCTCCCTCCCTCACCAAAAGGGTACTTCCGGTAGCCCGATTTTGCTGGCTAGCGAACTAGACCGAGATATTTACAAAAGGAGCATTTACACCAAATTTCATGAAAATCTGACAAAAAATGCAACCTGTTGAGAATACACACATATATACATATGTACTGTGTATAAAGTCTTGTAAACATGCTCAAAACGAGTTCTGGGGGGCCACGATTGGATTGGTGCTCATTTCACTTTCCCTGGTCTGGGTCTTACTATTCTGACAGTCTCACTATTCCAAAGGAAATTCGATAATTACTAATTTTAATTTAGATTATTACCTATCAAACCCCCACTGACACTTTAGGCTGTTAACTCAAAAATTTAGAAGTATACGTAGAGACTTTGGCTTCAAAAGCTGAGTCAAGACGCCAGTACTCTTTGACTTGAACAGTCGGACTACTTCATCAGTGAAAAACAAATTCAAAGGGACCCCTGCCAGCAGGATGTATTTAATCTTAGTCTTTTTTCAGACAATTAGTTCTAAGAGTGGCAAAATTGTGAATCTGTTTCATGTGTCAAACGCTCCTTGGTCCCAAGCAGTGAGGATACTCGACGCAGTGTGAAACGTAACAGCAAAGCATAAGGGTGTCGGGGAGGAGAAGGAAATGGTTGGAGGTGGGGAGGGGTGATTATGAGTTGGGCTCAGGGGGTTGAGGAGGGTTCTGGGCTCCGTCCCCTCCGCCGCCGTTGCCGCTCCCGATGTGTCGCCGCAGTTGCTCCACCAGAGCCGGATTCTCAGTCTCCATCTGCTGGGCCAGCTGGTGTGACCTATAACCACACCACAATCATAATCACAACCTTCTGTGTTCAAACCCACAGAGAACACACAAACACGTAGGTAAGCCTACATTACTTAGTGTGTTACTGTTAAAGTAGCTTTCTATTGTCGGTTCCATGTTCACCGGGCAGTACGGCGCATATAACAGACAGTCTAAGTACTAGCTGTCCTAATAACAGCGGGCATGTAGTGCGGGTTGCGTTGACACGCTGCAGCTGCTGCCTAATTTTCATAACCTTCCAACAGCCATAACAAATATTTAACAATTCAAAAAAATGTTTGAATCGAAAAAGTTGTAGAACCCTTTATAGATTTATTTGACATTAAGAGACAATTTTTAGTTTTAAGTTTAATATTTTGGAAAGAAGCAGGTTTATGAATTACCTTGCGGCAAAAATTGTATTAGTGACTTTTTTTTACATGTGAGTGTCCAAATTATAGTATAGTTAAGACTTAAAGTCTTAAATCCTACAATATAAATACTTGAATTAAATTCAAGACAAACTCTGTGGGCTAATAACAAAAAAAAAATCATTATTGGTATACGTTACAATAGTCATTAATAAGAACAGCTTAGGATAATAATTACATATATTTCTTATTTACAATTTTACTAAAAATTAGTCAAATGTACAGTTGACTAGTTATTTCAGCAGTTTTTGAAAAGTAGTTTTCCCAGGCCACAAAGGAAACGTCCTGCATTTCAGCATTGAATTTCAGTCAATTATTTCAGTCGTGAAATTTTGAATTAAATAAATAAATACATCTTTATTTTAAAAAGCCAAGGGTGCGTCAGAGAAACCATATTGAGTTAGTTTGTGTTGGAGAACAGAAAAATCTACGCAATCGAAAGCTTTCCTCAGGTCACAAAGTGTTGCCTGAACAAGTTCTCTGTTATCTTTCTTTAACATTAAATACTCTGTTATCTTCTGTAATCAATTTCTTTAATATTAAATACAGTATACATATTTAATACGTTTTCATTGAAAGCAGGAAAACATTTGCCACACGAGGGTCTAACAAAGATGTGTGGAATGAAGGGCAGACACCCATCTGACTATTCCTTGTGCTTAGCGGCATTGTTTGTTTAATTACTAGAAGTGTAATCCAGCGTAGGACCAGAGTTCAAAATTATTAAATACCTTGTACTGCGCCTGTAGATGTGGATGCGCATTTCGCCCTGCTCTGCATAGCATTTTTTCTCTCAACTGTAGGATCTACAGGCGCAGTATATTTGTATGTTTGTTTAAGTTGCAGGTGCATTCCTCTTATCACACCCCAAGTGTCTCCAGTTGTGTCAACATAACCCGCTTCCCTAAGGTTCACATTGCCTAACATTTTATTTTAGTAGTTCAGAGACGTGTCAACTTTTTCTAACCGTAATTTCATAATATTCCAATGGTTCTTTTATTTTAAATTTATTTATAGCTTTAAGTTTTGTATTTTTATTTTTATAGCACATTTAAGTCATAATAACTAATCACTGTTTTTTAGTGTTAATTTAGTGATTATTTATGGTTAATAGTTTTCAATGAATAGTGTGTAATATAAAGTAAATAGTAGTGTAAGTAAAAGCTTATAGTGTATAGTGTCAACATAAACGGATTATGGCGGCCAGACGAGCAGGAAAACCTATTAAAAGTGCTGATCGTAAAATAGTGCTGACTGTGTTTAAATACTTTCAAAAATCTTTCCCCGAGATAAACGTTACGTTTTGGGCTAAATAAACCAGTGAAGCAAGATTAACAGGTTTTCGAAGGATCTTGGGTTTGACACAGAGTAGTCTCCGGTGAATGAGGGTGCACAATAAGCCAATGGCTTCGAGGCTGCCGAGTTAGCCCACTAACAAAAAAAACTTTATTTTTAATCAAATACAAGCTGAAGAATCTTATCCATACATTTAATATCCACGCATCTAATAAACTGGGAGAAATTAGGATGGTGTACAATCTAAATTTATTATAGATACCTCTTCAAACAATCCTTTATGGAGATATTCATCTACCGGTTTCGAGACTAAAGTGCCATCATCTGGATGATCTTGCAGATCTATCGGTGATGAGTGCCGGAAATGGTAGTTGAATATCTCCATAAAGGATTGTTTGATGATGTATCTATAGTAAATTTAGTCAAGCTTCTGTTAGGGTTAAAATGAATAGTTGTAATGGTGTATAGTACGTTGCATACACCCTGTCAACTATAGAGAGAGGAATAATAGTCTGGGGGAGACTTTGAAAACAAACCCTTGTGCTCTGCGCTTGTGAATCAACCTCCGCTACTCTTTGCAAGCTGTGACTCTACCCACTGAGCTGCACGGACGCAGGCCTACAGTAAAGGCTACCATTAAACCAGCTTTACAAAAAAGTTGTCGTTATCCATCAGATGTGACTCTTCAAGAAAACTGTAAGATTGTATGTACAAGGATCATTCAGAAAGTAAAGAATGTTTGCACATCGTGCCCTGTGCAAATCCCCTGCCAACATGATCGCATATTTACCTGATAGCTACACCCGTTGGCCTAGTTTATGCAGAGTTTTGTTGCGTAAAAAAACATGCTTCATAGTTCAGTGTTTAACGTGCCAAATTTAACACCAGCCAAAAGTAAAACTAATAGCCTTAATAGTTCTTTTGATACACAGCAGAATTTGCCTTTAGAATTTGATGGGTAATTAATGATGTTTTATGATTTCATTGCAATTATCACTTATCCAAAAACTAAAGCCACTTCTCAAAGGAAAACACTTTGCTAACAATGAAAACATCAATAAAAAAGTAAAATTTTGGCTTTAGCGTTTTAGAGGCAGATTTTCACTCCTTATTGGGATTTTCATCATGTTCAGAGTGATTTCCTCTAAAAAATGGCTTTAGCTTATAATATGAAATAAGTGGTTTAAGAGATGACATTGTTCTAACGTAATTACAAAAAATCTATATTTGCCTGTCGAATTCCATAGAAAAATCCTTCTGTGTATCAATAGAACCACCTAATAATGCTAGTAATTTTATTTTTGGCGGTTACAAACTTGGCACTGCTAACTGAAGACTGGAGGTGTGCAAGATCAGGTTTTTTAAGGTTGAAACGAGATCTAGCGAGAATCAGCCAAGATCTCAAGAATCAAGATCGAGACAAGAAATTTGATAAATTTTTCGCCTGGTTTTTGTTTTTTGCTATTATTAAGTAATTTGCTCAGTTGTTATAGGATATTATTGTGCGATAGAAACTTCGATAGTTTGAATATTTGTGGACCGAAGGGGTGTCGAATTATGAAATGTAAAGTAACTCATTTATATTTATAGGATTTTATCACAGAGAGGTATTGAAATACCACTAAATACTCTTTGTTCAGTTACTTAAGTTTTAAAAAGCAGGAAAACCCACTTTTACTGCATAACTTAGCTTGCATATACCATTGGATGTAAAACCATATAAATACTAAACAAACATATCAAAACATTTAAGGGTTGCCAATTTTTGTTTATAAAACATGGTGCAATCATGAACAGCAACACACGCTGGAATAAATACTGACAATTACACAGAGTTTTGACGCTTATGGCCTGTGAACTGTTTATGATAAGTCTTTCTCTAGGGCGGAATGTTCACGAAAAGATGCAAAACTGGGGACAAGAGGCATGCATATAAGCAAATCCCACTGCAAGTTGAAATGTACGACGCACTAGTGTGGACATAGCCAATCATTGGTCTCACCAGGAACTTCATTCGTTATGTACGACTGAACATTTTCCGTTTTCCTGTCAAACATGGGATTCCCAGAGTTCGCAGTAAAAAGACAGCTTATAACCGGAAACACTTCTTGCCCCACTTTGGTAGTCTCGGTTCCCTTGTAATTTGTACAATACTCACATATTCTGCATGGCCGGGTTGGACAGCATCTGCGAGGCCATACTGAGTAGGTTGGGATTGGAAAATATCATCCCCAAGTCTACGTTCTGGAAGGGGAGGGCAGGAGTCCGTGAGTTTGTCACAAGGGCTTCTTCCGCAAGTTTCAGATTTGATTTGTAACTTTCGTTTTCTGGTTCCAATTCCACAGCCTTTCTGTAGTGAGACACGGCTTCTTCATGCTGGTTCAAACTGGCGTAAGCGAGTCTGTCAAATGTTAAACGTAAATTTCATTTCATTGTGGAGATATCATTTCAGTTGCTAGAGCAGATATTTGGATTTTGACAGAGAAGCAGACATACCTTTTACAAAGTCCACTTCTTGATATAAACACAAATAGGGCAGTTTGTATTTCTACAAAGTAGTGGTTTTAAAAGTTGTAAGCATGCTTTCCTGTTGAAATCGTAATATCAAACATAACGTAAGATAGTTGTTCTCCTTTACTATTTTACAACATATCTCAATTCAAATCAAAATTTCAGTATCCCATCAATCTCTAGACTGCTATTAGCACCCGTGAGAAATCACAACTTTAGTTACAACCTGGGACGATCACTTGGCTATCGTTAGCAGCAGCAAAGAAATCACAACTTATGTTACAGCCTGGGACGATCTCTAGGCTATCGTTAGTGTACAAGAAGAAATCAAGACTCTCATTACTGTTTTAGTTATTGGCTGTCACAGACGCGCTTATTGGACTCCCTATAGCGTCCACTATGAGTATCTCAATGAGTGCAAGTATGCCCCGTTCACAAAATTCTTGACTTTTACAGGTAAATAGAAAATTCCTATATAGTTCCCGATTTTCCCAGAATCCCCATACTCTGGACAGCCTGATGAAAAGGTGACTCTCAGAATAGGGAGTATTCCCAGTGTACCTGTTTTTTCGTCTGAACTTAGTATTGAAATGCACATTCCAACTCACCCTAGCCTGCCGTAAGCTTTGCTGTAGGAAGGGTCGTACTTGAGCGCAGTCTTGCAGTCTTGAATGGCACTTTCAAAGTTGCCTAGTTTGTTGGAAGCGGCAGCTCGGTTGCAGTAGTACACTGCGTTCTTTGGGTCTAACTTTATTGCTCTGGAACAGAAGTGTACATACCTTAATAGTTAGGTGAGCAGGCTGAACAATACAGCTAGAGCTGTAGATATACAACTTGAGAGCTAGTGAGAGGGTAAAGAAGAGCTTGACCAAAGAGAGAACTTTTCAAGCTCCATTTGCTGATCTAACGCCTATAATGTTCATACTCACACTGTACTGTTTTACAGGCTAGTTGTTTCAAGATTAAGTTAGTTTTGAAAAAATACACAAAAACACACACATTGTTTGGTGGTGTATAACTGGTCAGCTTGAGCTGTTTACTAGATCTGCTGTTAGGCTAGATCATTTTCTAATGTTTTGTGTCATGTTTTAGGTTACTTTTCACCTAAAGATGGCATCAGATTTCAGATCCAGAAACATACTGTTTTTCTTGATCACTAAATACCTACGAAAAAAGCTGGCAATAATATATCAACCTCAGACAACAACTAAAGTAATTGAAAACTTGCCTTACTCTTCCTTGCAGGTCTTAGTCCAAAATTTTGACATAAGGTCATTAGCAGCAGACAAGTAAAAACCTTATATATATATGAAAAAATACACAGGACGCTTGGCTTGTCCTAAGGGCTCCCTCCAAGCAAACACTGAGAGCATTGTACAAAGTGCTCCATTTACAAGAAAACCAAATTAAATTGGGCTTTAAAACTTCCACCAGGCAGTTGTTTCGGCACAACCGCCAGTTAGTTGCAGTTTACATACTTGATGACTGTGTGGGTTGCCCTGTGCGAGGACTTCGATTAGCTTTTGTAGCAGGCCACTGCTTCCTGAAAGTTCTGAGCGCTCATGTGTGTGTTGCCTTCGTTCTTGAGCGTCTCGGCCGCGGCCTTGTCGTCCGCAGACGCATCCTTCTGACTCTCTTGCTGCAACAACACCACAAATAAATAAATAACCGTTTATTGTCATCCTACATACAAGCATTGACTAAGTCACAAACAGTCAACACACATAGTCAAATCTATAGTTAGAGATTATAAAGGAGAATAATTTACTAAACTTATTGTATATTTTCAACGAGATAACAATAGGGCTATTTATAGTTTTGCTTAGTCTAAAAAAATCTATGGAAGCGTCTAATCTATTTCTAGTGTTTTAAGTTTACATGTGATTTACTTTGAATAAGATGAGGGTTTCTAAGAATATATAATAAGAAACTAAATACATAAATGTTAATGACAGTAGGTATTTGCAAATTTATAAATAGTAGTCTAGAATGTTCTAAAAAGGGTACTTGGGAAATAATTTTAATTACTTTCTTTCGCAAAATCAAAATTTCACCTATCCTACTGCATAAATCATAAAAAATGAAACAATATCTAAAGATGGATTGAAAATATGCAAAGTAAGCAGATTTAATAAAAGAGATCAACAAGAAAAAGCAATACTTAGGGTTTACTATTATTTAGTTAAAATATTTAGTAAGAACTGATTGAAAATTATATATCCATCCATAAGAGAGGAGTGGCTTGGCGGTTAAAAAAGACAAGATTCAGTTGAAAGCTGCCAGAATGCGCAGCTTCTGGCGTAAAGCGCTGCGATGAACCGGGAAAGGGTTAAGACGCAAAGTACTCACGTAGTCGGTGAGGTACTTGTTGAATATCTCTCTGAGTCCATTGGGCACGCTGAGGGAAGGCTCCGTGGCTCCGATGTTGTACGCAGCCTCCAAGCACTGGATCCCCACTTCCACTCCTTCGGCACACTCGCCCGACAAGCCGCCCTCATCAGCTGAGCCTTCAGGAACTTGACGATAGCATACACCAGCTTCCTCACATCTGACATCTGCCACCGATCGACACATCAACACTATAATAAATTCTACTGTGTATACATTACACCCCATTAGGGCTATTTTACGCCCTTTACCAGGTGTAATGTGGGGGGGGGGGGATTAGGATTCAGAAACCCCCCTTTGGCTACGCCTCTGTTCAGTATTACCCTTGTGTTTTGTTTCCTTTTCTTCTTAAATTTCCAAGTTACTATAGGCCTGTGAAATGCACAAAGCACAAAACTTCAAACCGTACAAACATTTGACCTTATGACTAGTACATTTTCATTTTAGGTCTCTGATTTAGAGAATTACATTGGAAATTTAGTTTTGAAAATGAACAGATAACTAAAACTTGAGTAAAGACTTCAAACCTATTTTAGAGATAAAAAACTGTTGTTAGTTACCATAGGTCATTAGCCTCCGCTAATGACTAAATTACTCTTATTAAGAAGTTTCTTATTCATACTCAATATAGTGAGTTTCACGAGTGTTCCATAAGTTTAAGGTCCTTTGTAGACTGAATGTTCTTTTGATGACGGTTTACATTATTCCATCATATCTACCATGTAAAGATACTACGATGCCCCGTGCTTTCTGCACTTAGTACTATTTAAAGAAGAATTTATTTAGTGGTCAAACAGGCCTAATATTTTTTATCTTAATGCGTAGGCTTGAGCGGCCAGACTCATTACCACATTGCAGGCTTCCGGTATCATACCGCGTCAGATGTTTCGCCCATTTTGTGAGAGAGCGTGTGGCATTTCTGTTGTGCAAATAAAATAAATGAATAAATCTTTAATTGCATAGACAATATACATTGTATCGCAATAGTCAAGTGTTTAAGGTTACCTATCTAAAATTTTCCATTCATTCACATTGAAGTATCTTTCAGACATACAGAGGTATTCATTCATTCATTTCATTCATTCGAATTATTCCCACTCCAGCCGAATAATCTGTCTGTCAGTTTTAAGAGGTCTCCCAGTTATGTGCCATGAACTCGTCTGTGCTGTAAAATGCTTCCTGAGCTAGTATTGTTTTGAGACGAGATTTAAATGCTTTTGGCATAGTGGCACCTTTAATTAAATTTGGAAGTCTGTTGACTAATAGAACTCCTGCCTGTGAAGGCGAACGTTCATGAGTTACCGTCTATGTCTCCCAGTTCGGTAATCATCCCTGCTCTCAATTACGTAAGAGTGTATGTCTCTACCTCTTACGGGTTCCATGGATCTAAAAAGACACATGTTTCAAGGATATAGAGGCAAGGTAGTGTCAACAATTTTAGTTTTTGAAAGCTGGCTTGCACGACTCTCCCCATTGAAGTTTTGCAATTGTTGGATTGCTTGCTTTTGCAAAATGAAAAGCCTAGAAACATTTGCATTTGAGCAACCTCCCACAAGGCCAAACCGTAGGTAAGGTGTGGGGACAACTCCATAATCACGCGTCATCAGTACCTGAGTTGGGCAGTATTTTGAAAGTTGTCTCAAGACATAAATGCCTGAGGAAATTTTGGAGCGAACGTGTTCAACGTGGTAGTCCCAGGTCAACCCTTTATCAAGGTATATTCCAAGAAATTTCGTTGAATGAACCTCCTCAATTTCAGTTTCACTGTAGTCACTGAGGATGCCATATCACAGAATGGGCGAAACGTATGACGTTTTAAGTGTTAGTTCTTTCACGCGGCATGATACTGGAAGCCTAGAATGTAGTAAAATGTCTTTGATGTATTATTTCATGATAAAAAATGTAAAACAAAAGTTCTTCAATTTAGGCGGCAAACATTGAACAATCAAAGTCCTGGGATCAATCCCTGAGTACCGGTTTGACTTTTGTCGGGTGCACTCACCGTCAGCACGGAGAATAGTGTGTACAGAAACCAAAACGATAGGGAAAGTGTTTTGAAATTTTTTTGTCTGTACTGTATGTCAGTTATTTGTCCTCCGAGGAAAGCAAGTAAAATTCCCCCTGTCAAAATCCTAGGGAAGTCGGAAATACTTGAATACACCAGTCCCGTTAATCCGAACTAGCATTTGGGAAAAAAGTTAACTAGACTATTGATGTTATGTTTCTCCTAGTGTTCCCAGTGTTTCTTTTCAGTGTGTATCAATCCCAAATCATCTTTGATTTGTCACTAGATTCATCAATTTTAGCAATATTAGTTTGGGCCCTGGTTCTTTTGAGTTGTATGTCATATTCTTTTTAAGTTTGATGTCCTTATTTAGTGTTTTTCACTACCACTTCAACATGTTGAAAAAACACTTTTTTAATTAAACAACACACTCTCAAACTTTGTGGATGTGGGGAGAAGGTGTTTCCAAAATTTGATCCCCTGCTCTACCTCCTTGAAAGCATATTATTTTAAGCTTAATAAATTCACTTACTGTACTAGTTTTGTTTGATGGAATCTTCACCAGACACAACGGTTAAATCAAGAAAAGTTTATATTGAGGTTAATTTCAATAATGTGGATGTTAATAATAAATCAGTTATCCCTTTGAAATCCATAATATAACAGCATAAAATATTAGTTAAAAAGCATAAATAGCAATAAATATTTTGCTATAGTGTTAATCTTGTTTTATAGTGTTATTTGTTATCTAAATTAGGGTCTACTCTCAAATTGACTTTATCCTCAGAGCACCAAAAGCCACATTACCAGTTTTATTAAACCGACTTAATAGAGTCCTAGACCAATTAGACCTCCAGAGTAGTTTGTGCAAACTGCACCTGCGGTCAATCTCACCTGTCAGGCTGTCTGACAACAGCGGGGAATTCGAAATTTTCCCAAACTCAAACTTGTTGAACAATGAAATGTTTTGGTCTAAAGAAAACCATTAGACTAATAGTCAATAGTCAGCTATCAATTTTTACATCAATTCAATTTGATTCCTTTTTACAGTGGGCAAGACTATGCCAAGCATTGAATAGCCGTGACATCTCTGACAATCAGAGCATGTTGACGAATGTGCAAACGGTAAAACACTTAAATGCTACTCCATGAAGGTGCCAGCAAGTGATACTAAAATGCTCAAGATGGTGGCCTGAAATAATGGGAAAGCTAAGCTACATAAACCATTGTGTTGTAAAGGGTAACAAATGAAATTACATATTAGAGTTTTGAAGAACATCCAAACAATGTAGAGAAACAATAAAATTGCCTGTTCCCACAAGTTATTAACGTAACTTTTCACTATACTGAGCCATTTCTCTGGGCCATTTTCTCAAGCGTGCGGAAAGTAAGAAAATATTTAAAGAACAAAATTTACTGCCAATGTATGATCTTACAACATCATGTTGGTAACAAAACAATGTGCAGAATTTAATTCTGATTTATGCAATATATTTAGTTGTATAACTAGGCCTGTAACAAAATTGTAATACTGCTTGTAACATTGACAATTATGTTATTTTAATACTCAGTAAATGAAAAAAATCATGTTTCTAGGATAAACCTTGGTCATCAAGTTGAAAATTCTGTTTTGAGCAACAAGTATTGAAAATGGGCTAGAGCTCAACCAATCTTAACTACAAAACAATTTTATTACAATGGTTTGTTAAAAAAAGAATAATCAAAAGCTAGCTAAAACATGAATACAGTACCGTAAAAGTAACACAAACTCGGCTAAAACAAAATAAGATTCTAACCTTAAAAATAAATTATCCTATCGCCACGTTAGTCAGCAACAACTTAGTACATTCGAAATGTAGCCCTACCTTACTTCAGAATTAGTTAAAGTCTGACCAAATAAATCTGTGATACTCACATTTAAAACCTGTTTCAAGAAATTGTGTAAAATATATGTTATAAACTAATGTATTTGTCACTTAAACTAATACTTTCGGTAATCGGTAACGGGTAGACCAGTGTGAAGTTGAAGTAATCAAATCAAAGCGGGAAATTTTCCTTCTTAAGAACCCTACAATTACCCACCAAATTCCCGCCAGACTTTTAACTGCGGGGATCGTATAGAACTAAATCATAGTAGCAATTTTATTAAATATAAACCAAAGTACTTTAAATCAAAAATATTATTGAAACGTTGTTTTTACCATTGAGTTTAATTATACTTCTGCAGCTAATGATTTTATTCAATGCTATATAAGGGGTATTCAGAGTTGGACCCGCGCTCACTCTATCGTTGCCATCTTTACTATAGCCATTGACTTTATATATACATTTAAAATCAATGCTATAGCTCGGTGTTTACTCGCGGATCAGGCCCCGCTGAACATACAACCATTTAATACCTTTAAAATTGACGTTTTTAGAGTTTGCTGAACCGCAGGTAAACCATTACAAACATACATAACTTGGGCCTTAAGGTAGGCTTTGGTTATATTTGACTAGATAGGCTACACAATAACTAAAATGAGGAAGGAAAGGGGACAGCAGTCTCACTCAGCGACTTGGTCTATACTCCCCCACACGTAGTAGATGACCATTGAGTCGCCGACTTTCTATAATATAAATCCTCTGTGACCTATACTTACTAATTCTCCAATATCGAAGTTCCTAGCCTACTTTGAGCATGCACGGGAATATTAATTGGATCTGAGCCAGCTGACAGGTGCCAAACAAATAGAGTGCAAAATGTTAAGGATTGTGGAGAAAGAAAATAGTTCAGAGGGTAATGCAGAGTAATACGGGGACAAATTCAATGAAAAATTTACGATTTCGTTCATTCTCGCGTTTGTACAATGCGCAGCGAAGTCTGACTTGACGTGGCGAGCGTATAGAACGATGCTTGGGGCGCAAGCCGGAGCGCCCCACAGAGCTACTGTGCAGGCATACATAGGCGTAACACATCAATTAGTCAGCAGACTGATGGGAGACGACAGACAAGACAACTACAACTTAAGGCGGGACTTGTCACGCGACTTCGGCCGTAATCTCAATATAAGTTTATTAATATCATGCGGGCCCCTACGTAATAATGTAAGTTATAGAAACATTATTTCTGTTATCACTCATAAAGTCTATTTTAAAGAAATGTTCAAATTATAATTTTTTGCAATGGGAAGGAGTTACAACCCCCTCGTTACGCCAATGCAGGCATACGGGAGAAGCAGCCGAGAGGGTGCCGTGACGTCATTCCAATGCATTTATACCAGAATCACAGAATAAATCAGCTTCTCTGTATTCACTGATTTATACGGACAGCTTGGGCATTGATTTTAAAATATTTAAAGTCAATAGCTTGGGGCTCTGCCCCAACCAAGTGCGCATGTGCGGCCCCCTTCCACTACTGCCACGCCGTCGCGTCAGACCGAATGATCTGTAGATCGAATAGCCGATCTAGCGGACCCCTACAGCTGATAATCAATCAGTGATTCCAACACGATGGACAAAACAATTATTATTGTGCCAAAAGAAAATTAATATTGAATAAACGCTACTGACACTTAAAACTGTTGGTACAGCTGATTATTCCAACTTGATATCATCAGAGCAGTTTTCAGTCCAGTTTGGCCGGTTGTCATTACGCACCTGCCACCTTTATTTGTTCTGCCTTAGTTTTATTTTGTTGCTTATTTGTAGTGTTTAATTCTGAGAGTTTTCTATCAATACTGCAGTTGAAAATTAAGGTTGAAAATGCTTCAAAATACGTCAATTTAGCACTAAATTTACAAAATGTTCTGTGGGAGGGCCTCTGGACCATCTTTTTGTTGGGGGAGCACCCCCAAACCCCCGGTAGAACCCTCCCACTGACTATGCACACGAGCCGCTACTGAGAACAGCCATGCACATTCAAGAGTGTTCTTTCCTAACGTGACTTTACTGCTCTTCCTCAGACAGGAACTCCACTAGTGTTGGTTACCTTGAAGCTTTCCTAACGTGGCTTTACTGCTCTTCCTCAGACAGGAACTCCACTAGTGTTGGTTACCTTGAAGCTTTCCTAACGTGGCTTTACTGCTCTTCCTCAGACAGGAACTCCACTAGTGTTGGTTACCTTGAAGCTTTCCTAACGTGGCTTTACTGCTCTTCCTCAGACAGGAACTCCACTAGTGTTGGTTACCTTGAAGCTTTCCTAACGTGGCTTTACTGCTCTTCCTCAGACAGGAACTCCACTAGTGTTGGTTACCTTGAAGCTTTGAAAATACTTTATTGTAAAAATCATCGAACACTTGTACAAAAGCTAATGCACACATTGAGCGTGGAACTTGACATAAGCTTTCGTCTTTCTCAAGAATAGGAATACAGTATACCAAATGGTAGTTACTTGAAAAATAAGCGTTTAAAAACATACAATGGACTTTTGGTCTTTACCCACTTGACAGATGAAAGTTAAGTTGATGGATCATGGACAAAGAACAAATTTGTTCAAAACTCGCTTTATTTACAGTTCTTGTTTGTAAATTATTGTTAGTAACAAACAAGCGTTTATCTTCTTGGAGACCAAACTAAGTCAAAATATGTAAACAAATATAAAATTATTTTACTAAACTTGACTTATAGGCGGAAGGTTTGAATGCTCGTGTATTGACATTGCAGTAAAACAGCAAGGGGATTTATTTGTAATATATCATATTCATTAACAAATAGAGGTGGAAGGCAGAGCGAGTACTGAAGGCTGGTAGCGTAGCGAATTATAGTACCAAATTGCAAAGTAAACTCGCTTCACTCGTGCCAGCAGCATTTGAGTGCTTAGCTGCGTGCTGGCCTGGTTTTTATTTAAACATGTTCCAGTTACACGCTTTAGGTCATATTCCTTGCGTGTAAGTGTCAAGTTTAAATAAAAAATAAATATTATTTTTGTTATTTTAATTTTTAAATTTAAATACTAAACTCTGCCAACACAAGACACTGTTTTGAAGTTTGAATTGAAATACTGTAAATGGTACTTACTATCTACTTGTACAGAAGTCAACCCTTCCCCCGCCACCATCTTCATGTGGAGCCAATGTGTCCGGCTGGTGCAGCGCGTTAGTTATATTACCATCACCAACTACAATAAAATCTAATTATTTAACTAAACAGATTCGTTATCCACGACCACTACCTTATTTGCTGTTTCTTACAACTCGAGCTTACGCACAGGCTTCTAGCCTATGTAAGCTCATTTCCAAAATTATCTTTCTTTTTATTTCAGGGAAGCTAATGCCTAATTGTTACTACTATTTGACCCATTTTTATAACTTAGTTCAATTTGGTTCAGTTTAAAATATATTAGATAAGCAATCATCAACCTTTATTAATAAAATATATAAACATATTTTACAATATAAAACATGTCTTGAGTCCTGATGTCGTGTTAAGTTTTTTATTTGCTTACTTTTTACTATTTTATCATACCATACATACTCACTATTCATCCATAATTTTTATTAATGTAATTCATCGCATTATTCATGAACAGCTGTATTCATTCCATTATCATGTCAGTTCATATCCATAATAATAAAAATATCAATTTGGCACTTATTTGTTTCAAAATTTGTAGTGAATGTTCACACATGCATTAACATTGTTAAATTTGTTTTTTATTTAAGCGTGTAAATAAATTGAAAAAATTATTATTTTTGTTTAATTTCAAATCTGTAAACATCGTTAGTTAAGCTTCCATTATTGTTATTTTCTATGTGTATATGTATGTACTTTTTGCTTATACGGAAATAAAGTGGATTCTGATTCTGGAAACATTTGAATAAAATAAGTCGAAGTCAAAATATCTTTATTACATCAAGTTAATTAAGTACAGTACAGTGTGACAAAAGTGTAAATATAAATGTTTTAACAACTAAAAATACATTGTTGTGTCTAGTTGTAGAATATATTAGTTTTAGGAGTAGAAAGGCTGATCTTCAGTTTCTCAAACAATACATTCCCACATAGCTAGCTTTCTTCTATTTTCTACTGAGTCAATACATGGATATACAGTTACTGAATCTGTCATTTTGATAAAGATCTGGGCTATTACAACTTCTAGAATGTACAAGTTAAACACTGTGACAACTGTTAGTTAACTGCGTGTTTCTCTGTATTGTGGGTTACACAGGACTTAGTCAGCTCGCTTATCATGGACAAGAATATACCTTTTGCTTTAAAACCTTTCTTAACTGACATGTTCTATTTAATAGTTTCTACTTTCTCCTCAATTCTATTTGCATAAAATTTGCTTGTTAGTCTAGGAGGCTGCATTAGTTGTATATGCCGGTAGAATTTGATTCTTCATTTTTTAAACGTCTGAATGTATGTATCTATGTCGTTCATTGTTGATTGAGCCTAATATTTTCCTACCAGTTTTTTAAGAATGAATTGTTTAGGCTGTTGTCATCTTTTGGCAACATAGTAATTTGCAGATAACTTCTCCAAAGGAACTTTAAATCACAAAATAATTCTATATGGCCTTTTATAGTGTCCATGTAGTTAAGAGAAGATTTTATGTGGTTCACATATTACGTTACCTCAAATAAAACCTGTAAACCTAATTTATCTGCAATTTCCTTAAGGATTTTGATTAGTTTTTGGCTAGTCACTGTGTCTCGAGCTAAAATCACAAGGTCTTATATAAAAGCCAAACAGTCAATTTTGATACTTATTCTACCTATCCTGACAATTCACATGATTTTAGTTGTTACCATTCCTGAACCTTTTCAAACACAGTTGATCAACAATGGGAATGGTATTAGTTTGAAAAGATTTTGAAAATTCCCCAATAAATTTTACTTTTGATTTCGAGTTTGATAGTCTTTACTTTATTGATGCCAAAGTTTTAAGAGATAAACCCGGTTCTTTTAGACTTTAGATTTATTTTTAATGTCCAAGGATTAGTTTCAAGTCAAAGATTTGTTCTAGACAAGACCTATTATGTGTGAAGCCGGCTTCGTAAACACTAATTTTATATTCTCTTGTTGAGCACTAGGAGAGAATTTTGTAAGTAACGGGAAGAACAGAGATTCCACAATAATTGTTATCATCAGTCCTTTCTTATGTAATGGACGGGTTAAGGTATTTTCCCATTCAGTTAAATTTGTCAGTTTCCCAAAATTTGCTAGTAACTTGTGCAATTTATTTTACTATATTAGGGCCAACCGCTTTTAAGTGTTCTGCTAAGAAAACAGTATCCACCCGCTTTTTGTTGATTTTATTTTTATAGTAATATCAATTTCAGTTGGCTCAAGCGAGTCTTGAAATAATAGTAGTGTGGAGTGGTGGAAGTGTTATTCAAAAGTTTTCAAAGTATTTAGCGAGTTACTTATAACTTTCTTGGTTGTTTGGGGCCAGATCTTCATGTTCTTTTTAAAGCAAAGACTTTGAGGTTACTAAATTTTAGTTTTCAAGGTTTCTCTTATTTTTTTCATATACCCAGTTGTAGGACCTATTTCCAAATTTAAATTACTTGATAGTACAATGATAGTATATTTGAAAATAGAAGAGCGCAGACAATGCCACACAAGCGTCTGCTTATAACCTCAGCTGGAAACATAGGATATTCAGGTCTAAGTACAAGGTTTTAAATTTCTTTTATTGTTTTTTTAAATCTTTTTCTTTTTAATATTCTTATTAATTTAGAGGTTTTCTTTGTGATATTTAAAAACTGTTAAAGAGTGTCGTCAGTTGCAGTGCTATTCCAGTTCTTAAAATTATTATGCCTTGATTTCACCATTATGTCTACCTACGAGTATTTACCTACTTCACCTATTCACTACAGATGTTTACATACTTTGTGCCAAGACCCTGCATTCTTTTGGTCGAGGTGAGATATTGCGGGTGTTTTTTGTACGTGTCAAACTTTGAGACTTGGGAATTCGCCCTAAAATGTTTTTGGGAGTTGAGTAAAGTTTTATCCTAATTAGGTTTTGTTGTTATTATTCACACAATAGGCCCAGTCAGACCAAGTTAAGTACGTTAACACAATCTTGAACAGTTGGCTTTTATTTGCCCAGACTGTTTTCATCTTTTAAGAGGCCCCTGTACTTGATCGCGAGGCGAGGAGGCGGTGCCACTATAACATGGGACAAACTCTTAACACTGTGGTTTCACAAAGCCCTGGCACAAATTGAGAAAAGTGCCACTGTCGGATTAAATAACTAACTCTTCCACTGCAAATAAACCATTTTAAAAGTTTGTAGCTGTAAATTTCGATTTTTCAGAATGTATTTACGAAATCGATTTTCCCATAAGAAATTCAATTTCGTAATCACACTAAAAAATTGAAATTTACAGCCACAAACTTTTAAAATGGTTTATTTGCAGTGGAAGAGTTAGTTATTTAATCAGACAGTGGCACTTTTCTCAATTTGTGCCAGGACTTTGTGAAACCACAGTGTTAAGAGTTTGTCCCATGTTATAAGTGGCACATCCACGGTAGCCGACCTCGATCAAGTACAGGGGCCTCTTAAGAATGAGGTCTTTTCTTTCATTAGTCTAGGATACTCTGCTCCTTTTAATAATTTTCTTTTGACCAATTTTCCAATGAAACACTTTTTGTCATACATGTCTTTTTGTGTGATACCTGCTGATTTTAAACTTCCTTAACTGCGGTAGTCCAAATAGTTGTTTTATTTATTTTTTATATTTCTATAGTTTTAAACTTTGTTTTTTAATGTATGAATATAGATCCTAGTTAGGTCAGCTTACAAGCTGAAAATAATGTGCCTACTGTTTTAGTAGTATCGTTTATTTGGGAAAAATTAGGGCTTCCAATCTCACAAGTTGGTAATTTTTTAAAGTTATTTTTTAAGCTGTAACTTTTTAATTAAAAGAAGTACTGCTTCTTTAACACAAATCTCTCTACAACATCATATTCCTTTTAAACCTATGATAATTATTTTATCCTGAATACGGCAATATCAATTATTGACATATGCATGTCTGGGGTTTTGAAATATTTTCTCTGGGGCTCTGACTGTATTGGGTTTTTGGGTGAAATAATGCAGACTCAAGGTTTTGAGTTTCACAGTGGGTGGAAAAAGCCTAGGGTAAAGCCCCTAGATTTCAGCCAATAATATGTACCCAGAAAGTGATTCAGGATTGGGAGCCTCCTGCCAGACAGAATTCCATTTAACATGCAGACATTTAACATTCTACAAATTATACAGCATTTCACAAAATATTACATGGTTTCAACCGGTTTAGTTGGGAAGGTAACATATTTTCAGTCTAGGTACACTTAAGTTAAGTTATGTACAACCTAATGACTAACTTTATCACTAAAGGTTTTTTCATAACACTAATGACTAGCAAGATTAGGTATTTATGCAAAGGTTAGATTAATTCATACCCAATCTTGAAACAAACGGTACATTACATCTTAAGGACTAAAGGCGTTGGTCAACATTCAAGTACAGTATTTAGAGAAATAAATGTTAATCCAAAATAAGGCTAGTCTTAGTGAACACTGAACATTGAACGACTGAGGGGACACCGAGTCACTATACAGTGACAACACCAAGTCACGTTGTACAGTGTACACGTACATTGAACGACTGAGGGGACACCGAGTCACTATACAGTGACAACACCAAGTCACGTTGTACAGTGTACACGTACATTGAACGACTGAGGGGACACCGAGTCACTATACAGTGACAACACCAAGTCACGTTGTACAGTGTACACGCATTGAACGACTGAGGGGACACGAGTCACTATACAGTGACAACACCAAGTCACGTTGTACAGTGTACACGTACATTGAACGACTGAGGGGACACCGAGTCACTATACAGTGACAACACCAAGTCACGTTGTACAGTGTACACTGAACATTGAACGACTGAGGGGACACCGAGTCACTATACAGTGACAACACCAAGTCAAGTTGTACAGTGTACACGTTTGAGTTTATTGTGTTATGTTATGTTATTATGTATGTTTGTGTATGTTACATTCAAACACCTATGCACAATGATCACTACAGACAATCAATCCAAACAAACGCATTCACTTGCCTGCCGAATAAAAACCCCCAACAGATTTCTTGAAATCTGTCTTCAACAGTTTGGATTTTACTCGTTTGGATTGAGATAAGTTTTGCTAAAAATAAGAAATACCATCTTGGGACACCTTTGGGATTTGATCCCTTACAGTAGATTGTAGCGTTGAGTACTTATGCTAACAATAAATTAAACATATATGAAGTACTTACTCAGATAACTCATTTAAAGTACTTCAAAAACGATGTGAACATTTGCACAGTTCACTTGTCTTCTCCGTGAAGTATGCCTATGGTACTCATGACGGAAGGGGGCTTCTGTATAATCAGGGCCGTCGATTGTAGAGGCTGTTCACTCTTCCTGCTTTTTGCTTGTCTGTTCGCGTGGCTTTGGAGATGTTTGGTCAGATGGTCTTTGCGTGAAAATGCCTTTCCACACTGGATGCAAACGTGGGTCTTGGATCCGGTATGAATTATGAAGTGCCTTTTCAAGTGTTCACTCCTCTTGAAGCTCTTATTGCAAAGTTCGCAAACAAAAGGCCTGTCTTCACTGAATTCAGTTTTTGGCAGCTCCGTCTGTTTCCTTTTTGCTTCCACCATGTTTGCGTCAAATTTTTGCTCTGGCTTGTGCTCTGAAACAAAACAATTACACAATTTAGAAGGTTACAGTTTTTAAAATTGTGTTCTTTACGAATCACCAAATTTGTCAGTTAACTGAGCAAGTAAAAGCTCAATCGGTTATACCACTGCATTGCAAGTTATTGTAGCTTTCCATCTCTAAACGCATTCCAAAATTAGCTCAAAACTAGCGTGAAATCAAATTAATTTTGCCAGTGGCTTTATTTTGCTAACACTGACCAACCAGGTTTAGTATATAGTTATAGTTAACACAACATGTTCAAACCAAAACCATTGTTAGGCATCAGTTTTACAGAAATATTACGGTCAGTATGAGAAATCAAAAGAAGGAAGTGAACTAGCTAAGTTTTCTAACTAAAGAACCATACTTATTAGTTATTACTTAGTATCTGTAGGTCAGACTTGGGGAAGTTACTTCAAAACGGTAACTGATTACAGTAAGAGTTACCCTTTGTAAAATGTAACTGATTACAGTTACAAGTTACCTAAAACCAACGTAACTGATTACCGTTACACTTACTCCAAAATGTAACTGACCAGTTACAAGTTACCCTCTCACAAGTTGAACATGCAATCGAATCGTAAAACGCATCAAACCAATGCTACAAATGTAAATGGTTTTCAAAATATATTTTTAGTATTTATATGTTGTGTAGTTTTTAGCTACAGGACATTATTTTGAGGCAGATTAAAGACAAATACCTTTTTGGAATAATCTAAATTATACATTTTTTGCCTTGGTTGACCTGAATGGAATAATTATGCCAGTAGGTTAATAGAACTGCTCTAAGATGGCCAAAAATTAAAATAGTTACCTAAGCTAAGCAAAGTTGTAGGGTTTAAACTGCCAAAGGAATTAAAATAATAGTACAGTAGACCCTCGATAGAACGGACTAATGTGGCAGAAGGGTGGTCCGGATTTCAAAAAATCCGGACGATCGGGGGGTTACCGATAAGCATATCCTGGTGCATTAGGATCGATAAAAATAGACTCAAGATGACGTAATTTGAGGTCCAGACCGGTTACTGACGTGTTTGGCTGAGCCACACACCTTAAAACCACTCACTCTCGTAGGCAGTACTCACACTGAAGGTCTTGCAAAATAAAAACACATCTAACGTTCAACAATGTATTTATTTTGTTCAAAATACTGTATTTTCACAATTTATGTACAATTCATATTTACAGTAAAAAAGGTTTCTAATTTAATAAAATGTCCGCCATTTGTCCGCTTTTTGTCCGCCATCGTAATCACACAATTTAATCACCCGACATACTAACACAAGTTATCACAATACAGATATCACATCACGAATCAGCTGCAGGTGACTCACTGTTGTTTACATTTGTGACAGTGCAGGGGCAGGAGGGGTGACTTGCGGGTGGGCAGTTGATACCCTGACATTATTGATCCACTCCCTGCTCCAGTCTGCACGGTGTATCCTGACAACCCCAGCATCGATTCGCAAACTCAGAACTCAGTTGCGTTTCTCGTAGCTCCGGTATTGTCAAAGTGACCTTAGTGCACTATATTGTCATTAAATATTGTTTAAATTACTAGCGTTTAACGTTGATGTTAAAAAATACTGTATGTAACAAAAAAATATGTTTTTTGTTTATTTTAATTTTTTTTGTGGTCCGGACCATCTTGAATCTGGTTGAGCGAGGTCCGTTCGAGCGAGCGTCTACTGTATATCAAAGCATGATAACCTTTTGCGCTCCAATGGCCAACTGAGTCCGACATCGGAGCGGAACGGCAAAATAGTCCAGTCCGACATATCGTTTATTGCACATAGCGCAAACTACCACTCCCTCCCCTCCTGACGCCAACTCTCGTGCAAGTTTGACAGCCCACGACAAACAGCCCGGTGGTCTAGTGGTTATAGTGACGGACAGTTGGCCCCTGTCTGTCACAGCGTGGGTTCGAATCCCACCCGGGTGCGCTCTGGTACAGTGCAATGTTAATCATTGGATCATTCGGTGCGGGGCCACAATGACCGCTGAGGATCACTGAAGAGAAAATGGCTCATCAAATCCAGTGAGTGAGTGGCACTTTTGAGCTCAGGGGCTAAATCCCGCAGAGGTGGTTCAATGACTGGTAATGCACCGCACCAGAGAGCGGTTTTGCTGAAATTTTACTCACGGGGACGGGGAAACCCATACTGGGAGGGTTTTACAAAAATTTAAAAGTAAAATTAGAGCGCAAAGGGTTAAACTCCTGTAAACCGGAGTAAGAACGTCATGACGTGTACTGTTACGTCTGTTTTTTTTCACCCCTGGCTCAGTATCAGTTAAATGTTGCCAGTTTAATAGAGAAACTAGATTAAAAAGAGGAAAGATATCTAGAACTAAATCATAAGTGTAAAATTTGGATTTTGAGTCGTACTTAGACACACTGTTTTTCGGCTAATTTTAACGTACAAAAAGTAACTTGTTTCATGTAAAAATCGTTGACGCTTAATTGTCACGGTTCCCCGCAATTTGTAAGTATGTTTCAAAAGTACCGATTAAATTACAAAGTTACAGTAAAATTTAACGATTAAAATTTTGTTTTTGTAATAATTACTACCAAGTCTGCTGTAGGTAATCATGAATATATTGGATCACTCCATTGGGTGCAAATAAATAAATAAATTAAACTCAATACCAACGTGACTAATGTTTAATGACTAAGCCCTTTAAGAAATCTATAATATTGTCTTAAACAAAATTGAATTATAATAGTTCTGAACATAATATATTGGTTTGTGTCAGAAATAGACGGTCTGAACAAGGCACAGGGTCTGAGGGTTAGAAGCATTGTCCTCGACCACTGTCTCATAAGAATAGTTTTACTTTAAGAGCAAACACAGAAATAGGTACTGAAAATTGTTCTGTAACTTTCTGTTTGAAATGTACAAAGGCCCCCAATGCAGGCTCAAAATCAGGTATCTACAAAGTATTTTTTGAACCAAGAGTAAGTATTGAGTAGGTATGAATAGGTATGGGTGGAACTGGATCATGATACAATGAATAGTGACATGATACTCTTAAATAATGTCCATAGCTAGGAGCGAACATCAGTCGCAAGATCTGATAGACTGCCTGTTGCTCCCCTCCACTCTCTCAAACCAGCACTTCCCCGTCAGCCTTATGCAGTGCTGGAGTTCCAGCAACCACTCTAACAGATTTACGACATGAGAACTGACCTTCTTAAGTTTTGAAGTCAACAATTAAGTTTAAGAGACCCAAAATGAAACCAAGCATGGTGTCTTTTAAGGAGAAATAAGATAATTACCTAATAAATGAAGTTCCAATGAGTCCTTTCGTGGATAGACCATATGGCATTCTGAACAACCATACAGAAGAGATCCAGCCTGATGCTCTGATGTCCGAATGCCAGATTGAAGTGTGTTCCCATTTTCTTTGCTTAATGCATTTGGCTCTTCTTTATCGTTAAAATCTGTTTCAATATTTTGTTGTTTCAAAACCTCTGCAAATTCTTTGATGTCAAAAGAAGGTTTAAATCTACTCAAATATTCTGACATCGCAGAGGCATTGCTTTTTACATTTATGTTAGAGCAGTAAGTAGAACAGCTGGGACTTTGGAGAATTTTATTTTCAAGTTTACTCTCGGTGGAATTCTTACCAATCTCTTTTGACGAGATGATATTCCCTCCTAAGAGAAAATCAGAGAACGACAAATCGGTCATGGTAGAAACACTTCTCATCACTACAGTTTTAGGGGTGATATGCACAATTTGGCTATCACTAATGTTAGGTTGATATCGAGAATAATTCATCAAGCCAATATCTAATGGTATGTCAGATTTTACAGTGGTGAGATCAGTGAAAACTTGGTTTGCATGATCAGCCCATGAACTTGTTGGTACTTGTGGTAAATTTTGTGAACTATGTCCTACAATAGAGGGAATAGTGGATTGAACTTCCTTCGAAATGTCTTGAAAATTCAATTCCATTGTCATACTTGAAGGTCTATTCATATTAGAAATATACATTGAAAGGTTTGCTTTCACAATGCACTAGCCTAGGCTTGGCTATAGATTGCCCGGACTGTATAAACAGTTTAATGGATTTACGTTACGAGTACACTTTAGGCGTAGAAAATAAACTTGGTCACTATTATTTAATCTGATTAAACAGTACCACGTTAGTCACAATACATAAGAAACGCATAAACAACACACTCGTACAAGCCGGTATTCGGTTTAATTAACTGATTTGTAGCAAAATTCAATATATCCCCTCCTGTCAAACTACACTTGTCGCCATCTTACTTTAAATTATTAATTCGTATCCTTATCTGAGTCTGCACAGATTATTTCAATCGATAAATGGGAATGCGTAGATATATCAAACCAATAATAACATTTAATGCATACATACATAATTTACACAACACATATTATATTAAATACTCATATAGGTTGTAATCACGCATGAATTGCAAAAGTAAAAGTAAGCTGACAGATTATTTATCAAATTTATAGATACTGTATAACATATCAATGTAATATTTTTTTTATTTGATTTGAGACACCGACCACTCATAGATGGTATTTTAAGGTGAGTATGGGATAAAGGGTAGTGTGGTGAGTGTTTTTGATGGATGATGAGGTGTAGTCTTGTTACAAACTACTAACTAGGGCCGACTGTTCCCCAGATTGGGTCATTAATTAATAGCCCAACGACCAATGGCCGGAATGGACCAACGGGAATGGCCATCGTGAAAAGTTATCACTGCGTCCAAGAATCGAACCGTGGCTGATTTGGTACGACGCACGCACTGTACCACTGAGCTATATTCACCCCCTATGTATTAATAGGTTTTGCATTTGTCCATTGTAAAATAGTTTTCTAAAATTATTAAATAATAAAGTACAGTAATTTAACATTAACTGAATCCAACCGTAAAAACGGTTTTAATAGAGACAGATATCTATTCATATACAGTAAAATATTATTTTAAATGTATAAAAACCCCAATTATATTTAATAGACATATTTTTTATAGATACCATTTAATGAGTTGTCCCTTAGATCCTACGAGACGTCCAACTATTTATAAGACTTATTCAAAGAGCCTATGTTCGCATTTGCGATTTGCTTGAATGAAGAAGTACACGTCCGTTGAAGGAAATGTTCATCGAAAAGCGCATAGCGTGAGCATCGTGCACAATAATTACATTTTCTACAGAACCTAAAGGCGGCTGTGATATATTCAAACAGTTCTCCATTAAGTGTTACGACCAAAGTGTATAATTTTTGTCCTGCGTTAAGCCCGGGTCTCACTTACGGATAGTCGCAGCGAATCACAGTGTACGTTTGCAACCGCTTCTCGTCTTGTAAGTTTCTGCAGTAGCCAAATACAGAACGAGTAGGAGCAGTTGACATAAATACTCAGAGGTAAGCTGCGACTATTCGCTAAGTGGATAATCCACGACTATTCGGGTCTCGGGAACATCCAGATGATACCCGCACCATCGTTTAGACATATCAGACCATCACCTGCGTGGTTCGTAAGTCACGTTAGGCCGTTGGTCCTTGTATTTCCATTAGTCATTGGGCTATTAATTAATGACCCATTCTAAGGAAGAGTCGGTCTTAGTTTGTAACAAGACTACACCTCATAATTAATAACTACCACTCATCACACTCATATATCCTTCACCACATATTTGCCTTAAAATACCCTCATGAGAGTGGTCGGCATCTCAAATAGTGATATAGTGAGACCTGTGTTTTACAGTGTATATTGAATTCACACTAATTATTTATAAATTTAAAACTTTGAAACCCGTTTCCCTCGCCCTGTATAATGCAAGCAACTAGTTTCACATAAAGCATTATATTAATAACATTAATATAATTACACCACATATATTAATAACACCAGGAGTTTTAAGTCCGAGTTTAGTCTTCTGAAACTGGATGGAACTACTGCTACGAATCACAAGGATATGTGTAACCTCTTCGCGGACTACTTTGCATCAGTGTTCAGACCGTCATCCGGAGAATCGCCGGTCTATTACTTCGACACAACACTTAATTTATCTGAGTTCCAGTTTTCATGTGAGGAAGTTGAAACTTCCTTGCCTCTCTCGATGTCAACAAGGGGCATGGGCCGGATGATATACCTCCAGCAGTCCTCAAATATTGTAGCTGCATACTTGCTCCCCACATCACGTTCTTTTCAACGCTCTATTGAAAAAGGATGCTTCCCTCAAAATTTAAAATTCAGCTTTATTACTCAATCCTGAAGAATGGTGACCAAACAA
The DNA here is from genome assembly GCA_018831715.1 of Matsumurasca onukii. Lineage (NCBI taxonomy): Eukaryota > Metazoa > Arthropoda > Insecta > Hemiptera > Cicadellidae > Matsumurasca > Matsumurasca onukii. The sequence goes on from CM032064.1 coordinate 25,885,456, forward strand.
ATGCTAGAAACTACAGGCCCATTTGCTCAAACCTGCCTTGCCAAGGTCTATGAATCGTTGGTGCTTCGAAGGTTGTCTTTTGCTGCAGAAATATCATCTCCTCAACTCAACACGGGTTTATAAAGGAAGGTCCGTGACCACCAATCTTCTCCTGTACCAGGACGACATAGTTTCCTCCTTCAATAGAAGTCATCAGACTGACAGCTTATATCTGGACCTCTCCAAGGCCCAGGATTAACCATTGCCTGCTGATCGCCAAGCTTGAGGCCTTGGGAATCACTGGGTCCTTCTTGGATGGTTTAGGAGTTACCTTGTTGGCCGCCCTTTGATAGTGAGATTTAGGGGAGAGAGGTCTTCACCTTTCATTGCATCTTCCGGCGTACCCCAAGGGTCGCTCCTGGGCCCCATCTTATTCTCCTTGTTTGTGAACGATATCCAGGAGGCTGTGGTCAACTCACGCTTGTTGATGTTTGCTGATGACGCCAAAGTCTACAAGGAAATCTCCATGGAGGCAGACAGTCGGCTTCTGCAGGATGATTTGGATGGTATTGACCGCTGGTGCCTGCTCAACGACATGGAACTCAACACTTCGAAATGCACCATCATTACTTTTAGTCGCTCTAGAAGCCCACTTCACTATGATTATAGCATCGGTGGATTGATTCTCACTCGCTCCAACACTGTAAAGGACCTAGGGGTGCTCATCTCTTCTACACTGAACCCGGAAGATCACATCTCGGCTGTTTGCAAGCGTGCGACCAGTGTCATGGGCTTCATAGTGAGAACAGCCAGAGATGGTTTTTCGCCCTGGACCTTAAGAACTCTTTTTGTGCACTTGGTTCGACCAATTCTAGAGTATTGCTCGCCTTCCTGGTCTCCTCACCAGATTGGACACATTGAGCAGTTGGAGCGTATCCAGATTCGCTTTCTCAGATTTGTTGGACTCACTTTGGGTTTCGGCTACAGGGATGTTCCAGTTGAAGATCTGCATTTACAGCTGGGCCTCTTGCAGCTATCGTCCAGACGCAAGATTGCTGATCTTATGATGCTGAAGAAACTGATCAGCTCTACCTGACTGTCCTGACCTTTTAGCGAAAATCAATCTCCACTGTTCCTGGTCTACTCGAACACCGACGTTGTTTCATAGGGAGTTCCAGGGTACTCTCTACGCCTACCATAGCCCTTTACCGAGACTTCACCGTTTGGGGAATAGCCTTCCTGACTCGATAGATCTCTTCTTCATGACTGAATCTCAGCTCAAGAAAAGACTAAGTCAAATCATTGAAATAATCTCCTGTTAATGCATGTTATATTTATTCATGTTATTGTCTATATATATCTACTTGTTATTTATTATATCAATGCACATATTTATCCATTGTTATCCACGCATAGACTATTTATCTCGTTATAATCTCATAGTCAAATTTTATGTTCTGTTATCTACCACGTTATATTTATATACATATATATCCATTGTTATCTACTTATACGCATCTATTTCTTGTTATTTAATCTAAAGTCAAATTTTATGCATTACTATGTTATATTTGTTATATATACAACTCCTGTCATGTTATCATTTTTTATTTTTGTCTCAAATACTGTACACATTATTACTATTACTATCACTATGTACTAATTTTTCTACACTATTTATTACCCATCTGTCTAATTCCAACTCTTCATCATCAAACTGTCTGTGTAATTTAGTCACTTGTTAACTGTTACCCATAACCACCCCGAACATTAAACTCACGAAAAGAATAAGATGTACAAAAAAAAAAGTACCACAATATTCAGATTGGATTGGACGATATAGACCTTTATATCAATAATTTAAATACTGTAATTTGTTTATCAAGCATGTAATTTTTTTGAAAAAGGTGTATACCGTTTATAAATAAATAAATAAATAAAAGCACAAGCCAAACCCCCATCCCCCCCACGTTTGTGCGTTACATAGCCATTGACTTGATATAGCGTAAGGATATTCCCTATCCACTACTCAAGATTCTGAATCTACGGTTTGTTGTAATCACAACTGAACCGTTTTGAATCTCTACCAGCTGTACATCATCAAAGCAAGCTGTCAACAGAATTGCTGTTTTGTTTGGTAGAGCCAGAGGTTGTCTGCTGTTACTGGAGTGAAGTCTTCTGTGTAACATGTTGTTGTGTTATGTTTGAATTGAGTGATTGAAGCAATGAACAATTACGTTTAGGAACACCCTACAGCAGACTAATATTAACCACTTTAGATGATAGTCATATCATATTTTGTTATTTGCTTACTAGACTAGTCAGATGTTGTTTTAGCTCCCAGTTTTATAAAGGTGAAGTATCTCTTGGAGGTAATGTGGATAGCTCATCTTGGCTAATTATATAAATGAATTCAGACAAAGATTACTTGCAGTTTATTCGATCGAAAACAACTGAAAAACTGGAACTATGCTTCTACTAGTAAGTAAAATTGCGTCACCCTACCTTAGTTTATTTTCTAAAAACTAATTAAAATTACCTTTTTGTGATGTGATTTTTAAAAACTAATTGTTATGCAGTCAATAACCAAGACTGTTATTTGGCATTGACAATTGTCAGAGGTTCCAGCTTAAGATAGAGTTAAGTACATAACTGTCATGAAAATTATTTGTTGATAAAAACAAAGTGCTCTGTGGAAGACATAAACAGAGTTATGAATGTAAATTAATAGTCTAGAGTTATAACAAACACAAAAAATAATATAATAATAAGTGAACGAAAAAAATAAATTACATCCACAAAAAATATCACATTAGTTTTAACCATCAAATTAATAAAAATTGCTTGTTGCAAACTATACATTCAGTAAAACAAAACCTAACTTATTCTATTATTTTATTTATTAGATTACTCGTGACATGTAAATTTAATTTTGAATACTCTTAGTTTGAATACTCTATAGACTATCGGTTACATGACAGTTTCTACGTGCTGCAGTTTCACAATGTCCCTAGAAATTACTAATATTCTAGATAATTCTGAGTAGTTGCTAAATTGTACAAAACCTTTTGAAAACACAACAAAAGGATAAAATTTGGACTTTTTCAAACCCCTAATGTTTTGTTACTTCTCAAATTAAAATTATTGTCAAGCAACTTTATTAAGCATCGTCTAAATATATATTTAGACCAAAACTGACGTTAAGAAAATTCCTGTCCGTCTGTCTGTAACACTTTCAAGCCATTTTGCAAACTCCAGCCAAAGTGGGCTCTGAAAAGGTTTTTACCCCCAGCGGCACACTCTGCGGTATTATGGGTATACATCAAATTTATTTGGGTTCTCCGTCCAGATGTATACCCAAATAAATTTTTATCCGGGACCTGTTCAATTATTTCACTTAATTGTTTATTGCACACAAAAAAATGTAAAAGCCAGACATAGTATGAAAGAAACAAACAAAATAAGAAATAACAAAGTAGTTTTAAACTTATAAAACAGATTAATCTGGCCTAAATTATTCAAGGTGTATCAATCAAAATGTTCTGCTTCCAACTTGTGATTATTACCGGAATCCCAGTCCTGCTCCAATCACAAGTTCTCCTGATCTTGCACCCACCGATCTTAACCCAAAGTGTCAACCTTTCGAGCTCACCTCCTAACCTGCCTACCAGAACCCACCATTTCCAGTGACACTAACACTTCTAACACCCAATCATAGCCACCTTGTTGCCACCTTACACACAATTCAGCTATCTATACTGCTCTCACCATCACACCACAGCATATCCAGAACCTTCAGTGATATCCTAGATGACCTGCTTCCAACTCTCAAAATCATAACCACCTTTGCCTACTCACACCACAGAACCAGCGGTAGGAATCAGTCCATCCCTTGTTAGAACTATGCTAGCTGATAGGGCAAATGTGCGACACACTGAGGGATGGAAACAACTACCATGTCAGGAACCATGAAACTTTTAATCCGCGATTCCATCAAGGGTACTTACTAAACATCTGACCAGTCTTAGGGTAAAAACACAGTGGAGCATGGCAGGTAGCCGGTAGCCTAGCTGGTCGCTTGTTGCTTGCTGGCTGGTTACCTAGCAGGAAGCTGGACATACACAGTGGCGCCGGTCATTAAGCTTGTTGACAGCGAAATGGCGGACTCAAGTAGTGATGAAGACATTATTTTAGACTCTTCTGTAAATAAATGGTTTTATAATATCAAGTGAGTGCAAGTGAGTCTCAAGTGCATCCTGTGAACCAGGAAAGAAAGGATTTCCGTGTCGCTACAAGTAAGAGACATTTCAAAATGTACTTTAAGCAAATCTATTATTTACACTGACTAATATTGTAATGAAATTGTGAAGAAATATGAGGGAACTGGCACTACAAACAAAATTAATGCATTATTAGCCTATAACAGAAAGAAACAAAAGCGAGATCAACAGCTTAAAATTAGTCATTAGCTATTTTATTTTTTCTTTTAATTAGAATTTAAATTCATTAATTCCCTGTACTTGTACCTTTATTATTATGTAGGCTAATATTTTAATATGAACTGTAATTTTTAATTTGTGATTGGTCATTGATTTTGTAATTATCTGTAATTTATAAATTGTGAAGTTTTAGTTTCATTTAAATTGAAATTGTATTTTTAAAACATAGTTATCTCTCAAAATTCCGTCAGTCAGTATCTGTCTGGTTAGTACCTGCTCAGATTACTTTATACTGGGGTACATCAAAAGAGTTGTTCACAAAATACTGGGCAGCTTTGTAGTTGTCCAGATGTTGATCACACTCCGTTCCCCACCAGGGGGGTTGGATCAGATATCATTTTAGGGGATCTGAAGCAGGGTAGACCCAGCGACTTCAGGAGGCTTGCCATAATCTTGGGAAGAACGGTCCCCAAGTGTTGGCAAGGCTCTCCATGTCTTGGGGTTAGAGTCCCCTAAGTGGTTGTCAGCGGGCTTGTTGCCGCACCCTCATGTTTGTCTGGTCAGCCGAACAGTCCATTCTCTCCTGAATCAGACTTCCTTTCATTCGGTGGTAGCGCCAATATGCCCAACAGGCAGAACAGGCGTGCATAAGGGTAACCAGTCCCTGACCACTTGATCCCCTCAATCTAACATCTATCTCTCAAAATAATGTAGTCTAATTTTCTAATGTATTTTGCCTAAGTAACATTTTAGTCTTAACTGCAATTCATAATTTGTAAAAGATGCATTTTCATTTCTTTTGTAATTACAATTTCATTTAGAAAAATTGTTTAGAATAATATCTTGCACTTGCTTGAAAGTCTGACCTTCCCGAAACCGGTAGCTTGGCGATGTAAACAATCGACCTGGCAATTGTGGTGGCTTACTGCCTTTCACTGCTACCAGCCCTGCGCCACTGTGCGCTGACCCGCTAAACTTTAGTGTAATTCTACATCGGTAAGAGTGGCGACCAGGCTACCAGCTACATTCCATGCTCCACTGTGTTTTACCCTTAGTCGTAGAACATCAGACTGGTAATCTCGTATATCACAGGTCTTGGGCATTTCAAAATCACCTAGCAAAATGGGTCTCCATACAGAAGATACTAGTTGTAGGTTATGTGAGCGTGCTCCTGAGACCGCAAAACCGTTCTTATCGAATCTGAGTCCCTCGAGGCCAAGAGGGTTTCTGGGGTCGTGAGTGGCAGGAGTTACACCCATCTGAATTGGGTAGCGCGATCCTCAAGCTTTGTAAGCAAACGGGGGTGGGGCTGCCTAATTAGGAGAACAATGAGCCAGCACAATAAACCAAAGGGTTGACGTGCACGTGGTCTTGAGCTACTTTTCCCTAATAATTCAAATTCAAATTGATTTATTTCCTCAAATACAGTTTTACAATTAATACAAGTTTGTTGAACATAATAAAGCTTCTCTTAAGGTGACTTGCCAAGTATATTTAAAACTAAAGTTTACAACTGTTCACAAATTATATTTAACATAATTAAATTACATAACTATATACAATCACTGCTACAAACTAATAAACATAAACGGAGGAAATTTAGGGCCTCTAAGACAAATGCCTGATTAGAGGTTCCGTAAATCTTCGGTAACCTACTCACACCGTACACTGAAAGGTTCCCTTGACTCTCACTCATTTATCGATCCTTCCCCCACCACCAACAGTTTACATTGAATAATGGACTGAATAGTTGGTAATGATTAATCATCAATGAGACCTAATTTTTTTATATTGCAACGTTCATTCAATAGGTGTTGGCCATGTATAGTGACTATCAGAAAACATTGCATAAGTTTGTTACTTCATGATTCGTTTGGTTTTGTCCGAGATGTTTTCGTACATTTACAACATTTTTCTCCCACCGTCTAGTACTTTCCACTATTACATTTATAGGTCAAATAAAAATACTCATTGAAAACCTTGAAAACAAATAGTTGTTACAAAACTTGTCGAACTCATATTTGAAAAAAAACAATACAATGTTTTAAAATAAGCTTGATGATACAGTGGGGGGAAGGGAAGTCTTTGTACATTAACGATTGTTCGGTTTATTGGAAGTAGCACAGTTGACAGTTGATTTGGATTAATAGACCTGATTGAGAGTTGCACGGGGGTCACAATCAGTTGGGTAATTAGGCCTAATTGATGAACTGGTTGAGGAAGCTGCTGAACTTGTCATGCTTACGAAACTGAATCTTAACTGTCAACTGGCAATACATCTGCAAAACTGCAGAGGTTTACACTAAACCAGACTTTTGACTGATCACCTACTGAAATCCTGAGCACAATTTAAACGGGTATTTGTAGGAAGTGTGATCAAATAGTACCAGGACTAATGTTCAAGTGTCTACAACAGCTACACATCTATGAACTTGTCTCATTTAAAACTGGTCCTTTCCGGTGTTGTTTGCCAAACAGTGGCTTTTTGTTATAACGGTCGAATGAGTAGTTAGTTTTTAATGAAATTAAAATTAATTTTCCTTGCATGATATGTGGTTTAACTTGCAGTAAAATACCTCGTAAGTCTGAGGTCAAAGGCCAAAGCGACGTTGTGAGCGTAGCAAATTACAAATTGCAAAGGAAATTTGCTTCACTTATGCCAGCGGGGCTCTAGCACAAATCTATGTGTTGGCCTGGTTTGAATATTTTGAACTGATAAAGACTTGGAACTTACAAAAGCTTTGCTCTAAAAGTGTTACATGTTTGACCAAACATATCTGTCATGCTAAATCAATTTCAGTATATTGTTCACCCTTGTCTTAGATCCTTTTTCAAAAAACAAAAGAACAACTATCCATGAATACATTTTTAATTTGAATTCCCTGCTCTCCAGAGAACATGTAGGAAAGTACACCTTTTACAATGAAAGTGACAAGATGTTTTTGTTTGATGAATTCTTGGTCACACCCACCAAGTACTGTCAGTACTGTCAGTACTTGATCCATACGATGCTCTGTGTGAGTGTGTGTGTTGCACAAGTGTGCAGATGTGCAGAAGCGCAACGCAATGCAAGAGAGGTAAAGCGAAGACAGTTTCAGAATCAATCAATCAATAAAATCTTTATTTGTTTTGTATGTACATACATAAATAGTGTCAGTTCTTAAATTAAGTTTTTTTGTTTCAAATTAATATTACCATACTAACTTTAGTTCATGATATTAATTTGAAACAATTGATCGACAAATTGATCAAACAATTGAATGACAAGTGTTGTCTACCTGACCTCGTCTTGAGTTAAATATAACTTTGGATAAACTTTCACTTATATCACATCAAATCATACGATCTTGCGCTGCTTAGAACTGTTACGACGAGCTTGATCTCTTGTTTGATAGCTTACAACCAGGCTTGAGCTTCCAGTCTTGGAGTACAAGATTATGGACCGGTTTTGGGTGTCAACAATCTCAGGATTTTAGGAATAAATATTTGAAGACAGTATTTTTCTAAGTGAAATGATTGTTTTGTATTCAAAGCTTTATTATGTAGCAATGCAATTTACTTAACAATCCTGAAACTCCAAAATGTTAATAATTTAGACTTATTCTACATTTGTATTGACATAATTATAAATAAGGATTCAAGTAAACTATTGACAAAATATCTAGTTATTTGCAAATTTTGAAACTATACATGGCATAATGTAATATGTTCTAGTTGAATAACATTTTCTTCTTATTAGAAAATTTTCTATTAGCGATTGTATTTTGTTATGTATTGGTATGAAAATGGTGAATCTGAAATAATGCCCAAATTAGAATATTTGTAACTGTGCGTTATTTATACTATTCATACAAGCTTTTGGTACCATCTTTTTTGGTAATAATACAAAATCATATTTTCTATACTTTCACACCCATATACTGCATAGCTGCAAACAAAATTTTATTTGACAAATAAAATTATAACTTTACCATAAAAGAATACAAGATCTTTATCTCCTTAATTGATAAAACAACCCCCATTGCTTTAGAACTTACCGTTTTAAAGTTATTTAAGTTTTCTTTGTTTGAGTTTGTTGTTGACAATGGGAGGATTTCAGAAGTTGAACTATTATTGCGGACATTTTCCATCGTTAGTGAACAAAAAGGATCACGATTTAAGTTTAATTGTTTAGTTTGGAATTTCCTTAACGATATGACTCAATTTGTATTTAAATAGAAACCATAGCAATTAAATCAGCTGATTTTTTTACTAACTGGGATTCCTAGGATAAAAAAAGTAAATAGGTCAAAACATGAAAATAAATAATTGTAAAAAATATTAATACTGTATAAAAGAAGGTTTTGTCTAATTTAAAAAAGGTGAATGAAATCTTGTTTATGTTATAGGAAATTTGCTAAGATTTACCTTAGTGCTTGTGGCTTCATGTTGACTGCTTTAATAGTGACATGGTTAACAAAATTAGACATCTAAATCTAAGACATCAGTACCTACTGTACTGATAAAAAAATAATCCTGTAAAAGTGAGCCATTTAAGACATAACATGTCCACGTCCAATTATTTAAAGGAACACAATGATAAATTGGCCTTTCTGGAAGAACAGAAGAAAACAATGCTAATGAATAGGTTACGAAAGTATTTATTATTAGTGATAGTGAATGTAGATAATGAATGTCAGTTAAATAAAATAAAACTTAGGATAAAAAAAGTAAAATGATACAAGTATTCTATTAATTTAAAGGATTTGATACTGCGGCACTAATAAACAATATACAGGGTGTCCAGTAATTAGGGGATCAAACTTCACCAGGTGGTTTATCAGCTCATATCAAACAAAAAATGTCCTATAACACATAGTCCTATCTCGCTTGGTTTTCTGTCTGTCTGCGTTTTTCACTAAATAGTTTTTATCTCCGAGGTCAATTAAGTTATAAACTAAAAACTTTGCACACTTATTAGTACATTTAAAACCAATATTTAAACAATAAATTTGACTAATTTTCACTTCTGGGTTAAAATGTTGGCCTTATTAAATTTTGTAACCTTAATAACTCAACAACTTTAATCTTTATGGTAAACAGACAAGAATAACAATATGTGGTAAATGTAAATACATTTACATAAATATAAATACATTTACACAAATATAAATACATTTACATAAATATAAATACATTTACATATTTTAAAGTGTTTGTAAATACACTGAGACTGTTCTGAGACAGTTAATAACGGAGAAATTTAAGTTTTCCTGAGTGCACTCCTATGTTTACATATGTTTCTTAAATGTAAGCTCAGGAAAACTTAAATTTTTCCGTAATTAATTGTCTCAGAACAACAAGTTTGGTCTAAAAATGTTTGTAAATACATTTTCCACATATTGTTATTCTTGTGTATTTACCATAAGGATTAAGGGATTTGAGTTATTAAGCTTAGAAAATTTAATATGGCCACCATTTTTAAACCGGAAGTGAAAATTAGTCAAATTTATTTTTTAAATATTGGTATTAATTATACTAACCAATGTGCAAAGTTTGAAGTTTGTAACTTAACTGACCTTGGAGATAAAAATTATTTAGTGAAAAACACAGACAGACAGACGGAAAACTAAGCTGAGATAGGCCTATGTGTTATAGGAAATTTTTGTTTATTATGACTTAACAAATCGGCAGGTGAAGTTTGATTCCGTAATTACTGGACACCTTGTACAGTATATGTACAATACTAATCTGAAACTAATAAACACAAATAACCTGTTGACAAACATATCAAACAATTGGCTTAAGAAATTTCCAAACACTTCTCTATGAAAAAGAAAATTTTGTTGTTTTGTTTTCTTACTTTTTTTTAAACTTCTGATTGTACATTTTACTGAACGTTCTCTTTCAAAATACATTTAAGTTGACAAAGTTACGGACTAGTAGTGTAAAGACAATACTATGTCACTCTCAACCTTCATTGCAATGGACATTGCACAGCTCAATCGTAAAACCCATATTGGGGTGAATACAGGTACATCTGGATGTGGCAATAATACTGATAAACACAACTCAAACCAATTACCAAATGGTACTAACTAATCCAAGGCATAGACTGATATGCCTTTTGTACATGCATTTCTCTTGTTTGTCACGTACAGGTCTACACAGTGGCAGTTTGCTCAATAGGAAAAGTATCCTTGAGTAGTTTGTATTCTACACCAAAGGTCTAAAATGCTTCATAAACAAAAATTCTGCTTTATGGATGGTTGCATCAATTTGAAAAGTGAACTGTTGAAAACCTTGTGTTATTTATCCATTCAATGTTTCAGTTACGGAATCCTAGTGTCAAAAAATCCATGGACTTTTATAATGTTCTCGTTTACGTTGACGTTGGCTTGCTCCATTGGTTTACTAAATTTCCGCCAAGAAAAAAACCCAATGAAGCTGTGGATCCCGCCCGGGTCAGAGTTTAAGCGGGACACGGACTGGTTCATGAGTGGGTTCGGAGAGGGGTACCGTGTGCAGGCTGTCTTGCTCACTGCTCCAGACGTGTTGCAGCCTGCTGTGTTACTGCAGGTAAGCTAACGATGCATTTGGCAAGAAAAGTATGAATCTTGATAAACTGACCCTACCTGAAATGACCCTATTGAAGGAGTTTTAAATGTTGAAAATGAATGAATGAAGTTAATTTCTCAAAATATTTACATTTTTATACATACATAATAATAAAGAGAAATTGACTGACCACATTACTAGTAGTATGGTCAGTTCAACAAAACAACTTAATAACACAACAGTTCAGCAATATTTATATTACCCTTTAAATCGAGCCTCTCTGCAGCTTATAACTAAACAAGTATGTACATGAGGATACATCTAATGAAACTAAATTGAGCTGGTAAATTTATATACAGTTATTCTACAACAAACAAACGGAACTTAGTTTCCAAAAAAAACCATTTCCTAGATAATAAAATACACAGTACAATTATACAGACACGATCTTACTAAAATGCTGCTATGTTCGTAAGATAACAAAATATTTGTACTTAAAAAGGCTTTTACTGTGTTGAATGTGTCTAGATATTCATTTATACTGTAAGGATTTTGGCAAGGCTTAGATAAAGATTTTGAAAACCCTCCCCACATAATGCACAGTAACGGTAGGCCAATGCTCCTTCCTCAGACATGTTATGTAATACAAAAACAACTTCTTAGTTGTATATCATATGAATAGTTTCAGCTTGTAGATCAAAATGCAGTAAACTAGACAAAGGGTGCCCATAGGGTATCTTCCCTAACATACAGGGAGGTTCAGGGACTCTGCCCCTGAAAAAATGTACCCTATGAAACTCCCTTTTGTACGTTCTGGAGAAAGATACCATACTTAAAGACTTCATTTTTCTATTGTAATTTTGTAGAATTAGCTTGAAAATCAAGTTAATTATTCAATATGACACTTTTCCTTGTGATGATGCTCTCTCGTCTTGGTCTTAAACTACTTGTATAACATTAACCACAAGATTTTAATACAAAAGGTTTAAATACAAATTTTCAAAGACTTTTGAATCTCTCTGTATAACACAGTGGTACTACCACTTGACTCAACCACCTCTGATCCCAATAACGAGATTGAAAGAAATGCATTTACTTGAAACTTAAAAGGCAAATAATGAAATACTAATATTTTGTTCTAAAATATATATATTTTAAATTTGCTTTATTGAGAAACATTAAAAATAATTTTTCTTAAAAGCCAAGGGGTCATGTCCCCCCTGCCCCCAAGTATGGGTGTCCATGAACTAGTCCTGCAAAGGTTGAATCTAACAAAAATGGCAACATTTCAAAGTTTGAAATTCTCAATCTTTATACCATGGACTTTTTGCACTTGTACCTGAAAAAAACAAGGATTAGTTAACTCTGAACATTACACGAGATATTGATTATGTTTTGGGGAAGTTAAAACAGATAAAATACGTACTGTAATTTCATGAAGTTAAAAAGTTCAAATAGTTGTATCAGAATCAAACATTTTCATTTCATATTGTGCAATACATACAAAAATAGGTAGTGTCATGTCAAATGCTATTGGGAACAAAGAAAAAAATAGAACTTTAGAAGATAACAATAAAATAGCATATCCTAGATTTAAAACTTAGCGTAGGCTTTTTACTTTAATTTGAAACAAGGTATTAATCTAGAGACTTATGACTTTTTTGTAAAAGATATTTCTTAACAAAATTTCTAAAACATTTTTTCTCCACATAACTTTAATGTTTTTATTAATTGTGGCAAAAGGTTAAAAACTTTTATCCCATACGAAACGCTTTTTTAGTGTAAAAAGTCAAATGGAGTTGAGGAAAGTCTTATTTCTTTACTTTTATAACAAAAATAAATTCTATTTATTTTGTTATAAAAGTGACAGCCGCCTCTAAGATCAAATTTGTGTAACTGATCTGATATACAAATAATACACTCTAAGATATATTTGATCATATATCGTAAGAATGTTCAATTCAGAGAAGTTTTTCTTAACTGACTCTATCCTCCCTGGGTTTAACACAATTCTTAACGCTTTCTTTTGTATTACCAGGATTTAATCAAGATTTCTTTTTGAAGTGCCACTGTATATAGCCAAGCCATAGGCAAAGTGTAAGTGTACATGAGCAAAATAAATTGATCTTAAAGTTTCAAAACTACAACTTACCTTGAGTAAACTTAACAGTTAGCCAATCAGAGACTGAAGATGGTACTCCACAGCGAGACCAAAATATTTCAGGCTAATTATGAAGTTTTATTTACATGCCTTTGTATATGTTTATTTAAGCGAGATGATCTAGTAAAAAATGAAATAATTTGGAATTATTAAGTAATCTGGGGGAAAACAAGAAAATTATTAGCTTTTAGTTCTCAAACAGTCATTTTAAGAGGGAAATGAAGCTCAAACACGGTGTCAATAGTTTAAATTTGCGGGGAACCCTGAGGGCTTGTCCACTGGGAAGAGGAGTGGAAAAGTGAGCGGCAGAGCAACGCTGATTAGTCATTACCCTCTTGAGCTACTTGTCAACACTTTGCAAACCACAGGAATTAACAAATGACAGGAAAACGTAATAGTAGACAATAGACATGCAAGAAGTTCTGTAGCTGTGTCTCGGTAGTCTTTCATCTTCCTGCCATCAATGCCAGAGTGCTAAATCACTTGCTTGACAACAGTAAAATGACTTCTTTTGAAGTTCTTCTGAAACAAAATCTGTCCGAAGTACTGAATTGAGTATTATCAGATACTTAAAGATAAATGAAATTGTTAAGCGATAAGGTTTCCGAAAGTGATGTTTACTGGTTTCAGATGCTTGAAATACGCAACAGAGTGGTGGAGAGTTCCCTGCACAATGTCAGCTGGCAAGACGTCTGCTTCAGGTGAGGTGCCTCAGGGCGTAAGGCAAAGTGCTTTGTTTGAAGTTAATTTTTCACAACAATGTTAGAATTTCTTAGGTTGAAATATTACGTTTTTCATAGTTTTTAGTGAACAAGAAGAACACGATGTTATGGAATCTGCAATGTTGTGGATGAGGTTGTGTCCTAGGCAGTCAAAGGCTTTACTAAAGTCAAGCATGATTCCAGTTATAAGTCTTCCTGATTCTAATTGGTCACATATAAATTCAGAAAGTTTTGCCAATGCAGTTACAGTGGATCTGCCTTTCACGAACCCATGTTGGCAGCTTGTCAAAAGGCTGTGGTGCTAGAGATAGTCCATTAGTCTCTTAAGCACAATTTTCTCTATTACCTTAGAAAAGGTAGATATTAGAGATATTGGTCTATAGTTTTCAGGGGTCATTCGAGAGCCATGCTTGGGTTTATTTATTTATTTCAACGGCAAACACCAGTTATACAAAATTATGAACAGTTGACAACAGTGAGAAATATAGAAATGATAAAATATGAATGCATATAATAATATAACACGGTGGCTGAACAAGAAACAAGAAACAACAAACATGCACTAATAATAGATAATTGACTGGAAAACCAATGTGCTACAACATGAATAAAAAGATAGCATAACAAGATAAATCTACAAGCAACAATGAATAGAATTGAATAATAATTTAAAAACTTAACAATGATTAAATAATAAATTAGTCTAATATGAATTGCGCTTTAACTGAAGTAACATTGGATAGATCTATAAGTAATAACAAACAATAAAATTATGTGGGCTACATTAGACAAACTGTTGATAGCATAATTTGCACTTTCACTGAAACAAGATCGTAACCTTGACACTGGTATGTGGCCCACCAGTGGCCCACTGGTTTGGGATATACTTTTGCCATTTTAGGGCCGATGGGAAAATTCCGGAATTGAGCGATTTATTAATTATGCATAGCAGTGCAGGTGAGATAACATCACTACAATGTTTGAGTAGCTTAGAAGATACTTCATCGATTCCTGCAGATGTTTTAGACTTCTTTTAAAGTGGTTTGGGAAAGTTCGCTTAGCCTGAAATTTGTTGCAACGGGAGTTGGGGGTTAAATTGGTTTCCATTTGATGCTGGTTGTTGATAGTCAGTGTTTTCTCTGCAATTTTAGTAAAGAAGTCATTAAAAGTCTCAACAATGTCGTGGGGGTCAGTCAGTAAATTTGATACTAGATGGAAGATTTATCTGGGTTACATAACGGATAAACACTGCTTTGTTTAGTAAATCAATAGTTTTATTTCCAATTTTTTATAAGAAAGGTTTAATCAAATTCAATTGGAAACATCTTTATTGATCTCTTTATTATTTCACATTCAGTTAAATAACTATTAAAAAACATGCTGGAAAAATAATATTACAGTTTCAAATTTCAGATAGAATTACTCGATAACATAAGATTCACCTTGATTACAATACTCTTAAGCGCATTACAAGGTTGACTTGTTGACTTTTCATAACACAATAGACATGGAAGACTGGTTGAAGTGACAGATTTTACATGAAAGTTTTTAGCAGACAAAAAATGTGCATCGTACATACTTCCTGATAGATGAGTTCTTAATTGCTAATTGATGCTTACTATTATTGAAGGTACTTTATTTTCTAAAGGAAATGGTATAAAAAAACTGTTCTATCCATAAGAAACTGACCCAAAACTAAAAGTTTTCTCCCTTGTTCTGTAAAATGAAATCACCAGGACTCATGAATTTGTACGAGTATTGTGTAGTACAAACTGTCAAGGCCAAAATGCAAAGCGTAGCTCTAGCTTCTTACTCAGCAAACTGCAAACTGGTTGTGAAACCAGCGTTGATTACAGCAATTACTGGTGTCTGGGGTTTCGGATAAACAGTGATTGTGTAACGTTGTGTCCTTGATGAGGGAATCTCATTACCGACACTGAATCTCGTCATACTTGTAGCACTTGTCAGTCACACGCGCGCCAATGCTAGGTGTTAGAATGACAGGACAAAATCCCTTAGGAATTTAAACAAGTTTTACATTTTATTTAAAACTGCGCGTGTCACAGAGTAACCTTCAAGAGTCAAAAGATACACAACTTTTGTGACTACAAATTTCCCCTATATTTCACTCTTTTGTTAATATTAGTGAACAGAGCAAGGAGACAAAGGAAAATCATTAATCAGAGTCTAGGTCATGTAGGATATCAAAATAACCGTTGCTGTGTGTAGAGTGCTCTACTAAACATGGCAGAGTTTCAAGATGAGGAGGTACCTGAAAAACGACCTGAGTCCAAAAAACCTGTTTTGAGAAAATTAACTTTGAAAGTTAAACTTATAATATAGTATTATACTTTGTAATTTTTTACTATAGTAAAAAGAAATTTATTAGAAAGATTAATTCATCTAGTTTAAGCTTATTTATTCCAAATATTCATTCCCTTTTCACTTTGATAGATACGATCAAAAATGGAGAGCCATGTCAGAGGTCGTTACCCATAGCTTATCTGAAAGTCATGAATCTTTTAAGTAAACTTTCATCCAATTTCAAATTAATTTTAGTTGGTTTTGTAGTTTAATAGTAAGAAACCGAAAATGTTAAAATAAAAGGTTTACAGTCAAGATACTATAATATTTTATATAATTATCTTACATATAAGGTTACTATGGAATTCATAATGCAAGAATTTCTTCAAAATATTCTTATAATTCTAACGCTTAACATATTCTTAAATTCTTAACATTCTAATATAAATTATAATTATAATTTTTATAATTTTCAAACGCTGTTTTATTGAGTTAAAAATCTTTAAAAATAATAATAATAAGTTTTAGCCTGTCTAATCACTAGTAATTACAAGCATGGTGTGTAAAAACAGCTAATCTCAACAATATTGTTTCCCTCCACAACAAAATTATAGCTGATTTCCTAAACATGTGTATAGAAAAAATGTCATAACTCAGCAAAGAACAGATAGGCTAGTCAAATTAGACAAAAAAAGGGCAGTTAGCGGAAAGATTAGGTACAGTCCTTATTCTTTTTGATCTTTATGTTTTCGAGGTCGCTGAACACGAATTTAAGGTTTGCTGATAGATATTTTGGCTGGAACATTGTTTTAGTTTTGGCCTAAATCTCAGTACATATGCATTTTATTGAAAAATGTGCCCAATAATAAATTAAAGCTGACAAAATTTTCCACAAGTTTTATATTTTGACACATTTTTCTCCATTTCCAGTATTTACTAATTAGAGCACACAGAAAACCCTGCAGAATTTTCAATTATTGAAAATATTTATACCTGCTTTTTTATCCGCTTTCATGGAACAAGCCGTGTAAAATAATTTGACTATTTATAAGCAATTGTACAGGTTGACATTAAACTTTATTCTTATACTATAATGCTATAATATACAGGGTGGCCCATAAGTCAGTTGACCGACATGCATTCAAAGAAATGAAACTTATCGTAGGGATCAAATCGAGAACAAACGACGTAGGTATAAAACACCACAGATTAGTTTGTCTACTCAATACAATTTTTGTGTACTCACAGAGATAAACTGCTGGAAAGGAATATATAGAAAACTTAAGACTCTCTATAGTTCTAATAATTCTGTGTGACTTGATAGTAAGTAAAGCACAAAGACAGATTTAAAATATTTCAAAATCAAAAAAGTAGATATATACAAAGCTATTTTGGTACAATAAAAATTGGGTTTTTCTTACTTTGGTGCCACTCTTTATTCATTGAATAAACAGTAAAATTAATAAAATTGAAGATGAACTTGAATGAGCCACTTGCTGAATCTGACTGTTTGAGACATTTTAATTTCATTGACTACTGACTACTTGATAAGATCAAAACCATTGATGACTTAAAAAAATAGTATGATCAAAAAATCTCAAAACCCGTAGTACTTGTTATGTTTTGCTGGTAAAAACACTATGTTGAACCGAAATGGATTTCTATAGCACTATTTCGATGTAGAATTAAATTTGCAACAAGGTAGTAGTCTTAAGTTCTTCTAAATCTTGGGTGTTGTTGAGATAAATAGATATTTTCGCTCAAAAATTAAAAATGTCTTTGTTTGTATTTACAGAGTTCTAGACGCCAAAATATAGACTTGACCAAAGATTTGAAGGAACCATGTGAGGGTCAAAATTTGTTCTAAGAATATATATATATTTATTATGATTATCTGATTTACCGAGCTATGACCTCCTTCTCGCCGAAAACACGTAATTTTATTATTTTTTATGTCTGTTCACGAATTACTTTTGAACGCGAGCATCATTTTACACCCAGTTTGCTGATTGGTAGATCTTTACTCCATAGTGTCCCATTTAAATATCTTTTGATCAGACTTATATTTCTATATAAAAAGTAAAAACCTCAAAAATTCTCAAATTCCATGTACTTGTTATGTATTTTACGTGGTAAAAACACTTTTTGAACCGGAAATGGATTTCTATAGCACTATTTCGATGTAGAATTAAATTTGCAACAAGGTAGTAGTCTTAAGTTCTTCTAAATCTTGGGTGTTGTTGAGATAAATAGATATTTTCGTCTAAAAATACTCAAAAAATGTCTTTGTTTGTATTTACAGAGTTCTAGACGCCAAATATACACTTGACCAAAGATTTGAAGGTACTTTGTGCCAGTAAAATTTAATTTTCTTTCAGAAAATATATATTTGTTATGATTACACACATATTTACCGAGCTATGGTCTCCTTCTCGCTAAAAACACGTAATTTTTGCATTTCGTATTAGTTTTATAGCCATAGAAACTTTATTTTCAATATCATAAACCTGGTTATGATAAGATTCTGTGAATAGCTATGTTCTCAAAAAAAAACGTATTTTATAGCTTTAAAACTTTTATAGATTCTGTAAACAAGTATAAAATGTCCAAAATGTCATGCTGAAACGTGTACCCATGCGTGCTTAGTGGTATAGGTCTCGCTTTGAATTATATAAAATAGTTAAGGTACAAGGCTAATTAAAATTGAATTTTCTACAACGTGGTTTCCATAAAATGTTTTATGAACTGTTAAAAAACGATACATTTTACGCAAACACGGGTTTTCCCGAATTTTAAGCTGATGATGTTTTCATTTCGATGTGATGGATGTATATGATATGATAATGGTACCGTTCTGTCCAGAACATAACTTACTCCAAAATTGTACCCTGATACGTTTAAAAATAAGTATATTTCTGGAGAAATTTCAAAACAATCAGACACTTTAAGGGTAAGCGTGAACACCTCAAATCTGAACTGCATTTGTGTTAATTTCAACATTAATAAATTATGTACATAACCGTACAAAAACTTTAACTCATAAATAGTTCAGAAAATAGCTCGCCCGACATATTTTAAAACTTTTGTTAAAGGAAAGGCAAAGTTAGAAAACACAAAATTGACAGCAAAATAAATCTCTACTAATTTGCCTAAAGGACGACGCGTTACTATGAGCAATGTAAACGGCTCATAATATAGCAAACTTGCTAAAGGAAGAGCAAACTACTCATAAGTCATAAGGATACGGGCCGAAACCTAACTAAACATGATCTTGTGAGCTGGCAATAAGCAAATGAAAGGCCAGCAACAACGAAGCGTCAATGCGAGTGGAGCGAACCACCTAGTCCTTTTAGCTTGACCAAGCACCGAAACTACATTTCAGATGGAACTACTCCTGCGAGCTTAGAAAGACCGGCTCGTAATCAACGAGCCATAAGCCAAATCAACCCTGATGCCCCATACCCGTTCGGCAAAACGCTACCGCGAGCGAAGCCAATCACTTAATTGATCCTTCGAGCATGCCATGGGAAACAAACGGCCTATGATCTACATTAATACCATAAGCAAAGGCCTCGAGGCCAATGGACGAAGCGTTACCGTGATCCAGGCGATTCTTTCCACCCCGTAGCAGATTTGTGTCTTAAGTGCAGCGGTCTAATTGTCTACCTAGAAGAGCTGTACTCACAGCTATACTCAGTACACATTTACTTCAGTTTGTACTGAAGAAATCACGTCAAACCAGCGATTGATACATAGGATGAAGGACTCAACCCTAGGGTCCGATTAGAGGGCTGCTTCCTCCCAAACTGGCTGAAAGCTTTTTAATAAATATTATATGATTCAACTACTTTAATTTCAAGACCTCATGACTTAATTACTAAGTTCGAGATAATATGATTACATTACACCACAAGTACAAAATCATTTAACAGCTTCAAAAATTGAATCGATATTTTCTTGCCGTTACTGTATTTTTGTTTAACCATCTCGCCTATTATACATTTGTCTGATTGGAATTACTTTACCAAAAAAAAACTGACTTCAAATAAAGATTTAAAAATAAATATAAAAATTAGGAATAAAATTTTTAACATTAATCCATTAAACATCCATAGTGTGAATATAGAGTTAGAATCACAGCTACATGATACATTTATAAATTTACACATTTAACAAAATAATATTTATTCATTACACACAGTAAGATATTACATAACATTATGAATCATTATGATAAATAATTTGTTAATACATATAGTCATTATTTGCATTATTGTTATATTAGACTGCAATTTAGGAGTTTTTATAATCTTCATTCGCTTAAAAAAATATTGGAGTCGGTGCTGTTTCTTCTTAGATAATATTGCCTCAGCAGCACCGAATCCAATATTTTTTAAGCGAATGAAGATTATAAAAACTCCTAAATTGTAGTCTACAATATGGCAAATAGTGTGCGCATTTGATGGTATTTTTATATGTATTAGCAAATTAATATTTATCATATTGGTTACCATGAAATGGTTACAGCTGTAATATCTTACTGTAGTGTAATGGATAAATTATTGTTTGTTCGCGTAACACATCAGTAACCCATTGTTTATAAATGTATCATGTAAAGCAATACAGGATTGCATACCCAATTATTTCACACTTTTTATAGCATTTTACTGTTGGATTGTTTTTGAAGTCGGTTCAATTTTTTGTTAAAAAGTTTTACCAAAAGAAAACGATTTAATCTTGAAGTTTGCAATATCAAACAAAGACATTTCAAATCGCTTTTGATACTTTTTTATAATTTATTCGTTCACACCGCAGTCAAAACTTCATTCAGGTATTAACAGCCGCTATAATTCATCTTCGTCACTGTTCAGTTTCAGCCAATCAGTGACTGAAGATAGTACTGCACCGAAATATCCTGTATTAGTAAATGAAGCTTTTGGACGAGGTGTGAACCAGAAGAATCCAAATTAACGCTAGACACGCACAAAAAGCCTAAGAGTTAAGCTAGCATATTTTCCGTGGTCCAACAACCCTATTTGTGAATAATTATAATAATACAGAAAATTCCAGTTTCGAAATTAACTTTGTATTTGAGTTTTTCTCTCATTCCTTCCATCAAACCGGAGTATAACCTGTATGTCAACTAAAATTGTATTTTTTGTCAGCGAACTTGACTTAAATCCATCGTAAAAACATTGTTTTACCTATACTTAATGGAAATGTTAGCAGTGAGACAACAAACCAGACTGGACAGCTGCGCCAAACCGCTGCATGAGTAAATCGATTTCCTTTGCAATTTTAACTCTAATTCGCCCGTTTCACAGCCTTCGTTTTCGCATTATTGTTCTATACAAATAGCCTTGTTTTCACCGCCTCAGCTTGGCTCCTGTGTGAGGACGGCATTAAGAGGCGGGTATTAAGAGGTGTTTGTCTACTATTAGGCCTTGTCGGCCTTCGGCCCAGACTTATGTGACTTTTACTGCAAGTTTTATTACATATCTTAAAACGATAACAAATTTCATTGAAAAAGGATTATTTTTTCCGCTGTTATAACAAAACTTAAATTTTTGGCTGCCATTTTCAAACAACTCAATGGATTTTCATATTTTTTGATGTATTGATAACTAATGTGAAAATACATATTTATTTTAAATTTCATCAAATCAATGAAACTTATTGTTTTTAAGTAATAAACCCTTTTGTGAAAAGTCCTTAAAATGAATTTTAGCGTTGGTCCAATTTTTCTGGCTAAAAACCTTTGACCAAGATATTTACAAAAGGAACATTTGTACCAAAATTCATGAAAATCGGACAAACAATGCGACCTATAAAGAGTACACACACACATAAATAAAAAATGCAAAAATGTGATGTGAACAAAATGCTCAAAATGTATTCTGGGAGGCAGGATCAGTGCTCAGTTCATATCCCAGGTTCAGTCAAACCACGTTGGATGAATATCTCATTTTCCCCAAGGGAAATTCGATAAAAATAATTTTAGTTTAGAATCAACCTAAATGAATTCTATAACTGAACATGACAATGTATTTTCAGTTGTTAAGACAGATTAAATCAGATAATCTTAAAACAATATAATTTTTCAAAAAATTCTTTAGTTTTGGTATTTTTGTCTGTAGAGTACCAGTTGTTCAACTAAACAAGAGGAGGAAGAGGAGCTCTAACAACAAGCTGTTGGAAGGACACGTCGAAGGTGAAGATGAAAGAGAAGGAGCCGATGGTTTGTTCTCCCACTTTGAGCCGAGTGTGCACTTGCCAACGCCAGTGTTCTGCAGGATAGTGAGCAGCTTCAGCACCGGCTGCTACGAGAACAGCATCCTGGAGTTCTGGAAGTACAGCCGGAAAGAGATCGAGGCCTTGACCAAGGAGGATATAGTCCTGGCACTGAACCAGACAAGCACCAGGTGAGTGCCACACAGCACAGAGCACACTGAGATGTTACATTGAGGTGTCTAGCAGTCAGGGGTTGGTTAACCAACTGCATGTCAACGTGAGCACATTGCATTGCCCCTGAAATAAATACATGGAAGAAGAAGAGGAATGAGACTAGTTTCATCTGTACAGACTATCATGAGAGGAAGCAACTTACAGGAGACTCTAACCCTTAAGATTATGGCCAGATATGCCAACCTTTGGGGACCTACCCTCCAAGATTTTGGAAGTCGGAGCCTACCCTGCTGCCACTGTGATGTTGATATCTGTCCAACTGCTCTATCAAGAGAATGTTTACATCCGCATAGCTGCGTTGCCCAGCACTTGACAATGTAGATAGTTTGTTAAACAACTTAACTTAGCAATAAAAAAATTCTTAAGAAAAATAATTAAGAGCTGCGACAGTCTCTGACTTACCTTGATACCTTGAAAACAGCAGCCATTGACCAGAAGACTGGAATTAATTTTGTCAAAAACGACTTTTAAGCACACGTGCACACAACAACAAAAATTTCACCTAACTTGTAGGCAGTTTGGCTAGCTTAGACTCCTACGTAACATGAACTCGTGGAATTCTTCTTTTGAGTTGAAGGCCTCTTCCACTAAAAGTGGTTTGGTTTTCTTCTTAAATTCTGAGAAACTGCAGGTCTTAAAAAATTCTGGTAGACTATTGAACATTTTGAAAGAGCCATACCTGAAAGATTAACCATTTTTAGCCAACCCGAATCTAGGAACATTAATTTTTTCCATCTCGCATTATGTGCATGGATATCTGTCCTAGCCTCAAGCTCATATTCTCTTTCTTTACACCATAAAAGGCAGGCTGAGATATACAGACAGGGAACAAATATCACCCCCTAACTGCCTGGAAAACAGCGGGTCTACAATGCTCCTCAAGGATTCCTTACCCCAAAACAATCCTAATTCCCTTTTTCTGCTTGACTTACCAGGCACTGTAGACCAATTTTCATTGATTAGGACAGTAATTAAGTATAGTAGTAAATAAATTAGTAATACATCATTGTGTACCCGTGCTTCTCACGGGTAAAATGTTATAGTATCATGACTTTAAAGTATTTTTACACAGTTATGTTGTTGCTCAGGTACTGGCATCAAACCAACGACCTTACACCTGTTCCTGCATTTGAAAGTGGGCCAGTTTCCTAGCTGACGTAAATGTTCCTCTTGCAAGGGAAGCTATTTTACTTTTATAGTGTGACAATAAAGTTTAGAAACTATGTAGTATAATGAGATCTAATACAAACTATCTTGAAGTTTCACCACGGAGAGGTCAAAAACAAGAAGCCACTTAAAAACTGTTTTACAAAAAAGCTTTGTTTACCAAGTATAAGCAATTTTGAAGCAAACAAAAAACAATTAATATTGATATTTAAATAAATGTATTGTATTCCAGAAGGCAAATACAAACATTTTTTCATATTATAATAAATAATTTTCAAAATTTTGGGTAGTTTAAAATTTACAAACTAAACTGTGTAGAGTACTAAGACTGTATATTTTGAGTTGAAACTTAAAGGTGCTTACATTTGATTACACATTTGTAACATTATTCGCCACGCTTAGTAATAAAAATGTATAAATTTCAAATTAATATATTTCGACACCTAATTTTTCTGGTATCTTCATCAGTCATAATAAAAATAAACATAACAGATACAAAAATCAAGGACAAAAATATAAAATACAATAGCAGTGTAAAAATATAAAGTTGAGAAATTAATAAAATTTAGAAATAAACACTGTATATAAAGTTATGATTTTAAATTACTACTTTTTTCACATAGTTCCCTGCCAGGCTGATGAATGTTCCTACTAGGTTGACTGAAGCATTTTTGTTTGCATATAACATTAACCGGATTCTAATAATAACCCTTTTTTGTTCATGATTTTCTCACATAAAATTTTGGTTTCTTCAAATTCTTGATCTTATGATTTCCTTGAAAGAATTGTGTTGAACTAAATTTTGATGAATCACTTGTCAATCGTGAAATTATCTTGTGCTGTTTTAGCCTCTTTGTAAAACCTAGTTTGGCTTAGACATATACCTCTATCACAACCTGAACAAGGATTTCCTATAAATTAAGCCTTTGTCATATTTGTGCTGGATCTAATTTAAAATTTGGTTCAAAAGTTTTAGTTGTTGAAAAAGAAGTATTAATTTTATGTTTCTTTGAAATACCACGGTTTCTGGTTCCTTTAACATATGGATATTAATGTTAACTTTAATTTCTTCTTGATTTTCATTTTTTGGTAGAGTGTTGTTTGATTTGAAATGTGTCTATTTATAAATTGTGTCATATCCATTTCATGAGAAGTTTATTTGTAATATTTGTTTCTTTTTAATATACACATCTGTTGAAATTTTTAATACTCATGAAGATTTTTACTAGTTTCAATTTTTGTAGTATTAGGGTGGTTCGACATGAAATTTAAATAATATAATCCAACTGTTAGTGGTTTTCCAAATTGATAACGATATTATCATTATGGTCTACAAGAACACCTAAAAGGGCAACGCTTGTTTCTTCAATTTCAATTTTAAATTTAATTTTGGGATGGATAGAGTTGAAGTGAGCTGTGAAAATTGAGGGATAGTACATATTCCATCTCCCATACAACAAAACAATCATCAACATACCTTTGAAAATTTTGGTTTAATAATACTAGAATTTATAGCTGCTAGTCTCCAAATGTTCCATAAATATTTACAAGAACGGGGCTATGAGCCACCCATTGGTAATCCTTCCTTTGTTTGTAGTTAATATTTTCATGTCTGAAAATTGTTTGTGGGAACAAATTGTCAAAGTTCCATTATAGTATCCAATGGTAGTTCGTTAACTGTGTCTGAGCTATCCAAGGAATTTTTCTTCCAATAGTCTTCGACTAAGGAAAGAATTTCTGACCTACAGGTATGTTACAGAAACATGTTGTCAAATACCAAGACTAAACAATATATCAGATTCTTCCAACTGTAGTACTTTTAATACTCGATAGTTCCGGTTCATTTTACAATACAGTATTAGACTTGCCAAGCAGGTTTAAGAACTGCTGTAAATATTTTGAAAGTTTATAACAAGGAACCAATTGTACTTACTTATAATCCTTAAAGGTCTGTCTGGTTTATGAATTTTGGGTTGTCCACGGACTTAGGGTGATACACTATTATGAGGGGTAAGTGAAAATCTAGTCTTTTCTCATCTAAAAAAACATTTCATGTTTTTTCAAAACTCATAGATTTTATTTTCTAATTTTTTGTGTGTGGGGATCAAAATCAAGAGGTTCAGATTCATCACCATTCACATGAGATTGAGAAGGCTTTTTGATGTATTCAGTCTTTGTCTGAACAACTATCGCCTCCGCCTTTATCTGCTGAACTATTTTGATACTTGGATTATTTCTCAAAGTCTTTAATGCTTTTATCTGGATTATTAAGTTTTGTTTAGGGTTTAGCCTTTCAAGGTTTGAATTACTTCATGCCTAAGTTCATATTCTTCCTCGTTATCATGTATTTACCTAATACCGATTCTACCGATGAGGCTATGTCAAGAATAATTTTTATTTGAATTTGAAATATACATTTTATTACTAACTATGTGAAGGAATAATGTCTACAAAATTAATGTATATTTTGGAGTTATAATGACTCAAAAATGCCTTAAAACGGTTCACACCCCACTCTTTGGCCCTTGCAACATTTTGTGGATAAATAAAGGCACACTGCGAACGGATAATCCCTTGAAAGAAGTGTCCCTGCCATATTTTCAGGCTATTTTGAGTTATAATCGTTCCAATATGCCTTAAAAACGTTTTAAATAAATAAATAAATGGATTATTTATTTATTTAATACATCTTCTATAAGTAGTTCTGATGACAAAGTGTCACAGACAAAAGAAGGCACCGTTCATCTTTGTTAAAAACGTAACATTAATTATCCAAATTTGACAGCTGTGTTTTCAAATAAAATAGCTTATTCCTCGAAGCTTAGCACTCCAATATAAGTAAACATGTCTAGTAATATGTAGTAAATGTATTGATTCATAAATTGTCTAATCAATAGTCAACTCAAAATAAATCTCATGCTCAGCAACTCTCTCCTCGTTATAATTTCCATTTCTGATAGAAAAAGCATAATTACATATTCTATACAAATTTTAAGTCCAATCTCGACACATTTTGTAGATAAGAGTAACAAAATAAGTTTTGACTTCCAAACCAGATCTGTCCAGTTATTTTTAACCAAGGAGGTTTTATCTGGATTTGATAACAAGTCCTATTGTTTCAGAAGATCCGCCTCGTCATCTTTTTACCTAGGAGAAGTTAGTGTCTGATACGTCTGAAACGACTATAAGACTTGTCTCTATTAACATTCTTGAAAATACAAGTACCATTATCATCCAATCAATCATGTTAGCTATTTATAATTTTATATCTCTCTTTCTTATTTACAAACTGTACTTTGATAAATTGACACGACTCATTTTCAATTGAATAAAACCTGACCTTTTTATTGATATGTGCATCAGTTGACAATAATTACAGTATTTTATTTGCAGAATGGAACCAAATACATTTAGAAGTAAAGTATTTTTATCATATGGCCGTTTCAATCCAAGCAAAGAATTGGCTTCCTGCTTAGTCCAAAAAGAAAAAAGAATCTTGCACCTAGATTGGCTGATTCCACATGGTACTTTTAACCAAACTTTGTGTAATATAAATGAACAAACGCTACTGATCTCAAAGCTGCTTCCATTCCAACACTGGAGATCAACATTGTTGTATACATGTTGAGCAATGTTGTGACTCGTGGACTGTTTAATTTAGTCTCGTTGCAACAGGTTTCCAACAACCATGGTTTAACAACGCGCTTAATTGCAGCCGCTTTTGTGATGATGGGAGCTTATATTAAAAAGTCACGGAAAGCGTTAACCCAATGATGAGGTGGTCTTAGTTGTTTACAAAGAGTGAAAGTGAGGTGCTTACGGAAGTTTGATGTTGGATTTAAAAAATACAAAGTGCAAATGAAACCTTTAAATGAGAAATACTTTACAAATTTTGAAAAGTTTAAAGTTTAGTGGCACCATTGATAATAAAACAATTGTGTTCAAAACAGTATCACCTGCCAAAAGCTGTTACCACTTTGAGATTGCCATAAAACGGTGAGATTATATAGCAACTAAGGTCAACACTGGCGATAGGTGGAAGCATGCTTCCATTATGTTGGGTATTTTCGCCTTTACAAATGATTTTGTCTCAACAATTTTGCCAAATAACATTGCCATAATAATGTTGAATTGTTTCCATTTCAACTTTTTCCCAGCTTTGAGCTCGTTCACAACACTGAATGCAGATTTTATGAAATGGAAACAACTTAAAATAGCAAAGTTACAGCCAGATCTACAAAAGGAGAAAATCCGTGTATGCACTTGACAGTGTGGATTAATCCATGCTGTAGGAAGTGCCTCAAAACCATCAAAAGCATGCTAGCAAAACAGAAATTCGACTCCCAGCCACCCCTTACACTCAGACAAAGTTAGATGTTTTAGCCGCCAATTTTGTCTTTACAAAGAGTAAGAAAACGAATAACCAAAACCAGATTGATTCATTTAATGTACAAAACAAAGAGGAACCAAGTACATAAGTCCGTTTCTGCAATATCGAGCTACTCTAAAAGGAGTTATACTGGTCTGTAACGAGTTAATAACAGAAGACTGTCTCATTACACCTGAATCACATTATCAGGCAAATCGCATTAGTGATTTAAATTCCATAGTCTTCTTATTTAGCCATGTATTTAAATAAAGTCAACAATTGTTTTAATTGCATTACATTTTGGCTGGTATCAGCGGGTTATGTGATTAGTTGTCAAATGACAGGATATTGGTTCTGAAGCGTTCTAATTGCTGTACAGTGCCGACTGGCAACCGCAGGCGCATTGGCTAACAATGCTTTAGCTTATTCAAATAACCATAAAAGTTGCTGTTAGCTGGTCTGCAATTTAAACTATAATGATATGCTATAACCTTGAAACGTGTACTTAGTTACTTTTGTATTTATATTACTATTCAGTAGACTTGTAATCTGCATTTCAAATATGTTGTGAATAATGCAACAAAACCGCTGGTCTCTCACAAGGTTTCAAGTTATGGTTAGATGTTTAACAACGCTTTCGCATTCGAAAATGCATATCGCAGGAGCCATAAAGAATTTCATTATGTAATAATCACTAAAATTTGTAAACATATATATGTACATAGGAAAAATAGTCGATGACTGACTCATTATATCAAAATGTACCTATCAATATTGATTACGGTACTAAATTTAATTAGGACCTGCTTTGGGAAATACATTTTATGAGATCAGCATAATTTTGTTTACATCCCCATGTGCTACTAATTTCTCAAGTGTTATTTCAAGACTATTTTCAGATGTTTAATAATTCTTTGGGCTTACTTTTCCCCAAACGTTTTAAACAATTGGACTACCACCCACCCTGTATATAATAAAGGAATGTTCATCATTCTAGATTAATTTTACCACTCTTCAGCAATTTCAACCATGCTCATTGGCTTCGTTTCTTGGAATAGCCAGGAAGTTTTAAATTATACAAACTGAGTTTTTAACTTCACCCACAAGCAAAAGATTGATTTATTGCTCATTCAACGGAGACTGGAAAACTCAAATGCTGGTGCGACTGACATGTCATCACTAAGAAACTGGTTAGTAAACAGATTTCTCCCAGCCAGAACTAGTAGCCAAGTAAAGGAGCCACATTGCATTACATTGGAGCTTACCAAAAATAAACTAGGCTTAAAAACCGGATCACCAATCAATTCATTTCAAACACAAACAAACGGCCTAAGTGTTTATTAATTTGGCTACCTTTTGAGAGTCATGGTTACTCTCGCCATTCTGGTGTTTTTAGAGCCAGCTTTGGTTTTCTGCTATTTATTTTTATGTTATAGGGATGTTATATGGACATCATGTGTAGCTAAAGACACACTGCGTAGTGGGATAAACCCTTAACTGATGTTTTTCTACCATAGTTTCAGACGATTTGAGATATAAGCATTACTAAATGCCTTAAAAATGTTACAGAGAGACAGGAATTTTTTTACGCCAGTTTCGGTTTGTAGCAAAGTATAAAACAGTCAAATAACCAAAAAGCCGATGAATTCACAATGTACAGACAAAAGTCTTATTTAATTATTTTATTTAAATAGATTATTTTTAATTATACTTAGTTTCAAAATCAGAAAGACAAGTTTTGAAGTTACAAAAAACTGCTGAACTTGATTGAGTAGCAAAATTCGATGCTAATAAAATTTAGTTACTGAGGTGCAACTTCAACCGTAAAGTGAAGTAGTAATGGTAATAAGTGTGTCTGTGGTTTAGTGATGGGTAGTTATGAGCTTAAAGAACACCTGTGATGAACTAGCCGATGATGTTTGGATGTGATGTGTGCACAGCCCGGTACTGGGTCTCAGCATGGACTATGCACACCTGCTGGGAGGAGTGGTGAGGAATGAGTCCGGAGTCATAGTGGCTGCCAGCTCTCTGCTCAGTCACTGGATGGTGCACGTCAACTTCTCTGCTGTGGACATGGACCTTGTCGGCAATGACGGCGGCACTGCAGACTGGGTATGTCACTCAGTCATTGTTGATGTAAACTCACACCTCGGGCTCGCCCACCCAGCCCTCTCATTTTGTCAGTGCAATTTTGCTGGCTAATGGAACTTAACCAAAATATGTATAAAAGAAACATTTTCATCAAACAGAATAATTGTTAAAAATATAATTTATTACCAAAGAAATTTGAAGACAATTTTGATCAAATAGGACATATCCGGTTCTCCGCCACCGGCTGTTATGATGACCACTACATGCAACCGCCCAGCAAGCGGGAGACTCAGGTTCAAGTCCCGGTTTGGTCCAAACAATTTTGTCTTCCAAATTTCTATAGTAATAAATTAGCTATTTAGCGTTTATACAAATTAAGATCTACAATCCATTCATTTGACAAAGTACAGGGTATTTAAAAAAGTTACAACTTTGAAAATTCATATAAAGTTCATTACAACAAGGTACAGAGCTGGTTTGGTGTTGTTTTTAAGGAACACACTTTTTGACACACACAAGTTTTTAACCTTAAACTAAAGATGTTCTATGCGGCTTCCGTTGTTATTCTGCAGACATCCCATTGGTAGTCAATTTCTTCCCAGACTCACACTAGCATTTCAGGTGTAACTTGCTCAGCAGGCATAAATTTTGCTCTGCTAATGAGTGGCTGGCAAAGGAGGTACGCATATCATTTTCATGAAACCCTAGAAGAAAAAATCTAGCGTCATGTCTCGGAACGGGGCATGCAATTAGCGCCTCTCGGCCAATCCATTGACCTGGGAAGCGATCATTTAGAAAATCCTGGACGTCAGTCAGATAGTGTGGTGGTGCACCGTCTTGCATAAAGAAAACATTTTGTTCTCGGTCATTCTCATCGATTTGTGGTATGAGAAATTGTTGCAACATATCAAGGTACACTATCCCATTAATGGTTCTCTCTTAGAAAAAAAGCCGTACACTGTCCTCTTGCTCAACGCACAAAAAACTTTCACTTTAGAGCTATCACGAACATGTTGTAATGTTTCATGTGGATTTTCACTGCCCCAAATCCTACAGTGTGTTAACCTTGCCACTCCTGTGAAAATTTGACTCGTCAGAAAAGATTATGTTATTCAAGAAATGTACATCATCATCCACTCGATTTAACATATCCACACTAAAGTTCCTACAGGCAATCTTATCAGTGTCTTAAATTGCTTGTAAAATCGATTAAAGACATTTATCGGTATCGTTTCAAGTGCAAACGTTTTCTTAACACACGCCAAACCATCATATGTGGTACTTGAAGCTCACAAGATGCACTCTGGGTCAATTTCGATGGGCTATTGAAAAAACTTTGTATCACTTGCTCAACGACTTCAATTAGATGTGCTTGGACGACCTGAGGATTTTTTATGTTTCACTGAGCACCCTGTTTCTACAAACCATCTATGCCACTCATAAATTGTGGTAAATCTACCAGGATGATTCTTTACGTTTTGGCAATGGTAAATTACGGGCTGAACTGTTGTCGCGAGACTTCGATTTTCAAACCAAAAAGTGAGTCAAACTTGAAGTTTTCATTTAAAACAACACCAAAACCAGCTCTGTACCTTGTTTAATAAAATTTATATGAAGTTGTAAAGTCCTTTTTGAAACACTCTGTATTTAAATTCTGTTGGTAATATTTCCAGTTTGTTGATTTAAAGTCACTATTTGACAGTCACATGTTTTGGATAAACATTCAGATTTAAGTACTTCTCTAAATTTGAAGGCCTAAATAGTTGGGCCGGATGGTGTAGTAGTCAACATAAGATACCGGCAAGCGGGAGACCCGGGTTCAAGTCCCGGCTAGGTCCAAACATTTTTGTCTTCAAATTTCTTTAGTAATAAATTAGCTATTTAGAATTTATACAAAGTAAGATCTGAAAATATAATTTATATACATTTATTTTTTTTAGCAAACTTGATTTTAGGTTTATGAACATAGAATAAGAGCAATCTTTTAATGATATGAAAATTTGACAGTTTCAATGTGAAAAGTGGAGATGATATACACATATACATGTGAATATAAAGTCTGATATGTAAGATGTCCTGGGTTGCAGGCTACAGGGCCAGGGATGGTTTGGGAGCAGAGTTTCCTGAACACGATGAGCAACATTTCCTCCACTGCTCAGACTCAGAGCTCGAACGATACTCAGTTGTTTTACGAAGCCAGCAGGAGGTGAGTGATGTTTTGACTCAACTCATTTGCTTTATTTTTACTAAGTATTTGACACATGACCATTCTATCGAACAATAGTAGAATACTCCATTTATGACTATAGGTTTTGATGACAATAACTCTTTATTACAATAGTAATTTACAATAATTATTTAATAACAATTTTTTTATTCCCACTTGTAGGAACTTTTTCAAAACTATTCTTACCTTTTGGTTTTGGCCTGTAGATCCCACCATACAGTTGTTGCGCCTTTCCTAGAGGTTGTGCTACTACATCATCAGTGTAAGTCTACTTACATAAAAAACCAAAAACTTAAATCTCTACACAGTATAAATTGTTTTATTGATCGTGTAAGATTGGAATTGCATATAAACCTTGCGACTTGGTGAAGTTTGTTGGCTGAGGTTTCCATTTCCGTCCCTGCCACCTGTCAAGATGTCCGAGTAAGTCATAACTCTCACATTTAAAATACCAGAAATAAAACAGCTGCTACAATTTACTTTTTCAGATTGACTAAAACCTTAAACAGTTAGATTGTGAAAATATATAATAAATTTCTAGATGTAATATCAAAATATTCCTTAATTAACTTCTAAACTAAATTTTATACTATGATTTGGAAGAATTCATTCTATTCTTTAACTGAGGTTTTTATATGAATGTAATTAACTTCTAATATTAAGGGTTGTAATTATGTAAGTTCATTATTAGTTATTTTATGTTTATTTTCCTATTGTAGCTGATTTTGTACTATTGTAATAATGAATTATTATTGACAATTTCCTGTGACTGTCTATTGCGACTTTGTCAAAGCATAATTATGTATGTTTTACGACAGTAAAAAGATCATTTATTGATTTACCCCTTGAATGTCTGGTGATTCAAAGTTATTTACTGAGTACAGCACTGTTGTATAACTTTGAAGAAATTTACAATATTTTTGTTGCCCTTGACAAAAATATTTTAAATCTGATTTAAGTTATATGATTTTAATATATACTACTGACTTTAATATATATACCTCTCAATTGTTAGTATTGTGACTGTTTCAGCTTTGGGGACATCAGCAGCTAAGCGATGTTCCAAGACCTGTTCAAAGTCGGCTGTGGAGTGGTCATGACCTTCTGCTTTGTACTCCTGGTTCTCTCCAAAGCATCCTGCTTGGAGTTCAGGGTATGTACAGGGTTACGAGTTACTTTGAACAAGGGCGGGTTTTATGTGGACGGTTATCTCAAGAAAAGTCCTTCAAATGCATGTAACATATCAATAATACAATATTTTCTTGCTTCTGGTAAGTTTTCTACAATACAGTAGACTTCCTCTTCGAATTTAAATTCCCAGCCAGACTAATAAATAACCAGCCAAAGCAATTAGAAAATGATAACTAATTTGTTAAATTACTAAAATATGTACAGTGCCTTTTCCTTATGGCCCATGAATAACATTAAAATGATCTATTCCTGCAATACACTACAAAGGTTCTTGAAAAGCCAGTCAAAACTTGATCATTTGGGTTTCTGTTGAAAAGAAAACAATGCAATAGAGTGTGTGACCCAGTCGAGACTGGAATCTAAACAGTAAAAACCGAATAAAACCTTTTAGACCTAGATTTGAAAACTTGAAACAGTCTAAAGAAAGTTATTTTTTGTTAACTGTCCATAGTTGGTCATGGTATTGGTAGTGTCTTGTTTTATTGATAACAAGACTGCCCCTTCATTTCATTAAGAGCCTGAAACTGTAGTAGATGCAAACCCACTATAAGTCTGAGAAAAAGATGACAAGGAGTGCAGTTTTGCTGTGCCCTAGAGTTGTATCCATGTATGCATGCGTATACTGACTAAACGATACACTGTGGGTAAAAGTCATCGGAACAAATTATGTTGATAATCTAATCACCTACAAAATGGCTAGTTCAAATCAGTTCCAACTTTAAAAAAACAAAGGATTACAGCATCTCTTGTAATTCAATGCATGGACAAAAATTAGTACATTTTAAAATACTCACAAAATATTTATTCTTTCGATTTAAAAGGACAAAGTGCATACTGGGTGAAAGGGAACTTTGTGCTGAAAATTAATATGCAAGAATTAACGCGATGGTATGATTGTAAAAGTTGGTTATGGCAATTGAAGCGAAGTTGCTAAATTTATCGGGCAGCCGAAGCCAGGATCGTCAGGGGTTGGCCCAGAATGGACCTAAACTCGTCCACCTGAGTAGCACACCTGTATTCTTACACCATGGCCTGGAGTAGTGATGAAAAAGTTTGCTAAATACAAAACAGCCCAAGATTACTATTTTAATGTTTTACACTAGGGTTTTGCTACATTTTATGCTTGTATAACTAGATTGTTTACCATAAAAATAAAAACTTATAGTTCTGTTTAAAACTTGCATATATTTTGTTAGGACAGGTGGCAAGAGAACCACCGCTGTACAGGATTTGTGTAAACTACTGAAATTATTATTGATGTGCTGTTTCAAGGTGCAGACCTCTGTATCTGCAGAATACAGAAAGGCCACATTATATTACAGGCAAAGTGGGGTGATCTAGATACAGTAGCTAACTACTAAAGCTACTAGACATCAACTCTAAAGAGGGTCACTTTAGAGTGGGTGATTCACCCTGATATTAAGCGTTGTAATGCTTCAAACCATGTTTATCTACTACCGTTACACAGTTTCAATGTAGATGTGTGATTTTACTGTTTGTGTAGATTCTACCAGCAGCTGCAGGCATGATGTGTATCGGGCTGGCATTTGTCTCCGCCTGTGGACTCTGCTCCGCCTGGGAGTGTTCTACGGCCCCGTTCACACTTCCCTTCCATTCCTACTCATGGGAATTGGTGTGGACGACATGTTTGTAATCATGGCCTGTCGTCAACAACTCTCGGAAAAACAAAAAAGGTACTTCCTTGCTGAGGAATTGATCGGTTAAATTATAAGTGTGCGACTTCAGCTAGACTAAGGCTGTGGGGGCGAATTTGGGTCGACGGGAACAGGAGGGATTTTTCAAAAAAAATCTGTGATTTGGGAACGGGAAAAGCTGGCAAATAGACATATTAAAGAAATATTTATTAAAATTGAGTTTTTTCAATCAAATTATTTTGTTTTTGATCAATCAGTTGTTTGTGGTGTGATGAGCTAAACAACACAGTGCAGTTTTAAAATCAAACATCTCAAAGTACATCATGACTATTATATAACCCACTCACCCTCACCCAGTATGCTCGACTATTTAGCATAGGTTCACCACTGGGGTCTGGGGCCTCCCAGAAAATTTTACTTTTGCTGCTTTCTAAAACATGGGTTTTAAGCTAACATTATCAAATTTATCTTTATCCAACAATTTTTTCTGATAACATTTGGTATAACATATTATACATAAATATATAATGTATAACTTAAATTATCATGAATGAAACTTTGATTGAGTTAAAATAAATTCCTATGCAAGAACTGAAGGACTACAGATAAATTACATGTAATTATATCAAAAAAATATGCACGCTATTAAACTTATTCACAATCTTAAAACTGGCCGACAAATGAGAATGAACAGCAGGAAAATACCATAACCAGTTTAAAAACTTCTGAACAAAATTTGTTTTAAATCACATATTTTGTATTTCGTACACTTTTCATCGCTTCATTATTAAAACGTAATCAATATCATCGTATTCAAATGACACATGGCCAACAGAAACATCGCCTTGGCCAGATCTACAGTAAAGACGCCCTGACACCGGAGATAACAACAAACAGTGAGGGAGATCGGGCTGGGCAATCTAACTTTGGCCGAAGTGTCCGGGAATCCACCGAAGAACCAACCACGAGGTGCACGGAGCTGCCAAGAAAGCAGCTCGCAAGCTCTGTGCGCTAGAAGCGGCTTTCCCTCTGGAGGGTAAATCGGACCGTCCAACCTATTAGGAACAGGAGCCGCGTTAAGCAGCCTCATGCTCAGGAGTTTGACTTGTTACCCGCGAAAGGGCGCAGGCGTAGGGTCGCTGTGTTCCTCCTTGTACGGGTTTACTTGAACTAACAAATAAATTTACCATTCTCTACTGGCGTAAATTTTAATGTAATCCACGGTTTTGAGGGTTCACGTTCATAAAAGCTCCTATAGATCCAGCCGCCATGTTCTCACCCATTTACAATGAATACACACTGAATTACTTAGCCCCAAAGATTGTAAAACAGTTGGGGAGAGTTAAGGAATCACAAAGACCAGAATCACAATGAGGTTGCTAATGGGCGAGTGAGAGGGAAGAAATGAGACTGCCGTTACTAGCACAGTGATGAACAGGGTCGATTTCAACCTGCATGGGCAACATGCATGTGCAGATTTGCAGACCTAAAGTTTGTCAATTTGATAACCGGACGGTAGTGATTGCATGTCAAGCTGGAAGGTCCGTCGACTAGTGAGTCACCACCCCTTCCCCTTACTGACAGTCTGTCACAACACCGCCAGGCGCCAATGCGCACTGTTGACAACTCTTTTGTTTCAGTCAGTACAATACACTCGCAACACGGCAACTAGTGTCATTTGTCCGCTTGTGTTGTGATCGATCGGTTTGGGACTGTGCACATTATTATAAATACTGTTTATTTTCAACGTTGTTATTGTGTTTTGTGAAGTTACGCTACGGGCTTGCTAGAAAACCTAATTGCATTTTATATTATAATGGATGGAAGAAAAGATTGAGTGGTGCAGAATATCGAAAATTATCGGAAGTTAAAAAGAAAAAAGAAAGTGAAGTGATTGCTAAAACCATGAAGTTGGATCTGCTTTTAAAATAAGTGCCCCAGCCCCAGCTCTACTGAACAACCCAGAAACAAATCAGGTGAAGACCAGAATATTATTCTTGAACATATAGTAATAAATGATAATGAAATTGATAATTTTTCGCTCAACAACCACACACTTCAAATGCATTTTAGAAGATTTGCTAAACAAACGTCAGTAACAGACTAACCTCATGAAGACTTACATCAATATTCGTTTCAGAATGATCAGTTTTCTCAAATAAGCAAAGATCCATTTTTGGAAGTAAATAGTAAACTAAAGATTGCAAAAAATGGCTTTTATCAAAATAAAGATGAAGGTTTTGAAAATTCGAAGTTTAATTTACCCAGAAGCAAATAGGTTCCTAACAAAAATATGTTTGAAAGGAAACCTATAACGGAAATAGTGGACCGTGACTTTCTTGTTTACCTCCCAGTCAAGGTGCTTTATTCTGTGGTCCAAACTGTTTAGTGAATCACATCTCAATTTTCCGATTCAGGCTTTAGTGACTGGAAGCATGTCAAGATTACTAGCAGAACATGAAAATCTGCCGTCATCTGACTGTGTCCTAGCTATATAAAGGAGAAGGACAGCAGGCGAATAGATAAACAGCTTCTAATACAATCCAAAGAAGAAGTAAAGTACTGGAAAAATGTTCTACAAAGGGTTGTGGCTGTTATAAAAAACTAGCATTCGTGGTTTACCCTTCGAGGCAATGATGAGGTATTTGGTTCTCCTAACAATGGAAACTTTATGATGTGTCTTGAGTTAATAGCAGAATTTGACCCGTTTTAAGGAGCCACATAATAACACGGCAACCCCGGGGACACTCTTCTTACCTCTTCAACTATTTGTGAAGAGTTATTAAAGGTCATGGGAAAAACAGTTATCAACACAATCCTGGAGGAAGTTAGAGATTCAAAATATTTTTCCATTATCGAGACTCTACTCCTGACATTTCACATACCGATCAGCTGAGCATCATACTACGTTACGTTCAAAAAGTTGGAGGTTAAAGAACGTTTTTAGAGTTTCTAGAGAACTGCGGACATAAAGGGGAACAGCTTGCTGATGGGTCTTTAAATTTTGAACGACCATGGACTGGATATTCAAAAATCAAAATTGTCGTTCAATCGCTTGACAATGCTTCAACATGTCTGGGGCATACCCGTTTGCAAGCTAGACTAAAACAGGTAAATCCTTTGATATTTTATGTGCCTTGCTCTGCCCACTCCCTAAATTTGGTAGGATCCAGTGCTGCCAATGCTGCAAACTTTCCAAAGATTTCTTCGCTCTGTTGCAACTTTGTACAATTTTTCGGTTTCGACGCATCGATGGCTATTCTACAGTCGTATTTTCATTCAAAAGTCTCTGAAAACCCTTAGCAATACAAGATGGTCGGCAGAGAGGAAGCTTGTAAAGTTTAAACAGGGACTACAAGGCTATCGTACAAGCCCTTGAGCAAATTATTAACGCATTAAGATGAAAAAAACTACCAGAAATCAAGCAAAGGTATCCTCAGAGCTCTAATGAAACAAGAAACAACATTCATGGCATCTTGGGAGGATGCTTGATAAATTAACACAGTCAGTGAGAAAGTACAATCTCCAAAAATGAATGTTGCAACAGTCCAACTGTACAATTCACTCATTTCGTTTGTGCAAGAAAACAGCTATATTCAATTTTACAAAATCTCTGGGGAAACCAATCACAAAGCAATGCTTTCAGAAGTCAAATCAATGGATGAAAATATGAAAGGACAAGAAAACCCAAACGATTCTTTGACCTAAAGTGACCTAATCAGAAGATGATGAACAAGACAAAAATAGTAAAGATAAAAGGTTCCAGGAAGATTTTGATCTTATCATAAGGAAATTGCTCACTGATTTGGAAAACAGAGTAAAAGTTTACAACGATTTTTAATGAGATTTTGTTTTATCAAACTTATCTGAGCTTAACCCAGAAGAAATAAATAATGCTGCTTCTAATCTTCAAAAGATTTATGAATTTGATATCGAGGCATCACCATTTGTGATTGAATGCATTCACCTAAAAGGCTTGTTGCATCAAGAGAAGTTTGATGAGGCATTGACATTGTCCGACTGCATACTTTATTGATTTCAAAGGCTGCTAGATCTTTACCCCAACGTAAATATTGCCTTACAAATATACCTTAGCACACCTGCTTCAAACTGCTCTGCAGAGAGTGTCTTCACACTTTCAAGAATCAAGAACTGCCTACGCCGACTACATCTCAAGATCGTCTCAACCACCTTGCGGTTTTAACCATAGAAAACGATTTGACTACAAGGTTAGACTTTGAGGATTATCACTGAGTTTGCAAAAAAGTCAGACGAGTCAAGTTGATTTAGAGTTTTCTTCTTTTTTCATGCAGTAACATGTACAAAAATGGTAAATGCAAGTTTTGCAAGAAAATTGTATATTTTACGTAGGCCTAATTCAAGAAATGTGTGACATATGTTATGTAATTCTGCTATTAAAATAAATATAAAGAACTCTCAAATAACATGAACCAATACTTTTTACTTCACCTTGTTCTGATTTGAGTCAAGTTGTTACTGATATGATATGTGATATGGTAGTTGAGGAAGCGATTCAGGGCTCGTCGTCTCATGCCCATGGGCTGCAATAGCCTAACCGCCCCTGGTGATGAAGGTGGAAAGGTCAAAAAAGAGAAAGACAAGGTGGAGAGGTTGTGGTGACAGAGAGGGGAATACAACAGCTGCAGTGTAAAAGATTTATCTGTGTGGTGCCTCTTGATCCTACAGATGTTGGTTTCTTCTTAACGACGACGCTTCGGGCAGTGCAGGGCAAAGGCCGCACTGTGGTTCTTAAAAATATTTACATAATGTACACGCCAAGACACACCAAGGCACGCGCGACTGTATTAAAGTAACATCTATAGAAAAATAAGACTTGTCTGTTCATTGCAAAGAATCCATCTGCTTTTGGTTATTTCGTGTTATATACTTTGCATAGACCGAAACTGGAAGGCCAAAAAATTCCTGTCTGTCTGTAATGTTTTTAAGGAATCTTGGACCACTTATAACTCAGAATCGACTGAAGCTATGGCAGTGAAACTTTGTTTAAGGGTTAAGCCCACTACGCAATGTGTCTTTAGCTATATTTTACATTCACAAACATCCATCCACAAAATAAATGGCGAGGGACCAAAGTGGGCACTTAGCACGTTTTAAGGCATCTTAGACCGCTTATAGCTCAAAATCCGCTGAATCTATGAGGGTGAAACTTCACTTAAGGGTTAAACCCATTAACGTGTGTGTATTTTCCTATATTTCATATCCATAAAACATCCACAAAATAAATAACAATGTACCAAAGTGGGATCTTGGAAAGCATTATTTTTGAAACTAGGTGCAGCGCTCTGGCAGTATTAGCTCAACTATTCCCCCCACCACGACCACACTCCCCGCATCCAGCATGCAACGCCGACTGCTGTGGCAGGTCAGTAGCCATTTTGAGCTTGACTGGGAAGGCTCTCCTTGCTACCCATCAGTCGCTGCCTCATAGCACTGTTGGTTTTTTACATATCAGCCTGCTATCCTGTTACGAATACCCCTATCTTCCTAATGGACTGAAGTTGTATTTGATGTATAACTCAAATAGGGGAGGGTTGTTTACTTGAACTGTTCACCACTAGTTCCTTATACAAAACACAAATTTCAGTGGAAAAATTAATGTTTTCAGTGTTATCATCAGTTTTATTTCCAAATTTCTGGTACTAGGGGAGGGATCGGAAATTATCTCACTCCCGTCCTGGTACCGGAAATCTGGGATCCCGCACAGCTCTAATCTAGACTTAACCCT
Organism: Matsumurasca onukii; assembly: GCA_018831715.1. Lineage (NCBI taxonomy): Eukaryota > Metazoa > Arthropoda > Insecta > Hemiptera > Cicadellidae > Matsumurasca > Matsumurasca onukii. Next base: position 25,926,530 of record CM032064.1, read on the forward strand.
CCTCAAATGCGAGAGGAATAACGTGTACAAAAGTGTTTTTGAGTACCTGTGTGTGGTTTGTAGGTTGAGTTTGCCGGTTCAGATCGGGTTGGCTCTACGACACGCCGGGGTCTCCATAACGGTCACATCCTTCACAGACATCGTGGCTTCCACCATCGGAGGCACTACGGTATGTACGGACTCACTACAGTACACCAGATCCTCTCCTTCACACTAAAATAATATGAGTCACATTGTTTTGCTACAAAATCTTTGCTGTTGTCCCAAAAGAATTTCCTCACCCCCTTCATATCTGTTGAGAGAGGTTTTATTCTATTATCAAACTTCACCCACATTGTCTGTACTATTTTAGAACAGTGTTCAGGAGGAACTTTTGGTTTTCAGTTTAAATTTGTTCCGAGTTAGTAGATTCAAATAATAAACTAGTTTTGTTTACTTTGAAAATGTCATCAGAACCTGTCAATTTAGAATGCTCTCACGGTTTTCATGATTTGGCTAGTTTAATATTCTCTACCCCTTGTTGAGACAACTTTTATATAGATATTACACAGAGAACACAATTTGAATACACAAGAACTGATTGATTTGCAGATTTTACCGGCACTTGAGTCTTTCTGCATGTATGCAGCAGCAGGGGTGCTGTTCACGTTCATCTACCAGGGAACGCTGTACGTTGCTGTCTTGGTGTTGGACGAACACAGGATCGAGAAGAGGAGAAATCCCCTGGTGTTCTGCGTTACGCCAGACACTCCCACGCACAACAACAGTGTTTCCTGCACAAGATCTCTTATCAGCCTTCTGTACTCCAAAGTACTGCTCACTACACCGATGAAGGTTAGATTAGGTTAGAAGAGCTTTATATTAAATTGTGTGTGGTTCTTCTTTGTAAGTGTCATCACTAGTGTGCATTTATTTGAAACTTTATCCACTCCATCGACATTCCAAGGTTTGAACAAAACAGAATTTAAAAATTTAACAGAGAAGTTTATGTTAACTTCAGTTTTAAGAACTAAAAAGTATTTTCCTGTTTTAACAGGTTTTGAAGTGATATCTTCTATTGACACAAGAGCAAGAAAAAATATAGAGGATGAAAGTTTTGGTTTTTTTATCATACAGTACATCTTAGACTACTTTGTAAATTCAAAGATCTTTCAGTCTTACCTTACTCTTGAAATAATAGGAGCAATAACTTCAACCAATTATGACCTTAAACACCAGAACCTTTTCTTAAACGAAAGTAACGATTCCAAAATGATAAAGATTGTTTCATCTTATTTACATCACATAAAAATCCCTTATGTCCCTTGTGTCCAGGTCTGTCAATAATGGTTACCACTTCCCTATGTAAGTAAGCAAACACATTAGGACTTAACACCCTGCTTCAAAAGCTATTGGGAAAAGTATTGTTGAACATTTTTTTTATGTAAAGGACCTTTAGTGCTAAATCTTGGATTTGTCATCGGTTGAAACATTAAAAGCTGGTAAAAACTGATAATCAATTAATGAAGTTGAAATATTACTCATAAGTCATTTATTTGGCCATTAAATACATACAGTACAATAGGCTATGCACTTTACATTTTTGATAATGCTCTTGATGTACATGTGCTTTACAATAAATTATAAGTAATGATTATCGAAAGTAACAGTCATTGCAATAAATATTAAAAAATTGCTGTTAACATTAAAAAAATCTTGGTAACGTCTGACAATGTATAATAAAACATTAAAATAGAGAGATCATTTGGATTAAAATATATAAATAGTTACATTGGTACTAGTGGTATTACATATAGTTGTATTACTTAGGTTTTCTTGGCCTATTTTAGTGAATGACATCATGTCAACAACAAACTTCAAACAAAGCACTAATTAATTATATTAGTGAATGACAAATGAGTGAATAACCCTCAACTAAGGCAAAAATGTATGTGTTTGTTTGTCCTTGTATACAATAGCTTTGAACATCCTGATAAATTGCGTTCAACTAATTGCTGGCTAACTTCGGTATACGTATCTAGCAAAAACCATGAGAACTTTTCCAAATATACAGAAAGCTAGTCCAAACCCAAATATACTGAAAAGTTCTCATGGTTTTGCCAGATTTTTGTATACCCCAAGTTATCCATGAATTTTTTGGTCGCTGTTGCTGACTAGTTATGTGTTCTTTGAATGGGCAGGTTTCATACCTTAGATAGAAGTGAATATGTGACAAGAGTCTGGTTGCAGGTGGTGGTTGTGGTGGGTACTTGCTGCTTCACAGTATTCTGTGTGCAAGGAGTGACCAGGCTCAGGCAGCAGTTCCACCCCAAGTGGTTCCCGCCAGACAGTTACTTGGTCCACTACCTCATTGGTGGTATTTATTATCGGACTTCCTTTGGAAATGATACATTATGCCAGCACGTAAGACCCAGACCCGACCATGAAGTGAGCAACTAATTCTGACCTTCAGAATAATATTGAGCATTTTTACAAGACTTTATAAACATATAGGAGTCACAAAATGTGTAGCACGCTATTCAGATTCGATTCTACATAAAAAATTTAGTCGAAAATGTCTTGTAACACTTTTTTTAGTTTAGCCGTAATCTGCCATTTTGTAATTATTTGAAAACAATTATAGATAAACATATTTTTGGAAAATGTTGTTGGGAAAACAATTAAGGTTTATACCAAGTTTCACAAACATATCTCTCAAAGGGTTTCTAAATTATTAATTATTTTCAACAATTTACAAAATGGCGGACTACGGCTTAACTAAGCCAAAATAAAAAAAAATGTTACAAGAAATTTTTGACTTACTTTTGCATGTAGAATACGGTTCTGCAACACATTTTTGTGACACCTGGTATATGTATGTATGTATACAGCCTGTTCCACATTTTATGCTCACAATGGGGATCTCACAAACTAGACAATTTTCACATATGGTCAAAAATAAATATGTATTTTGATAGTATGCATCCATGTACCAAAAATTATGAAAATTCATTGAGTCGTTTCAAAGTGACGGCCAAAAAAGAGATTTTAAGCTATAACAGCACTATTAGTAGTCCGATTTCAATAAAATTTAAAATAAGTTTTACTTTCAAGATATGTAATAAAACTTGCAATGAAAGAACACTTAAGTTTGAGGCTGTATGCCAAAGCGAGGCTGTAAACGGAGCAAATAAGATTAACAAATTGCAAAGGAAATTTCTGTACAGCCTGTTTGGACTAACAATACGTTTTGATTATCAGAGTTTACACTAGCGGGACTCTGTTGTATTGTAGACAGAGTCTATAACAACATCCACATTTATAAATTTAGCTTGCAACCAAATTTGCTGCTGGTTATAGAAATAGGACTGATACCACGGACTGATAATACGGACGGTGCCACAAAGTTGCACATCTGTGTCTCAGTGTGAGTTTTCCTGTACAGTGTCCTGTTTCTTGGTTTATGTGGCAGGGAGCGCTGGTACGCAGACTCGGGACAGGAAGCTCTGATACTGCTGGGCAGACTCAACTACACAGCAGAGCTAGCCAACATCGATCAGCTCATCCGGCAGCTCAACAACCAGTCGGATATCGTATACGATGTCAACACCTGGTACCAAGGCTTCACTCAATACGTCAACTTCTACTTCAAAAAAAGTGAGCCAAGGGGTGATTAAGGAACAATTTTATACTTTGATTTTGAATCTAGACTCTATCGAGTTAAGCACCCAAAGAAACAAAGTCGTTGGTGCATTTAGAAATCCTTGGTGCTCCTATTTAAAATAAGAGCAAAATGGTTTGTGGAATTCAGAACATAAAAATGGTTTTCAGTTCTTTGACTGCTGAATATCAAAAACTAATCGAAGAATTAGTTTATGGGTGGGAGAACTTAAAAAAGAATCAGTAAACTTTCAGTAAACCATTTATTTGTTTTGTGTAAGCAGCAATGTGTTGACATTTTTGAGCAGTATTTCAAAGCTCTAAGTACTTCAAAACAGAGTCTGTGATAAGCTTTTTGATATCTTGAAATCGATCCCATTGACACGCACCTTCCTAAGCATTCAAGATAAGCTCCAAAGCCAATTCTTTACTAGGACTCATTGCTCGCTCCTCCAAGCGCTCATTGACTCCTTCTTCTGTAAAGACCCTCCATGAGGTATGAGGTGTTGGTTCGTCCAGTGCTCGAATACGCCTCAATTGTTTGGTCTCCCCATCAGATCGGCCACTGCAACACACTCATCATGGATCAGAGGTGTTTCCTTTGCCTCCTGGGCAATAGATCCGGCATGGACTACATCAACATTGATACGGAAGAAATGGCTTCTCAACACCATGTCCTTTCTCTCACATTAAGAAGAATGGTCTTGGACTTGTTGTTCCTGTACAAAGTTGTCACTGGCCTGGTGGACTGCCCTGAACTTCTAGAGCTCATCGACCTGCATGTCCCTGCTAGAACCCGGCTACACCAGACTTTCGCCAAGCATCACCAACCGACCAACTATGCCTAACACAGCCCCGTCCCTCGTATGCTTCACCTTGGAAACACTGTTGAAGTTGATTTCTTCATATCCTCTTTTCAACAATTCAAGAGAGCTGCGTTTTCCTGGGTGTCAGAGCAAATTGAATTTTGAGTGTGTTAAGTGGTTTTCCCTGCAAGCAAGTTCCAGTTTTTGATGGTGCCTCTAAAAGGCCACACAATAAAAGTGTTGGTGTTTAATTTTCCAATGTCCGACAATCAAAAGTGTATTATAATTTAAATGTAAAAAAAGTATTTAATCATATATTGTCATTAGGTTTTTTTTACCACTGTCAATTATTTATCTCTTCAATAGTCTTCGTGCATACATATTTAGTTCAATGTCATTTAGTTTTTGTTAATTATATTGTTATCTTTCTATTTGACGCATTTAGTATGCACTGTATTTCCTAGTTCTGTCTATAAGTATTTTGTATTATAAATGACAGATATATTAAAATATTGTATAACCGTATAAATAAATAAAGTAAGCTCTAATACCATGTATTTGAATGTTTAGATATTCCTCATGACACTATGTCTGAAGAGGATTTCAACTACTACCTGGGCAAGTTCCTCTACAGCCCTTCTGGAGGAAAGTTTCAGAAAAACTTTCGCTTTGAAAGAAAACTGGAATGTGGCGAGTCTGCTTCAGCAGTCAGAGTAGGTATAGACGTAGAGTAAATACCTAAGAACTATGAGAGAGTACCACTTTATGTTTGGGTAAAGGACATTTAGGAGAGTAAAAGTATTTTGGTGAGACATCCCCAATTAAAAGTCGTTAGGAGGGGTGACCTCCGAGTAGTCAGTAAATTTGTAAGAAAGCACATGTCATACTGTATGTACTGTATTAAATTAAAAGGCTTTGTTAGTATAATATTGAAACTTAAAGGTGTTTACAGACGGATGATGATCATTTGTAGATTATTAGTCTACGTCTGTGGTAATAAAATTTAAATTTTAAATTTATGCATTTTTATTACCACAGATGTAGCCTAATAATGTCTACAAATGATTATAATATTGAGTTATTTAATTTCACCTCAACAGGTCGATTTTAAGCAATATGTCAGCAGTTCAAAGTTTGAGAGCTGGAAACTTTGAAATACAGCTCTGCCATATTTGATAGAACAAACCTTTGAAAGGTCAAGTTTTTTTGCATTACACTATACTCAATGACACCTTTAATAATTTGATACTAAATTTATTAATGTTGACACCCATGAATATTTTTCTTAAAATAATACCATGAGGCATTCCAGGATGTTATCCTTTTATAGAAGTCTATGTTTAGTTTGAAGTTGAATTGGATGTCTTCAATTCTCTTGTTGAAGACATTCAATTCAACTTTTTAGTATGGTATTTAACACTTCATTAAGTAGAGTGTTATGACACAAACCAGATGTCAGGATGACTCTATCCAAAATGGCTTCTGCCTAAAGTTTACAACTCTTGAAACTCGAACTGTTTCGGATTAATTTATTAAGGCAAAATTTGCAACTTTCATGCCCACCAGCAAGGCCTATAAATTAAATATACAACATGTTATGATGTTTTCTTACAAGTTTTCACTGACTTCTCTGGAGACCTCGCTCTGAATTGCAGTATGCGATGTTTTGTACCTAAATATTTGTTACTCTCCTCCTTGTCTCTACCACAAAGAATATATGAACAAGTTCTTAAACTTGTTCAGGATTTCAGTATAGAATTTAGTCCTTCCCAACTGAATATATTCACTGTCCTAATGTTCTTTCCTATGTACATGTAATGACAATGTCTTAATTTAGTCAACATAACCTAGTCTGATGGAAACATAATGAAATTAGCAATTAAATAAGAACATAAAAATAGAATGAATACATAAAGTAAAACAATGGATTATATCTTAATGGATACTTAAAATATAACATTATTTAGTGCAAAGAACTCACCTGGTGAATAAAATAAAATTAATAGTAGCCGATTGTAGAATCTGCTTTAACACCTTTTAAAGGATATCTATTAAAATTACATTTTGATTTATTAAAAGTGTTTTGACATAACTAGGTGACTGTTCATGTTTAGTTAATCTAAGATGGCCAATAACTAATTTATTTATTTCTAGTATTGTAATAATTGTGAACATCTGAATTTATCTTGTAGTGGTTAAGATTATTACATATGTATATCATAAAATCAAAAATATATAAATGTATTACTGGTAACACTTTCATTTGAACAAATGAGACTTACAACGATCTGAATCAGCAGCACAAGAAGTGATTTGTATTGTTCATTTTTGTACTATAGCGACTTCATTAATTTTGCTGAAGTTACCCCATAAAGTTTTTGAAATTGATTTAAGGCAATTGATTTAAAATAGGCAAAGTAGACAATTTCAAATAAATTTGTATATCAGGGATGCACATTTTCAACTTGCTTAGTAGTTTAGTAGATAAACTACCCTGAACTTCTTTTACAAAGTTGCTCAATATAAGTAGGCTTGGATCAATAATTATTTCCAAAAAATCGACACATCTTTTAAATAATTTTGAAGAGTAAGTACAATATTTTGGGTCTCGGTTTCATTCAGTAAAAATCCATTAGCTTTAAACCATTGAGCTGCGTTTGTTACATATGTGTTGGTGTGTTGCAGATATCGACCCTGTACTTCAAGTTCCGGTTGTTCCATGGGCCGCAGGAGGCAGTGCCGGCCATGAACCGGATCCGGGATCTCGTGCGCCAGGCCAACATCACCTCGGGTGATGGCTTCAGAACCGTCTGGTCCAAAGCCTTCGCCACCTGGACCACTGACGAGGTGCGGTACAGTAACCAGTCACTGGTATCTTTAATGAATGTCTTGAGTTTTCTTCAAGAAATCGGTAGAATAAGTAGAATGAACCAGTTGGAATTGAGGCTCTTCATTTACGTTAGTTCAAAAATATAGGGACTATAGTGTTTGCAATTCATTATTGAGTTCTTTAATGCCTCTGACTGATTTGTTGGCGCTTTAGCAGTTAGATTTCCTGAGTAAATACTCTAGAGGTGAGGAGAGGGCCTAAAATCAGGAAATTCCTGAAAATCAAGCAATAGTTTCCCTAAAAATGGAATTTGTTGTGTCGGAAGGAAATTTAGCAAATAGGGTAATTTGTAAGATTTTTTGGCAGTTTAAGAGGATTTTTCAGCAGATGTGATAATTTAGGGCACTTTCAATAAATAGTTTTGTGATAAGTTTCCCTAAACACTAAATAAATCCAAATAAAAATGTTTAAATTTTTACACCTTTGTAAGGAGTAAATGCCAATCATTATTTCAACCCTTGTTGACATTTTAATGACAATTGCCTGTATAACAGAACTCAGTTTAACTGAACACTGCCACTTGACCACTTGAGCACATGTGTGTACGTGTTGCAGGTGATCCAGCACGAGTTGTACCGGAACCTTCTCCTCTCAGTGGTGTGTGTGATGGGAACCACTTCAGTACTTATCCTCAACTTCCCCACCTGCTTCTGGATCTTTGTCTGTGTGCTGCTCACTCTTGTAAGTGTCTCACTTAAAGCAGGTCTGGTTAGTATCTAGTAAGTAGTAATTTAATTGATTAGATTTATGATAAATTGTATGATATGTCAGGAATCTGATACATTGTAAATGTTCATGTGTTTGATCAGATATTTTTAGGAATTGGTACATTGCATTACGATATACAAGTATATTGTATACGATACTTGTATGTTGAAAGATTTTGCCATCTGTCGTGGTAACTTATCCTCGGGCCGTGTCCCCATCATTACCCCTGCTATTCAAGGTTCTACTGTTTATTTGTAATGGGAAATAGGTAAGCTTCTTAATGTACCTAATATTAGCTTGTACTCTAATATTTCGTCATTTGCTTTCATTTAGATATTCTATTCTCTTGGTATCTTTTTAACTTGACAGGTTGACATCCTCGGCATGATGTACTACTGGGGCCTGACTATCGACATTGTGTCGTATGCATCGCACTGGTGCTAGGCGTGGGCTTGTGTATCGACTACGCGGCTCACGTCGGACAGACGTTCCTTCACATGCCGGGCTCGTGCCAGCAACGCGCGCTACTCACTGTCAACTCCATCGGCATGGCTGTCATCAATGGAGGCTTCTCCACCCTCCTCGCCATGTCCGTGCTCTCCCTCTCCACCGCCTACGTCTTCAAAGCGTTCTTCAAGGTACTTGTAGTAACCCAGCTGAATACTTGTGGGTTAGGGGAATTTGATAATAATCACAGAAAAGCGATTAATCAATTAAAAATGTTGGTTGCTACTTAAATAAATAAATATTTTACTGCATGGACAATGTACATTGTATCACAATCGTAAATAATATAAGTTATCTAAATGCTATCTAAAAGTTATCTAAAACTCAGCACTACCCGCTCTTCATTCATTCATTTCTATCATTTGAATTATTACTTCCTTTATACTGTAGAATCTCTCAAGTTAAATAACACATTGAGTGGTCATTTTGGATAATTAAAATTTCTGATGACAAAATAATGGTTGACTTATGGTATTGTTTTGAGGAAAGAATTGCAAACCTTTGGTCGAAGACAATCACTACGATATATCACATTCTACTTATTTTGTCTTGACCATATAGTGAGATCAGTCCCAAAACAAAACACACAGAAACAAAATACTGTCCCTAAAACAGAATCCAACAAATTGTATTTTATGGAGGAATGTTGAAAATAAATGTAAAAATCCAAGTTTGATAATTTTGGTTAAGAGAGGTTTGATTGTAGTAAAAACAATTTCTAGTCTCTGAGAAGAAGTTGTGACAATTGTTCATCCCCTATTTCTATTAGAGACAACTCTAGAAGTTATATAAGTTATAGAAGTATAAAGAGTGCTCTTTATTTGCACTGTGAACTTGGTATTTGTTTACTTGCTGCAGATATTCTTCTTGGTGGTGACAATCGGTCTGTTCCACGGCGTGGTGTTCTTGCCGGTAGTGCTGAGTTGTATCGGGCCGGCTGCACATCGCTCTCACCTCGACCTGGACCTCAAGCTGGAGGCAGAGTCAGAACAACTGGACGAGATGCAACGCCTTGACACCATCGCAGATAAACCTACCGTCATTTCCAACCACCACAGCTAGCCAATCAGCCAGTTAAACATTACACTTCTGACGGTTAGTCGTTTGAAATGTTATAGAATTTCACAACTGTCAGGAAAAATAGACTCCCGCTAAAAACATTTTTATTTAAGAAACAAATTAAAAAAATTTGTCTCAGATTATCAACTCTCTCCTGGCCTAAGCTATAAAAGACCCTAGTTGCCATCCGTCTGTACGCCCAGTAGCTGCTGCATGCTGGGGGCTTTCTTTTCATACTTTTCACCTTCCTAACCAATTATACCCCTCGCAAGTAGTGGATATCACACTTATCGAGCTCAAATATATTGTTTGTTATTTGTCAAATTGTCATCTAATCAAATCATCTCTTTAACTGCTGCTTTCTGACCCTTTGCATTTTAGTTTTGTTCCTGATTACTGCTAAGTGCTAACACAACTACTTTTATACATGTTACTTTGTTTGAGATGTTTTCCCAGTCAATTTCACTAAACTACTTTGCAGTAGTGAAGTGTGGGCTAGTTGATTATTTCATTGAAATTTAATTTAATAGCAGTTACACTACTTTTGACGTTATTATGTAAATTTACTTCTAAATGTCTGCTATGTATGGGGTAACTCCTTACATGTAATCACTATTGCTAAGTTGTAGTGGTTACTCGTTTCTGCATTTTAAATGTAACAATTACAATTGTGTAATTGTTACTTCCAAGTATGGTTTGAGAAAATATTTAACTGTATTGTAATTTCGCTCAACACTATGTTCCTAATTACTAACACCAAGCTCTCACATAAGAGGAAGACAGCAATTAAATAAAACAATCTATAAGTAGACTCTTGGTACTTTTTATCAATGATCGTGATCAAAAGATATGTAAATACTCACTAAATAATATAGACAAATATATAATGTATAGGCTTATAATAGGTCAAAACTATTTTAGTACAGTACGATCTAACTAATCCGGCCCTATATCGGGATCAAAAGTGCTGGACTAGCGGAAATGCCGGATTAGTGGAGGTTCACTAAAATGACTCAATTTGCCAGGCATAATCTTTCTAACGTTGAAGGACGATTCATTACTCTTAAAGAATGATTCAATTTCATTCTTATTCTTCCTTTTGTCTGTGAGTTTTCGATCTGCCGAAGTTAACTTATCACCACTTTCTAATCTTTATAACATCACTTTTTAAAAGTTACTGTTTACCTTTTTGCGACATCTCACGGCCTGTACTTTGGTCTCACACTTTACAGACAAGTAGAGACTTGAAAACTGGTGGCTAGTTAACGCGGTCACAGTGCCGGATTACTGGACATGTCGGAGTGGCGAACGGCCGGATTATAGAGACTGTACTGTAATTATTGACAAAATTAGATATTTATTTTTGTACTTCATAGTTACCTTTATTTTTGGAGAAATTAGTTATTGTATATAGTTAGAAAAAATCACTAATTCTCATATTTGTTATGATCTATCTTTGTTTTAAATTTACTATTTTATTAGTAAGTACGAGTTATGTCGAGTTCCTGGGGCAGACCTACGCACAAACCCCACCAAGAGATGAGTTGCAGCTAGAGTTAAATAAAGCACACTGTGATCAAGGACGTAGCTAGGAGGGGCAAAACCTAACGTAGGGGGAATGGTATTGAAATTTAGAGTCTACAAAATGGAGTTTTAAAAATAATTAGCATATAAAATGTTTGTTAAATTTCTTCACTGTTAATAATTATTGAAAACTTAATTTAGCAAGAATTTTGGAGGTGCTCTAGCATTCTCTGGACTTTAGTTAAAAGTAAAGTGTGTCTCGTTTTATAAGGCAGGAAGTGGGACTGGAAAGTCCTCTCTAACATTCAACCTCAACCATTACCTAGCGTTACTGCATAGTCACATAACACATTTGTCAGTGGTGATTGCGGGGATCGAACCCACCCTACTTGAGGGATAAGCTCTGGTGAAGTTGCACATTTCCAACCTGCCAAGGAAGTACCAAGTGGTCTATAGCCTCCTTATACCCATTAGCTATTCTTGTAAAGTTAATCACACAAACACAACAAAAAAACCATTTCTATTCTGAATTTTAATTTTAAACCATTTCTTTTTTGGAAAGATTCTAATTCAATAGCTATTGGCGTGGTTGAGTGTTAGAGAGGACTAAAATTCTGAGTTTTGCCATGTAAATGAGGACTTTTTTATTTAATTGCTATTAGATCTCACTCACCTTTGAAATAGTGGAAGATAAGGTAATTAAAAAGTATACAATTACACAGTACACTCGCGCACACAGTGGTCAGTGTTCCAACATTGCTGGTGTTTTGCGGAACTCGCTCGCTGTCTTGTCCACAGAAGACACCAGAACTATAGACGTGCGCACAGTACCTCTGGGATATAGACATCAAAATCCTTATATGAGGGCTGTTCAGACATTAACTTCTGATTTGTATAGCTCGTAAGTGGGTGAAACCATAAGTGCTAATTATACTTTGTTGGATAGCTTGGCTTATTGTGAATCCAACAGTATGCTCGACATTTGGTTTTGCCAATTTTTGTGCTCTCAAAATGTTGAAAAATTGGTCTCTTCTTGTAATATTCCTGCCGGTAAAATAAAACCCTATTAACTTTAAAAAGTGTTAGCTTCCATTTGTTTGCCAAAGTGGTTTCTAGAACTCTTGTTTAGCTAAACACATTTGAATTTGGTCTTTAAAAGTTGCATGTAATCCAGCGTTTTGCAAACTTAAGCAGGTTTAAGAGTGCATTGTGTCCGCTTCTCGTTATGGACATTGGCGGTGAAATGTCAAGCAATAGCAAAATAGCCAAATTGTAGTTGAAACAATGCTCTTTAATATGAATATAATATATTGTATCCTCAAATCATGTGTTTTACAATTGTTAAACGGAACTTAATTTAAAAACAGTCCGTAATTTGCCAAATATTCATAATTGATTTCATATTCTACTTTAAAAAGCGTGTTAGTAAATTAACTTTATAGTCTCAGAATTACTTTGTTTTACTCTTAAAAAGCTCATTTTACGGCCTAAAACATGGCAGTCATCATGCACAGTGTCCTTCTTCCATTGGTCTGTACTAAGCAACATTTTCAAATATTTTGCTTTGACTTAGATACTCTTAACAACCGAATAATTAAAGCCCCGGTGAAATCACTGCAGTTTTTAGTCTACATATTTAGCAGATTGGGAGTAAACTACTTGTCAGTTTATTTTGAGTTTGATGTTTTTGAGAAATTTGAATGTAGTATATTGTCTAATGAGATCAAATGAATAATGTATTGAAATAAATAGGTAAAGATCTGTATTGAACAATGGTTTATTAGCTTCAGGTTCAACATGGAAAAAGAATAATTTGATGAAATATAACAAGTGTGACTAGTTTTATGTTTAACTATGACAAGTCATATGTTTATTGATATTATACCACCAACTGTAAACCAATGGTGATGAAAAAGAAATTTAAATTTGATTAGAATTCCTCAGTATAGGAAGTCCTTACTATACTAATTTACTTTGCTCCTTATGTTTGACTATTGAACTGTTCTCAAAGATGCCAAACTGCCTTTAGCTAAACACATTTGAATTTCGTCTTTAAAAGTTGCATGTAATCCAGCGTTTTGCAAACTTAAGCAGGTTTAAGAGTGCATTGTGTCCGCTTCGTTATGGACATTGGCGGTGAAATGTCAAGCAATAGCAAAATAGCCAAATTGTAGTTGAAACAATGCTCTTTAACATGAATATAATATATTGTATCCTCAAATCATGTGTTTTACAATTGTTAAACGGAACTTAATTTAAAACAGTCCGTAATTTGCCAAATATTCATAATTGATTTCATATTCTACTTTAAAAAAGTATGTAGTAAATTAACTTTATAGTCTCAGAATTACTTTGTTTTACTCTTAAAAAGCTCATTTTACGGCCTAAAACATGGCAGTCATCATGCACAGTGTCCTTCTTCCATTGGTCTGTACTAAGCAACATTTTCAAATATTTTGCTTTGACTTAGATACTCTTAACAACCGAATAATTAAAGCCCTGGTGAAATCACTGCAGTTTTTAGTCTACATATTTAGCAGATTGGGAGTAAACTACTTGTCAGTTTATTTTGGAGTTTGATGGATCATTTGAATGGAAGTATACTGCTCAGTATTGGAACAATGGTTTATTAGCTTCAGGTTCAACATGGAAAAAGAATAATTTGATGAAATATAACAAGTGTGACTAGTTTTATGTTTAACTATGACAAGTCATATGTTTATTGATATTATACCACCAACTGTAAACCAATGGTGATGAAAAAAGAAATTTAAATTTGATTAGAATTCCTCAGTATAGGAAGTCTTACTATACTAATTTACTTTGCTCCTTATGTTTGACTATTGAACTGTTCTCAAAGATGCCAAACTGCCTTTAACAAAAGACATTCTTCAAGTACTAAAAAATGCCATATCTTCCACTAACCTAAAGGTGAGTTTGCCCCAATAGCTAACTATACATATAACAACTAAATAAGTATACAATTAGCTTAAACTAGCTTGTGTACATACTATATTTATTAAGCTAATTCTATGTAATGTAATTGTTATATGCTTGTGACTAATGTGCCTTCAACTACCTTGATTAAATATGCTATCTCACTTAATGAACATTTTATTCCATGTACTTTTGTGTTAAGCCATAATGTGCCTTCAAAAAACTACCTTTGATTAAACGCTGGTGCTACTCTATGAAAACTTAATGCATATCATTTTGTTCCTTTCAATCTCTTACATCTGTCAAGTGAGTGTTCTCCGCTCCTTGTGATTAACTCTGTCCAACAAAAAATTAGAAAACACATTTATGGGATTATTGTTAAGAAAATAAGTATTCTATACCAAAAACTTAAACTTCTCATTAAGGAGAACAAACCCCTAGGTGCCTTTCTTAAATTGACACAAAACAAATTTGTTGAAGAAGTTTTTAACGTGTTTTGAGCTTGACTCAATGTTGGGGACAAAGAGAATTTTTTTTTTAGTTTACCTAATTTGTAAGTGGTTCTAGGGCGAGAAGTATAACTCCATGGTGTCAAAATACCATGAATTCCCACTAGAAGCAGAGGTGTGGTCGTGTAGACTGGGTCTGCTACGAGACTAGGAGCCTAAAACAGTATCGAATTGGGGCAGCAACCTGCAGTGTTGAGAAGGAGCAAACTCCTCTACACAGCGACAGGGCCATGCAAGGGATGTGTACCACAGAAATCAAACTTCAATACTACTATTACACACGACCACTTTTGTTTACATTAACAACACGAAGAAGTTGCAACAATTAAAAGCTGTCACAGCTGATTGAAAAGAAAGGTACAGCTGTTTAAATTTCAGTACTGTTTATTTTGGCGGGCACTGTATTTTCAAACACGCGGCACCGAATCAGCTGATCGGAACTAGATAACAGTAATGCGAACGCGCATGCGCCGAGGGACGTAGGCAAACGGGAAACGCATTAGGCCACTTCTCCATGGACTCAACGCAGGAGTGAGGTCTACATCACCGCTGCTCAGCTAAGTCTTAATTCATAGTAATTTGGGTACTAGACTAATATCAGGATGTTCTAATTTCTTTCAGCATAGGGGATTAGATTTAGGGGACATGTGGTAATTTTAAATATAAATTTACAATACTTTAGCTGTATTGGGTGCTGTGGTGGAATACAGAATGTAATTACTAACGTAGGGTTCTGAAGCTAATATCTTGGCACATTTTTGGATGAAGACAACGTTAGTCTTGGTTGGACTCATAAAGATGGCATGTGATAACAGATTAGATAAATTATTTAAGGTGGGAAATTCGAGGGGTCCAGCATACTCAATTCAAAAGCGGATACAGTAGACGGTAATAATATATATTTTAGAGGCCAGCCAAGACACCTTATTTGAAAGGGTATAAAAACACAAACTCATTGATACCATTAAAAAAGATTTACGACGTCCCTGTACAAAATGGCGGCTCAAAACCTTTTAATTTTTTAAGCACATTAAAAGACGCTGTCACTATATTTTCAAAATTTTGAAAAATACAGATTTATTTTGTACTCAAAGCTTTAAAATGATATGTTACAAGGTAAATTTTGCAAACTTTTGAAAACTGCACATTTAGCAAAATTTACCTTGTAACTATCTTCACTTAAATACAAAAACTTAAGTCTATATTCATTTTCAAAACTTTGGTCTTTATACTTACGACAGCGTCCCATTATCAGCTTACAAGTGAAAAGCGTTTTTGAGCACTCATTATACAAATATCATAATTTAATATTATTAATGGTTGTGTTTTTATACCCTTTCAAATAAGGTGTCACAAGGGGAGGGTTCGTATTTTAAATTTAGGGCCCTCCCCTTCCCATTTGGGGATGGTGGGTGGGTAGCGAAAAGTACGTCAAAAGAAACTTCAGGACCCTATAAAAACATTCCCCAAAGGGTTTTTCAAAATTCTTACTCTTTCAAAAGTAAAAGTGGGGGGCATATAAAACTCAACCTTGTATACAATAAAATCATACTTATAACAATTACATTACATAGATAATTGAAAATTAGATATTTTACTATATTTTTTATAATTTATTATTAATTTATTTTTTATTATAATACTATATAAGTAAACACCCCTCTCCTGGATTAAACCTTGCCTTTCTAGAATACAACCCTGGTTAACGGCCCTGAGACGAATCATTTACTTAGGTAAAACACAGATTTTGTTTGTCTTCACTGACTAAGGAAAAGCTGTCACACACCCACACTATTACAACAGCTGTACGGTATTGAATAACACTTGAAGTAAAATATTTGCATTAATCTTCTATTACCAAACAAAAACTTGATATTTTCAGCGTCCAAAGTCAAGAAGTTGCAGTGTTTTCCCTGGAGCACGTTTTGGCTTAGTCATTGACTTTTACTTTAAATGGATATAGAAAAGTCAATGCCTTGGCTGTGAGTGGCGGCTTAAAAGTATGTGCCAGCGAGCGCATGAAATTTTAATCCGCTATTCAGCAATCAGATAAAAGGCAGTGCTGTCTACAGTGGCTACAAAGTTGTCTCCAAGATCCATCATCACGGGTGCTCAGCTTACATGATTGCGCTGTTTTATGAAAAGGCAGTGTTGTCTACAGTGGCCATGGGAAAGTTGTCTCCAAGATCCATCATCACGGGTGCTCAGCTTACATGATTGCGCTGTTTTATGAAAAGGCAGTGTTGTCTACAGTGGCCATGGGAAAGTTGTTCCAAGATCCATCATCACGGGGTTGTCTAAGAAAAGGGAAAGTTGTCTCCAAGATCCATCATCACGGTGCTCAGCTTACATGATTGCGCTGTTTTATGAAAAGCAGTGTTGTCTACAGTGGCCATGGGAAAGTTGTTCCAAGATCCATCATCAGCTTACATGATTGCGCTGTTTTATGAAAAGACAGTGTTGTCTACAGTGGCCATGGGAAAGTTGTTCCAAGATCCATCATCACGGGTGCTCAGCTTACATGATTGCGCTGTTTTATGAAAAGGCAGTGCTGTCTACAGTGGCCATGGGAAAGTTGTCTCAAGATCCATCATCACGGGTGCTCAGCTACGATTGCGCTGTTTTATGAAAAGGCAGTGTTGTCTACAGTGGCCATGGGAAAGTTGTCTCCAAGATCCATCATCACGGGTGCTCAGCTTACATGATTGCGCTGTTTTATGAAAAGGCAGTGTTGTCTACAGTGGCCATGGGAAAGTTGTTCCAAGATCCATCATCACGGGTGCTCAGCTTACATGATTGCGCTGTTTTATGAAAAGGCAGTGCTGTCTACAGTGGCCATGGGAAAGTTGTCTCCAAGATCCATCATCACGGGTGCTCAGCTTACATGATTGCGCTGTTTTATGAAAAGGCAGTGCTGTCTACAGTGGCCATGGGAAAGTTGTCTCCAAGATCCATCAATCTAGGAGGTACATACAGTACGGAGCAAGACATGCAGACGTATACGGAGCGTCTGTGAATGAGTTAGCCTCACGGCCGTGACACCGTTATGAAAGCACGTGGAAGAATAGATTGCAGTCTCAACTCTTCCTTTACTATCAAGGAACACATGTACACACTTGGTTATATCAGTTTTGGAGTAGGGAAAACAGTACGGAGCAAGACATGCAGACGCGACAACCCTATATGGAGCGTCTGTGAATGAGTTAGCCTCACGGGCTGGGACACCGTAATACTAATTTTTCCACTTTACGGAAACAAAGTTGTCCCCGCCCAACTGTCAAATAAATACTGTATCAAGTTCTAAATTTTGAAAGAAAACAAATTACTGTATAACGAAGCTAAACGTTTTAGTTTTAAATGCAGCAGCTTCATTAACATTTTGCAGCTTCCACAGAAATGTTATCGATATAAACTCTATTCAAACGTTAAATTTAAAATCCAAAATATTATTGAAACGTTGTTTGCCCATTTTATTATTGACTTTAACTATACTTCTGCAGCTAATGATTTTATTCAATTATATATATGAGTGGTATTCAGAGTTGGACCCGCATTCACTCTATCGTTGCCGTCTTTAATATAGCTCAGTGTTTACTCGTGGATCAGGCCCCGCTGGACATACAACCATTTAAAGTCTTTAAAATTGGCGTTTTTAGAGTTTGCAAAGTTGCAGGTAAACCATTAAAACATGCATAACCTGAGCCTTAATAGGTAGGGTTTTGTTATATTCGACTAGATTAGCTAAACAATAATTAAAATGAGGAAGAAAATGGGACAGCAGTCTCCCTCAGCGACTTAGCCTGTAGATGACCACCGAGTCGCCGACTTTCTGTAAAATAAATACTCTGTGACCTATCACCTATACCTACTAATTCAGTAATTCTCCAATATCCAAGTTTCCAACCTTCTTTGAGCTTGAACGGGTATGTTAAGGGTTATGGAGAGTGAAAATAGTTCACTGGGTAATGCAGGGATAATACGGGGACAAATTCCCATTCGATCAGATGAGTGGGGCACCAAAATCTTTGACCATTTGAGCGCAGCCTGTTTTCGAACATTTGAACAGGCAAACAGACGAAAAAAGCACGTTCGATCATTTAATACCCCACCCATAGAACGATCCGTGGGAACGCGTGGATCGTTCCAAACATTGATTTTAAATGTGTATATTTAAAGCCAATGGTTCCAAACAAGTACAAGGCTACTTGTTTGGAATGGTTAGGAACACTCCAGGTGAGGCTAACTTCACGGTCATACCAGCCGCCAAGTAAGATCGCAAGATCCAATCAAGGCACAAGGAAAGCAAAGCTTACTTAGCAGCCAGCTGAGTCAAGCACTCAAGCTGCCAAATTGATACCATTATGATTGTATACAATGTAGTTATTTACCTCGATATTTTATTTAAAGTTTCATTTAGTAATGTTTAAAGGGTATACGCATACAAATCTACAATAATCTAGACCCAACTAGTTTATGCAGTGATTCAGATGTATCCTCAAATAATGTCTGGTGGCAAACGATGTTATTGTGTGATAAGTGGGACTGTGATTATTCTTCAACCAAAAGTGATCACATCACCTAAAATTGATAGGGTTCTATGGTTTTAAAAGCTTTTATATTAGAAGTAATGCTATCCTCAGATTCAAAGGCAATTGTATCTAATATTTTATTCCTCGAAACGAATTTTATTTTGTTCACTTCACTACAAGAATCAAACACCAAGAAACTTTATTTACCATGGCTACATCAGAATATACTCGAGATGTACTGCGTGTTGTAGTTGCCCAGATATGCCAAACAATTGGTTGGCACGCAATACATACAACCCCTCTTGAAGTATTAACTGATGTGTTGAGCAGATACATTCATTCGTTGGGAACTAGTGCCCACAGATATGGAGAACAATGTAAGTAGCCTAGGTTTGATTAAGGCCTAGCCTACATTTAGTGTGGCTACATATTTAACACACCATTTACACATTATTTAGTTTTGTATATGCATATTTAATCATAATTAATTTTTATAAGTCTGCTATGTATGAAAATATTGAAAAGTGGCGAACACTGTGGAAGTAAATAAATAAATAGACACCCAGTCTAGTCCAACTTTAAACTGAGACTATGTAGGTTAACATTATCTATCTGTAGTTTCTTTGATCTGCTATCTATCCATTTTCGTTGGAGACAAAGATAGGCTTATTGTCCATTCCATGTCTAAGTGTCCGCAAAGAGCTGTGCTCAGTGCTAATGTCCATTTTCTATAGAAGACTAGCAAGCTAAGTGTTGAAACAATGTAAAAGTTTTGTCATTGACACTACACAATACCTGCCGCTTTCCTAACTTTTAAACCGCACTGAGCATTTAATTTTGAAACAGTTAATCAGAGTATTTTACCCTCATTACACTATTTTGTACAGTTGACTTTATCAGAATATAATTTCGGTTGACCACCATCTCTGAAATGTTATTTTCAGTCGGACACACGCAGCCCACAATCGTGGATATTGCCCTGGCCTTCAAGGACTTGGGAGTGAGTGTGACGGAACTGGAGGAGTACGTGCAGTATGTGGCGCCGGTGCCATGTGCGATAAACGTGCCCAAGTATCCGGTGGAGAGGGAGTCGCACCTAAACCTGCTCAAACCCGGCTCGCGAGAAGTGGTCACCCGACCCGTCCACATCCATGAGCATCTGCCAGCCATGCATCCTCAACTTGAAGGTACATCCAGAGTCTCACCTTGCATATGACATTAGATAGCAGCCATTGGTTAAGTGCTTGAAATCATTTTGAAAACATTCTTTAGATTGAAGAAGTCTTTAGTGCTTAGGTTAAATAAACCAGGCCGACACCCAGCTAAGCGTTAAAGTGCCGCTTGCATGAGTGATCAAATTTCTTTTGCAATTTGTTACTCTCATTCGCTCCGTTCACAGCCTCGCTTTGGCATTCGGCCATTCTATTGCCACGGGCATTACGATGCTGTTCTCTATGTACCACCACCGCTCGGTCTCGGCCTCAGCTTGGTCTTCAGTGTGACCGAAGGGTGTTTGTTTCCTTTGGCCTCAAACTTAGTGGTCCATTATCATGGGAGCTCCGAGGCTGTTCACTGTGTTTATTCGCTTCCGCCTTCAGACTTACGTGTTATTTGACTTTAAGTTTTATTACATACCGTGAATGTAAAACATATTTTAAATTTTATTCAAATTGAACTACAAATAACGCTCATCAAAGTTGGATGAAATGTAACTCATTTTTAGATCATCGAAACCACCAATTTGACCAAACTTCTCCCAAAGTTCGGTGGTCTGGACATTTTGCTGGTTAACAAACATGATGGAGATATTTACAAAAGGAACATTTGTACCAAATTTCATGAAAATTGAAAAAATGTGACCTGTACAGAGTATACACACACACACATGTATATATATATATATATATACACAGTAGGATTCGCATCCCGCCCTTTATTGGGATTAGAAGCTGGATCAGTAAAATGCCGGATTAGTGGAGGTTCACTAAAAAGAGACTCAATTTGCTGACGACGAGCAGGGCCAAATCATGACAGATGAAGAGATAATTGCGGATGTTGTGGACAACAGTGATGACGAGGAGGGGAGAGGTGCAACACCTGCCGCTACACATACAGTAAACACAGACTCAGCTCTCCAAGCTTACGCAACTGCGATCACTTGGCGCGTCTGCTTCCCAGATAATGGTTTTAAATCTCCTTAAAATGTTCTGAAAGTATCATTCAACAGTAAAAGCAGAAAATTATTAAAAAAATATAGAATAGAATAGAAGAAGTTTTATTTTTCTGAGATTACATAGTACATGAAATACACTGTACATCATACAACAAACAATTTTCAATACCATCACATAGATTAAGATTTTTTGAAAAAAAGACAACATATATAGGAGTTAAATGTTTTAATGCTTTTACCTAAAAATTAAAAAAAAAAAACACTTCAAATTTAATACAATTTAAAAACAATCTTAAAAATAATACTTTGACTAGACCTTTATATTCAATCAGTGAGTTTTCTGTTAAACTGTGCCTATCTTTCTATGTCTCTCCTTATCTTTATGCTAGTAATTAAGAATTGTTTGACGCCATTCATTGTATTTTGTACAATATGTGAATAAAGATTATTTTCATTTCATTTCATTACTTATGTCTTCGGTACTGTGGATAAATCCTTCACTTGAAATGTTCATACAAACTTAAATATATACACAAACAACTTAAAATAACCTTAAAACAAAAAAAATTGATATACATAAAAAATAGTACTCTCAAAAAATATTTATGGCCTCTAAAGGCATAGCCTGTGTAGAGGTTCAAACATTTTCAATTATTTTTTATGCTAAGAAGATTAATTAACAATGTTTAGATACGAAAATAAAATCCCATTTGTTATTAAAATGTTGAACAATGAAATATTTACATGCTTTGCATTAATTTATAGTTTATATTTTATAGCTATGTAAGTTAAAATCAAGTCTCAATCACTGTTTATATTGCATATTTTATTTCTGTTAAAACTACAATATTTTTTTTCCCTTCGTGCTGGAGTTACATTTGGTTACTACGTATTTTCTATTCATGTAACAGTTGTGATTACGGCGAGGATTACGGAGGTTTTTAAAGTATGAAATTGGT
The DNA here is from genome assembly GCA_018831715.1 of Matsumurasca onukii. Taxonomy (NCBI): domain Eukaryota; kingdom Metazoa; phylum Arthropoda; class Insecta; order Hemiptera; family Cicadellidae; genus Matsumurasca; species Matsumurasca onukii. Next base: position 25,948,770 of record CM032064.1, read on the forward strand.
TTGATTGTAAATCACTTTTTTAAAATTCCTGCAGTAGGTCCAAAGATGGCCACAACTTTGCTCACGAACAAATAATTGTTTTGTTTGTCAGCTTCTCCCATGCGTTGGCTAGGTTGAAAACAACATATTTTAGGTTGGTTTCCTTCAAAGCTGAAACAACACTTCCCTCTTTTGACAAAACGCTGTACAGCGAAACTTTTTTGTAAGTTGTTGTTACAGTTTGAATTACGTTCTGGTCTATAGGTTAGAGTAATGAAGTTACGTTTGGAGGTAAAAATTTAGTTACGATTTTACCATCTTTAGATTTTAATTCTTCCTGATCGGGATGGCCAGGGGCAGTTGTCAATTATTAATAGAGCTTTTACGGGTAGATTTTGTTTTTCCAAAAACTTTTCACGGAGGGGACAAATGATTTTTGAAACCATTCTGAAAAGAGAGTTTTTGTCATTCAACCCTTAGTTTGATTTGTGTATGAAACAGGTAAGTTTATGTTTTTAAAAGCCCTAGGACTTTTTGATTTTCCAATGACAAGTAATCCCAGTTTATGTGTGCCACTGGCATTACAACATGGCATAAAAGTTATTCTATCCTTTGCTAGTTTGCGACCTGGAGCATTAGCTTCCGCTCTGTGAACAAAGAAGCGCCAGACATCAACATCAAAACATCAAAATATCGCCAGAAATGGGTGTGTGTTGGTTTCTGTCTTGCATAAACCAAGCATAAAGTGCGTCTTCTACTTTTCACTCACCTGCTTTCAATGTCTTTCTTATGTTAGAGGATGATTCATTACTCTTGAAGAATGATTCAATTTCATTCTTTTTCTTCCTTATGTCATGAATTGTTGCTCTGCCAATGTTGTATTCCTTGGATAAAGAAGCTAGCTTATCACCACTTTCTAATTTTTTTAAAATCCAGACTTTTATCTATTGTTAAAGTAACAATTTTACATTTTTGCGACATCTCACAGCCCGTACCGAAGCATACCGCGCCACCCCTTATAACAACAAACAACACGCAATAAACAACGCACACTTCTCTGGCTGTCTACAGTGAACTGAGTACTGAAGTCATCGATACGGATGTCATACGTCACGCGCTTTACAGACAAGTAAAGACTTGAAAACAGGTGGCTAGTTGACGCTGGGTCACAGCCGCCGGATTACTGGACGATGTCGGTAGGCGTGATTGTATATAATATAGGATATACAGTACATGTACTGTATCATATATATATATATACAGGGTGTTTTTTGTATGCCACCATTGGGAAATTGTAAACTATAGGTATTACAGGAAAGTTTAGATGGGAAACATTATCTAGTTTTGTACCAGTATTAAAAATATGCGAGAAATCTTTTTCAAAATGGCCGTTATTTTCCAATATGGCAGCCAATATTAAAATATCATATGGCTTTTTGACTTTTAAGATGTGATTGGTCCGTTTTTGGAACATTTAAGTTTAAATAGAGCTAAGCAAAATGAGCCATGATAATTTGAAATAGGTTCAGTAGTTTTGACTGTAAGCTCAAATAATGTAACAAATAATGTTCTCCAAATTGTAATGTGTAACAAATAATGTTTTTAATTTAAGGTGTGGTCAAACAGACTCACTCACAGATAACACGAATTTTTCATCTCAAAATGTAAGATGTTGTTAGTGCTATAAAAAATTTAAATAGACTTAATAATAATGACCTTTTTGTTCTAAAACATTTTAAGTTCAAGAAAATTCCTGTAGGCCCTTTGCAAGGACCCCTCTGAAATCCTAGGTATGCTACTTAGAGAGAACCTATGCTATCCTCAAGAAACTCGCTTCATAATATTGTTGGACAACAGGAAGACGATGATGCAGCAAGATATAGGTTTCAGTGTGTGATTTACCTGTGTACGTTTCAGAAGAAGAGCCGCCACTGTCTGTGGACATAACGGGTTCAGAGTCGGGCACCTCTCCTCTGTCCAGTCCAAAGAACAGTCTGTTCAAGCGACCGGGAGACCCTGTGTCCGTGGAGAACAACCTACTTAAGCGAGCCAGGTAACCAACTCTCCTTTACCACTGCTTTAGGCTTACTACTTATTCCACTAATGTGCTTTACAATTGGCAAATTATTAGGTTATTTCTGGCCTTCCTCTATGCTAAAAAATTTAATTAAAAATAACACCATGAAAACCTTGAAGACATTGAACCTTGAACAAGAAGTGGAATGGGATTTTGATAGGTATTAATAAAGGCCTATGTAATAAAAAACTTAATTATATTTATAATGTTATGAAACTTATAGGATTAACTTAAAACTGTGTCAGAAAAGCGTGGTAATGAGTGTTTTCACGTACCTGCACATGATCCTGACCCGATTATTTACACTGGAATACTATCTCGTACAATACGGATACAGCAGAGGAAATTGCAAATGAGCATGCATCAGGTTCTCTGTAATAACAAGAAACATTATGCAATAGTGTAATTTTCACGATGGAAATAAAGTTGATATAATATATGTATCTTTGAACTAACTTCCAAGCCTATGTAAAATTTGCTGAAAGGGTAACTGCACTTACATAATTGCTAAAACACTTATCTTGCCTGTATTATATTCCTTGGAGGCAAATATTTTATAAAGTTAATTTGCCACTTGTGTTGGTCAGGATGATGCTGGAGGAAGAGGGGCGTCCATTGAGAGAAATAAGCAGTGTGATGATGACAACCTCAGGGTTCCTGTCCCCGGCACGCGAGGGCAAGTTGCCAGAGGCGCGAACCCCCACCCAATTCTGGGACTCAAGGTCCAGCTCCCCACAGCCCTTGTCCTACCCCACCGTGCCTCCCGAGGTCAAGGGTGAGAAGAAGTCCAAGAAGCTCAGCAACAGATCCACTGCAGAGAGCACACGCAAGCTGGTCGACAAGGAGATGAGCAAGACCAAAGACACGACTAGTTCTCAAAACACTGAAGATGATGACCCAAATGTCAAAAAACTAGTCAGCATGAAAGAAATGTATAAACTCAAGGCGCTGAAGCCCGGGGCAATTAAAATGCACTGGCCCAACAGTGGGGTGAAAAAGGCCAACAAGCATAAGAATGCTCCAGGCATGAGTGCGATGATATCTGCCCTGCCTAAAATACCGAAATTGAATCAGAAAAATTCCAAAAACGAAAAATCTACAGGTGGTCAAAATTCTAGTAAATCTTCTAATGACAAGACCAAGGACAAGACTATAGATGGAAAACTGTCGTCTGAGCCTGATAAACAGAAGTTGAACATTTTTAAGAAGATATCAAAAGTTAAAGAAGATAAGCAGGAGGTGTCTGATGGGAGCAAAACGGATTCAGGGCCATCAGAAGAGAGTCGACATAGAGACATAATCAGTGAGACAATCGAGGCGGTGATTCAAAAGAGCAGGGAGCGACCTGCAGCAGGAGTGACACCGGAGAAGAGTGAAGTGACGGAAGTAGAGTCTTCGGACTCTGAATTGTTCTGTTACAATGACGATCTGTCGCCCCCTGGCACCCCCTCCACCCCTCGCACCCCGGACCTCGTCCCTCCGCAGAAGAAGCCCAACAAGCACCAGGACTCAAAGAAGAAGAAGAAGGGGAAAAGAGACAGGGATAAAAAAGACTCGCACAGTTCTAGTCCTAAACGGTTCAAGTCTGAAAGTACAGAGTCTGATTACTCTCTGCTTGATAAGCCGAAAACCCCAGAGGTGGAGTCCAGCCGGGACGATATAGTCCCGATGCTGCCGAGGAACAGGGAGGACATGATGGCTTCCAATGTGTTCCAGTTCTTCCCCTTCGCTCCGGGCCCGGGTCTGATCCCGCCTCCCATCACACCGAACAACCCTTTGTTCAGCAGGCTGAACATGCCTCTGGGCAAGCAAGCGGCCAGTCTGATGCTGCACCCAACCATGCCTAACCTGCCTCTGCCCCCTCCCCTGCTGGGCCACCCTTCCCTCGAGCCACAGGTGAAGAGGTCCCTGTCTCCTCCTCCCCGACCCGTGTCTCGCTCCTCCCCTACACCCACCCCCGCCACTGTCTCCAGTGTCTCCGCTCCATCACCCGTATCTGAGGTAGTGGCCACTGACACCACCATCTCCCCTCCTAAGGACAAGTCTGGCGAAAAGGTAAGAAGGTCTAAATTTAAGCCAAATAGAAAATATTATTATAGCTAACTTTTTCATATTGAAAACATTTAATTAAAAAATATAGTATGTCTTTGTTTGAATTTTGTTGATGACAATAAAGGTAAAAAAGGTAAAGTTTGTCTTGTTTAACGAGGCGAAGTTAGGACTACAAAGTACTCTCTACCACTCAACCTCATGACAATGCGACTTTTTCTAAGGTTAAAATATTATTATGGACGTTTTTCTTCGTTTTGAGTGAACAAAGAGTACACAACGTTTACTTTTTTAAGTCATATATGTCTCATGCCAGGGTGTTGGTTTTGAACTCGGGATTCTGTATTATCTATTATTTTTGTGTTTTATGCGCGTACTAGTGTTGTTCTGATTCAAATTAATTAAGTGTATATACTTTTATAACTAACTCAAGTTCTGGTAATATTTTCAGAAAAAAGAGAAAGAGCATAAAAAAGAAAAGAAAGAGAAAATCAAGATTAAAATTAAGAAGAAGAAAGATAAGAAAGAGAAATTGAAAAACAAGGATAAAGAAGAAAAGAAGAAAATAAAAAGTGGAAAAAAAATCAAAGACAAAAAGAATAAAGAGAAAAAAGATAAGAAAGAGAAAAAGAAGGAAAAAGAGGTAATTGTTAGGTAACTTAAATAGTTATTTAAAATACATTTATTGGTATGTTAGTTGATAAAAATAAATGACCAACACTACATAGTATGTTGTATGACGTGTTTGCTTTAAGTTTCAAATTAATTAAATATTTTCTAGAGCTAAAGGGATCCTGATTTTGGTACCGGACGGATTGAGGTCATTTCCGATCCCTCACCTAGTAACCAAATTCTCAACGGAAGTAAAACTGCTGGTGTTTTTTGTTGTGAGTGTGTACCTCTGGTGAAGATAAAATAAGAAACTAGTGGCCGAACAGTTATAAGTAAACAATCCCTCTCCCCCTACTTCCGTGCTGAGTGCATTTTCAATGTATGCCGGCAGCCATTATCAGGTTGGCTGATAACGATCTCAGATAGAACCAAACATCCATTTTGTACTTGTACTAGATCCAATTCTAGCTTGCAATATCTATTTTTATTGTTCTAAAACCTTTGAAATTTACTGTAATTCAAAACTAGTATAAAGCATTATTTGTCAAATGAAATTAATCATCGAGTAAATGAAGATGAAATAAGAAACACACACTACACTCTTCTCAAAGCTCGATTTCACTATATCACAAGCATACAAAGAAAATGCTGTGATTGGCTATGTAACCCCGCTCCTATGTGGTTGCCTAGCAACAGCTAATGATGTAGTAAACAGCAGATAAGGGTGCAGCTGTCCCACACTGACGACCCGGCACCTGTCTTCCCCCTCCTGCGCACACACTGCAGCTGCTGTCATCCCCTCTCTGCCTCCCTTTCTCTTTCCTTGTCCTTTCCACCTCCTGTCATCTCTTTCTTTGCCTTCAGCCCTCATCTCTGTGTGGTGGTAGCTGGACAGTTTGATTCCTTCTCTCTCACTCCTTACATTAGCAGCAACCTCATCGTGATTTACAATCCTTTTGTGATTCATACTCCCGACTCTCCCCAACTGTTTTTGCAATGTTTGGGGCTAAGAGAGTCAGTGTTTTTCATTGTAAATGGGTGAGGGTGAGTGGGTTCTGTAATAGTTGTGATGTACTTTGAGATTTTTGATTTTATAACTGCACGGTGTTGTAACCATTGATCATAATTCATAAACAAAATAATTTGATTGAAGAAAGTCAATTTTATTTAATATTTCTTTAATATGTCTATTTGCCAACTTTTCCCTGCTCCTCAATCCCGATTTTTGCAAAACTCCTCCTTCCGCAAGGACCAAATTCTGCTCCCAAGACAGCTCTAATATTTTCCCTAAGATGAATTTTTCCTAAAGTTGTAATAAGTTAACTTAAAATTCTATTAGTATGATGAAGCATTAAGTGTTAGTTCTCTTTTGCTTTTTGAGTGAAAATCACACCCCAAAATTGATTAGATTAGATTAATTGGGAATATGGTTCTAGACCATTTGCATGTCATCCCTTTGATCTATTGTGTTGGCTCCTTGTTCTCCTATTAAGGCAACCCCACCCCCGTTTGCTTACAAAGCTTGAGGATCACGCTACCCAGTTTGTATGGATGTAACTTCTGCCACTCATGAGACCCCAGAAGACCTCTCCTGGTTTTGAGGTACTTGCATTCAATTAAGACGTGTTTTGCGGACTCAGGAGTATGCTCACATAACCTTCAACTGGTATCGCCTAGGTGGAAATCCATTTTGGCTAGGTGTCTGAAATGCCTATGACCTGTGGTGTATGAGATTACCAGTCTGATGTTCTGGCAACTAAGACCGGTCAGATGTTAAGTAACTAAGTATCCTTGATGGATTCTTTACTAAAATGTTAGTTGGTTCCTGACATGGTAGTTGTTTCCATCGCTCTGTGTGTTGCAAATTTGCCCTATCCGCTAACATAGTTTTGACAAGGGAGGGACTGATTCGTACCGCTGGTTCTTGAGCAGTAAAGGTTGACAGCGCTCCCTTTCTAGCAAATCGGCTTTTTCGTTTCCTTAGAAACCCTGATGCCCCGGTATCCATTCAAAACGAACATTGTTGCAGCTTGCTAGAGCCCGGAGCGCTTGGGAACATTCTCAGACAATACAGGAGTTGATAAGTGGGCAATCAAGTGCTCTTAGATTGAAATGTGTCTATCCTTTGTACCTATAGATAGTTCTAGATAAGTGCAAGTGAGAATAGCAAAGACTTCTGCTTGAAACACTGTACAGAAGCCTCCTAAGCTACCTGAGAGGTTGCACCTGGACCAGACTCTTGTGTGCCCCGTTGCCAGCTTTTCCTTCTATCAGTGAACCGTCTGTGTACCAGACTCTGTAGTTATTGATAGTTGAGAGAGATTTGTTACTTGCCCACTTCGCTTTGTAATTCTATACTGACTGCGTAAGGTCTTCTAACGCAAAAGGTATTCTCCCTCCATATAGTCAAACCTCATGCTAAGGAGCGGTTCAGTCTAAGGCCCCCCACATGTCCCGAAAGAGACAGACCTCTTTTTAAAAGGCCTGCAATGGAGAGATTGTACCCACTCTCCTAGCCTCCATTTCAATGAAAACGTCCAGGGAGGTGATTGAGCATTACCTCTAGCGCTGCTGTCAGGGTGCTAGTGAATGCTCTAGTGATACCTAAGCACGCCTAATTTGATATCTAAGTTTTTGTAGGCTGCTAGTTTAGTCTTTACAGTACTCTGCCTGGCTTTTCTCCATCAAACCAGAGAGGTGTAAGTGATACGGGGTCTTATTATGGCTTTGTTAAGCCAAAGTGCCAAAGTGTAACTTGTACACTATTGTTTTTTAGTTAACTTGAATATTGACTTAGCCAATTAATTGTACAAATTTGAACGGCTCAATAAAATCATTGAATCACCGACTGTGAGTGTAGGTTCCACGTGAGTTTGCAATCTAAGGTCAGGTCTAGGTACTTAGTGCTATTTAAGATAGGTAATCGAACGCCATCAAGCTCTAGTCTGGCCAGAGAGGTCAGGTTCCTTATGCAAGTAATTGGAAGTATAACGGTTTTGGAAGGATTAACTTTAAGCTGTTCCCTCCTACACCATTCACTAACTAGACATAGGCTATTGTTTATTACATCTGCTATAGTGTTAATGAACTTGCCTTGAACCATGAGAACTATGTCATTGGCATAGCCCTGTATAACAGTTCCCATTTGTGAGACTTGCGTTAGAAGATCATCCACTGCCAGGTTCCACAAGAGCGGGAAGAGAATCAATAATCAATAATAGTTCAGTATTAGTGATTTGTCACAATCTTAAATTTTTCATTCTTTCAAGCAATCAGACTAATATGGCATTTGGGAAACTGGGGAAATGTTACTTTTGATACTACTTACTAGGGAAACCCCATTTTTTTTTCCTTATATAAAAGTGAAGGATTTTGTACGATGGAGAGGAGATAAAAGAGAGGGGTAGTAAGTTGATCCAGCTTTGTTCTTACCCCCTTCTATTCTGATTGAAATGAGATGCTTCCTAATGTTGTTCATTGGGAACGGTTTCAGCGAGAAGAGAAGGAGAAGGAAAAGGAGAAGGGTGAAGGATCAGTACCTAAGTTGACTCTGAAGCTGGGTCCTTCGTCGCCCCAGCCTGGCGCCCCGCCTGCACCCCCGGAGCCCACTCATCGCAAGATGTAAGTCACTCCTCCTACTTACTCTTACTCATCTAACCATACTTCCCATAGAGTGCATCCAGCGTATCACTGGTATGTCATGTCAAGCTTGTGCTACTAGTTTTCTCAAAGGTAATTTATTTAAACTTGCTAAAGTAATTTTTTTTATCACTGATCAAGGAACAGCCGTGGGTCATCCTTGGAACCAAAATATTTTTGTTCAAACCGCTGCAATCTCAGGGATGAATGAAACGACACTCAAACATCGTACATCGCAGGGGTATAACAGCATTCAAAAACGGTTGCGGGTATGAAACAGCAATGAGCTGCTGAAGTGACTTTAATTTTTGAAACAAGTGGCGGGATTCTAAGACTATTAAACAGTACCAAATTAGATTTTCTCAAACTTGAAATATAGCCTTCCAGACCATAAAAAACCTTGAAATTAAGTTTTAGGGTTCAGTGGACACAACCCCACTAGAGGTGGGCTAAATGATTCCTCTGCAGTATCAGATACTGCCGGGACTGGTACCAAGAAATACTGATTACTTTTAGTGATTACTTTGTACTCCCTTTACCGTAGCTACCGCCTAAAATCGTTGTTACTAGTCCCATCTGTCCCTACAGTCATTTGAGTGGTTGTAACGGTGTAACTTAATACTGTAACTCACTTATTACTGCATCGTGCATTGTTAGTTATTAGTTATTATTACTATTACAAATACAGTTCAATCACAGGTGGATAGTATCTTTAATTTATATTTATATTAACATTCGTTTTATTGTGTTCTACTTAGCCTAAATAGTTAACATTGCAGAGGGTCTACTTGTATCTTATATTTTTTGTCTTACTATTAGGTTATACAATATATAGTTTTAAAGTATTAACAAAATGGGTAATTAATAGACTTATCGCACAGTAACACGACACCAAATAACAATCAACGATATGCTCGAAAACAAGTCAAAGTTCAAACTGTCAGAGTGTAGGTAAGACAAGCAACAACAGGCACAATGTGATGGCGAGAACAAAGTTCTAAGTCTAGCCGTTAGCCTAGAGTAAGCGCTAGTGCGCTTCCAGTACCAGTGTCATCAGCTGTTTGCTCAGTATCTGTACTCATCAGCTGTACCGTCCTGGCTGTACCGCTGTATCTGTCCAGTCCCGTTCCCGGTGCTAGTCTAGTCACTAGTGTTACACAGTTCAATAAGTTAAAATTTGGCACCATCAATTTAAAACATAATTGTGATTCAAGTTCTTATGGCAACCAAACTGAGGTAAGTTGTGTAGCCACCAGGTGCGTATGCGATGATGATGGTAGGGGGGTCTGCACAGGCAGTGGTTAGTAATGTAAATACGTACAACTGACATACAGTCTTACGTACATACTGACATAACTGTCACATTACGTCAGTATTGGCTATGTTAATGTACGAGGGTCATCCAGAAAGTAAGGAAAGTTTTGGCATGGTCAAATAAAAAAAAAGATATCAACACAAAACTTTATTTACAAATGCATAGAACCTTCCTCTACTTTTCTACACAGTCGCCATAGAGTTCAAGACACTTGTTGTAACGTGGGACCAGTTTTTCCATACCCATGTTGTACCGTACTCATTTGCCGCCAAAGGCGAGCCAGGATTTCACACCTTCTTGGAGTTCCTCATCGTGAGCAAACTGTTTTCTACCCAAAAATCCTTAAGCTTTGGGAATAAGTGATAATCACTTGGCGCCAAATCAGGGCTGTAAGGTTGATGACTAAAAATTTCCCAACCTAGAACTTGAATTTCGTGACGTGTTCTTGCAGATGCATGAGGCCGAGCATTGTCATGGATCAGCAACAACTTTTCTAAAAGCATTCCCCGCCTCTTGTTTTGGATGGCGCATTGAAGTCTGAGGGTTTCACAGTAGGCTTCTGAGTTAATCGTTTCCCTCTCGGAACACTCATTAGTTGTGTATAAATTTCAATAGGTTTAACATTTTGAGAGTTTAGAAAACGAATGACACTTTGCACTTCACATTTAGCAGAGTTTTCATTTGTAGATGATATTATTAATCATTGTGGAAACGAGACGCGTAATCACACAGCAACCAACCTACACTCAAACTGAAGAGGAAGGATGGAGCTAGCAGCTGCACGCGGACTTGTAATGGAGAAGGGCCTGCACGGCGCCAGATGCTCAATCGTTCCTTATTTTCTGGATGACCTTGGTAGTCAATTTACATTTGTCCAGCAATGCAAGTTGACATCAAGCGCATCCCAGAAACCAATTACAATCATGACCTTGGTAGATATGTAGGATAAAAGGGATTTAGTTAATAATCGTGTATGTTTGGCTTACTTATTATATTTTTTAAAAGTATCTGAAAGCTAACAGAAGTGAATTTTGTTCATGCTTCTTGGAATAGGAGGTAAGTGTATTGGGTTTCAGTTTTCGCTGATTTAAAGCCTTACCATCTTGCTGCAATTAAACAAGTATCTTGAAGGCTGTTTAATGTTTTAAACAGGCTATTTGGCTTCAAGTCAGGATATTGTGAGCTGTTCGTGTTCTGTACAGTTACCACTATTTTGTTTACTTCTCAAGAAGTCTCAAGTTAAGATTGAATATTCTTTAACACTTGTGTATGAAACAGTCTATCTTTCAGGTTCAATCGTTGAGCCTGCTTCAAATAAAAAGAAACGGTAACCTTAAATGCTGGACTCAAAGTTGAGGTTTTAAACTTTGCTTTGTTGATCAAGACCATTCAATTCAAATAATTTATTTAGGGTTGACACCATTTACAATGTGGTACCATAAAAGAATTTACAATATTGGATTTACAATAATTTTACACGCAATTAATAAAAAATCAGAATAATGCACACATTGAATAGTTAGAATTAAGTTTGACAATGTAAGATTCATATAATAATATAATAATAAGTAATGACAACAATGTGGATTACTCAATAATGAAAGTTTTATTGTGTAACAATCAAATAACTATAACAATTAAAAGACAATAACAATTAAATATATATTACAATAAACTATAAAATGTGATAACAGAAATAAACTATGAAGATTGAATAACTTAAACTATAGGTAACATTGATAATAATTGATATAATTACATGAATAGTAACATCAAGAATAATAACTACAGACAAAAAAAGGAGATAGAATAAATAAATAAGTTGATAACATTATAAATTCGTATAGTAAAAATAATACACAGTAGCTAACTTTTTAGACAATAAATAAGTTAGAAAAAATAAATAAGTATTAAAAAGAGTATTTATGTTATATGAGCCCACTCCTCCATACCAAGGAACCCAAGCGTTCCAGGGCTGGACGCCAACACAGACACTGCCCTTGTATAAACAAAGACAGCTGGCTTCTCGCCAGCCCGCACTAGTCATGGATAACCAAGGACCGGAGAAGCGAGCACAAAGAACATTAGGATTTGATAAATAAGATTTAAAATTATTCTCATCAGCTTCATTCTTCACACTTCGAAGCATTGTCATGGATCAGCAACAACTTTTCTAAAAGCATTCCCGCCTCTTGTTTTGGATGCATTGAAGTCGGAGGGTTTCACAGTAGGCTTCTGAGTTAATCGCTTCCCTCTCGAACACTCATTAGTTGTGTATAAATTTCAATAGGTTTAACATTTTGAGAGTTTAGAAAACGAATGACACACTTTGCACTTCACATTTAGCAGAGTTTTCATTTGTAGATGATTATTAATCATTGTGGAAACGCTGTAATCACACAGCAACCAACCTACACTCAAACTGAAGAGGAAGGATGGAGCTAGCAGCTGCACGCGGACTTGTAGTGGAGAAGGGCCTGCGCGGCGCCAGATGCTCAATCGTTCCTTATTTTCTGGATGACCTTGGTAGTCAATTTACATTTGTCCAGCAATGCAAGTTGACATCAAGCGCATCCCAGAAACCAATTACAATCATGACCTTGGTAGATATGTAGGATAAAAGGGATTTAGTTAATAATCGTGTATGTTTGGCTTACTTATTATATTTTTTAAAAGTATCAGAAAGCTAACAGAAGTGAATTTTGTTCATGCTTCTTGGAATAGGAGGTAAGTGTATTGGGTTTCAGTTTTCTGATTTAAAGCCTTACCATCTTGCTGCAATTAAACAAGTATCTTGAAGGCTGTTTAATGTTTTAAACAGGCTATTTGGCTTCAAGTCAGGATATTGTGAGCTGTTCGTGTTCTGTACAGTTACCACTATTTTGTTTACTTCTCAAGAAGTCTCAAGTTAAGATTGAATATTCTTTAACACTTGTGTATGAAACAGTCTATCTTTCAGGTTCAATCGCTGAGCCTGCTTCAAATAAAAGAAACGGTAACCTTAAATGCTGGACTCAAAGTTGAGGTTTTAAACTTTGCTTTGTTGATCAAGACCATTCAATTCAAATAATTTATTTAGGGTTGACACCATTTACAATGTGGTACCATAAAAGAATTTACAATATTGATTTACAATAATTTTACATGCAATTAATAAAAATCAGAATAATGCACACATTGAATAGTTAGAATTAAGTTTGACAATGTAAGATGCATATAATAATAAGTAATGACAAAATGTGGATTACTCAATGAAAGTTTTATTGTGTAACAATCAAATAACTATAACAATTAAAAGACAATAACAAAAATATATATTACAATAAACTATAAAATGTGATAACAGAAATAAACAATGAAGATTGAATAACCTAAACTATAGGTAACATTGATAATAATTGATATAATTACATGAATAGTAACATCAAGAATAATAACTACAGACAAAAAAAGGAGATAGAATAAATAAGTTGATAACATTATAAATTCAGATAGTAAAATAATATATAGTAGCTAACTTTTAGACAATAAATAAGTTAGAAAAAGTATTAAAGAGTATTTATGTTATTGAGCCCACTCCTCCATACCAAGGAACCCAGCTGCCCAGGGCTGACGCCAACACAGACACTGCCCTTGTATAAACAAAGACAGCCGGCTTCTCGCCAGCCCGTACTAGTCATGAATAACCAAGGACCGGAGAAGCCAGCACAAAGAACATTAGGATTTGATAAATAAGATTTAAAATTTATCTCATCAGCTTCATTCTTCACACTTTCGAAGACCCTTCCACGGAACAAGGATGGAGATTGGCAGAAAAAGTCCATTGTTGTGGAGTTTCCGATTTGCACCAGACGGGGTAGAGTGCTATAATACATGTAAGATGTTGAATACTGATGTTTGGCAGAAGTTCTGCAGGCGGGTTCCTCGTGGGATGTGGAAGTTGATTCGCTGAGGAGCTCGGGCAATCCACCAGGCAGTTGACAAGTCGATAGAGAAACATGAGATCAAGAATAGAACATGAGAATAAAATAGAATCGTTTATTGGCCACAAGATATTTCATACAAATACAAAGGCATGTCAAAATAAACAAGGTTTTTATAGATTAACTTAGAAGAAATCCTCTTCATTCCATCGTAATTCCATGTAATTCCATACATGGAGCATAGATTAATAAATTGTTGAGCATTCCTATCCTGGCCCAGGGAACTAAAGAGCAGATTGAAGTCACCACAAATGGTAATGTTTTTATTGTGATGATTAACATAACTTAAAGCTTTTTCCATTACTTTAATAAACGTGTCATAATTCCCATTTGGACTCCTATAAACAACTATTAAAACTAGGTTTATATCAATTAACTCAACACATGCAATTTCACAGTCTAGTTCAACTGATAGGTTATTTATATTATTAAGTACCTTGATTTGTGAAGGAGACCGATAGAATGCAGCCTTCAGGATATTTTGCATGTTAGTATTTAAAGTTGTTTTTTATTTTGTTACACCTGTTATTGATTTAATATATGTTATAAAATGGTGTTATTTTTGTATTATATATTTTTTTTCTTGCAAAGCATGGCATATCAGCAAAATTTCTTTAGTAAACAAGTTCTTTGTTGACTTATGAGAGGATTTCAGAAGTTAAACTATTACTGGCGGACATTTTCCATCGCTAGTGATAAAAAAGATCTAAAACAAACGATGACTCACGGCTTTCAGACTGTCAGTGTGTCGCTTTGTTACCCAATCGAAAGGATGTGTTTTGTTTAAAGTTATTGTCAAAGATATCTGCATGTTTAGCACGGCCATTGTGAGTGCTGGTTCGTTAAACACATAAGTTATGACATAACTTGGAAAACTAGTTTTATTCCATTTTACTCACACAACAGTTTTCATATTTTTTCCCAACAGTGTTTGGATTAGGCGGATTTTCGGATTAACGGGGTTTGGTTTAGCAAGACTCTAGTGTATTAAAAACACAAGGCACACTACGAAAGTGAACAGCAACCAGAGTAACTTAAAAGAATAAAACCTGATTACTTTAGGCCAGCTCATTTCCTAATGTTCTGTGTTATGTTTTAGGTTACTTTCACCTGAAGACTGGATCAGATTGCAGATCCCGAAACGCCGCGGATCTTTTGCTCACTAACGATGGAAAATGTCCGCAATAATAGTTCAAATTATAGTCCGCAATAATAGTTCAAACTATAGTCCGCAATAATAGTTCAAATTATAGTCCGCAATAATAGTAAACAAGTTGTTGGAACGCTTTTTTAAATCTGAACTAAGTTTGGTCCAAATTACCCACTAAGGGACTTGCATCAAACATGTGTTGGGAAAACAAATTTAAAGCGGAGTGTCGATTATAATTGGAATATTTTAAAGGCGTGGCATTGACCAATCAGCACAATGCTACAGATTCAGTTTTCCTGATGTGAGTTTCGACTAGGGTGGACTGTAGTTTGTATCAGCGGGACTCTAGTGTACGCATTATTGCGTGATACTAGGATGGTTACAGTATTGTCAGTTGACTGAATGACACTTGTTGCAGTGTTATCAAGCCGATAGAGCCGCCACGGGAGGTGAAGGAGGAGCGGAGGTCTCAGAGTCCGGAGTTAGCCCGCATCTCGGCACTGGTTACTCGACCCTCCAACAGTAAGCCGCCAGTAGCCATGCCTGTTGCCCCCTCAGTTGACTGAATGACACTTGTTGCAGTGTTATCAAGCCGATAGAGCCGCCAAGGGAGGTGAAGGAGGAGCGGAGGTCTCGAGTCCGGAGTTAGCCGCATCGGCACTGGTTACTCAACCCTCCAACAGTAAGCCGCCAGTAGCCATGCCTGTTGCCCCCGTCAGTTGACTGAATGACACTTGTTGCAGTGTTATCAAGCCGATAGAGGTGCCAAGGGAGGTGAAGGAGGAGCGGAGGTCTCCGAGTCCGGAGTTAGCCCGCATCTCGGCACTGGTTACTCGACCCTCCAACAGTAAGCCGCCAGTAGCCATGCCTGTTGCCCCCTCAGTTGACTGAATGACACTTGTTGCAGTGTTATCAAGCCGATAGAGGTGCCAAGGGAGGTGAAGGAGGAGCGGAGGTCTCCGAGTCCGGAGTTAGCCCGCATCTCGGCACTGGTTACTCAACCCTCCAACAGTAAGCCGCCAGTAGCCATGCCTGTTGCACCCGTCAGTTGACTGAATGACACTTGTTGCAGTGTTATCAAGCCGATAGAGGTGCCAAGGGAGGTGAAGGAGGAGCGGAGGTCTCCGAGTCCGGAGTTAGCCCGCATCTCGGCACTGGTTACTCGACCCTCCAACAGTAAGCCGCCAGGAGCCATGCCTGTTGCACCCGTCAGTTGACTGAATGACACTTGTTGCAGTGTTATCAAGCCGATAGAGCCGCCAAGGGAGGTGAAGGAGGAGCGGAGGTCTCCGAGTCCGGAGTTAGCCCGCATCTCGGCACTGGTTACTCGACCCTCCAACAGTAAGCCGCCAGTAGCCATGCCTGTTGCACCCGTCAGTGACGATACGTCGGCCTCCCCTTCCCCCTCCACCGTCTCCGTCCTCTCCGTCAACCTCACCCGAGCACCCAAGCCTCCCAAGAAACCGGTCCAAGTCGATTCAGACAAGAAGGAACCACTCGCTTTCTACTTTGTAAGTAACACGTTCATTTGTTGCCCCAAAAGCCTAGTCACAAATATTACCTAACTTAGTAATAAGTTATATCATCTGCATTCAGGTGTTGTCACTCAATATCGGTTAGAAGTTCTCCTTTTTTAACTGTTTTATTCTTATTACTCACTTTGATACAATTAATTTGACACTTTCACTGTGTCAGGTGGCTGTGGGTACTTTGCATTGACATAGAAAATATTCAGTTTTCATGTTGAGTAAAAGTGTTGAAGAAGAAAAACTTGAGGGTGAAACTTAGATAATAGATACTTGGTGATATGCTAGGAAGCTCTGAACTAGTAAGTTCAGTCAAACATGATGGTTGATAAAATGTGTATTTTAATAAAACAATTTAATGTGGGGTTATATGACAAAAATAATAATTGGTTTCACCTAAACTTCCTGTGGCACAGAAAAGTAATACCACATTTCATTTCAAACATGCAGTACTTAGCAGAATTTGGCTTTGTTTGTATAGGGTATAAAATGAAATTAATTGTATTTTAAAAAGAATTAAGCTTCTCTAAATTAAAAGTTGTTGATTTTTAAATGATGATATTCATCAATAAACGATAAAGGTTATCACAGTCACATTGTCCAATCGATTGTTTATGTAAAGCTAAAACATCCGATGTTGAATACATCTGAATAAAGCAGATGATGCAACTTTTTTTAGTAAATAGTAGTTAAACAAATGGATATCTGAAAACACAGTCTTAAGCATTTTTAAATAGAAAATATCTCTTCTTGTCATATATACAAACCTGTCATTTATCTGTATCAGTGTTTTGAATGAGGAAATATTGCAAACATAAATTCTTTAGTTCATTAAAACTAAAAGCATCATGGGGCAAAAGTGATGTGTTGAGTAAAGTACAAATGTCATTTTAGGACCAAACAACAATTTGTTGTTGAAATTAAGAGGTATGTGAGAAAAAACAGTCCCTTTCAATCAAACAATGAAGTGGATAATTTACAAACATATCTATTTTACATCTGTCTGTTAGAATACTGATGAGATGGATCCAAAAAATAAGTATAAAATAAATTATCTACCATTTTGGAAATGAACCTACACTCCGCTTCACTCTGGGTAGGTAGCTTTGATCTAACGGAAGAAACCCTATTTATTCCTCTCACCCTAAAAATGTCATTGTTATTAAAAAATCAGATAGAAAGTTAGTTATTTTCCTTCTCAATTTAAACCTGGTGGTGGATCAATGGGTTCTTGGAATCAGAGGACAGCTCCGCTTGTCTCTTTCTCTTGGATATGTTTCCAATTCCATTTTTTACTGCTGATAAATTTAACAACATAGAAAATATAATAGGGTCATCATAGAAACATTATTCAAAATTTTACTTTCATCTACTTTTGCTACTCAATTGAATGCAGATTTTAGTTGTTTGCACCTTCAAAACCTGTTATTCTGGTTTTGCAACTGAGAATTATTAAATAAGGGAATTTTAAGTAATATAAATTGATAAAATTAACAATGCAATCCTGATAAAAAGAGGCGGAGGTGAGCTGAGATTATCTGGTGGGTAGTACAGTCCAAACTTCCATTTGAATAACACGGTGCATGGGTCATCCATGCTGTCAACTGAGAGTGAAACAGAGTGTACAAGTTTTATATTTACCGAGGAATGGTGTAATGTGACGTGGTTCCCCTCCTGTCCCAGACAAGTCCCGAGGTTGAGAGCGAGGCCGATGCTAGACGTAGAGGAGTTGTCTTCAGTCTACTGTTACTCTGTTAGAACAGGCTCACTCGTGTGCCTTCTGTCTTGCATGTCTGTGTCGAGTCACTCGTCAGTACCGGTGGATACGTACTTGCCTCGTCAGAGCTTGCCGAACCAGCATTACCGATATGACCGTTAGGGTAGGACCTCGGACAACCGATCAGTGCAAAGTGTGAGTTGATGTGCTAGTGGGTTGGGCATTTCCATCCTGAGGTTTGAGAGAGAAAGATGCTTCTCTCCTGTGTTAAAAATAGATGGAATAAAAACTCATTTATTCTTGTCAGCCCATGGAGAGATACCCGACTCTCAAGCTGGACAGGATACAATTTTTGGACGGGCGGGTGAGAAATTTGTAGCATTTGGAATTTTTTACAAGACAGAATGTGCCAGAAATATTATAAAAATGAACAAAAGTGAAAGAAATAAACTTTGAAGTACCCTGAATATTTTAATTTGGACACTACTAAGTTTCAGGGCTTAGCCCATTTTCAAGTGTATAAAGCTTGTAGAGTAACGTCTAAAACATCTAGGTTAATAAAATACAAAAATAAAAACAAAGTATAAAATAAACACATATTTTATACTAGTAGTGTCCAAATAAAAATATTCAGGGTACTTCAAAGTTTATTTCTTTCACTTTTGTTTATGCATTAAGTAGCCTTTTCTGTGAACTAGATTGTCAAAATATTATATAAATAGTTTGTTTAGTCGATAACTAGGTCAAAATACATTGTTCAATACGGTAGTCAGCTTTGAAGATGTGTCCAGCTTTACTGACAGTTATACGGTATGTAAAATTACATTTGCCTAGCCATCCTAAATGTAGGCTGATGATTAACACATTAAATGTAAAAGTGATTGTTTAGTGGTACTCTTTTATATAACTAAAGAGAAATACTCAGTGGGGTGGACAGAGAAACTAATCCTCCAGTTAAAAAAAATAAATTTTAAAAATCTTGTGATTAATCAAGAGTGCCACCTTTCACGGTTTGCGTTACTTCTAGCAGTATTAAGTGCAATAACTTTGTGCGAATTCAAATCGACTCCCGAAACTTTGCCACTACACAAAAACAAGACGTAGAAAATAATCACATTTTTGTAGTGATCTGGTTGAATGTATCGAGGTGTTACAGGTCGGATAACTCAGTCGGCGTTGCTCATTGTTGGGTTTGCTGGTTTCAGGCGAGTGTACGTTCCATCAACTCGAGTGACTACATCTCCAGTAGTAGCCTATGTTACAGTATACTTTCTCTTCTAATTATCTACTTTCAACTTCATAATTGTGCTCCTTCAATCAAACTCTTGGGCAAATTAATTTACACTGGCTTAAAACCAAAAACTAGTAGTCGCTATTGTATTCAAATTCTGTTAATCAGACTCTCAAACTAATTTGGGTTTAACTTTTTTCTTAAATAATTGTTACTAACAGCTTTTGAATACTTCCCACATTTTTGCACACAAATTTACAGATTAGAATCTACAAATCAGGGTTGAAATTTATGACGTGCTTGGAAATTCCAGATTAGTTAATGGACCATTAATACTTTTTCATCCATACCTTGTATATTTTCAAAGCCTCTACTTGTATTAAGTTGTAAATTTGTTTTTCACACAATAGATTTGTGAGCATAAAAGCTGCTCCTTTCGGAAACTAAACATTTTTTCACTAAAACCAGTTTGTTTCAACCTTGAATAAGTATGTATGGGTGAAGACACAGGAGATAAAGTTGGAGGTGAAGAAACTGAACTAATGAGTGTGTACCTAAAGTCATGACTTGTATTTGCCAGATGCCATATAGGTACATGAATAAAACAAAATGTTGAATCAGTAAAACCATGTTTGTAAAAGAAAAAACATTATAGTATTGGATGTTCGACTGTTCGTCCATACTGATTAGAATTCTTTGTGTCTTTCAATGCCTTGAGTTGGCAATTATAAATGCACAATAAATAAAGAGGACTGATAATTTACATGGATTTGAAAATATACAAGAATCATCATATCATATGAATATCACCCTTGCTCTATCTGGAACTACAGAAGTTGTTTCCACCCATTTGAAAGGTAAGTTTGCAAGATACAGTTAAATGTAAAATCCTTACAACAGATAGGAATACAGTTTGTCCTTATGCTCCACAGTATGGTATACATTGTGGTGTAGGAAATGTGAAAGTCTAACAGCTATTTAGTATTTACACTGTGAATACAACTTTATACCTTCTCCGTAGATTTTGAAAAATAGTGATAGAAAAATATGAACTAAAAACTAAGCAGGAATTTCAATTCTAGATAATTTTAGACCCGGTTTTAATTTGGAAATTTTTTAAAATTGTATGAATTGAAAGCTACTACAACTAAAAAACAAGTAAATGAACAAATAATACTAAGTTAGTTATAAACATAAAGGTTAGGCTGGTAGACCAAAACAAGTTAATGAAATTGTTGGTATTCTTTTGTTAAGATTATTATTAGAGTTAAAAAAGCTACGGTATCTCTAAAGGTTTAAAGCACAGTAGAGTCTCACTTGTCCGTCCTATGATTATCAGACATTCTGTATCATCCGTCATCCAATCAAGACAAAACATGTAAAAATAAAAAAATCACATACAGTAGGATGTCGATAATCCGAACTAATTGGGACCAAGGGTGGTTCGGATTTTCAAATTGTTTGGATTTTCAAACAAAAGGCAAAAAAATACGTGTGTGCTTTAATTGTGTTATTTTATTCTATTTAAATAGGTTAACTGCAAATACAAAACCTATAGAACATCTTAAATTTATTTTGAATTGTAAGGCAAACATGTTTCCTTTTCAATTTTGTTGGTGCCATTGAGAGAAACTCTCACACCACACGTGATAACAAGCCGAAACAATAAATACGCACTAAACTGTACACCCTACCTAGCGTATGAACGACTCGTCACTGTTTGTTATGGCAGGGTATAGACTAGTGTGTTGCTAGTGGAAAGGAGGGACGGATGTAGAGGGTGAGCTAAAAATAGCTCTTGGAGGTCGCTGCCACAATACACTGCGCGAGTCACCCGGCTACGTACATCACACACCTGTGGACTGTTGCGGTGAATCACCACTACGTGCATGTAAACAACGTATTGTTGCATATGGAGCGTTCCAGTTCAAACACACTTATATTTTAATCTCGCTTGCAAAATATTGTTCTGGTGTCCATCCTTAGTGATATTTAAATCATTTTGTGAAAACATATTTTTTACATTTTCTTCCCAGAAAGGCGTTCAGACTTTTGACGTTTTCGGATAATTGACGTTCGGATTATCAACTTCCTACTGTATTTGGTTTTGTTTCAAATTTTGTGTGTGCTTCATGAGTTTCTTTCACTTTTCATCAATATATTTTCATTTTGTTCAATAGCAGAATGCTTATATTAAATAAAGCGGTGGAAGAAATATTATCATAACGTATTCAAAACTGAAATGGCTTGTTTTAAGGTTTCCTTGTTATCCAGCATTTTTGTTTATCCGCACTTCTGCTGGCCTGTCTATGATGGATAAGCAAGACTCCACTGTAGTCCATTTTGCAAGCTACGGTATGTGTACTGTTTTAGTAGCTACCATTTGCTGCCCCACTAAAAATGAAAAATGATTTTTGGTTAAGACTAGAATGTTCACACCGATCCGTACTTCCTAGTTCCAAAGTTCTCCTAAAACACCACTATTCATACTGACATATTTTAATATCCATAACTTTATACGAACAAAATACATATTCTTAATAAATTAATTGCGTTAATCATGTCAGTTGAATAAAAGTAGAAGTATGTCAGTTTTGTTGAAACCAGTGTGCAAAATATTAGAACCGAACAAATACTCGTTGATTGTTTTGCTTTTTGGCTCGGGGGAGCAAAAGGAGACGAGAACGGTGCCGCAGCTGCTGTGGCACGCGTGATGCAGTGCATGTGAGAGGTGGCCTTCAGAAACATTTCAAAGATGCTACAAAACCTACTAGCTACTACATATAATATGTCCTATACATTTGCATAACCATTGTCCGATTTGAAAAAGCAAAAGTTTATAAAATACAAGTGTTGAAAGAAATTATCCGGTATCAACATAAAGCTGCATGTATAAAGTATACAGTAGTATGAAGTAGAGAGTGGAATAGTTGGTTGGAAAGTTGTGTATTTGTTAGTGGTCAAGTTTGAGATAACATTGTTGTTGGTTCACTAACTGGCGAGTGGCAATGCATGTGTGTTCTGTACATTAAGTATGTGTAGTACTCTGTAGCTAGCTATAGCTACTGTATAGCTAGTTCTAGTGACTACTAGACATTAGATTAGTAACGAGTGCGTTCATTTATCCAGCCCCCAGCCCCAGTGTTCCATGGACTTTCACAGAAATCAGTGTCTTACGAACACACTGGTGCTTGTTTCCAACACCTAGAAACTCTGCACTTTCCGTCACAAGCATTGTTAACAGTGTTTTCTTTTGTCTTGAACAAATTTCAACATAATTTAGACAGGGACATTTTGTTTGTTGGCTAAGAGTATTATGGATATTCAAAATGGGAAAAACAAATCTACGTTAGAACATTAAAGACAGTGTGTTATGAACTGAATTTAAAATTAAAACAGATTGTTGACATGCTGTGTAATAATAGAAAAGCAGCTATTTCAGAAGTATCTTCGTGTTAAGTCCACTATCAACAGACCAGAGGTGCCCAGTAAAGGAAGACCGTGAAAATTCCTGAGAAATGAAAAACGTCTTGTGCGCTCATAATTTAAAGATAACCAGATTTGTATTGGACTAAGCGTGTTTACACACTGCTTGATCTTAAAAATGAATGATAAATGAGGAGAAATACAGGAGTTGGAAACAAAATTGGGTAACATTTGGTTGCTGCTAGGAAATTAACTGAAAAGGATATTCAATTTGAAAAGCATGTTTAGCAAAAAGCAATGGCTGAAGCATTCGGCTGAATTATAATCAAATCTTTAGCAGCAAACAAGGTTAACCCTTGTGTAGGTAAGCCTGTTTTGGTAAGCAAAGTTCTTGAAAACAAAAATAAACATGGATATTAAAATTAAAGAGTCATACCGTACCAGTTTGTGTGAAATACATACTAGGTGTGTATTTAATAAAATAATGTTTAGTATGGTTTTGAGAAGAATACCCAACGATCTGTATTCGAAAGCGGCAGTTAAAATTGTTTGAATCAAATGAAGTCACTTACTTTGTTACATTTTGAATTTTCAACTTATTAAGAATTGGGTAATATTTAAAACTTAAGTGTTCGCAAAGTATGTGCTAAGTTGAGTTGTTATCAACAATTCCCAAGACATTATTCACAATTTTCAGCCAAACCATTATGAAAGTACTAAATTTTGAATTTGCTAGCTAAGAGTGTAATGGTAACACTAGTAGGCGCCATTAACTTTTGACCTAAAGGTAGTGCACTAGTTACTTTGAGATTATCATACGGCTACAGTTGTATTTAAAACTTGAATAAAACAGCTGTTGCAAGTGCTGTATTGTACTAAGTACTACAGTAAATCAATTCATTAAATCAATCGAAACATTTTCCAGGCAGGGGTTAGAACTGGCTGACACACTGACTATGCATGCCCAATTAAGGGTCAAACCCTCCAATTGGTACCAATGCCTGAACATAACTTCTGAACTGTGGGGAAGTCGTGGTGTTAACATATTGGTTTCAATTATGTCCAGGTTTTGAACCCGAGCTAATCTGTATGTCAAGCCAATACGCTGACAGCACCACGGTCACTATATATCTTCAGTATGTCACTATCAACTGTCGTACGTCAATGTCTTAGACCTGATTTCTGTGAAAAATGTGTTGTGAAGAGTATGCTAGCGGTTTTCTCAGTACAACACACCTCGCTAAAAGTGGCATAAAGAAACTTTGGCTCATAAGGAGCTGAGCTGAGAGTACCGCATTTTACTAAATCGTTTTATAAAATCAACTTTTCCAAATCCCAAACCACTGAAAACAAGAAGAAATAAATGGCTTTAGTTGTAACTTATCCTTCAAAACCTGCATTTTTCCTCTGTTTCAATCAATCTGTGACGATCATAATTGAATGTCTTCAAAAGTTAAAGTAAATAATACAATTTAGCCCCCTTTGGTGTTAGGACTGAAGGATTTTTCTTTATGCCACTGATGACAAAATTTTATAAACCATTACGTTTCCCCTAGTTGAGATTGAATAAAGTTGCAAACTTGTAGCCTTAAGTTGTAGAGATTCAACCAAGACATTGTTTACTATGAAGAATACACCTCTGTATAATAGGGTGCGCCGAAAATAACTGCATTTATTTCAAGTTGCTATGGTAAAAATCTACAAAGAAAATTATTAAAATCAGTTGGAAATTCAATTGAAGCAACTGTAGATTGATTGACATGCATAACTCAAAGAAAATGAAAAAGTACCTTTTTTGTTTTGTAGAAATAAAAATTATGTAAAGAAATGTTCAAACTAAATTTGTCTATTCTGTTCTGCAAATTGAGCTGAACAGCTTTCAAAACATGAACGGAGATGGAACTTTCATTACTATGGACAATTCTTGAAGAAAAGAAACCCATATTTGTCCTTTTTTAATAATTTCTGTTTGTTAAACTATGTTCAGTATTATAAAAATATATGTGATCAATCTTGTTATTGTATGCCTTAATGTTAAAATTGCAGTTATCATCTGGTCTTCAGAGACCATAGAAGGTGAATGAAAAAGTTCAAATAAAAGTTTTTGTATGGAATCACCTACAGCAGGATTGGTTACACTTGTACTGATAATAGTTGGACAAACATAAATTTGTTCAAACATAAAATTTAGAACATTTCAAATTTGTTTGTTTATTTTTAAAAACCGCTAACATGATTTAAAGATTCTATTTCAATGTGTGTTTTAAAATCTAATACGTTCTTTTGATGTACAAAATAGAAAAGTGTGGTGCAAAAATCTCTAAACAGTAAACATTGATTTTATCTTAAAACTTTAATATTATAGTCTCACCTAGTAATCATTATTGATTTTGTCCTCAAATGAATTATCAGTTTCTTAAATCAGTTAGTATAATTATTATTTCTATAAAGTTTTAAAATCATTGATAAATTTTACTTTGTTATATACTATAGACACAGTGATGATGTTACTGTATCATCATGATGTATAACATCAGATCTGGCTGTGAGTGCATCTAGTCACCAGTGTGTATGTGTTTTGTGTTAGATGCAAAGTTTTACAATTTTTATCAATGATTTTAACAACTTACCTCAAGAAGAAGACGAAATCCAATGGATGAAGTATATGCATGAAAACTGGTCTTCCTAAGTCCCAACTGACGATGAGTTTATAAATCGATTTAAACAAT
Source organism: Matsumurasca onukii (assembly GCA_018831715.1). Taxonomy (NCBI): domain Eukaryota; kingdom Metazoa; phylum Arthropoda; class Insecta; order Hemiptera; family Cicadellidae; genus Matsumurasca; species Matsumurasca onukii. Next base: position 25,974,203 of record CM032064.1, read on the forward strand.
GATTGCTAAAGTGAGACTATAATATTTATTGTTACAAGCAATCAAAGGCTAACATGAATTCATTTAAAACTTTAAATAATATGTTTTGTTTTTCTCAAAGATTTTTACTTGTTAATCTATAGGTTGGTCGTACTAGCCAGGTTTCCAACTTATTTTAATTATTCCACTTTACTAACAAAATTAAAGGGCTGTAGGCACATAGAGGCTTGAAGTAAAATGAAAAGTGATTGTCGGCCCAGCCTACTGTATAAGAGTCGCGGGAGGTGGTTGTACTGTGCTGTAAAGAGAGGATGCAGGTGTGAGGTTTAGAATGTTTAACGCTTACTCCGTTGGTGTGGCGTCACAGAGGGGACGGCTGAAGGCAAGAGCAGCAGACCCGGAGCAAAGGGATCAGCCGCTTCCGTGCAGGTGGTGAGTAGTCAACATCAGTCACACCATTCATACATGTACCCTTCCTTGCTTAACCTCGTAACTGCCACGCACTGAGCTGTACGCCTGTACCCCACGCAAGCTGAAGTACTAGTGCTGCTTCCGTGTCCAGCATATGGGATCAAGTCAGGAATGTTGTCCCTAAACCGGGAAATTTTGAAAAGGGAGGTCATGACAGTCCTGATTTTCTCATAGACTCGTCTCCCGCTTACTGTTTAGAGATCGTCTAAAACGGTAACAAAAATCTGTATTTTATTGCGGACGCTAATGCGAGTCTAGATATCATTGCGAACAGTAACAAAGTCATGATTTTGATGCGGACGCCAATGCGAGAGTAGAGATCGCTGTGAACGGTAACAAAAGTCGTAATTTTGTTGCGGCACTAACCCCAGTCAAGATTTCGTAGCAAATGCTAACGAGAGTCTGTCTCGAGATCACTGCCAAAATGAGTAACTGCGACTCTCATAAGAAGCCTTCTAAAGTTCTAAATTTAAACGTGAATTGAAACCTAGTAATATTATTTCTTGTTATGCCTTTTCACTCCCATGATCAATTACTACTCGACACGAATTTAAAACAAAGCCAAAAGGAATGTTATCATTAGCTGATTGTCATGTTATTTCATGATTATAGCTTAACATCCTGCAGTTATCCACTCGGGACCGTGGGCAGTAGTTTGAGAAGCTTGTTGCCGTACTTTGCTAATGCAATTATATTACAATTTAGGTTGCTTGATGTTGTATATATTTTATGTAATATTTTAGAATAGCATATGCATTGAAAAGAAATGAGATCTTTATAACTTCCCAGTTCTGAATTGCATAATGCAAATTATTAGTTAGGCCTAGGGCTCCTACCTAGAGTACCCAGGCGGAACACATATATCAGGCTGTAAAACGCGGCAGTTAAGAGGTTAAGCTAGGTTGTTGAAGAACCTGGGTCTCTCTCATAGGGACCTGCAGTTATTTTATAACTTTTGAAAATAGATCCGTTCCGTGAGTCAAGAGTACTTAGTGTGATACTATACTAGACCGGTCCACCTTAGTTGAAACCTATTCACTTACAAGCCAAGTTTTAACAACACAAAATTGACCGAGGGGTTGAGAGACCTGGGTTCCATCTTCTCTCTACAATGCATAATGGTACTGGGGAGCACTCCTTCCTAGTATGTAACTATTCCATACCGAGTGGCTCCTGAATAGTCCAAAGTCAAGGACAAATTTGGAGTAGATATGTTTGGAATTCTGTAATGTTTTCTAAAATATGTAACAAGAAATGATAGTGTTGTTCATCCACAATAAATGCAAGTACTGTGTGATTTCAAAGTAATACCTTTTTTAACTTTCTCTAATTGAAAATTTTCTTTCAAAGTAAATAATTATAAATTATGCATGGTTTAACTGTGACAAAACCCATTTTACACAGTGCTTTTCATGGCTTTACTCAATTATTTCTTAAAAGCTTCACAATGTTTTCACTTCCAACTTAGCCCTGGAGCCCTGTCATAACCAATCATTCATTATCTTACATAGTCTTTTTGTGTAAATATTTTGACTACTGTTCAGATACCCTTTTCAAGATAATTACATGGTGTGTTTATTTGTTTCACTAACGACCTACTTCTAGCATTTTTAATCACACATAAAATCGCCTTCTGAAAAGTAATATTTTGTTGTAAACATATTCTAAAAGTTAAAATTTCAGAAATATTACAGTAATAGATCAATATTAACTTGCTTCAAGTAAAAACAATGGGAAGTTTCAAAGGGAGAAGTGCCTAAAGAAATACTAGGATAATTCTTAACAAATAGATGGAATAGGCTATTAGAGTCTGTAGGTAGGTACTTTGATACACAGGAGCTTTCTAACTCTATAAACATGTTTTGTAGGAGTGAATGTTGTTTGAGTTAAGTATGTATTTACAAATACTAATAGAACTTTAGATCCATTCTTTTGAGACTTCATAAAATTTGGCCAAATCCGGAAGTGAGTGGTTTCAAACCTACATGCATGAATCGGCATCTGAGCGTAAGGTTGGCAGCTTGTTATCCATCTAGCTATCAATGTGGGGGTACACCAGGGAATAACAAAAGAAACAGGGGACCACTCTTGCCAGTAAACAATCAGACCAGTTAAAAAGGAAATAGATTTCTATATGGAAGTCAGATGATGAGAAAGGAAGAGAACAGTGAGTCACAAGCCGAGCTAATTTTGTGCAGTTGGTATTCCATGATGTTTTTCTCGCTACAAGCCAAAATAAACTTGGCTTTTATTAAAATTTCCAGTAAAGTGCAAATTTCAAAGCTGTAACATAGTCAAACCGAGTAATTGCCAACGCAAAATAATTTTGGGTTTACAAAAAATAAAAACACTAAACCGACTAAAAACAACCACAGAACAGGCAGGAGACTTCTAGTCTTGTTTTGGGGGTTGTTAAAAAAACTCCAAAGCCGTAGGGGGACCTGAGTGGAGTCCCCACCCTTATGCCCACCCATAAATATTGAATGATGGACGACCATGCTGCTCAAAGAAGTCGAGTGTATCCGTTTCAAAGAACACGCAAGCCGCACGGTTACAAAGGCGCATTAGGGAGGACCCTAGTGGTCGAGGGGGAAGTGAGTAGCACTGGCTGGGAGAACATGCTGCCTAACATGGCATGTGACTTACAGAATAACATGGTATGCACAGTTTGTGTCTATCCACCCATGTTTACATGTACACTTTCTGCTGTCACTTATTGTTTGTGAACCGGCCTGTTGAATCGGTTGAAAAACTGTTTCTTGACTGTAATAATTTGTTAATTAACTGTTTTGCTGTTAGACTTACAAAACGGTAAACATTCCTCAACTTAAAACAACAAAACACCAACAACAGGTGTTCAACCGATATTACAGTGATGTCAAAAAAGTATACCGGCCTTATAAAATCTGTTACTTTGACATTAAGAAATAATTTTGTGAAAATTACAACATGGCTAGTGGGTGAACGCTGTATTTTGAAGTGTTTGAGCTTGACCCAAGGCATAATCTTTCAAAGCATGTTAACAGAGTTAGAAACACCCTGTGTATAGATAAATATTAATATTCAGAGTTTTGCCGTAGTTTGATTCCTTAATTTATTGAATTATTACTAAAACTCTGAAAGAAAGTATACTGTAACCACAACTAGTTGTATGTGCAGGACCAAGCGAACTTTTACATCACTGAGCTCTGTACAAACACTTAGGATTGTCCACTACACTGTGTGTATTGACTATTGCAGGCTAGAAGGTTGATTAAACACAGGCGGTTGTGATTTTTTAACATTTGAAATTAATATTAAATCAGTTGAATTGGCACTTGCAGGGGCTATTCTACTTACGAAGGCTGTCCAGGAAGTTGGCTAAGTTGGGTAGAGTATTATTGCTGTACAAACAGGCGTCATAGTTCTGAAACATACTTAGTAAGCGGCGTCAAATTAAACAACCACCAAAAGTAAAGTTACTAGTGTCATATTAGTTCTTTTAATACTCAGGAGAATTTTCCAATGGGTTTTATGTGCAAATAATGATTTTAATATGACATTGCAGTATCACATATTCCATAGGATAAAGCAGTTTTTAACAGGAAATCACTTTGCAAACAATGAAAAATCAATAATAAAGTGAAATTTTGGCTTTAGCGCTTTAGAGGCTTTTTCACTCCTTTGGATTTTTATCGTTTGTTAAGTGATTTCCTTTCCAAAATGACTAGCTTATAGATTAAATAATATTGTGACGTTATCCTAAAAAATCAGGAAAATCCTTCTGTGTATAAAAAGAACCAATAATGTTAGTAGTTTTGCTTTTGGAGGGTGTTTAATTATAATTTCTTGCCTTTAACAAAAAGCGCTGAAGAACTATCCCACACGTTGGTAAGGAAATGAAACTCGACCCAAACTAAGCAAGAATTGCAGCTGACAGGTGAATATGCAAATGCTCAGGCCGTGATGCACAAGGTCAAGCGTTCCTTACTTTCTGGACAGCCTGTGCGCAATAAGTAGAATAACACTTTTCAAATTTAATGAGTTTTGTATTTAACTTGAGGGTTTTTAAAAACCTGTGTCACTAGCTTTGTTCTTTCAGACTGTGGAAACACTAAGCTCGTAGTAGGTTTAGTTCCCGGTCTGATCCAAACCCACGTCCACAAGCTCCAACTGGAGTTTGTTGTACAATTCCTCATAGGTCAGAAACAACACTGAAAATTCCAATCCCGGAAAATGCCCTGAAATTGCCCTCCACCACAAAAATTCTTGTTTTAGAGAATCCACCCCCAGTTTTTAGAATTAAAATTTTCTCCTGGATATCTTCGACCTTTCAGGACTCGTCCACCCCTAGTGTATGACGACTAAATTGACAGTACTGGTGACTGATGAGTGAGTGACTAAGATTGACTAGTTGCGGGATGGTAGTGATATGACGAGTGTTGTAGGACAACGACGGTAACCAGGTGTGGATCTGCCCAGCGTGTGGTGGCCAGGACGATGGCAGTCCAATGATTGGTTGTGACGGCTGCGATGCTTGGTACCACTGGTCAGTATTCAATACACTTACAAACGGTACAAGATAAAAACAGAACATTTGCTACAACACTATTGCAGACGGTGAACTATTGTTGGCAGCGAGAAGTCATCTCCAATGAGTCGTAAGAAAATTCTTAATCAGAGAATCGGTCATGTGGAAACCAAATAAAGGTCATTCTAAGATGTGTATGATGCCTCAAGTCAAAACCTCAATAAGCTGAATTACCCAACATGGTATCAGTTTAAATAATAAGAACTATAAAATAAGCTAAGAAACTCTGTCAACCTTTTCCTCCAAATTCTGATTAGGCTGAAGAAACTGAAGAAGAGGGGCTAGGTTGAAATGTGCACCAAATTGAAGGTCGTAGTTAGTCAGTCTCAGTGCCACAAACCAGACCTCTAAAGGTTGACTTAACGCATCCACTGCGGCAGGTGTACTGGTACTCGAAACTATTGCACAGAATCAAATACCATTTTTATGATTTAACATGATTTTTGCAGTGAACGGACTCGGGTGTATTTTAAAGTTCCCAATCTCTAACCTCGGCATTCTGGATAAGAACTGCCAATCAAGATTTAGTGTGCGGTGTCATACTCTCCTTGCAAGGCATTGTAACAACCTGTACTAAATTAGGATTTGCTACATGACTTGTGCTCTTTTCTGTCTCCTTGTGAATCATTCCGAAGGGATGACTCCTGGGCTTCAATTACTGCAAAAAGTAGTTGGTCACCATTTGAAATGGTTAAGCAAGTTTAGTGTTTTTATCTTGTACCATTCACAATTATAAGTGTGTTTCCATACTTTTCTTCCACACTTTATGAGCAAGCATGATGTAGAAGTACAGAGTTTTTCAAATAAAAATGCTTCTTGCTAGTTTTTAATGTAATAAACTCAACTTTTATAATGATTACTATACATCAGTTGCATATTGTTCAATTTAAGAGATTTGTAACTGAATGCATGTTATACTGGAAATGTTGATTTGATAATTAGTTTTGAAACTTTGCATTGCTATTGCGGTTCTTTGCCTCAACTCGGCACTATTTATCTAGAACAGTGCTGAGTAAACAAATTAATTAAAGTAGCTTAAACTCAAATTGACTTGAGGAAAATGAAGTGACTAGAAAAAGTGGTTTGCTACTTTCACGCTTGTTTTGAGCTAATTTTAGAGCGGATTTTTAACTAGAGTTAGTTTGTACTCACTGTGGGAGCTCAGAATCCCCTGATGCATTGTTTGGCATATCCCGGCATGTTTTACATGAGCGGCACTTCAGCACTAAAAGTAACGGAAGGAATTCACATGTGATAATGGGTACAATTGTAATATGCTGGCGCTACTACAATAACTACAAACTTAAGTAGTGTGCTAAAATAGCAAGGATCTTTCTCATTGGACTATTAACACTGCTGATGGCTGTGGGTTGCAGGGTGTGTGTCGGCATACAAGTTCCTCCGGACTCCAATGACTGGTTCTGCCGAGTCTGCATCAGCAAGAAGCAAGACGGCTTGCCTGGAGAGAAGAAGAAGAAAGGTGACAGGCGGAAGAAGAAAACTGGTTCTTCTTAAACAGGTACAAACTCACCACTCACCGAGGCAGATCCAGAGTTTTAGTTTGAGGAACACAACCTGGTCTGGGGGCATGGATTACTTCTCAGTCAAGCAGGGGCGGCTCGTGAGCCTAGAGGAAGGTGAAGGGCAAATCAGCTGTACTCCACTATTTAACAGGAAAAATACGTTTAAATATTTATTCTTAACAAGTGGACAGAAAATTCAAGATACATTGTTTATCGATAATATGAGTATTTCTCTAGAAAACTACGTGAATAATTGAAAACGTAGTTATTACAGCTTGCAAGTTATAGCAGGGAATTAAAAGTTAATGTTTGTAATATTGCAAAAAGTAATATGTTGAATTGAAACATTGAACTATTATCGTACTAAGTGGAACACTGACAACGTATAGAAATCGTTGCAAAAAATCGTTTTGTAGTATGGATCAGTAAAAAAATAATATACAACTAATTAAAACTAGTTGTTAACTCCTTAAAAATGTACATAATCAGGTCGTGTGATTGCAAAAGTAGGCCTAAAACAGAGTAGTTGCGCCGTACGGGTCTAATCAGGTCTAATGATAGCTGGACAACTGGTCTGCTGTCTGGCGGGCTACGCAAGTGACGGGCTTTGAATATACACTCTAGCTTCTAGCGTCACTCGTTGCTATAGTAACGCAGCCCCTTTCCTCGCCCCTCAGCGTATATCCCTACCATGTTGATAAGCGTCAAGTGAAGGCCCAAACAAAGCTCTTCACCTACGAAGTATTCCGATCTTACACGAAAGCAGCCAGTGGCAATCATAGAGGCATACTAACTTTCTGTGGCGACTATTGAGGCAACCATCGATTGTTGCAGACTTGCTGTCGATTTTGTATCGCACTCACGGTCGTCGTTGATAGGTGATCCCACGGACTTTGGAAACGGATTAATGAAATGTTAAAGTTAAATTTTGTCCCTTCTAAAACATGCTAGGATTATTACAAGTCCTCATACCCCGCTCACCTAATCTAGGTGAAGTGACCCTTCACTCCCTTCACCTGACGAGCCGCCACTGCAGTCAAGTCGGGAGTCTAGGGGTCCTCTCCCAGAAATTTGTTGAAATGTAGGTGCAAAAACATACAGTTTTAGGATATTTAGTGCATTTTATAGTGTGTTTAAATTGTGGTTGTATTACTTTTGATTGATGACAAAGCAAGCCCATTTCATGTTGTCAAATCAAATGTCTGGTTATTCAGGTGTATTTGAGGAGAAATTTAATTAATTTTCATCTAGTTTCAACTAGTTTTCAAAAATAATTATTACTAGCTCAACTTTTGCAAATTTCAAATTTAGGGCAAAACGACTTTAAACACTAGATTAGATTAATTGGAAATATGGTTCTAGACCACGTTAAGCATTTAGTTTATTGTGCTGGCTCCCTGTTCTCTGATCTAGGCAACCCCACCCCGTTTGCTTACAAAGCTTGAGGATCACACTACCCACTTCGGATGGATGTAACTCCTGCCACTCACGAGCCCCTGAAGACCTCTTCTCCTGGCCTTGAGGGACTTGAATTCAATAAGAACGTGTTTAGCGGACTCAGGAGTATGCTCACATAATCTACAACTAGTATGGAGACCCTATGTAGTGGAGTCCTAGGTGGAGGCCCATTTTGGCTAGGTGATTTCTGAAGTGCCCATGACATGTGATATACGAGATTACCAGTCTGATGTTCTGGCTACTAAGACTCGTCAGATGTTTAGTAAGTATCCTTGATGGATTCTTGACTAAAAGTCTGACTGGTTCCTGACATGATAGTTGTTTCCATCGCTCAGTGTGTTGCAAATTTCCCCTACCAGCTAGCATAGTTTTGACAAGAGAGAGACTGATTCCTACTGCTGGTTCTGGACCAGCAAAGGATGACAGCGCTCCCTTTCTAGCTAGCAAACAGGCTTTTTCATTTCCTTTGAAACCCTGATGCCCTGGTATCCATTCAAGCTGAACATTGTTGCAACTTGCTAAAGCCCAAAGTGCAACACAAGCGCTACATTCCGTAGCGGTTTCGTGGTTTCTATATATTTGATCTCATTTCCGTTAAAAAGTACTTTACCATTGTTTTTGAGGGTGCTACAGCTACCATGTTAACTGAACATTCCCAGACAATGCAGAAGTTGATAAGTGGCCAGTCAAGCTCTGAGGGCAGCCTGACTGTCTGAAAAGATTGAAATGTGTCTATCCTTTGTACCTATAGATAGTTCTAGATAAGAGCAAGTGAGAATAGCAAAGACTTCTGCTTGAAACACTGTACAGAAGCCTCCCAAGCTACCTGAGAGGTTGCACCTAGACTCTGTGTGCCCGTAGCCAGCCTTCTTCTATTATGTTTCTGTCTGTGTTAGTATCTCCCTTGACCGAGGCCTTCGGAGACACGTAAGCTTGTTTTGAAATATGATCATCCTTGGCCTGAAGGGGCTCTTATGATGTTGCTTGTGTTTGTTTAGTGTTATATTCCTTTGCCTGGGACTGCAAAGACAGATTTGATTTGGTTTTTTTTCCATGGTGTCCCCCAATCCCCCATTTTGAAAACAGGGGCAAAGTGTCAGTAAGGATTAAAAGATACTTTTGTTTCCTCTAATAAAATGTACCAATTTTGGTTGCCCTGAAAATCCTGGTTAAAAAGTTATAAAGGCGTTTCCAAACTTTTGCCTGACCCTGTATATGATTTTTGTTTAAAATTGACAACTTCTATCCAGACTTCCTGGTCAAAGAATGCTGCTTGGTAATAAGGTACAGCTATTTCCTTTGCATTCTTTGCCCAAATACTGACATTAGTGGTGGTTCAAGATTCAAAATCCTTAATTTAATTGAATTATAATACACTATTTTGTACAGAATATCTTCATCTCATTTCTAAACTATATACTGTAAGATACACACTTTCTTTATCATATTTTTACATGTTTCATAACACTAACTGTACTATTGCCAAAGTTTACACAGTAACAAAATCTGAAATATGTTTCCCTATTTACCCCACAAGTACTAATCTAAACTACCAGAAATTTCAATCAAAGAAAAAACCATTACAACATATTAGTTATTTCTATTTTCATAAAACTTTTCAAATGAGTAGCAAGATATGTTCTGTGTATGCTTAACATGGGTCTTTAAAAATTAACCTTTCATCCATCAAAAATGTTGTTTTGTTCACACCTGTGTATTTTTGCAGGATTGAAGCGCATTAAGATTTACCAAAGTCAGCCACGGATTGTAATTGATGATCTTGAAAAAAGCCTTGCATGATAAGGAACACAGAGTATACTGTATATAGTATACATGTTGATGGGGCTCTTGTAGTCTGTGAACTACTCTGTAGTCTGTACAGTATTCAAGCTCGGAGAGTCAAGGAGGGAGTGAGAGGTTGTTGACGCTCAGTGAAGACAAGAATTTACATCCACATTCCTCGTCACCACTTTAACCAGGCTCTCCTCAATAAGCCACTCACGTCTGTGCATGAAATAACCTAATGTTGCTTAGTTTTCCGCCAGATTGTTCTATTGCATGTATTTATATTTTTTTTGAACTTTTGAAGGTACAAACATCAAAATCAGTTGAGATATTTGGTTTAGTAGTGCCAAAAACCTTCCTATAAATTACACTATTTGCGGAATATTCCCTAGAACTACCTTATCGCCCAAAAATTTCCTATCCTTAGAAAACTCTTGCCTAATTTTCAAGATTTAAATTTTTTTTCTGTAAATTCCCAATTGGTTGTTTATTGCTAATTGTCATAGTTTTTAATTATTGAGCAGAATGGCAAATAGGTTTGATAAAAAAATACAGAATGTGATTTAAACTTTAAATTTAATTACGGTATTTATCCTGCAAGGTGATTGGTTTGGAAATAATTTCAAATTCCACGTTTATTGGTGATTCATTGCCCGTTTCAGGCTGGGTACAATATGTGGTCTTTTTTATTTGTTTATTAATAGAATTTATATTGAAAGATTTTTATTTTTTTAATTAAGAAAAACCATTGCATGTGTTATGGTGAATTTGTTGGAGCTGATGTGGATCCAGCATCCAGCAGTGCACTCCTCCTGCGCTCTCTGAGTTACAATAAGTTTTATCTGTGAAATATAATCAATGAGAGCATGATTAAACTAGAAACTAGACTGTTATTTTTATAAATGTATCTTTGTAAATAACCAAATATGTATCAAGAAGGTCTTCGTATAATTTTTAATAACTGATTTTAGCTTGTACACATTTTCTTTTTTACAAGGTTTCCTTAAATTTTATAGTATTTATGTTATCTATTTTGGTACCACTTTTTTATGTTTTGCATGTTTAGCCCTTTCCACTCCTGATTTTTCTGGACGAAATTCTTTTTAACTTTACCTGCATGCATTTAAAAAAGTTTTCACACTAAAAATTAAAATGTCAAAAATATTTTTATTTTGAAATTTGTTTCTAAAGTTTGAAATTGTTACTATGATTTTTAGTAATGACCACAAAACGATGATGTCAACTGGTCGCAACATCTGAGTGGAAAAGGTTAAGGAAGTTTTAACTGTCAAGGGTAAAAATATGGTTAGGTTAGTTTGTAAGTGAGTAAACATTACAGCTCAACCTGTCCAAACTAATCTTTTAGCTTCTCCTATGAAAGATTATATTTTCGAATGAGCGAATGAAATAGGTAAAATCCTGTCTGTTTGGTGAATTTTTAAAATTTATTAAAAATAAATTATTAGGCCAACCCAGCAAGTGTTCATTGAATGTAACTGCAAAAAAAACCTGTAATAAACTAGCAAAGTGTCGCCAAGTTCATGCACAAGTGTTTAATTGTGTTCAAATATTGATGCAAATGAGTTGTGGCTGCGTACAGAGATGTTGCTCTTGTTCCTTTGAAAAGTAATTTAAAACCTATTTAACGAGTTGATAATAACCACAGCCAATCAAACCCCAAAAGTTGTTCTTCGGCAAAGCTATGAAGAATTTGAAATAAGGGGAGACATAAAAATTCTGAATGTGTTCTCCAAACTTGACTCGATTCCACTAACACATTCGCACATTCTGATATGTAACCTGTATGTGTAGTGTGTACCTCTGGTCTACTGCTGATGGTTTTAAACGTAAATTTAACTAGGTTAAAGCCAAAAACATGGTATGTGGCTATAATTGTATTACCATATATGAATAGTTTGTATAATTAGTACCTCTGCATCAAAGATAAATTTCCATAGGTGTTTTTAATATATATATATATATAATAATCTACGGTATATAGAAAGAAAAGAAAGAGAGATCATATTTAATAGTTGTTATCATTTATTTATTTTTATTAACATTTATGACTTGATTGTTGAATTAATAGTCAAATGTGAAATCTTTCCAGGCTCCTGATTAAGTTGTCTACCAATAATACTATGTCATATAATGACTCAAATACATCACCAATGTGAACGAATGCTTTAAGTAATTGACTGCAAATGGTTAGTTCTACTTGGATCTCAACCATTATACGAGGGTCATCCAGAAAGTAAAGAACGATTACGCATCACACGCCGCGCACACCCCTCACCACTACGAGCGCGCGTGCAGCTGCAAGCTACATTCTTCCTCTTCAGTTTGAGTGTAGGTTCGATGCTGTGTGATTACGCGTCTCGCCCTAACAGTGATTAATAATGGCATCGACAATCGAAAACCCCGCTAAACGTAAAGTGTGAAATTTAAACACTCGAAAAGTCATGGCAACTGTTTTTTGGGATCGAAAGGGCTTAATCCATGTCGAATTTATGCCAAGTTGGTGCCGAGTGATTCCCGAAGCTTAAGGATTTTTTGGGTAAAAACAGTTTGCTAACGATAAGGAACTCAAAGAAGCTAAGAAATCCTGGCTTTTTTGTGGCAAATGAGTAGAACATGGGTATGGAAAAACTGGTACCACGTTAAAACCAGTGTCTTGAAATCCATGGCGACTGCGTAGAAAGGTAGAGGGAGGCTCTATGCATTGTAAATAAAGTTTTGTGTTGATATCTTTACTTTTTATTTGACCACGCCAAAACGTTCTTTACTTTCTGGATGACCCTCGTATTTATTTATAGATGACTGTTAACATAGCCTAAGTGCGTACGTTAACAGTTAATGTAAGTGTAAACATAGCATAAGCAAGTGTAGTACGTTCTTCGTTGGAGTTTCAGTGTTGTGTTCAACATTTAAGGTGCCGCCTGGCTTACTTGTACATCTGTGTGTGGTTGTCGCCTCAGATCCTGTAGTTAAATTGAGATGTTCAGGAGTTGATCTTACCTCTGGCATTCGATGGCCTGTATCTTTGAATCATGCAGCATCAGACCACAAACTGCTTGTCATTCTTATAAGAATATATTTTTTTTACACAAAATGTGTTGAAAATAAGTTGTTTCAAATATTGAAAGCACTATGTAAACGTTGGTTTTTAAAATACTGTAATAACTTAACTGAAGGTAAATTGAATTGCACGGTCTTCTTTACGTATGAGTCTTTAGTAAATCTTGTTTACTAATAACGAATACCAGTTTAAAATTTGTCAATTTTGGCATTGGTCATTATATTGTTCATTGGGCAGTAACTACATCATTATTTTGTGATGTGAGAACAATCGTAATTTTGTAATTATTCGTGATTTGAGAATACATAAATTCAGTAGAGGCATATCAACCATACAGACTATCAGGTAGTTCTCGGTTCTCTCACTGACTCGGTTCCATATGTCCATATCCCAGAGAGCTTGAAGGGTTGCAGCTCAGCTACACTGTATTATGTTTCACCCTCAGTTGGCAGCATTGCTCTTAAACCCTCTTGAATGCTATATTCAATCTAAAAATTTTTGTTGGAAACAGAGAGAAAATAAAGGATTTCATATCTCGTACTAAACCAGATCAATGAGTTTTCTGAACTGGATGCTTATTTCTCCAAACAATATGTTGGAATTAGGTTATTATAGAAACAGAAATGCAGCCCTTTTTTAGGTAGAAGTAAATTGAGTTTTTCTGGTAAACGGTACAGTTTAAATAACATGCCGACTGAGAGTGGAAGGAGTGTAAGCTTACTTTGCTAGCTGCTGCTTGCTGGCCCTTTCTCTTCAGGCTGATGCCCAGTATCACTGGACCTCCAACAGTAAAGTACCATACTGTATAGAGCACATCTTATCAACTGTTGCCTGAAGCTCTTGTAGGCAGTGTTTAAGAAAATATTCCTCAAAGTCAAGTGCTAGCTCAAAGTCGTGCACTGTTCGCAAAACATTCATCTGTGAATATCCATGGATAATTTTTTTTGTTTTTGTTTATTTCAAACATATTAACAAAATAGGTCTAATTTAGACAACTCAAACTGTATAATTTCCATGTATACAGAGTAATTTAACACTACTGAAAAAATAAGCAATCCTAAATTGTTAGAAAATATAGGGGAGCGTCTATTTAAACCTACAAGAAATTTGGAACATTTCATGAGTATGCCATGAATTTGCAGTGCAATATTTTCAAAACTATTGAATACTAGCCTCGTAATGGTCACACCAGATTTGAAACTTTAAACTGTCTATCAGCTAGACAGGACACAACTTCTATACAGTTGTTAAACCTAGTGTGCTATGTGAATTGTATGCAAAACTAGTAGACATAATTTGTCATAAAAAATGAATGTTTTACTAATATCTGTTATTGTGAGTTATTCTATTTGGAAATTAGTATGTTTGTTTACTCTTTAAAAGAAGTACAAAGCAAAAGGAAGAATCTGTTGTAATGTCAGGTGTCCTTTATATTTTTAATATATTTTATTCATATTTAGTCATTTGTACAATAAAATTGTGTTGACTACTACCACTGATAAGACAAGGTCTAATTCTGTAACTTATTAAAATCAATGCCATAACCATGCTATTTTATTTATTAACCGACTTCAGAGAAACGAGGAGGTTATACAAGTTGACCAGCGGCGATTTTAATTTTTTATGTCTGTCCAGAAATTACTTTTGAACGCGCCAACCTTTTTACACCCAGTTTCGGTTGATTGATAGATCTTAACTCCATAGTGGTCCTATTTAAATATCATTTTGATCAGACTAATATTTCTACATAAAAAAAGTAATAAACAAAAAAATCTCACAAAGGCCTGCACATGTTGCGTAGTTTGCTTTAAATGGTGGATATCTCTCATGTTTTCACTGTAAATGGTGGTTTTTATAAAGCCCCAAAAGAAGAAATCTAAAGGGATTAGGTCTGGTGAGCGTGGTGGCCAAGACTTCCAACCACCGCGTCCTATCCAACTTTGGGGAAATTTTTCATTCAAAATATCCTGAACAATGTTTGCGTAGTGCGTCACTGCGTTCGCGTCCCCCCCTGTGTATAAGACAATAATTTAGTGTAAATAGTGAACCATATGTTTTAGTTAAGGACAATAAGAGTGCCGACGATGCCTCACAAGCGGGGCAAAATGGGCATCCACACTTAACAGAAACAGTAGGATCTACAGGCACAATACAAGGTAATTTATAATTATATTAAATAAATGGTCTATTGCTATTTTTGAAAATATGAAACAGCTCTCATTCAGATAAAGGAATATGGATATTCCAAAGTGGAATCTCATATTATTATGGTTTAGTATGGTGTTACTTAAAAGGTAAAAATATTTAATTGGTTTTCATCGTCAAATTCTGAATCAAATACATTGAAGAGAAATAATTTTTTGAGATAACAAGTGTTTTTGTACAGAATTTTATAACTAGTGAAGGTAAATAATAATGCAGTTCAAAATTGTCCAAATAAAATCTGAGTAATTAACAGTTTTTAATTGAAATAGGTTTGGTCCAAAACAAGTAAGAAACTGGGGATGGATAAATCTAGGGGAAGATTTAATGAAGACGTAGGCTGATTATTCTAAAACACTTATAACCTACATTATAACTGGAAAATGTCAACAATAATTCAGTCAGAAGAAATTGAGTTACGTATTAACATCAATACGTAAAATACTTTTAACACATATTACTGTACTAATAGAATACTTGAATCACACAGAGGACGTATAAACCAACTTTATGGCCTGTTAATTTTGATGAGAAAATATGTACAACGATAGAATTTCTATTGTTATTTTACACACCAGTATAAAAAACTAGTTCACTTGATAGCATATTATCCCACATAATTATTATTATTTCCAACATCATATTTTCAATTGGTTATAAAATTGTAAGCTAATTAAGGGCTTAAAGGCACATAATAGCAACATCAGCCCCTTAACTCTTAAACAATCAAATTTCAACTGAATACTTCCAAGTTACAGACCCTATACATCTTATGGACATAAATCTAATATACAGTATTTGAGTTTGGATCTTACATTTGTGTCTAACTTAATCATTTAATTGAGAGATCTTACTATTTGAATTTATTAAACACAGTAGTAGAAAAAATTAAAACCAACAACATAAACAAAAAGGTAACAGAAATTGCAAAAGTTAATTAAACAAGACAATATTTATCAGAAGAAAAGAATCTTTTTAATAGAAATCGTGTCAATCAATGGTTTGTTGAATACACACACACATGTGCAACATTGATCTTCCTCATTTTAAATACAGAACACATGGAAACATTGAAGATTCTATTGAAGTAAAAGTTCATGCATCATAAATGTCTAGTGTTTTCTTATTTAAAGGGAGGTGACGACACATTTAGTAATCATATACTCGTATGAAATAATATAGCTGTTTGTCAATTTATTGAAAGTTGAGCACTTTTGAAATATTCAGTTAGTTTTGAAATTTTAACAGAACAAAACTCTAAATTGAAAATTCAATGCGATAACGGGGTGTGTTACCTAAAGTTTAGAGTCGATTATTAGAATGAAATAATTTACCCAGACAAATTATTATGAAATTTCATGAGTTTTCTGGAAAAGGCCTGAAATAATGCTCTATGACAGATAATCATTTATATTTTCATTATATTTAAACAGTTTTTTTTAATGGGATTGAACACTGGTCACTGATTCACACTTTAAAACAAGATAAGCACAACACTCGTTGTTTTACACATATTGAACCGGTTATATAAATACCCAAATAAAATTCTTGTGTGCTTAACATTCTCTTAAAACTCTCTTAACATGAATTTAAAGAGCAGAATGTTTAATGAGTAAAAGTTACCCAGGTAGAAAAAGGTTCAGATGAAAGTTGAAACCAACATATTTGGAACTTACTTCATAAACAATTAAGTTCCACACACAGTACAAAAGTAGGTCAGTCTCTATAAATAGTCAATACAGTACTTAAAATAATGTGTACGTGTAGCTTACAAAAACAAAGCCTAGTAACAAGATCCGCTTTGAATGGGTGTTCTTAGAGGAAAAACAGCTGTCACAAAGGGCACCAGAGGGAATTTTGTGGATACTGCAGCCGACCAGGTGCGCAAGCTTGTGAGCGTACTGAAACAAACACATTATTGTTAGAGTTGTGTAAACAGACACCATTTTATCAACACCAGTTAACAGGACCTGAACTGAGCAAGTAAACCACAGTTTTAACAACGTAGGTTTTCAACAACAAAAGTCAATTTTAAGGTGCTCCCACAATCTCTTCTAAGTTGCCTGCTGCCGTGATTGCTCCTAAGTGCCGTGACGCTAATGCGCCCTAGAGCGCCACAATCACTTCCAAGTGCCTTTGCCGTCCTGAGATTGCTCCCATCAAGTGCCGTGACGCTAATGCGATCTCTTCCTAGAGCCCCAAAATCACGTCCAAGTGCCTTTGCCGTCCTGAGATTGCTCCCATCAAGTGCCGTGACGCTAATGCGATCTCTTCCTAGAGCCCCACAATCACTCCCAAGTGCCTTTGCCGTCCGGAGATTGCTCCCAAGTGCCATTGCACAGGGTGTCCAGCATTTAAGCAAAACAAAATTTCTGTAGCGTAAGTTAAACGTTAACATTTTCCCAGATAAATTAGGCCGATGTTTTGATATGAAGATACAGATAAAAAAGTTGAAATTATATCCAAAGTATCAGTCCTTGGATATCAGATTTAGGCTACTTTGTAAATTTTTAAAAAAATATAAAACTTAAGCCGAAGGCTGAAGTGAGGCTGTGAGTAAGGAATTGGAGTAACAAATTGCAAGGGAATTTGATTCACTCCACAGCGTCACTTTAGCGCTTAGCTGCGTGTCGGCCTGGTTAAATTTAATGTTGGAGTGGGAAGTAGACGAGAGAAAATAATAAAAACATTGTTGGGCAGTACGCCTGAAAACCGTCCGGTATATTTAAATAACGCGAGATATCGCAAAGTACGGTACCGATTTGGAAAAATATCGACATACCGAACGACGATATAATACAGGGTGTCTCAGACCACCCGTATCATATGTATATATCTCGAGAACGGCTTTGCCGACTTGAGTGAAACGAAAATTCCAAACTAAAACCGGTTAAAATCTAGGAAAATTATTTGTAACTGGTATACAGGGCGTATCAAAACCGAGGGTCATGGGTTCAACGAAATTTCAAATATAAGGGTCATGCTAAACATAATTTTAAAGCTCTTTAAATGAAAACAATGATGAAGATAATATTGTTTTTTTGTTAAACCGTTACAAAATGGCGGCTGAAATCTAAAAATAAAACAGAATTACGAAACGCCCCATCCATTATTATTTGTCAAAAGAAAATCTAGTTATTGATTTTAAATACTTCTAAAACAGTAGCTTACGGCTTATGGGGGCTGAATTCATTTTTCGGGCTTGCAAAAGATTATTTGATGTATTGTAAATTAGGAACGTCAATGTCAGTAACGCTAGGCTGACCCCTTGACATGCTACGTAACATACGGACGACTCTAGGCGATTTCAAAATGATTAACAAACCGAGACAAATCTGTCATGTAAAACTCTCTCGATACTACGACAAGAGTCAATTTTACCGATTAGTCGTGTACGGTAGCTGTAGTGTAAACGGGGCACACGTAGTGTAAATGAGGCTCGCAGACAGACAGCTCAAATAGGAAACCAAAATATGATCAGGAGCACAGAAGTTCAACAGAGACAGAGATAAAAAAAAGTTTAAGCTAAAAAACAAAGACAGAGAGTAAAGCTAAGCGGAGACAAAATGGACCAAGCTGGGATCCGGACATTGACTTTAAATACAAATTCAATATTCCGGTTTCAGGACCTAATTAAATAACAAATTACTGCTATATGCCTGTAGATCCGAGGCGAGGAGACAAGGCCCCAAAAGGCCATCATCGGAGCACTATATAACTGTATAAGTGAAGTGAAGAACAGTTATAGTGTATAAGTGTAGTGTATAGTGTTAATGGTGCTCTGATGATCGCCTTTTGAGGCCGAAATGCGCATCAGCATTTGAATCTCCTCGCCTCAGGATCTACAGGCATACCAAACAAGGTAATTTGACTTTAAATATTTACTTGATACTTGAATTCTTCGTTTATGATTCCGAGGGGATTGACTGCGTCGTATGTGTTCCTTGCCATTTCATCACGAGAAGGAGGGAGTCTTCTCGACTTCTCTCATAATGTACAGTAGCCAGCACAGTAGTTACGACCGGATGTGGCTTCTGAACTTGTTTTCATTCACCTTCATTACTGCACTGGGGAGCTATTTTAAAGTTTTATTGCTGCC
Source organism: Matsumurasca onukii (assembly GCA_018831715.1). Taxonomy (NCBI): domain Eukaryota; kingdom Metazoa; phylum Arthropoda; class Insecta; order Hemiptera; family Cicadellidae; genus Matsumurasca; species Matsumurasca onukii. The sequence continues at coordinate 25,993,369 of CM032064.1, forward strand.
GTCGGGTGACAGTTCTGTTCTGTGTCCTCGCAAGCCTGCATCTTCTCACTTCTATAATCCAAAGCTGTACGGGTGTTGCGGTGTGTGTTGAGCTTCTAGTTTACGTATAGGATGTATTGAGGTTTCGTAACGATTTTACCTTGCATTACGCAAGCCACCATTGGTTATAAAATTAGTAACGTCAATGTCAGTAACCGCTGACCCCTCACCCTTGACACGCTACGTAATATTCGGACTAGGCGATTTCAAAATGATTAACAAACGAGACAAACGATCTGTCATGTAAAACTCTCTCGATACTACGACAAGAGTCAATTTTACCGAATAGTCGTGTACGGTAGCTTTCCGGAGCATAGTGTAAACGGGGCACACGTAGTGTAAATGAGGCTCGCAGACAGACAGCTTAAATAGGGAACCAAAGGATCAGGATCACAGAGGTTCAACAGAGACAGAGTTAAAAAAAAGTTTAAGCAAGAAAAATCAAACACACAGAGTAAACCTAAGCGGAGACAGAATGGACCTAGCTTTTCGGGATCCGGATATTGACTTTAAATGTTTACTTGATACTTGAATGCTTCTTATGACTTGAATGAGTCTTACTACCCTGACGGCATCAAGATCTCTTTTTTCAAAAGGACATACATTAAATGCACTACGAAATTCACCTGGAACTATTTTGCCCTCCCATCTTATTAAAGCGGAACGAGGAATTAAGGCCACCGAGAGTTAATTGCTAAAAGTGTGTTTGCTAATTCCAAATCAAATCTTTGATCTTGATCGGTTTAAAGGTAATGAATGGAATAAACCTGTAGCTAGTTAGATAAACTAATTTATAAACGTTGTTTACTAAAATTACTCTTAAAACAGTAGCTTACGGCTTATGGGGTGCTGAATTCATTTTTCGGGCTTGCAAAAGATTATTTGGATGTATTGTAAATTAGGAACGTCAATGTCAGTAACGCTAGGCTGACCTCCCTCCCCTGACATGCTACGTAATATACGGACGACTCCTAGGCGATTTCAAAATGATTAACAAACCGAGACAAACTATCTGTCATGTAAAACTCTCTCGATACTACGACAAGAGTCAATTTTACCGATTAGTCGTGTACGGTAGCTTTCCGGAGCATAGTGTAAACGGGGCACACGTAGTGTAAATGAGGCTCGCAGACAGACAGCTCAAATAGGAAACCAAAATATGATCAGGAGCACAGGTTCAACAGAGACAGAGATAAAAAGTTTAAGCAAAAAAAGCAAAGACAGAGAGTAAAGCTAAGCGGAGACAAAATGGACCAAGCTTTTCGGGATCCGGACATTGACTTTAAATACAAATTCAATATTCCGGTTTCAGGACCTAATTAAATAACAAATTATTTGGTATGCCTGTAGATCCTGAGGCGAGGAGATTCAAATGCTGATGCGCATTTCGGCCTCAAAAGGCCATCATCGGAGCACTATATAACTGTATAAGTGAAGTGAAGAACAGTTATAGTGTATAAGTGTAGTGTATAGTGTTAATGGTGCTCCGATGATCGTCTTTTGAGGCCGAAATGCGCATCAGCATTTGAATCTCCTCGCCTCAGGATCTACAGGCATACCAAACAAGGTAATTTGACTTTAAATGTTTACGACCGGATGTGGCTTCTGAACTTGTTTTCATTCACCTTCTTTACTGCACTGTTATTTTAAAAAAGTTTTATTGCTGCCGTCGGGTGACAGTTCTGTTCTGTGTCCTCGCAAGCCTGCATCTCACTTCTATAATCCAAAGCTGTACGGGTGTTGCGGTGTGTTGAGCTACTAGTTTACGTATAGGATGTATTGAGGTGTTTCGTAACGATTTTGAAACCCCTTGCATTACGCACAGCCACCATTGGTTATAAAATTAGTAACGTCAATGTCAGTAACTCTAGGCTGACCCCCTTCCACCACCGTGACACGCTACGTAATATATCGGACGACTCTAGGCGATTTCAAAATGATTAACAAAACGAGACAAATGATCTGTCATAAAACTCTCTCGATACTACGACAAGAGTCAATTTTACCGAATAGTCGTGGTAGCTTTCCGGAGCATAGTGTAAACGGGGCACGTGTAAATGAGGCTCGCAGACAGACAGCTCAAATAGGGAATCAAAGGATCAGGATCACAGAGGTTCAACAGAGACAGAGTTAAAAAAGTTTAAGCAAGAAAAATCAAACACACAGAGTAAAACCAAGCGGAGACAGAATGGACCTAGCTTTTCGGGATCCGGATATTGACTTTAAATGTTTACTTGATACTTGAATTTTATGACTTGAAAGTCTTACTACCCTGACGGCATCAAGAGCTCTTTTCAAAAGGACATACATTAAATGCACGACGAAATTCACCTGGGCCCTATTTCATATAACTTTTACCGGGGTAAATGAGGGTTTACTGTGGTAATCCACAACAAAACCCGTTTCTTAACCATACCTACCTAAGTTGTCGGTAAACTTCTACTGCAGTAAACTCACTTTACCACTGTTCCGTTTCATAAATTTACTACAGTAAAACTGATTTTACAGAGGTAACTGAATTTTACCTGAGTAGACCTACCGCGGTAAATCGTTTCTGTTTGTCATAAAGAATATCCAGGTAAAATAATACTTGGTATTCGAATTTTACTTGTGTTATTTCAGGTTAAACTAATAAATCGTGTTTCATAGACCTAACCAGGTTATTTCTAGAGCGGTAAAACGATTGAAATTCTTACCCACTTCAGAGGCGGGTAGTTACTGTTAATTGTGGTAAATGTTGATGTTCCTTTGGGAATAATCGAATAATAATTTTTTGCCGATTTGGGCGGGGTTCAAAATGATTTGAATGTGATAACTTATCTATAATAGCTTGTGTTACATTATTGTACAATTTTCGTTTGTCTGATTAATATGAATAAACGAAAATACCTTCTTATTTGTGCTATATATATTTTTTAGATGATTTTGGATAAACTTCACAATTTCTCATTGAACTAAATAGGTTTAACCTAGGATAACACCAACTTGGGGAGTGAATCAATACTGGCATGTTTCTTTCAACCCATATGAAATCAAAATTAGCTTATTGATTTTATAGAACGAGTCTCAAGATTCTAACAATGTAAAATATGGAAAGCCACATTTTGTCAGCAAATTCATGTTTGTTCCTAAAGGGTTTTCATAAGCCCAGGGGCTTATGACTTAGGTTAATAACTTTTAACATCATTACTATCAAAGGGAGTGAAACATCTATTGTCGTGCCATCTGGAGTGGGAGGGGGAAGAGGGTTGCTTTGGGCAAGAGTTATCAGCCATCAAGACACCTTTAATTTGTCTTAAAGTACCCTTTGAACACCACAAACTAAAATGAATGGTCACTGCAGCCTCTACTCCTGAAGCAAGAGGTCATGGGTCAAATCAGCCAGTATGTGCATGCTACATGTGTGGTGTGAGAAGAAGGTTTACTTTTAGAGTTTTTCTGGTAATTTTGGTCACAAAGCAAGTTTTTCATTAAGAACTTCATTTATATACTTTTTATATGTACTGATAAAAGATCAACATCTTGCTTATAGTTTTGACAACACCCTTCCTTAAGTTACCATTTTACAAAGATCAAAACAATCTTAAAAACCTTCAGCCACCAACAATAAATCAAATTACTTATAAAACAAAATAATGTGTTTTCTATAATTTTGTTACAAAAATTTAATCATCCATTAAACATTTCAACTCTTGCAAAAGCTGTATATGAATAATGAACAATATACTGGGCTTGTATGTTATTGTTTTTAAATATATGCTGATTTAAGTACTTTTCTAAATTTGATGGCGTAAATAGTTGGGCTGGATGTTGTAGTAGTCAGCATAATCGCTCGGAAAGCTAGAGACCCGGTTCGGTCCAAACATTTTGTCTTGAAATTTCTTTAGTAATAAAGTATATGCTGTAATGACTAAATTGAAATTTTTACAATTAATTACAGGAGCTTTTGCAGTTGAACATTTGGACAATTTTACATTACACAATGTTGAATAAATGATTTGAAGTTGAAGGGATGCTATACGCTTGAATAAAATGAACAAAACACCCTTGGTAAAATAAATAAAATAACTTCCCCACTTTATTCAATGTTAAAAAATATAACCAATAATTTTAAAGTATAAAAATTTTGCTAAGTACACTGTTTACATTGAAATCATAATAATAGCTGATCCAACTTGTGAAATGGCACCTTCAGTCCTTATCATTATTAATTTTTAAAACAACTTCTATTAAAACATGTTTGTTTTTAAATATATAACCAATGACTTTGACTTGCTATGAAATTAAATGCTTTGGTAAACATTTCATACTTTAAAAGTTAATACCTACTGTCATGGAGAGAAAAAAAACTCACAGACTTCAAAAATATATTTTTATTTCTAAAAATTATTAATATACTTTGCAAATATGTTAACACTTGAAACAAACTGTAGTATTATTGTCCAAATCTATAATTTAGATTAGTGAAGCCTCGTTTTCAATCATTTCAAGGACATGCAGTTCTTTTCCAACATCGAGTTACTCTGCAACAGCAGACTCCCCAGAAGTAAACCTGAAAATAAGAGTAAAACTGTAGTTTTGGACAAATTGTCTTCAGTTTCAAAACCTATTTTGTTTTGCAAAAGTTGGACAAACACATATTAAAGTACAATAATTTATTTTATTAAGTCAATGTACAAATGATGTTTGTGTTGACTTTGATGAAATGGAGATGATACAATATTGGTGAAATGAGAGGTGAATTACAATTTAAAATGCCGGAATGGGCTTAGGCCACTGGTAAATACGGTGAAATAATGTCTATATATGTCCTATAATTTTGTCTTTCCTATAAAGTTGTAGTGGCTAACTTTATTTGGAAATTACTATATTTACTATGTTAAATATTCTATATTGTCGGAAGTTAGCAGGTTCTGCAATAGACTCTGCTACAGACTAAGGAGCCCTAATCAACAAATATTTTTTAGTTTCCTTTAAATAAAGCCTGTTCTGGCAGTGAACATTTGATCTTGTCGGGAGCTAAGTTTTACGTCAGCCTGCATCGCCCATCTCTCATACAATACATACTTCTTTAGGAAGTAACTTTATGGTAGGAAATGACTATCCTACCAGCCCACCACCTTGCACTTACAGAGGTCTAACCCCTGAAACTAGTAGTGTCCAAATTAAAATATTCAGAGTACTTCAAAGTTTACCTTTTCTTTTAAACGTAGTAAATATAGTAATTTCAAAATAAAGTTAGACACTCAAACTGTGCTTTAAATGTGTAGTGTATGGCTATCTTGTCTAAAAGTAGAATTTGAGCATGTACCATGGGAATGTATATCTTGGCCCTGTACTAAATTACATTTTGAAACACAAGATAATACAGTTTCTAAAATTTTTAGTCACGCTAATGTAAGAATGTTTAGATTTTAAAAATAACTTTCAAATAACTCAAATTGACGATTTTTGGAGGATAAATGCTCTTAACAGTTTAGTTTCAGCACAGCTACCCCAAAATATAATTCCATTAGACTAATGAGAGTATATCACTCCATAGTAGACTACTTTAACATCTGTACATGGTAAGGACAAATAATTACAAAGCATGAAATAAGCTTCATAGCAGTAGGTAACGGAGAAAGATTTGTAGCTAGCACAAGAAAATCATAGTGACATAGAAGTAGCCGTGACGTCATTGTGTGGAGACTTGAAGCTCAGCTGACTAGCCTACTTGGGTTTGGGTAGGCAGTGTCAGAGCCTGTGAGCCTAGGCCAATCAACCCCAGACACTGTTTCAATTCTTATCGGAGCTGTACTTACAAACCAAATGTAGAATAGTTCTTCTAAGTATTTAAGGTACTAAGGTTTTGAGTATAAGTAACAAAAACCTTGTCCTTAATAATTGTAAGTGGTTTTGTCTTAGTTATCAATATAGTTTGAGAAACTTTTGTTATAACCAGTAAGTTATAAGGTTTGATGACCAAGGCGTCGATTACATTGTTTTGGGCTACACTTGTGTGAAAAGTAATAATTGGAAGTGATTTTAAGTTGGAAAGTATGTAGTTTAAACGTTAAATCCATCACTATTCTAAAGAAGGTAAAGCTATTGAACTTTTGTAACTCTGGGCTAAAGTGCAGTGTATGAATAATGCAGGCCTAGAATAGGATAGAAACCTTCAGTGTCATATGGGACTCAAGTCTATCACCTCCTGACTCTATATTGGTTAAAACCAAATGTAACTATAAAATATTCATATGAGTACTTACCTCGGGTTACATTCCAACAATTAAATCCTCTGGGATTAATCATTAAACCATCAAAGTTTATAAATCTGCCATAGTTGAGCAAGCCATCTTATCTACTGATATTGATGCCATCATTTGCAAGCTGTCGACAAACTTCCATAAACAATTTTGTCCTTTTATATACATTTTGAGTTAAAGTAGGATTCTGAGCATGTTTTAAATACGACTTTTTCAACTAATCTAGTGATTAATATATTTAATTAGAAGAAAACACTCGAGTGTTGACAAGTATAATTCAAATTCAATATGGCGTCTAATGTAAACAGTGCAATGTCAGACGTTTGACTGCAAAAGTTTAAGCAAAAAAAACAAAGACAGAGAGTAAAGCTAAGCGGAGACAAAATGGACCAAGCTTTTCGGGATCCGGACATTGACTTTAAATACAAATTCAATATTCCGGTTTCAGGACCTAATTAAATAACAAATTACCTTGTTTGGTATGCCTGTAGATCCTGAGGCGAGGAGATTCAAATGCTGATGCGCATTTCGGCCTCAAAAGGCCATCATCGGAGCACTATATAACTGTATAAGTGAAGTGAAGAACAGTTATAGTGTATAAGTGTAGTGTATAGTGTTAATGGTGCTCCGATGATCGCCTTTTGAGGCCGAAATGCGCATCAGCATTTGAATCTCCTCGCCTCAGGATCTACAGGCATACCAAACAAGTTTTTGACTTAAATGTTTACTTGATACTTGAATTCTTCGTTTATGATTCCGAGGGGATTGACTGCGTATGTGTTCTTGCCATTTCATCACGAGAAGGAGGGAGTCTCTGACTCTCTCATAGTGTACAGTAGCCAGCACAGTAGTTACGACCGATGTGGCTTCTGAACTTGTTTTCATTCACCTTCATTACTGCAACTGGGGAGCTATTTAAAAGTTATTGCTGCCGTCGGGTGACAGTTCTGTTCTGTGTCCTCGCAAAGCCTGCATCTTCTTCTCACTCTATAATCCAGCTAAAAATGGGTGTGTGGTGTGTTGAGCTTCTAGTTTACGTATAGGATGTATTGAGGTGTTTCTGTAACATTTTGAAACCCCCCTTGCATTACGCACAGCCACCATTGGTTATAAAAATTAGTAACGTCAATGTCAGTAACTCTAGGCTGACCCTCCCCTTCACCCCCATGACACTACGTAATATGGACGTCCTAGGCGATTTCAAAATGATTAACAAAACGAGACAAACGATCTGTCATGTAAAACTCTCTCGATACTACGACAAGAGTCAATTTTACCGAATAGTCGTGTACGGTAGCTTTCCGGAGCATAGTGTAAACGGGGCACACGTAGTGTAAATGAGGCTCGCAGACAGACAGCTTAAATAGGGAACCAAATGATCAGGATCACAGAGGTTCAACAGAGACAGAGTTAAAAAAGTTTAAGCAAGAAAAATCAAACACAGAGAGTAAACCTAAGCGGAGACAAAATGGACCTAGCTTTTCGGGATCCGGAAATTGACTTTAAATGTTTACTTGATACTTGAATGCTTCTTATGACTTGAATGAGTCTTACACCTGACGGCATCAAGATTTTTTCAAAAGGACATACATTAAATGCACTACGAAATTCACCTGGAACTATTTTGCCTCCCATCTTATTAAAGCGGAACGAGGAATTAAGGCCACTGAGAGTTAATTGCTAAAAGTGTTTGCTAATTCCAAATCAAATCTTTGATCTTGATCGGTTTTAAGGTAATGAATGGAATAAACCTGTAGCTAGTTAGATAAACTAATTTATAAACGTTGTTTACTAAAATTACTTCTAAAACAGTAGCTTACGGCTTATGGGTTGCTGAATTCATTTTTCGGGCTTGCAAAAGATTATTTGGATGTATTAAAATTAGGAACGTCAATGTCAGTAACGCTAGGCTGACCCTCCCCATGACATGCTACGTAATATACGGACGACTCCTAGGCGATTTCAAAATGATTAACAAACCGAGACAAACTATCTGTCATGTAAAACTCTCTCGATACTACGACAAGAGTCAATTTTACCGATTAGTCGTACGGTAGCTTTCCGGAGCATAGTGTAAACGGGGCACACGTAGTGTAAATGAGGCTCGCAGACAGACAGCTCAAATAGGAAACCAAAATATGATCAGGAGCACAGAAGTTCAACAGAGACAGATAAAAAGTTTAAGCAAAAAGCAAAGACAGAGAGTAAAGCTAAGCGGAGAAAATGGACCAAGTTGGGATCCATTGACTTTAAATACAAATTCAATATCCTTGGTTTCAGGACCTAAATAATAACAAATTACCTTATTATATGCCTATAGATCCCTGAGGCGAGGAGATTCATATACAGTTTGAATTTTTTATACAAAACGAGACAAACGATTCATTACAATCCTGATACTTAATACGACAAGAGTCAATTCCACCGAATATCGTACGGTAGCTTTCCGAGCATAGTAAACGGGGCAATACCGTAGTGTAAAATGAGGCTCAGACAGACAGCTTAAATAGGTAATCAAAGGGATCAGACTACAGAGGTTCAACAGAGACACAGAGTTAAAAAAGGTTTAAGCAAAAAAATCAAAGACAGAGAGTAAAACCTAAGCGGTGACAGAATGGACTAAGTTGGGATCCGACATTGAATCTAAATAAATTCACATTCCGGTTTCAGGACCTAATTAAATAACAAATTACCTTATTTGGTATGCCCAGATCCCGAGGCGAGGAGATTCATATGCTGATTTCAAAATGATTAACAAAACGAGACAAACGATCTGTCATGTAAACTCTCGATACTACGACAAGAGTCATTTTACCGATTAGTCGTGTACGGTAGCTTTCCGGAGCATAGTAAACGGGGCACACGTAGTGTAAATGAGGCTCGCAGACAGACAGCTCAAATAGGAAACCAAATATGATCAGGAGCACAGAGGTTCAACAGAGACAGAAAAAAAAGTTTAAGCAAAAAAAGCAAAGACAGAGAGTAAAGCTAAGCGGAGACAAAATGGACCAAGCTTCGATCCGACATTGACTTTAAATACATACAAATTCAATATCTGGTTCTCATAGGACAATTAAATGTTTGTATGCCTATAGATCCTGAGGCGAGGAGAATGCTTTTCATATGCTGCTTTGAATTTTTTATCAAAAGGACAAACATCTGGTGTAAATCTCTGATACAATTTCACGACAAGAGTCAATTTTACCGAATAGTCGTACGGTAGCTCGGAGCATAGTGTAAACGAATTAAGGAATTAAGGGCAACTGAGTTAATTGCTAAAAGTGTGTTTGCTAATTCCAAATCAAATCTTTGATCTTGATCGGTTTTAAAGGTAATGAATGGAATAAACCCTGAAGTTAGTTAGATAAACTAATTTATAAACGTTGTTTACCAAAAATTACTCTTAAAACAGTAGCTTACAGCCATGGGTGCTGAATCATTTTCTGGGCTTGCAAAGATTATTTGATGTATTGTAAATTAGGAACGTCATTAGTAACGCTAGGCTGACCCCTAACACCTTCATGACATGCTACGTAATACACGGACGACTCCTAGGCGATTTCAAAATGATCAAACGAGACAACTATCTGTCATTATATCTGTCAAATTACCTTGTTTGGTATGCCTAGATCCTGAGGCGAGATCTTATATGTGCTTTTGAATTTCTTTAACAAAACGAGACAAACGATCTGTCATAAACTCTTCGATACTACGACAAGAGTCAATTTTACCGATTAGTCGTGTACGGTAGCTGGAGCATAGTGTGGGGCACACGTAGTGTAAATGAGGCTCGCAGACAGACAGCTCAAATAGGAAACCAAAATATGATCAGGAGCACAGAGGTTCAACAGAGACAGAAATAAAAAGTTTAAGCAAAAAAGCAAAGACAGAGAGTAAAGCTAAGCGGAGACAAATGGACCAAGCTGGGATCCGGACATTGACTTTAAATACAAATTCAATATTCCGGTTTCAGGACCCACTAAATAACAAATTACCTTGTTTGTATGCCTAGATCCTGAGTAACAGAGATGTTGCTTTTTAGAATTTTTATACAAAACGAGACAACGATCTGTCATGTAAAACTCTTCGATACTAATGACAAGAGTCAATTTTACTGAATAGTCGTGTACGGTAGCTTCGGAGCAGTAAACGAATTAAGGGAATTAAGGGCACTGAGAGTTAATTGCTAAAGTATGTTTGCTAATTCCAAATCAAATCTTTGGATCTTGATCGGTTTAAAGGTAATGAGAATGAATAAACCTTGTAGCTAGTTAGATAAACCAATTCTATAAACGTTGTTTCTACTAAAATTACTTAAAACATAGCTTTCATAGCCATGGGGTGCTGAATTCATTTTCGGGCTTGTAAAAGATTTTGGATGTATTGTAATTAGGAACGTCATTGTCAGTAACGCTAGGCTGACCCTCCCCCATGACATGCTACGTAATACACGGACGACCCTTGTATGATTAAATGATTAACAAACCGAGACAACTATCTGGGTCGACCATATCTGTCAATTACCTTGTTTGGTATGCCTATAGATCCTGAGGCGAGGAGATTCATATGCTGCTTTTTGAATTTTTTAACAAAACGAGACAAACGATCTGTCATGTAAAACTCTCTGATACTACGACAAGAGTCAATTTTACCGATTAGTCGTGTACGGTAGCTTCTGGAGCATAGTAAACGGGGCACACGTAGTGTAAATGAGGCTCGCAGACAGACAGCTCAAATAGGAAACCAAAATATGATCAGAGCACAGAGGTTCAACAGACAGAAATAAAAAGTTTAAGCAAAAAGCAAAGACAGAGAGTAAAGCCAAGGAGACAAAATGGACTAAGTTTTTCGGGATCCGGACATTGACTTTAAATACAAATTCAATATCTGGTTTCAGGACCCATTAAATAACAAATTACCTTGTTTGGTATGCCTATAGATCCTGAGGCGAGGAGATTCATATGCTGCTTTTGAATTTTTTATACAAAACGAGACAAACGATCTGTCATGTAAAACTCTCTCGATACTACGACAAGAGTCAATTTTACCGAATAGTCGTGTACGTAGCTTTCCGGAGCATAGTGTAAACGGGGCACACGTAGTGTAAATGAGGCTCGCAGACAGACAGCTTAAATAGGGAATCAAAGGATCAGGATCACAGAGGTTCAACAGAGACAGAGTTAAAAAAAGTTTAAGCAAGAAAAATCAAACACACAGAGTAAACCTAAGCGGAGACAGAATGGACCTTGCTTTTCGGGATCCGGATATTGACTTTAAATGTTTACTTGATACTTGAATGCTTCTTATGACTTGAATGAGTCTTACTACCCTGACGGCATCAAGATTCTTTTCAAAAGGACATACATTAAATGCACTACGAAATTCACCTGGAACTATTTTGCCCTCCCATCTTATTAAAGGAACGAGGAATTAAGGGCACCGAGAGTTAATTGCTAAAAGTGTGTTTGCTAATTCCAAATCAAATCTTTGATCTTGATCGGTTTAAAGGTAATGAATGGAATAAACCTGTAGCTAGTTAGATAAACTAATTTATAAACGTTGTTTACTAAAATTACTCTTAAAACAGTAGCTTACAGCTTATGGGGTGCTGAATTCATTTTTCGGGCTTGCAAAAGATTATTTGGATGTATTGTAAATTAGGAACGTCAATGTCAGTAACGCTAGGCTGACCCCTACCCCCCTCCCCATGACATGCTACGTAATACACGGACGACTCCTAGGCGATTTCAAAATGATTAACAAACCGAGACAAACTATCTGTCATGTAAAACTCTCTCGATACTACGACAAGAGTCAATTTTACCGATTAGTCGTGTACGGTAGCTTTCCGGAGCATAGTGTAAACGGGGCACACGTAGTGTAAATGAGGCTCGCAGACAGACAGCTCAAATAGGAAACCAAAATATGATCAGGAGCACAGAGGTTCAACAGAGACAGAGATAAAAAGTTTAAGCAAAAAAAGCAAAGACAGAGAGTAAAGCTAAGCGGAGACAAAATGGACCAAGCTTTTCGGGATCCGGACATTGAATTTAAATACAAATTCAATATTCCGGTTTCAGGACCTAATTAAATAACAAATTACCTTATTTGGTATGCCTGTAGATCCTGAGGCGAGGAGATTCAAATGCTGATGCGCATTTCGGCCTCAAAGGCCATCATCGGAACTATATAACTGTATAAGGAAGTGGAACAGTTATAGTGTATAAGTGTAGTGTATAGTGTTAATGGTGTCCGATGATCGTCTTTGAGGCCGAAATGCGCATCAGCATTTGAATCTCCTGCCTCAGGATCAGGTAAGTATACCAAACAAGGTAATTTGACTTTAAATGTTTACGACCGGATGTGGCTTCTGAACTTGTTTTCATTCACCTTCTTTACTGCACTGGGGAGCTATTTTAAAATTTTATTGCTGCCGTCGGGTGACAGTTCTGTTCTGTGTCCTCGCAAGCCTGCATCTTCTCACTTCTATAATCCAAAGCTGTACGGGTGTTGCGGTGTGTGTTGAGCTACTAGTTTACGTATAGGATGTATTGAGGTGTTTCGTAACGATTTTGAAACCCCCCTTGCATTACGCACAGCCACCATTGGTTATAAAAATTAGTAACGTCAATGTCAGTAACTCTAGGCTGACCCTCTCCCCGTGACACGCTACGTAATATGCGGACGACTCCTAGGCGATTTCAAAATGATTAACAAAACGAGACAAATCTGTCATAAAACTCTCGATACTACGACAAGAGTCAATTTTATCGAATAGTCGTGTATGGTAGCTTTCCGGAGCATAGTGTAAACGGGGCACACGTTGTTTAATGAGGCTCGCAGACAGACAGCTTAAATAGGGAATCAAAGGATCAGGATCACAGAGGTTCAACAGACAGAGTTAAAAAAAAGTTAAAGCAAGAAAATCAAACACAGAGTAAACCTAAGGGAATGGACCTAGTTTTTCGATCCGACATTGACTTTAAATACAAACGACCTAATTAAATAACAAATTACCTTGTTTGGTATGCCTTATAGATCCTGAGGGCGAGGAGATTCATATGTTGCTTTGAATTTTATATCACAAAACGAGACAAACGATCTGTCATAAACTCTCTCGATACTACGACAAGAGTCATTTTTACCGATTAGTCGCAACGGTAGCTCCTGGAGCATAGTGTAAACGGGGCAACACGTAGTAATGAGGCTCGCAGACAGACAGCTCAAATAGGAAACCAAAATATGATCAGGAGCACAGAGGTTCAACAGAGACAGAAATAAAAAAGTTTAAGCAAAAAAGCAAAAGACAGAGAGGCTAAGCGGAGACAAATGGACCAAGCTTTGGGATCCGGACATTGACTTTAAATACAAATTCATATTCCGGTTTCAGGACCTATTAAATAACAAATTACCTTGTTTGGTATGCCTATAGATCTGGAGTAAGCAGGGAGATTCATATGCTGCTTTTGAATTTTTTGCGTACAAACGAGACAAACGATCTGTCATAAAAACTCTCGATACTACGACAAGAGTCAATTTTACCGAATAGTCGTGTACGGTAGCTTTCCGAGCATAGTGTAAACGGGCACACGTAGTGTAAATGAGGCTCGCAGACAGACAGCTTAAATAGGGAATCAAAGGATCATCAGGATCCAGAGGTTCAACAGAGACAGAGTTAAAAAGGTTTAAGCAAGAAAAATCAAACACACAGAGTAAAACCTAAGCGGAGACAAAATGGACCTTGCTTTTCGGGATCCGGATATTGACTTTAAATGTTTACTTGATACTTGAATGCTTCTTATGACTTGAATGAGTCTTACTACCTGACGGCATCAAGATCTCTTTTTCAAAAGGACATACATTAAATGCACTACGAAATTCACTTGAACTCCCATCCACTACAGTGTGTGTTTGCTAATTCAAATCAAATCTTTGATCTTGATCGGTTTAAAGGTAATGAATGGAATAAACCTAGCTAGTTAGATAAACTAATTTATAAACGTTGTTTACTAAAATTACTCTTAAAACAGTAGCTACAGCTTATGGGGTGCTGAATTCATTTTTCGGGCTTGCAAAAGATTATTTGGATGTATTGTAAATTAGAACGTCAATGTCAGTAACGCTAGGCTGACCCTACCCTCCCCATGACATGTAATACACGGACGACTAGGCGATTTCAAAATGATTAACAAACCGAGACAAACTATCTGTCATGTAAAACTCTCTCGATACTACGACAAGAGTCAATTTTACCGATTAGTCGTACGGTAGCTTTCCGGAGCATAGTGTAAACGGGGCACACGTAGTGTAAATGAGGCTCGCAGACAGACAGCTCAAATAGGAACCAAAATATGATCAGGAGCACAGAGGTTCAACAGAGACAGAGATAAAAAAAGTTTAGCAAAAAAAAAGCAAAGACAGAGAGTAAAGCTAAGCGGAGACAAAATGGACCAAGCCGGGATCCGGACATTGAATTTAAATACAAATTCAATACTTCAGGACCTAATTAAATAATAATAATTTTATTAGGATGTTTCCTGAGGCGAGGAGATTCAAACTGTTGCATTTCGGCCTCAAAAGGCATCATCGAGCACTATATAACTGTATAGTGAAGTGAAGAACAGTTATAGTGTATAAGTGTAGTGTATAGTGTTAATGGTGCCCGATGATCGTCTTTGAGGCCGAATGCGCATCACTTGGAATCTCCTCGCCCCAGATCTACAGGCATACCAAACAAGGTGTTCTGACTTCTTAAATACATGACCGATGTGGTTTCTGAACTTGTTTTCATTCACCTTCTTTACTGCACTGGGGAGTTTTTTAAAATTTATTATTGCTGCCGTCGGGTGACAGTTCTGTTCTGTGTCCTCGCAAGCCTGCATCTTCAACTTCTATAATCCAAAGCTGTACGGGTGTTGCGGTGTGTGTTGAGCTACTAGTTTACGTATAATGTATTGAGGTGTTTCGTAACGTTTTGAAACCCCTGCATTACGCACAGCCACCATTGGTGATAAAATTAGTAACGTCAATGTCAGTAACTCTAGGCTGACCTTCCCCCGTGACACGCTACGTATATGCGGACGACTCTAGGCGATTTCAAAATGATTAACAAAACGAGACAAATGATCTGTCATGTAAAACTCTCTCGATACTACGACAAGAGTCAATTTTACCGAATAGTCGTGTACGGTAGTCGGAGCATAGTAAACGGGCACACGTAGTGTAAATGAGGCTCGCAGACAGACAGCTCAAATAGGGAATCAAATGATCAGGAGCACAGAGGTTCAACAGAGACAGAGTAAAAAAGCAAGAAAAAATCAAACACAGAGTAAACCTAAGCGGAGACAAAATGGACCTTAGCTTTTCGGGATCCGGACATTGACTTTAAATACAAATTCAATATTCCGGTTTCAGGACCTATTAAATAACAAATTACCTTGTTTGGTATGCCTATAGATCCTGAGGGAGAGGAGATTCATATGCTGCTTTTTGGAATTTTTATACAAAACGAGACAAACGATCTGTCATGTAAACTCGATACTACTGAACACAAGAGTCATTTTACCGATTAGTCGTGTACGGTAGCTTCCCGGGTGTAAACGGGGCACACGTAGTGTAAATGAGGCTCGCAGACGACAGCTCAAATAGGAAACCAAAATACGATCAGGAAGACAGAGGTTCAAACAGAGGCAGAAATAAAAAGTTTGGCGCAAAAAAGCAAAGACAGAGAGTAAAGCTAAGCGGAGACAAAATGGACCAAGTTGGGATCCGGACATTTAAATACAAATTCAATATTCCGGGTTTCAGGGACCCACTAAATAACAAATTACCTTGTTGGTATGCCTATAGATCCTGAGGCGAGGAGATTCATATGCTGCTTTTGGAATTTTTATACAAACGAGACAAACGATCTGTCATGTAAACCTCTCGATACTACGACAAGAGTCAATTTTACCGAATAGTCGTGTACGGTAGCTTTCCGAGCATAGTGTAAACGGGCACGTAGTAAGGCTCGCAGACAGACAGCTTAAATAGGGAATCAAAGGATCAGGATCACAGAGGTTCAACAGAGACAAGAGTTAAAAAAAGTTTAAGCAAGAAAATCAAACACACAGAGTAAACCTAAGCGGAGACAAATGGACCTTTATTTTCGGGATCCGGATATTGACTTTAAATGTTTACCGATATTTGAATGCTTCTTATGACTTGAATGAGTCTTACTACCCTGACGGCATCAAGATCTCTTTTTTCAAAAGGACATACATTAAATGCACTACGAAATTCACCTGAACTATTTTGCCCTCCCATCTTATTAAAGCGGAACGAGGAATTAAGGCACCAGAGTTAATTGCTAAAAGTGTGTTTGCTAATTCCAAATCAAATCTTTGATCTTGATCGGTTTAAGGTAATGAATGGAATAAACCTGTAGCTAGTTAGATAAACTAATTTATAAACGTTGTTTACTAAAATTACTCTAAAACAGTAGCTACAGCTTATGGGGTGCTGAATTCATTTTCGGGCTTGCAAAAGATTATTTGGATGTATTGTAAATTAGGAACGTCAATGTCAGTAACGCTAGGCTGACCC
The DNA here is from genome assembly GCA_018831715.1 of Matsumurasca onukii. Taxonomy (NCBI): domain Eukaryota; kingdom Metazoa; phylum Arthropoda; class Insecta; order Hemiptera; family Cicadellidae; genus Matsumurasca; species Matsumurasca onukii. The sequence goes on from CM032064.1 coordinate 26,010,243, forward strand.
CCCCTCCCATGACATGCTACGTAATACACGGACGACCTAGGCGATTTCAAAATGATTAACAAACCGAGACAACTATCTGTCATGTAAAACTCTCTCGATACTACGACAAGAGTCAATTTTACCGATTAGTCGTGTACGGTAGCTTTCCGGAGATAGTGTAAACGGGGCACACGTAGTGTAAATGAGGCTCGCAGACAGACAGCTCAAATAGGAAACCAAATATGATCAGGAGCACAGAGGTTCAACAGAGACAGAGATAAAAAGTTTAAGCAAAAAGCAAAGACAGAGAGTAAAGCTAAGCGGAGACAAAATGGACCAAGCTTGGATCCGGACATTGAATTTAAATACAAATTATTCTGCTCAGGACCGATGGGTTGATGGATTTCTGGCCTCAAAAGGCCATCATCGGAGCACTATATAACTGTATAAGTGAAGTGGAAAGTTATAGTGTATAAGTGTAGTGTATAGTGTTAATGGTGATCCGATGATCGTCTTTGAGGCCGAAATGCGCATCAGCATTTGAATTCTCGCCTCAGGATCTACAGGCATACCAACAAGGTAATTTGACTTTAAATGTTTACGACCGGATGTGGCTTCTGAACTTGTTTTCATTCACCTTCTTTACTGCACTGGGGAGCTATTTTAAAATTTTATTGCTGCCGTCGGGTGACAGTTCTGTTCTGTGTCCCGCAAGCCTGCATCTTCACTTCTATAATCCAAAGCTGTACGGGTGTTGCGGTAAAGTTGAGCTTACTAGTTACGTATAGGATGTATTGAGGTGTTTAAACGATTTTGAAACCCCTGCATTGCTACGCACAGCCACCATTGGTGATAAAAAATTAGTAATGTCAACTCTAGGCTGACCCCACCCCTTGACACGCTACGTAATATGCGGACGACTCCTAGGCGATTTCAAAATGATTAACAAAACGAGACAAATGATCTGTCATGTAAAACTCTCGATACTACGACAAGAGTCAATTTTACCGAATAGTCGTGTACGGTAGCTTCTTGTGAAACGGGGCATAATGTAGTGTAAATGAGGTTCGCAGACAGACAGCTCAAATAGGAAACCAAAATATGATCAGGAGCACAGAGGTTCAACAGAGACAGAGATAAAAAAGTTTAAGCAAAAATCAAACACACAGAGTAAACCTAAGCGGAGACAAAATGGACCTAGCTTTTCGGGATCCGGACATTGACTTTAAATACAAATTCAATATTCCGGTCGACCCAATTAAATAACAAATTACCTTGTTTGGTATGCCTGTCCTGAGGCGAGGAGATTCATATGCTGCTTTGGAATTTTATAGCCAAAACGAGACAAATGATCTGTCATGTAAAACCCTCTCGATACTACGACAAGAGTCTTTACCGATTAATGTACGGTAGTTTCTGAGCATAGTGTAAACGGGCACACGTAAATGAGGCTCGCAGACAGACAGCTCAAATAGGGAAACCAAAATAAGATCAGGAGCACAGAGGTTCAACAGAGACAGAAATAAAAAGTTTAAGCAAAAAAGCAAAGACAGAGAGTAAAGCTAAGCGTGGAGACAAATGGACCAAGTTTTCGGGATGGACATTGGACTTTAAATACAAATTCAATATCCGGTTTCAGGACCCACTAAATAACAAATTACCTTGTTCTGGTATGCCCATAGATCCTGAGGCGAGGAGATTCATATGCTGCTTTTTGAATTTTTATACAAAACGAGACAAACGATCTGTCATGTAAAACTCTCTCGATACTACGACAAGAGTCAATTTGACCGAATAGTCGCAATGGCAGTTTCCGGAGCATAGTAACGGGCACAATGTAGTGTAAATGAGGCTCGCAGACGACAGCTTAAATGTTAAATTAGCTAATTTCGGCCTCAAAAGGCCATCATCGGAGCACTATATAACTGTATAAGTGAAGTGAAGAACAGCAGTGTATAAGTGTAGTGTATAGTGTTAATGGTGCCCGATGATCGCCTTTTGAGGCCGAAATGCGCATCAGCATTTGAATCTCCTCGCCTCAGGATCTACAGCCATACCAAAACCAGGTAATTTGACATTAAATGTTTACTTAATATTTGAATTCTTTTTATGATTCCGAGGGACTGCGTCGTGTGTTCCTTGCCATTTCATCACGAGAAGGAGGGAGTTCCTCTCATAGTGTACAGTAGCCAGCACATTAGTTACGACCAGATGTGGCTTCTGAACTTGTTTTCATTCACCTTCTACTGCACTGGGAGCTATTTTAAAGTTTTACTGCCGTCGGGTGACAGTTCTGTTCTGTGTCCTCGCAAGCCTGCATCTTCTCACTTCTATAATCCAAAGCTGTACGGGTGTTGCGGTGTGTGTTGAGCTTCTAGTTTACGTATAGGATGTATTGAGGGGTTTCGTAATGATTTTGAAACCCCCTTGCATTACGCACAGCCACCATTGGTTATAAAAATTAGTAACGTAAATGTCAGTAACTCTAGGCTGACCCCCCTCCCTTCTCACCTTGACACGCTACGTAATATGCGGACGACTCCTAGGCGATTTCAAAATGATTAACAAAACGAGACAAATGATCTGTCATGTAAAACTCTCTCGATACTACGACAAGAGTCAATTTTACCGAATAGTCGTGTACGGTAGCTTTCCGGAGCATAGTGTAAACGGGGCACACGTAGTGTAAATGAGGCTCGCAGACAGACAGCTTAAATAGGGAATCAAAGGATCAGGATCACAGAGGTTCAACAGAGACAGAGTTAAAAAAAAGTTTAAGCAAGAAAAATCAAAGACACAGCGTAAACCTAGGCGGAGACAAAATGGACCTTGCTTTTCGGGATCCGGATATTGACTTTAAATGTTTACTTGATACTTGAATGCTTCTTATGACTTGAATGAGTCTTACTACCCTGACGGCATCAAGATCTCTTTTTTCAAAAGGACATACATTAAATGCACGACGAAATTCACCGACAAATCCTTAATATCCATGAGAGGTCTATGTATATTTAAAGTCAATGCTGTTTTTACTTGCGTTTCGAACACCATATTTATGTGAAGCAGGATTCTCCCCCCTTACAAATACAGAAACATAATTAATTTAGTGGAATATGACCTCGGACTCAAGCTGAGCCCAATTATGTACTTAATACTTTGATTTGAGACACTGACCACTCCTAGAGGGTATTTTAAGGTGAATATGGGATGAAGGGTGAGTGTGTTGAGTGTTTTTGATGGACGATGAGGTGTAGCCTTGTTACAAACTAGGGCCGACTGTTCCCCAGATTGGATCATTAATTAATAGCCTAACGACCAATGGAATGGACCAACGGCTTAACGTGACTTCCGAACCACGGGGAGTGCTCATCGTGAAAAGTTATCACTGCGCCCGAGAATCGAGCCCAGCCTGATTTGGTGCGCAGCGCACTGTACCACTGGGCTATAGGAAATTTATCCATTCCAAAGTGTCTTGGTTAAATTTTAATCTGTCTTTGATATAGTTTAAAGAACTACAACTAAATTCGCTCAGTACCTGCTACAGTATAAAATTAAAACGTGTACTGTTTTCTAAAAGTTGCCCATTGACTTTTAAAGTCAATGGTAGCCTAAATCCAATGTGAAATGTGAATAGGTCTGATGTCAAATATTTTGGCATCACCAATGGCATTACACACGAAACGAGGAGTGCCAAGATAAAGAGAATAAAGTGAACTGGTTACTTAAGAAAATATCGATAGAAGCAATGTTGTTTGGTATAATGTTGTAAATGTAACTATCGATTGTGTAGTATCATCTATCGATACAGAAATAGCGTAGATAGTCGATATCTACCCCATCGTATTGAATCGAAGGCTGCTTCTGCTGCAAACTGTCAGGCAGCCTGCAGGCCTGACGGCCAAAGCTCATCGTTCTTTGGGACGGACGACATGACTTGTTTTTCTGTGGGCTGGAAAACCTTGAATGATTTTAATTTACGGAAGTTTATTAGTCACTGTCATTAACAATATTTTATCTGATATGTCTAAGCTCAACCTGTATTATTTTTACATAATCAACTATTTTACACTTTCAGTTCTTTGCAGTTATAGTTAATGTCTGCAATAAGATGGTACCAATTATTTATACTCTTAGCGGCTTCGCAACATTTTTCTTAATATTTTGGATAGGAAAGTGGATAGTACATTTAACTGCAATTATTTACGGGTAAGTAATGACCATGCATTCGGTTAAAATTAATAGATTGGCTAGAACTTACTGGGCTTTCTGACTTATTTTGTCCATACATTCTAGCCTAGACCTGACCATAGCTTAGGCCTGATTAATTTTGTTCCTTGAACTATGGATATTTTGGGCGGACTTTGAAACATAGCATTGATTCTCAAACAAGGGACACTGAAGTGTGTTTACAAACTGTATTGGCTAAAATCTTTTGGTTCGGCAGTCAGAGGAAGAAACAAGTTTTGGGCTCGGTAGTCTACTTACCAGACTGATAAAAGTACAGTGGGAGTTATTTGGTTCATTGTTCAACAAAATAGGATTCAAAAGAAGTTGTTGCCTAAAATCAGCTCTCTCAATTATACGTACAGGTGTAGTTGCTTTAATAGATATTCATGGTAAAAGCCTATGAGATCGCGGAAGCAGACTAAAAACACACCTGTTTGTTTGTGGCTCTTGCAGTTATAAGGATTTCTGCTACTTAATCTACTACAAATGCTAGAAGTATTCAACTTGTTCACTCTTGCTACATCCAAAAACTTGGGTTCATAACTATTCAATTCAATTCAAAATATCTTTATTCATAAAAACAGTATCATTGGATACAATAAATAGTGTCAAAATACAATAAATAGTGTCAAAATATCATGATAAGATGACAACATAAACTTAGAATTTTAGATTTTAACCTTTTTTATTTTGCCATATACAATGCTAATATAAACTGTAATTATATGTGATACTAGTTATACGACTTTACATTTTAACCTTTTTATTTTTGCCATGTACAAACTTACAGCGTTACATAAAAACAAACAGCGTCTCTTCCTGAGTAGAAAAACATAAAATACTCTTTAGTGTAACAAACTTTACTACATTAAATACCACTTTAAAAAAAATGATTGTACAAACAACTAATCAATAGCTCTTTGCCAGTAGGGTGAACACTTTTTAGCAACTAATGAATAGTCGTTTGCCAGATAGAGGGTTAACACATGAACCTGTAGTAATCCAATTATGAGACAGAACATTAGGTCGAAGAACATTGTATGAAGACAAAGTATGACCCTAGATATTTTGATATGTTGGCAGCCTGGTTCCACTTGGCTTATTTGGAAACAATGATAACTCAAAACTTTTAACCATCACCTCTACTAAGGTCTTACTAACCTGACAATTATACGTAAATATTTATTTATTTATTAACGGCAAATGCCATTATACAATGTGTAAATACATGCAGATGGTGTGAGTGATAATTGAATATTAATATGCATGCAAAATAGTGTGAATAAAATAAGAAATTATCCACCTAAAATAAATTACAGACAAAAGACTAGATAACAATGCAAAGAATTTGCTTAAATAGTGAACAATGGTTATGAAGCATGCAACAAAATTTAATACTTTAAATCCTTATAACTAGAATTGAATTCATAATGTAACACAATATTGGAAATAAACTTCATCACTTCATTACTTGTTTTGCAGCAAGTATACTCTTCACCGGAAGGTCAATATCCAGCCCACAGAAACACCACTACCAGGTGTGTCCATCATAAAACCCCTCATGGGAGTGGATCCAAACTTGTATGGGAATTTGGAAACGTTTTTTACTATGACGTATCCCTTGGTAAGTACATAGTCTATTGGTAATTGGAGTTATTAAATTAAAGTTCTTTTCAAATAATTTAAGCTGTATTCAAACTGTTTTGTTTGTATATTAGACTTAGACTGAAAATAAATATTGATTAATTAATTTGTGTTTAAATTATAATCATATTCTTTATTGCCGTTGATCATTACATGAAATTGGCATAGTCACATTTAATAAAATACATAGTAATGCTGCCAGAAATTTACATTTAGAGTTAACAATTTGTTTTGTAACATGAGTTTGAAGTCTTAGGGCCATTTTCCACGAGCAGGTAAAACGGACCGCTTTCGGCCGCGTCTAAACCGCTAATAACAGAACCAAGGGTTTAAATGGAGCCGCCTCTGAGCAGCAGGTCGGTCGCGGAGGACGCTGCCAGAGGTGGGTGAGGCTTGCACGCCCAAGTAGGCTACAGCCGCGGGCCGAAGAACCGCCTGTCATTCTCCACGTAGCGGTTTGCACGCTGTTTGCCCGCCTCATCATAATTAACTTAAATATTCAATAAAGCTAGAATATAGACCTGTAGTCTGTCCTTGCGTATTTCTAATAATTTAAAAGAAGATTTAAGTTGACAACTGTTACGTCAGTTCAAAATGATTTCTTAATGCTATTATTTAGCAAAGCTTGAAAAATGATTGACTGATTGAAAAATAAAATCCTTTCAAAGTAAAAGAATTTCCTTAAAGGTTTTATCATTTAACAATTTATTGTCTTTAAAATGCAAACAAATTCATACAACCAAACAATTATTTCTAATATGATTATTACGTTTGTAAATTGGTAAACCTTTTTTTGCTAGTAAGTCCTTAATTAAGTTATTTCAAAAGTTACTAGCTTGGATGTACAGTAAAACCATATTCAGGGGCGAATTTTGTTTAATTTTTGGTGCTTTAATTATTGATATTTTGTAGATTGTACTGAGACAGTAATAAACACTCTTTATACATGTCTGAAATGTCGTAAGATAACACGCCGTTACAACTGACACTCGCCCAAACAGTAATTCCTTTTGATTTAATTGGAGTCTCTTCAAGAATGTGGGGATTAAAGGTATTATAATAATTACAATTATGCCTATTTACAACACCATTGCGGTAAAAAGTGGACTCGTCTGAGAAAATTATTTTAGTATGCCAATCAGGATCTGACTCATGGAATTCAATGATACGAGAACAAAATTCCACTCTCCTGTCCGGATCATCTTCAAGAAGTTGATGAACTAGGTGACTTTTGAAAAATTTAATTTGGTTTTCTTAATAATTCTCTGTACAGAAGACTTCGGGACACCAGTTTCAAGTTCAACCTTCTATAGTGATTTCGGATTACCTGGAGAGCGGAGCATTGATGTACACCAGTTCTTTTCTTTCCTCATTAGATCGCCTAGAGTACTTTTTGACAACACTACCAGTTGTCCAGATTTTTCCACCTGGTTATTGTTGGATTACTAGGTGGTTCAATTCCTGGGTAGGCAACCTGAAATTGTTCAATTGCTTCAGTGACGCTAATAGCCCACGACAACACTTAACATTTTGTTCAACGTTAAAGCCATTTCTGACTCCACTTTCAGTAAAACAGTACCAAAGAAAGAAATTTTTGCCAGGAGTGTATTTCCTCAGCTAATAGTATTTGCTCAGTTTTTGCCAGGAGTGTATTTCAGCTAATAGTATTTGCTCAGCAGTCCGTCTGAAATATTTTTGATTTTTTTTCCAGTATGAAATTGTTTTCTGCATAGAAGACGAAAATGATCCGGCAGTCATGTTGGTCAAGAAGTTGATAGACAAGTATCCATTAGTTGATTCAAGTATATTCATCGGTGAGTACTGCAAGTCTTGTTATTTTTAGTTTTGATCCAAGGTTCTCACTCCGCTTAAGTTCTGCTAATATGAGTGAAGTGAATTTCCTTTGCCATTTTTTACTGTAATTTGCTAGTTACTACTCTAAGTGGCTATGCTCACAGTCTTGCTTCAGCTGACATTCTCAGATTTATTTGGTCTATTACTGCAAGTATTAATACTTATCATAGAGGAAAAATATTTCAAATTTCATAAAAATTGCACCGTTTATTCAGCTATTCTAGCAAAAAATTACTTTTCTAGCTGCCATTTTGAAACAATTTTTGTAGCTTTTGTTACCTAGATAAGTAACACTTAATTAATTTATCTGCATTTTTTCAAAATCAGCATTAATTTGTTTTATATTATTAAAAGAGTTTTTTTGGTAAAAATTCCCCAACATCCAAAAGTTGACTTCTGGTGATTCTGGACATTTACGAGAAAAAGAACGTTTGCACACATTTTTATGAAATTCTGTCAAAAAGTTTGACCTATAGAGAGCTCACACACAGGAATCAAGATCATTGTAATCCTTTTTTTGTTAAAACAAAATTGTCACTAATCAGTTATTATCTTTTTTCTGAATTGAAGACGTATGCTTGTAATGATCTAATATTACAAAATACATCCAGATTTTCACAATCACAATACAGTCTAAAAATATGTATGAATTAGCTATTGACTATTACAGATTAATACAAACTATAAACAGTCACCTGGTTATTTGACTTAAATTTTTAATAAATTGAAAAGTAATTTTGATAAATATACTTTAAAAGTCGTTAAAACTAGACTCTACTAGTTGGCTACTCTTAAATCCATTTCATTCACAGGTTGATTTCTTTGCACTAAATAATGTAACTTTTTAAGTGTTTATTAAGATATAATCCATTAACTTACTTTATTTAAATGCCGGAATAACGGCAACTGGGCGATAACTTTCAGGTTTATCACTAGGACCTTTTTTAAAAATAGCACATGTTCTAGTTAATTTGAGCTGTTCAAGTTAAGTCCCGTTGGATAAACAGCAGTTAATTTAAAATGTCAATGGTTTAACAAACCTAAGATAACTTCTTTTACAAAATTGTTAGACGTATAATACACATCCAAACTATCAGAATTGCTCAATTTTACAGCCCTTATTACTCCTTCCTCAAACAATCTTCCATTGAAATGTAGCTGGTGTAATTGGTGTTCTTTGTACAAGTTCTCTACAACTAATGTTAGTTTCATATTAAAGAGCATTCTTTCACCTATACTTGACATATTCACTATAAAATTCAGAGCACTTCTCATCCGAAGGCACAAGGTTTTCTAAGCTATTGCATGACATTCCACCGCCAGTGTCCATATAACGAAAAACGGAAGCATTTCACTATTTAACCTGCTTTAGTTTGCAAATCACTTGATTACGTTCAACTCTTTGAAGTTAAAGACAAAATTCCAATATGTGTGGCTAACCAAGAATTTTAGAAACCCATCCACAAAATTGAATGCAAAAAATTATTTTTAAAGTTGATAGGCCTATTATTAGGCTGGTGTGAATACTACATGAAGAGATAATTTCGTTTCATCATTTAGAGATACCATGAAGCATACGGTTGGATTCACAATGAGTCATGCTTTTTAATAGTGTATAATTTACACACATTGATTTGACTGTCTACTTGCTACACAACAGCAGAAGTTAATTTCTGAATAGCCCTCGTATATGAAAGTGAGATTTTTCTTGGTAAAATCTTGAAAAGAAGCGTAACTGATAACTGTAAGGTCAATGAGTCACAGATCGTAAACTAACATCCGTCACAAGATATAGTCATCAGAGATAAGATTATAAGTGGTGATGAAATGGAGCTAGAATCATCTAAGTACACTTTGTGATAACAAACCTGAAACAACTTGACCTTCTGACAAGTCAAAGAAATCATTCAGATAAATAATGAAATGAATAAATTAAACCAATTGAAGATGAAAACATAGTTAAGCTACCTGTTGTTGTAGCCTGTAGACCTTATGGGTATTGGTGTTGTTTCCCGATGTACATTTCAACCTAAAAGTAGGTCATCCTCATGGGTATGCTGTCTATATACACTATTTACACTAAAAAACACTAAACTATGTACACTTGTTGGTCCATTATGTGGTACTGTAGCGCTAGGTCATGACCTAGACCCCATAGAGTTTCAAAAAGAAAAATCAACAATTGAGCAAATCGCCCATAACAATGGATACAAAATTGAAATTATAAATCATCATGAACCAGATGACACGAAAAAACCTGACACAACTTCAAATGAAAAAATCAAACACATCACAATAGACTATATATGGGAAAAGTTTCAGCCAAAAATCGGCAAAGCTTTCAGACGGTCAGGGTTTTTTACCCAGCCTACTAAACAGTATCAAAACCAATACCAGTCCATAACAACTTAACCACAAAAACGACTTTAGAAAACCAAAAAGGAGTATATAAAATAAAATGCAGCAACCAATCTTCCCCATGTAACAAAGAGTACATTGGCTACACAAATAGATCATTTAAAAAACGATTTTATGAACATAACAGCAGAAACCAAACAAACCCTTCTTCAATCGTAGCCAAACATTTAAAAATTTACCCTACTCATAACATAACCTTTCCCGATTCCCTAACAGTTATTAGCAAATGCAACAATAAATTCCTAGCCAGAGCACAAGAAGGATACGCTATCTATAAACACATTAACAATCATGGAACAGAAAACCTCCTCAACCAAAAAGAAGACTATGTTAATTCAATTTTATACAAAACAGCAAAAGACCTTGAAGACAGTTTCATGAATCGTCCATCTAGGCCAAGCCAGCCCTCCCTCACCGTCCACAATACGACTCGCCCCATTATTCAAGGGCTCACGGGGAATCCCAACCTACCCCAGCCGGCGGCAAAAGACCAGTTGAAAATGTGCCTCCGCGCCAGCTACACCGCAAACCCCTCACCGGAGGGTCCAACTGCGTTGCGCTACAGTAACAGATAATGGACCAACAAGTGTACATAGTTTAGTGTTTAGTTATTTTAGTGTAAATAGTGTATATAGACGGCATCCCCGTGAAGATGACCTACCTTTAGGTTGAAATATACAATGGGAAACGACAACAATACCCATAAGGTCTACAGGCTGCAACAACAGGTAACTTAATTGTCAAAAGGCCTTAAAGCTGGAAAAAACAACTAGATAACATAGTGTTTCCAAAGAACAAACAACTCAACTCTCTGTGTACTTAGACGTAACACAATCAATCCTGTTGGGTTAATGGTTCATTTGATACTCAAGAATTCTCTAATAATCATCAGTTAAACACTTTCTCCATTTACTATGTATCCTGCATGTTCTTGATCATAGAAAAATAACATTGGTGTCAGGTTAAGTACAATTAGGTGTCAGATTAAGCAAACCAACTCTAAAATAAAATTAAAGTTTTTATAATTTGGCATGTGTGATGGTCTTGATGAAGGTGGATTCATTGTATGATTAATTATTAGCATCTCATCTTGTAATCATTTAGTCAATTTTCAGATAGAAACAATTATTTAGTGTTTAATTATAATTTTTTTCATTCTTTGTGGTTTTCTAAAATTTTAATAATTGAATTTAACACTTGTTTTATATTTTACCATGTTGATTGCAGTGAATGTATTCAATGTGTGAATGTTTAGCAATTTATAAAAAGTTTTTATTGAGAGAGAGAGAGAGGATATTCTTTATTATTACAATCTTAAAGATCGAACATGGCGCCATATATTTGAATTATTTACAGACTACTATAGACAGTCTCTCCAGTTCAAAGATTCCACCACACTGTAGAAGGGTCTTTCTGTGAGCCACTGCTGCAACTTCTTCTTCAAAACACCTGGGTCCAGTCCTTTTAGTTCTTGTTGATGAGCATTGAAGAACCCTGCATAACTGGGCTTTGATTCAAACAGCTTCAAGCAGTGTGCGGACAGGCTAAAGTTGATTCTGTTTCTTGTGTTGTGTTCATGGATGTTTTCTAGCCTTGGTTGCATTGTTGTGGATATAGCTTTGACACATTCTAGGATGTAGATATTCACAACAGTGAATATACTATGACTTAATCTTGATCAAACCTTTCAAACGAGATCAGATGGTACAAAATCTGAAAACTCAATTCATAGCAGCATTCTGTCAATATTTCCATAAATCTCAATACACTGTATACTTAATATTAGTTCAAGATTTGGTTTAAGACCCAGGCCCGGGACTATGAAATGAGCTCCGATTCTGACCCCCAGTACTTGTTTTGAGCATTTTTCAAAACTGAATATACATAATTACATGGGTTTGTATATATATACTGCCCTTCGTTCTGGGAGCGCTTGTTTGTTTTTTACCCACTAGTTTTATAAAACAAATAATTTTGGAAGAAGTAGCCGTAATAATCAGAGAAAAAATATTAGAAAACTGATTAAATTTGTTTCCACACTTCTGAGCAACTGTTTTGCCGCTATGATGCAAAATATCAGCTAAGTAAGGGCAGATTTTCGACGCCATCACTTTGGCCAACTTGTCAAAGCCTTAAGAAGGTTTTCTTTAGTTGTAATAATGTTGTTGAAGTTTTTCAACCTATATACTTAAAATAATGAAAATCCATTCAAGTTGTTTTTAAATGATGGCCAACAAACGGATTTTGCTAAAACAGTGGAATGAGTAGTCCGATTTTAATCACCATTTGAAATGAGTTTTTTATTATAAACTTGCAGTAAAAGACCACTAAAGCCAAGTGAAGCTGTGAGCGTAGTGAATAGACTCTTAACGCCTGCAATAATAGTAACGAAATAAGTCCATTGAAGGAGGCTCTGGGCACAGCAAACAGCCTTGTAATGCCTGTGTCATAAAGGAGCCAGATTTTAGGCTAAAGGCCATAGGTTGTGAGTGTAGCAAATTACAATTAACCAATAGGAGTAATAAATTTACTCACGCAAGCGGCACTTTAGCGCTGCGTGTCGGTCTGGTTATTCTTTCAAAGTTATTAAACCAACTGCCATTGACTACACCATATTCATCAACGAAGTATGTATGCCTGAGCAGATTGTAACAGCATTTACAGTACTTTGATAACTGCACTGATAGTGCTTATCAAACAGCTTTCCACCTTCTAGCAAATATGCACCTTGCACTTGCCAATGTGATGTGTACAGATATGCCTGTGTGAATCAGATGAGTAATGCCTGCCAGATAATTTCAGATGCAAGTCCCAAATGTTGCCATTGTTCATGCCCCAGAGCAATAATTGTTTCCTTTGAGCCTCGAGAAAATGTTCCTTTGAAGTAGGCTGTTGATTTGGCATAACCCAGGGATAGATTTGGACTTAAAAACATCACAGTACATAATTTGTTTCATAAGTTTTAATAATGCCTCAATTTGAATGTACAATTTTGTTCAGTATAAGTGCAGTGGCTCAGCAGATGAAACTGTGGGGCAATTGAGAGTAATTGTTCATCGTTCCCTCACTCTACTTCTCTTAGACCAGTAATTTTAGCTGAATTTAGCCAATAACCTAAAACAGTTCATACCACCGCCAAACTTGGAACATATTTTCTACCTACATACAGGGTGAATTTTAAATGTCCCCCCTTAACTTTTTAAGAAGGAAAGGTTTTTTACAACCCTTCAACACTATCACTGCTACGGGTGCCCCTAGGATCTTAAAATTTACATGTAATCAAATGAAATTTTCATGTGTTTTAACATGTCGATCCAGTGAAGGTTAAGTTATGAATGGTTTATTCTGAAGTTTTTCACACGCAAGCGCCACCCACCCCGCGACCCAAACCTGTATTTAAATACAACACTCCCTTGTGGCACCTCAAAAGAAAGGGAATTTTAATACAAATTCTGCGAAAGCAGTTTTATCTCTCTTTTTTTAATACCCATAAAGATTACAAGAAATTAGGTTTAAAATGCTACATTAAAAATCTTTATATGACAAATCTTCCTTCAAAATACTTTATGGCATTATGTTATAGGGTTAATGCTTCCCTCTAAAGATTTGTCATTAAAAATTGTATGTCAAATGTGGCATTTTAAAGCTGATTTATTGCAATTTTAAATATGTATTAAAAAACAAGTCGAGATAACACATTTTACGCTTGAATTTGTATTAAAACCCTTTCTGTTGAGGTGCCACAAATGAGGGAGGTTTGTATTTAAAGCGTGGGTGACGCAAAGTACGTCAAAACAAACTTCAGAATCCTATGAAAACATCTCCCGAAGGGTTTGAAAAATGTTACCTTTCTCAAAGTAAAGGGAGGGGAATTTAACTCACCCTGTATGGAAACATACTAAAAGTCTAACTATGTAAAATTTGTACTATGGCCACAATCTTGAAACATTGTTAATTAGACTATTTGATTTGATGTGAAGCTCAAACAATTCCCAAAATACTTTTTGGGGTTTTCAATTTCTACAAGGAAATTCAGAGAGAAAATGTTAGAAGGGAAGCAAAGATTGACATGACATTGTCTAGTAGATTGTGTAGTAGGTTGTGTTAATGTGTTGTTCTGCTGATGTGTGAATCAAAGATCAACAACATGCAGCCGGCTACCTGGCCTCAAGTACCCACTAGTGCTCATCTCAGACAGCGGCATCAGGAGTAAGTCGCCAGCTTGTAGCTTGTTTATTCTCACTAACAGCTTCCCTGTCATGTCAAAACTCTGAGCCTCAAGTTAGGTACAGAAATGAGAACAAGCTGAATTGACAAGATAAGAACTTTCCAGCTTTTTTGTTTCCCTGCCTAACAGTGTTTTAACGTTTAGGCTACATTCTTCACATTAGGAGTGCTACTAATGACACCTTCACTTACGAAGTATTAAACTTCTAAAATACTGCCTGCAAAGCATTTTTGTTTATTTTTTAGCACTAGGGAAACAAAACTATCAACAGATTATACAGGGTACGATAAAGTGTCCTAAACCAAGTGAGCTACCCTCTCTTGCAATATATTATTCTAAGAGTTTTGTTTTACCATTGTAAATTTCACATTGTGCGACAGTCTACAAATCGTTGAGTTCAGAGATTGTTGCTAATGTTACTAAAAGTAATAATTTTTCATGGATACTAATAGCAGTTTAGAGATTGTCATAATGACAATAAAAGTCATTGTAAATGCTAACGTTAGTTTATAAGACCACCACGGATTTAAACTAACATTTCCATTTTGGCGCAGATACCAACAAGAGTCTAACTTTTTCACACATTTGTTGGAGTTACTATAACTCGTAAAATAGCATTTTGTACATTTATTTGCAAGAGTGTGTGTGTTTGAATTGAGTTATGCCTGAATGGTACATATGGTTGTCACTTGCAGTGAAGGAGGAGACGTTGGCGGACATGGTGCAAGACATGACAGACGATGTGGGTCTGGTGCATCAGCTGCCTTTCACCTGCGATAGGGAGGGATTCGCAGCCACTGTCGAGAAGGTAAGCAACCTACGCCACATTTGCCAGTGGTGCCCTCTTATTGATCTGGTTTTTTTTGTTATTAAGACCGAATATTGTCAATAAATGATAACTATGGGCGGTATTTAACTACAGGCAGCATTTTTCTGCCAAAACTCTTTAGAAGTTCTTAGAAATTGTGAATGGAAATGATGATTTACAGGTTTTGATAAGTACTGAGTGAGAAGTAAGTTATGCGTGGTCTACAAATATACTGTTGAAGTAATCTGTACTTGTTAATTAATCATAAGTGTCAAAAGTATTGTGTAATCTATTTTGAAAACCCCTTCCCCCCTAATGCTCAGTAACACCAAGCTGAACCCCCCTCCTTGACGCAATACATAGTATATGGTCCACCTTTGGTAGAATATGAACAACACTTGCCCTGTGCAGATTTACCGGGACCCTAGTGGCTCGTGATATACCTTGTCGCCGACTTGCTGCACATCAACTGCCACACAGGCATGTCAGCTCTGATGAGGAAGAGTCCAACGGTCGGAGGCATCCAGGCTTTCAGCTGCTATCTCTCGAGGACTTCTTCGCCAAGTCCTTCTCGACAGAGGCTGGAGGATACGTGTGCGAAGTCTGCCGGCTCTGCAGAACTGTGGCTTCTGTGAAATCAACAGTTTCCAAGCGACTGCAGAGGTCAGATATTCTAGGATACTACACTCTCAGTTGTCAGTGTTGGTCTTGTAGAAGAACTCTTTACTATTCAACCTAAAAATAACACATTTTATTGAAAAACTAAAGAGAAACGTAGTACTCTTGACCAACATACTCTTTGGCCCTGAATGTTTAAACCCGCAACTTCTCCTTGAGCTGATGCCCTGAAGATCCCTAGGTCTAGGAAAGTATCTGAGAATCGAGGCAGACCTTGATTTATTGTCAAGCCTTCTGCTAATGCCACCAGAGTAGAGACTTAAGTTGGTTTTAGCCAGTCAAGTAAGTTGGAACTAGTTGTACGGATTGTAGGGCTGTGCAGTTTGCCCGAAAATGGAACTCAAAAGTCAAACGCACCTTTGCTGGTACTCAATAACGCGGAGCTAGTGTTAAATCCAGGGTTGTCAGCAACCGAAAATCAAGAATTATGCGGAATTTTGCCGGCCGTGAAAAACCGGAAAATTTGTGTGAAGATCAACATTTTTGGACATTTTGGTAATTAGTAAGCACGAATCTATTTGCTTAATTCTATTGCCTCAGACTTGGGAGATACAATATTGTAATATTTAGCCGAAAACCAGGAAAGATGTGTGAATTTTTTATTGGTCCTGCTGACAACCCTGTAAATCACAACACAAACTATTTATCTTTTGAAAACTAATTATTTAGCCATTAAAAGGTTGTGAAATGTGGAATGCCTAAAAAGGCAAACAAACACCATGTTGGAAATCCAAAATATTGACTACCAGATCTGATTCCAACCCGAATAACATTGGTCTTTGACAATCTGGTCACACAAAATGTTCCAACTTTTGATTTAGATCTTTGATGTTTGAGATTATATTTCTGTTTTGTGATAATCATCAGTTAAACACTTTCTCCATTTACTATGTATCCTGCATGTTCTTGATCATAGAAAAATAACATTGGTGTCAGGTTAAGTACAATTAGGTGTCAGATTAAGCAAACCAACTCTAAAAATAAAATTAAAGTTTTTATAATTTGGCGATGTGATGGTCTTGATGAAGGTGGATTCATTGTATGATTAATTATTAGCATCTCATCTTGTAATCATTTAGTCAATTTTCAGATAGAAACAATTATTTAGTGTTTAATTATAATTTTTTTCATTCTTTGTGGTTTTCTAAAATTTTTAATAATTGAATTTAACACTTGTTTTATATTTTACCATGTTGATTGCAGTGAATGTATTCAATGTGTGAATGTTTAGCAATTTATAAAAAGTTTTTATTGAGAGAGAGAGATATTCTTTATTATTACAATCTTAAAGATCGAACATGGCGTCATATATTTGAATTATTTACAGACTACTATAGACAGTCTCTCCACTTCAAAGATTCCACCACACTGTAGAAGGGTCTTTCTGTGAGCCACTGCTGCAACTTCTTCTTCAAAACACCTGGGTCCAGTCCTTTTAGTTCTTGTTGATGAGCATTGAAGAACCCTGCATAACTGGGCTTTGATTCAAACAGCTTCAAGCAGTGTGCGGACAGGCTAAAGTTGATTCTGTTTCTTGTGTTGTGTTCATGGATGTTTTCTAGCCTTGGTTGCATTGTTGTGGATATAGCTTTGACACATTCTAGGATGTAGATATTCACAACAGTGAATATAATAATGACAAATAATGAGAAATAATGATTTATTCCAACATTAACTTTCAAACAATATATACAATAATATGACTCTGGGTGCACTGACCACTCTTCAAGTATGTGTAATAGCAAAATCAAAAACAAAATAATTCAAGTCAGTACAATAACATTTGCAGTTCTCTGTCAATATGTTTCCATAAATAACAAAACTAACATAATGTGTAACACTTTTGAATAATTTAATAATTTACATAATTTAGTATTTGAAGAAAAATACTTTAGATAATGCAACTATTAGAAATGATGTCATTTTGACAGAACGCTTTACTTTGGAACAAAATGTAATTTATTGTTTCTTTAATACGAGCATTTGTTAAAATAAGATGCCACTATATATAAATGAATTACTTAAATATAGATTTATTTACTTTATTAACTCCAAATACCTTCGATTAATACTTCTTGTTGCAAAGATGGGTTGTGCGGTATTTCCAGCAAGTAAATATCTAGTAGGTACCTTGAAAACATAAAGATGCTGGAGCAAAATTTTAGTTCAACAAACAGGGAAATAGACATTTTTCTTACTTAGTATTATTCTTAAAGTGATTTTGAATACTAATTTACAATTAAATATTTATAAGTTTAGCAAACTAATCCATATTGAATTGATAATTAAAGAAAAGTATAAGATCTTAAAAGTTTTTTGCAAACATTTTAAAAAATAGAACTCTCTACTCAAAAATTTAGTTTAATTGTTTAATGTCAGTTCCCAGTTAACCGCCATCTAAAATATTCAAGGTATTTGAAAGTAAAATTTCTAGACTCATACAATGCAATTATCTGTAGCACAAAACTTACACTACTGTGGTGTATTTTAAGTCAGCAACCATCAAATCCTTAAAATCGAAATTTAAATATTTAGTTTTATTTATTATTTATATACTTATTTAAAAATACACCATTCCCTGAGTACCTTTTAAGGCTGACACAGTTGGTAATGCTTAAAATACTTCTGTTTGAGTAAAACAAAGTACACATGCAAAGCACAGCTTCAATTGGACTGCTATCATTTATAAAACCAAAATAAGGCTGAAATGACAGTCTCTGTGTACCTGTGGCTGTATGGACAGTGGCTCACTAGATTCACGCCAAGACTCTTGCTCCAAGAAACTGAACCAGCTAAAAGGCCTCCATTCAGAAGCAAAATTTCTGGTTTACTATCAAAGCTTTTCCTGTGATTTGTTATTAGAGTTAAAACCGTTAGAAATTATGGCCACGTAACAAAGCATTTCAGATTTACCTTCTAAAACCATATTAAATTTGAACCAAAATTTATGTGGTTAAGATATTTAATAAGTCTAGATTCATTACCCTTTTCAAGCATTTTGAAATTACAAAAGGCAATTGGACAGTTATTAATTGTAAAATCGACTTTCTTGAAAATGGAATTACAACAATTACTTTAGCTTTCTGAAATATT
Organism: Matsumurasca onukii; assembly: GCA_018831715.1. Lineage (NCBI taxonomy): Eukaryota > Metazoa > Arthropoda > Insecta > Hemiptera > Cicadellidae > Matsumurasca > Matsumurasca onukii. Next base: position 26,029,172 of record CM032064.1, read on the forward strand.
CAGAACTGAAACTTAAATTGTAATATGAACTAAAATAGAGCTATTATGTCTGCAATTCCTTACAAGAAAGTGTTTATACCTGTCAAAGTGAAGACATTTTTAATCCTGGATTTAACACAAAATGGTTCAACAAAAGAAAGATGCCAATCTCTGATTTAATTAAGACAGCCTATTTGTGAATAGTCATGCACTGATTGCATTGATAAGGAAGTATCATATGACTTAATTCATCAAACCTTTTCAAACGAGATCAGATGGTACAAAATCTGAAACTCAATTCATAGCATTCTGTCAATATTTCCATAAATCTCAATACACTGTATACTCTAATATTAGTTCAAGATTTGGTCAAGACCCAGGCTGGACCATGAAAATGAGTTCCATTTGACAGTACTTGTTTTGAGCATTTTAAAACTGAATATACATAATTACAATTTTGTACTTTGTATATATATATCACCTTCGGTTCCTAGGGGGTAGCTTTGTTTTGTTTTACCCACTAGCATAGACCAGTAATTTTAGCTGAATTTAGCCAATAACCTAAAACAGTTCATACCACCGCCAAACTTGGAACATATTTTCTACCTACATACAGGGTGAATTTTAAATGTCCCCCCCTTAACTTTTTAAGAAGGAAAGGTTTTTTACAACCCTTCAACACTATCACTGCTACGGGTGCCCCTAGGATCTTAAAAATTTACATGTAATCAAATGAAATTTTCATGTTTTTAACATGTCGATCGCAGTGAAAGTGTTAAGGAATGTTTTTATAGGATTCTGAAGTTTGTTTCGACGTAATTTGCGTCACCCACCCCGCACCCAAAACCCGTGGGGGCCCAAAATTTTTAAATACAAACACTCCCTTTGTGGCACCTCAAAGAAAGGGAATTTTAATACAAATTCAACTGCGCAAAAGCAGTTTTATCTCGACTCTTTTTTTTAATACCCATAAAGATTACAAGAAATTAGGTTTAAAATGCTACATTTTACATTAAAAAATCTTTATATGACAAATCTTCCTTCAAAATACTTTATGGCATTATGTTATAGGGTTGTAATGCTTCCCTCTAAAGATTTGTCATTAAAAAAAATTGTATGTCAAATGTGGCATTTTAAAGCTGATTTATTGCAATTTTTAAATATGTATTACAAAAAAACAAGTCGAGATAACACATTTTTTTACGTTGTTGAATTTGTATTAAAATTCCCTTTCTGTTGAGGTGCCACAAAAGGAGGTTTGTATTTAAAGCGTGACGCAAAATGCGTCAAAACAAACTTCAGAATCCTATGAAAACATCTCCCGAAGGATTTGAAAAATGTTACCTTTCTCAAAAGTTAAGGTGGGAAGGGGACATTTAACTCACCCTGTATGTATGAAACATACTAAAAGTCTAACTATGTAAAATTTGTACTATGGCCACAATCTTGAAACATTGTTAATTAGACTATTTGATTTGATGTGAAGCTCAAACAATTCCCAAAATACTTTTTTTGGGGTTTTCAATTTCTACAAGGAAATTCAGAGAGAAAATGTTAGAAGGGAGTAAGCAAAGATTGACATGACATTGTCTAGTAGATTGTGTAGTAGGTTGTGTTAATGTGTTGTTCTGGTTGCAGGGGGGGCTGATGTGGGGGTGAATCCAAAGATCAACAACATGCAGCCGGGCTACCTGGCCTCCAAGTACCCACTAGTGCTCATCTCAGACAGCGGCATCAGGAGTAAGTCGCTAGCTTGTTTATTCTCGCCTAACAGCTTCCCTGTCATGTCAAAACTCTGAGCCCCTCGTTAGGTACAGAAATGAGAACAAGCTGAATTGACAAGATAAGAACTTTCCAGCTTTTTTTTGTTTCCCTGCCTAACAGTGTTTTAACGTTTAGGCTACATTCTTCACATTAGGAGTGCTACTAATGACACCTTCACTTACGAAAGTATTAAACTTCTAAAATACTGCCTGCAAAGCATTTTTGTTTATTTTTTAGCACTAGGGGAAACAAAACTATCAACAGATTATACAGGGTGGCCACGATAAAGTGTCCTAAACCAAGTGAGCTACCCTCTCTTGCAATATATTATTCTAAGAGTTTTCAGCTTGTTTTACCATTGTAAATTTCACATTGTGCGACAGTCTACAAATCGTTGAGTTCAGAGATTGTTGCTAATGTTACTAAAAGTAATAATTTTTCATGGATACTAATAGCAGTTTAGAGATTGTCATAATGACAATAAAAGTCATTGTAAATGCTAACGTTAGTTTATAAGACCACCACGGATTTAAACTAACATTTCCATTTTGGCGCAGATACCAACAAGAGTCTAACTTTTTCTACACATTTGTTGGAGTTACTATAACTCGTAAAATAGCATTTTGTACATTTATTTGCAAGAGTGTGTGTGTTTGAATTGAGTTATGCCTGAATGGTACATATGGTTGTCACTTGCAGTGAAGGAGGAGACGTTGGCGGACATGGTGCAAGACATGACAGACGATGTGGGTCTGGTGCATCAGCTGCCTTTCACCTGCGATAGGGAGGGATTCGCAGCCACTGTCGAGAAGGTAAGCAACCTCGCCACATTTGCCAGTGGTGCCCTCTTATTGATCTGGTTTTTTTTGTTATTAAGACCGAATATTGTCAATAAATGATAACTATGGGCGGTATTTAACTACAGGCAGCATTTTTCTGCCAAAAACTCTTTAGAAGTTCTTAGAAATTGTGAATGGAAATGATGATTTACAGGTTTTGATAAGTACTGAGTGAGAAGTAAGTTATGCGTGGTCTACAAATATACTGTTGAAGTAATCTGTACTTGTTAATTAATCATAAGTGTCAAAAGTATTGTGTAATCTATTTTGAAAACCCCTTCCCCCCTAATGCTCAGTAACACCAAGCTGAACCCCCCTCCTTGACGCAATACATAGTATATGGTCCACCTTTGGTAGAATATGAACAACACTTGCCCTGTGCAGATTTACTTCGGGACCCTAGTGGCTCGCATATACCTTGTCGCCGACTTGCTGCACATCAACTGCCACACAGGCATGTCAGCTCTGATGAGGAAGAGTCTAATCAACGAAGTCGGAGGCATCCAGGCTTTCAGCTGCTATCTCGCCGAGGATTTCTTCTTCGCCAAGTCCTTCTCGGACAGAGGCTGGAGGATACGTGTCGCGAGTCTGCCGGCTCTGCAGAACTGTGGCTTCTGTGAAATCAACAGTTTCCAAGCGCGACTGCAGAGGTCAGATATTCTAGGATACTACACTCTCAGTTGTCAGTGTTGGTCTTGTAGAAGAACTCTTTACTATTCAACCTAAAAATAACACATTTTATTGAAAACTAAAGCGTAGTACTCTTGACCAACATACTCTTTGGCCCTGAATGTTTAAACCCATAACTTCTCCTTGAGCTGATGCCCTGAAGATCCCTAGGTCTAGGAAAGTATCTGAGAATCGAGGCAGACCTTGATTTATTGTCAAGCCTTCTGCTAATGCCACCAGAGTAGAGACTTAAGTTGGTTTTAGCCAGTCAAGTAAGTTGGAACTAGTTGTACGGATTGTAGGGCTGTGCAGTTTGCTCGAAAATGGAACTCAAAAGTCAAACGTACCTTTGCTGGTACTCAATAACGTGAGCTAGTGTTAAATCCAGGGTTGTCAGCAACCGGAAAATCAAGAATTATGCGTGAATTTTGCCGGTCGTGAAAAAACCGGAAAATTTGTGTGAAGATCAACATTTTTTGGACATTTTGGTAATTAGTAAGCACGAATCTATTTGCTTAATTCTATTGCCTCAGACTTGGGAGATACAATATTGGGAACTTCTTAATATTTAGCCGGGAAAACCAGGAAAGATGTGTGAATTTTTTTATTGGTCCTGCTGACAACCCTGTAAATCACAACACAAACTATTTATCTTTTTGAAAACTAATTATTTGAGCCATTAAAAGGTTGTGAAATGTGGAATGCCTAAAAAAGGCAAACAAACACCATGTTGGAAATCCAAAAATATTGACTACCAGATCTGATTCCAACCCGAATAACATTGGTCTTTGACAATCTGGTCACACAAAATGTTCCAACTTTTGATTTAGATCTTTGATGTTTGAGATTATATTTCTGTTTTTGTGATCACCATCATTTGCTTCATTGTCCATTTTTCCATCCTTCATTTTACGGAAATTTCTAGGAGCTTTAGTATTCTATGACAGTTAAGACAGTAGTTAAGAGTATTATAACATGACTAGCTGCTGGGGCTTTGCCCCAGACCCCCAACGTCCCTCACCGGCTCATTGAGCCAAGCACCTCGACCTCGACCCGGTGCCCGCTTTGTAAAACTCATTTAATAAAGAAAATTTTAGGTTTTACCCCCACTTTTTAACCCCCCCTTCCTCCCCCCAAACAATTTGGTAGACAACCACTATATTTTTGAAATCAGCATAATATTCCCTTTTTTTGATACCCCACATCGATTTTTATGATTATTTTTATTTCTTGCCCCTCCCGAACCCCAAAATCAGTAGGGGTCTTTGGGTTAATGGTATACAACATGTGTCGAGTTTCAAACAAATCCGTTGATATTTACTAATAAATATTTACTAAAAAAGAAATATAACATGGGGAATTGGGGATCTCAAAAACCCCATAAAAATAAAAAATCTTTATAATTTTATTTGTTTCTCCCACCCTCCACACTCTAAGGACCATTTCTATTCAAAAAATTCTGAACTACCCCAGCCAGATTCCGAGATCTCAACACTCCGGACAACCTTAACCGAAATACTTATAGTATAGATAAGTTTGATGTTCAGTTGAATTGCCCCATATTTAAGGCGTCAATAATGTCTTGTATTTTATTTTTTGATCTAGTTAACTTTTGAACTTGACTTTCACTTGTCGGTTCCTTCAAGTTAAACAGCTTGTTGTATTCAGTGATCAGTATTATTGACAGTGTGGTGGGTTTTAGATGGACAAAGCTACGAGTTGCAATGTTGCCACACACCATCTTTCTCGAGCCTCTGTCCGAGTGCCTCATCATCGGGGCCCTGGCTGCCTGGGCGGTCAGCTACTTGTTGTGCTGGGAACCACTCGTCTTCTTCCTCGTCCACGTGCTCATGTGGTTCTTCTTCGATTGGATTTTGCTCCATATCGTACAGGTATGGATTTCAGTCCGTGTGTCCACTCGGCTGTGAAACCGTGACTTGTCGCACAACATTAGGAGTGAAGTATGAAGTTACCTTGTAAGAGTTACGGTTACTCCGGCCGGCTTGAAGTACGTTGGGACAGACTCTCGGAAGGTTTGTTTGTAGTAGCAATAAAACTTTTATTGAATATCATGGAGATAAACGGCCCACAGAACAAAAAGTGGGGCCAAAACAGCTTCCTTACAAGTAACAGCAAAAACAACGGTAACTTACTGAAGCTACTATAGTTTGTACCTAACATAGAAATGCGCGTTTCAGAATGGGTCGCTACCATTCAGCAAGTTTGACTTTGTGGTCGGCTGGCTGTTCCGGGAGCTGAGTGGGCCATGGCTGTTCATGAACGCGATGTGGGACCCTACGATCAGGTGGCGCTCACGTATGTACAGGCTGCGCTGGGGCGGTATCGCTGAGGAGTTCCACCCCAAGGTCAAGATGTGACCTCCACCCCACCACCACGCCGCCACCACCACCACCACCACCACAGCGTCTCGCTGCTTACCGTTACATCTCTGGAGCTGCATTACAAGCCGCTCAGCTAACTGACTCCACAGCTCATAGCTCTTGGTTAAGTAACATCTAATAGACATCCTAGATTCCCTTTACTTAACTTTACACTGTTTAAATGGAGTCCTCTGATATTAAACATGCAAAAATGAACTTTGGTGTGCACTTTGTTGCTGTAAGACAAATTTTCAGTAGGCCTACCAGTAGAACGTGTGCTGGACTGTTGAGTGTGTGCTCATATCTTGTAAAACCACTCCAGTTGTATAAAAAGCCGCTTAGGGCTCTTCGCAAAATATACACAATAGATTTGATTTTCGCAAATATGTGATTTAACCCCAAAGTCTGGAAACCTACTACAAAATATTTTACTCATGAACATTTACTGAAACTTCAACCTTTAAAGCAACAACTATTTCATGGTAAATATTATGTGATGCCTTTTTATTCACATGGAGAAAGACAATTCTAAAAATAATTTCACAAATAGCAGCATACTAAATTCCAAACCAATTGTTACAACAAGAAGCACACACTAAGTATTTGTTTAGAAAAATACTTAAAGAAATGTCTCATCCAACATCGTATTAAAGTTCATGAAATCGGAGCTGTCAAATTGTCTACTTGAAACACAAATTTCATATTATCATGTCTAATATTGTGTTCTCTTTAAGATTACTAAAAGGGCACTTTCAAAATCAAATTTTATCATAAAATAACAACTCTCTAACTTTAATTATAGTACTTACTTTATTCCATAGTAAAATGTGGTTTATCATCTACATTCAAATTTTCTTTTCAAATCCCATTTATATTTGTATGCTTAAATATATCAACTGTAGCATATTTTATTATTTTTTTTAGTGATCGTACTTTATATTTATTTTGGTTTTGATGTTATTTTGTGATGACTTTTGTGTGGCTCTTTACACCTTAAGTAATACTCAGCAAGTGTATACTTATTACGCTTCATAATACTTTTCTGTAAATAAATTGGCTTTAACCTCTGGCCAGTGGCCCTTGTTGCTGTTTCTAAAGTTGAGTAAAGTGTTCGTATATTTTGTTAGCCTTGCTGATTTCTAATTTGAAATTTTATTCTTCATTTTGTAATTCTAGTCTACAGTTTGCTCAATTCTCACACGGAACTTACAAAATAGAAAATAGACTCTCAAAGCTGTTACTAAAGTAAGATACGTTTGCTAGTGAAAGTATAAGCCGGTCGAATAGCGGGTTTACACGGCAGCCATCCCACTTCAACATGATCAAACACAAGTGAGGAGTGCTACTTAAGTTTGAAACCGACCTGAAGCTTTGCAACTACCAAACAAAATACTGAAAATGACAAAATCTCAAGTTTAAGTATGAGTTTCTGCTTCCCTACAGGCTTACACAACATCACTTTCAGTATCAGTACGAGTACAAAGTATTTGTCGGTTAATATGACTCAAAACACCAACTTCCTGATTCCTAGTTGTCAGTTTCTCAGTTGTGAGTATATGATGATTGATGATTTCAACAATGCTTAAGCTGAATTCATTCACCCTCAGTCTGTGAGATTATGTTCAAATGTTGCTTAACCAAGAGCTCTCTCTGATCAGCTTGAATTTCACAATAATTATTGCTTCGTGTCTTATTGAAGATTGTTATCGGTTGTATTTATAGTGTTGATGGTTTTACAAGTACCTATATTGTTTGTACAGATAGTTTATTTACATTTTTCAGATCACAAAATTAATCAGGGAAAATTTGGATTAAATGTGGTGTGTTCGAAACTAAGACTTAGCCATGTTACTTATTCAAGTACTTATTTTGTAAGTTTCCTGGGTTATAGTCTTTTCAATGTTTTAGAGTATCTTTATCAATTGTGCTTCCAGTTCCTCATTTGTCATACAAACAAAATATGTTACATATATTTTGACGTTTGATGTGTTTAAAATTTAATCAAACTAGCCGATCTCGTAAAAAGGGTTAGTGAAGCATGTATTTTGCTCCAGCGGTTTAACTCTAAGAAGCAATATTAAACCTAAAATCAAGACTAAAATTTAGACGCTTTTAAAATTTGTACTTTGTATATATTGTATCGTATTAAAAGCCTTCTAAGATGGTATTACAGTTTGTATATTATCTTGTTTTAGCATGAAACCCATAGGCAGAGTTGGGAAAGTTAACCAACAAAATTAACTGATTAAAGTTAGTTTCCAAAAAATGTAACTGATTATAGTTAAAAGTTAGTTTTTGAGAAAAGTATCTGATTAAAGTTAAAACAAATTAAAAGTAACTCAAGGTTAAAAGGTAATTTTCGGTGACTTTTAGCAAATTGAGGTAATTTTTAAGAAACTCTACAAATACTACTGTTGGTACCAAAAACAACATAATTTTGTTACAACTCATTTTATTTTCACTGCTTACACATTTTAAATAAATAAATACAACAATGAGTATTTATAATTATAACTACAGCCATTACACTTACAATAAAAAGTTAACAACCTAAAGAAAACCTCTTGGTGGGTTAATCAGTCAAGAAGTTGTCAAATTTATGTTCATAGGACGTCGGTTCAGGACTTTTGTGTTCCAGTCAGTCAACCTGTTTCACCCCCTAACGACACCATTGTGTAGCGGGCACTTTTACATTTCATGGTACTCGGCACCAAGGAAAGGGTGAGACAGAGTACAATATTCCAAGTATGACTTGGTCTGGACAGGAAAACGAAACTAGATATGATTAGGTTCTGGCATGATTGTTGAAAAAATAACTGCCGTTACTTTTAATCAATAATCGTGAAACAAAAATTTTAATGATTAAAAGTTTGATGTTTTAATAAGTAACGGATTAAAATTATAAGTTAAAGAAAAGTTAACGATTAAATTTTTTTAATCGTCATTCCCAACTCTGCCCAGAGGTTATCAGTTTTTACATTTTAACTGTGATATGAAAGTAATTTTGCTATGTAATAGACAAAACCAATTAATGTTGAAGCCAGGCAAAGTATACCATCGGTGAAGAGGTAACCGACTTGTGTGAAGTCAAATGCAAACTGCTAAACACGGTAACAACGTACAGTGTCCAGTCCCAGAAGTATGCCTTAATGCAATGTACCTGTTAGATGTGACATAGACACTTAATATCGAGTGCATCATGTGAAGTATGTTTAGTAATGTAAATTACTGCCAAACTTATCGTAATAACCAGTTGTTGCTCGTTTTTCACTGTCGTATGTTCACTCCAAACATACCTTTTCTAATTGACAAGGTTGAAAACGTCTGCAGTGTAGAGTTTACTGAAATGTCTGCTGGGATGATTATGCTTTACCTCTCCACTGGTGGGTTTTCCTGGTTCCCTTACCGACGAAAGTCTCTAAACGTTTTACTTTTCATTTCTATTGCAGTTTTTGTAGCCAAATCAGTGCACTGGCTTCAAATGGCTGATAAGTTTACTCGAGCTTTGATTTCTCCCTTTTAAAGCTTGCTTCTTCTTACAAGTGACTACTGAATTTCTAAATATGTAGTTTATAAATAATAGAGTTAACCGGTAGGAGATTATAAGAAGTTTTAGATTTATAATAATATACAGTACACTAGTACATTTTTAGTCTAATGAATTTAAGTTATGCTGGTAGTTTAAGTGGTATTCTAAAAGTTCACATATTTGTAAACCAGTCAGCATCAAAGCTCATCAGCTGAATCGGTAATCAAATGGTAGATTATATCATGATTATTTGTGTATTATTTATTTTGTATGTACATGTTATCATAAACTAAGTTCCAAAGAAAAACATCTTGATCAATATGATATTTATTTATTATTATATTATGTGATAAATTATGTAAAATCATATTGAATAACGATTATTGTATTTTATTTTTATATTGTTTTGCTTATTTGGAAAATAAAATTTGTTTTGTATATTTATGGATTTTAGTTTTGTACATTTTGAGTTGATTTATTTATATGTATATATTAGTTTAACAAGTTGCTTGTAAATCTTGTACTGTAAATGGTGCCTCATATTATTGTTATTAAGGTTTACATTTGTGTTGTTGAAATTACCGCATGCATGGATACCGGCTTGACACAAGGTGGTTTTGTGCTGAATAATCTCTCTCTACTGGCCTTGGTCATGTTTTATATTATTTCAAAGAGAAAAATAACATTTTTGGTGTACCTTTTCCTACTGCATATCTGCCTGGATTCTCACAAGGGTAAGGTTTTTGTCAGGCAGATAATTCTAAATCAATGTTCTACCGTAGATCTGCAATATTAGCAGTCTTCAAATTGTTCTTGAAATATTCATCGGCTTTGGAAAGTTTATAAATATCTTTCTTTCTAGCGTTTTTTAGAGTTTTAGGCTAAAATGTTGTAATATCATCAGACCTGAGCAAAGTCATGACTTTGCGAGGTTCCCAGGCAAATTTAAAACACTAACCCACGGTACAGTACAGGAAGTCTCACCCTCTCAGTATGTATAACTACAAATCCAGGAAAACAATTGTGGTTTAATGAACCAACTTAAGTAATGTTTTCCTTTACTCATATGAAGCATTAAAAATGGACAAACAATCCTTCAGATTAAATAAGTTTTACACAACTGGTTTAAATACCGTCAGTAATTGAGTATTATAGCTACTTTTTGTGTAAAACGCCTTCTGTACTTTTGAAAGATACCTATTAAGTTGAGTATCTGATAACTGGGCAGCCCAGCTCGGCCTGTCGAGAGAGTTTCCAGTGTAAAACATTCATCTTTGTCGAGTGGAAAACAATAGTGTTCATCATTCTGCATAAAACAGTAGGGTCATTTGTATAGGCAGTTTAAGGAGAAATCCAATCCAAAAATCAGAAACTCTCATTTTTTAACAATTTAAGTTTTGCATCCAGTTTTTTTCAATCTGTTGAAAGTTATGACAAATGTTTTATTGCTTTAAGAGACTTATTTACGAACAAAAGAAAAACGAATCAAAGAACTTATCGAAGTGAACAGTCTTGGGCATCAGCAAAACCTGTGTACAAATCCCCCCTCTCAACAATTTCATCTTCTGTTGGTAACAATCTATTGTCATTTACTAATAGCTCATAAAATACAATTTGACAGGGAACAATTGAAAATATATAAGTAACAGGTGTTTATTGAAGTCAATTTATAATCAAGATGTTCAAAAGGTGATAACTTACACACCAAATAAAACAAAAGTTCCTATACACATGAGTTTTAAAAAATCCTTTGTTTATCTGTTGAAAATTACGGCTTTTATGCTATTTTTGGCTTGTTTGACCAAGACGTTTCAGGCTCAACAGTTACTTTTTGTCTAATTAATCAAAATATTGCAGTTTTTCCCAAACACCATATATAAAATCAATGACCAGTAACTTATATGTATTTGGCATTTGCTGTTTGATGAAAACTATTGTTTGTAGTTTGTATCTCTGAAGTGCTGCTTTGATATGTACATTATTTTCAGCCTTGACTGTACTTTGGCAACAGACCGTTACTGTATTTACTGGTAAATCAATCAAATCCCATTTACCAAATAATTTTTTGACAAGTACAAATAAAAGGCAGTGACTAAAACTTTTTGTTTCGAGTACATTTTCTCTTCTAAATGTTTCTAAAAAAAAGTCTTAAATTATGTATTTAAAAATAAATGGATATAATTTTGATGTGGAAATGGTTGGTTGGACCAAATTAAAAAATAAATATATTGTTAGATAATTTGTTTGAGTTCTTAATTATAATAAAACTAAACATAATAAAAGTTATATTGCTCTCATAAGGTATTTAAGTGTTTAAAGTTCAGTTAAATTGTTCATAACAAGCATGGTAAAGTTTTAAATAAATATACTAATAAATTTAGTTTTTAAACATCAAAACCATTACAATCAATATTCTAAGACAGAATAATTTCATTGTAATATGAAATTTTCCGATATAAAAGTAAAATCAATTTCCTAATAACCTTTTTTTATCTATAAAATAAAAGAATGAGTGTAAAGTTTCCCCTTGTAAATGCATCTACAGAGTTTTACATTTGTGTGAAAAGTACAAAGATAATGATGCCTTGGAAGAGGCAGAAACTAGCAGTGTATATGTACCGGTATTGTTCCAAACATATCACAGAATAGAGTACAATGTCGGCGTAAGCTGTGAATCATGTGGTTTGCCCTACTGTCCTACAATAAGACAACACAAACTTTTCCTGTCAGAACACTTAAGAAAGCCTTTCATCGGGCACCACTGGACTTTCTCATAACACTGGCCAAACACTTGAAACTGTATTGTCATAAACAAAAGACTATGGAATCCTAGATAATGTTCACCGTTCTTAGCAGTTGATTGTGAAATTGGCTTGCATTATTATACAAAAAATGTATATCTTGTATTTTTTACTGTCCGTGTCAATGGCATTTTTAATTAGTCTTTTTAACCTGGAGTTGTGGGCATCACAAAAAGATTTTTTGGGTAGCGGTCCAAACCCTTGTGCCTGCTCCGGGAATCGAACCCGTTACCTTGCGCTTTACAAGCCGTGACTACCACCGAACCACGGACGCAGGCAAAAATTGTTCTTATTTATTTACATTACAGCCTCAGTCAATGAAAATTTACAGTTTCAACTAGACATTAGCGGGATTAACCCAACTGTCGACTTTAAATTCCAATCAGGTGTTTATTGCAACCCAGTGGTGCCCACTGAATGTTCAAGTGATGCCTCTGAACCTAATTCAACCGATGCTCTTGTACGATTGTTCATCACACTGTCGCTTTCAACACAAACTTCTTTATTTCCAAGATCTCTCGATGATTTCCTAGCCTGAGGGTAGTCGTCGTGAGATTTCCCACTCTCTGTGTAGTTTTGCATTCTAACACTAGTTGCGCTTATAGTATTTTGCTCAGTAGTTGTAACATATAGAAATCAGCTGTTATTAGTGCAGTAAGCAGTATACGTGTAATTACCATAACCTTGTTTCCATCATTGTTAGAGGCCTTTACTTATGCTTCTGTATGTATATTCTCAGTGTGGTGAAAAGTTAGCACTGTTTTTATAGCTTGTATTGACAGTGATGTTTCGGTCCAGGATTTTGTGCAAAGCAAAGGCGGCCACTACCAAAAACACCACTATCGATACAATCAATGTAACATCACTATTCCCACCACCACCATGACACTCGGTGACGAACTCTGACACAGTTACCAGTCGGCGCATAAGCAAAAACCAATTGAGTTTAACGTTTTCACAACAAACTGGTTTCTGATGATATGCTTCTAGAAGCACGGATCGGGACTTGCTAGCTACTCATTATAGCTCTGCTGTCCGACCCACTCACTTGCGATCTGCTCGAAAATTAGAGCAAGGATTAGCTCAATTCCAAATTGTAGACTTTGTTTATTTTCTCACTACAGGTCACATTAATTAGCTTAAAATCAGGAATATTTGTTAAAGAGTTATTCTAGAAAAACATGTGGATAAAATCATTTGTTTTTTCATGACTTTGACTCCTGTTTTTCTAATTATTTGATGATTAAAAGATCAAAATGTTGGTTGTGAGAAAATCAGATGAAATTTGAGAGTGCAAGTTGCATTAGTTGTAATTCTGGATCAATAACCTACTTCACACGCTACATACGCAAACAACTGTTTCTGTTTAATCTATGCAAGTGTTAAAGGTATATCTCTGGCTGAATCGAATTCACAGTTATTGTATTCAGCATTAACAAGGGTGTTTTGAATAGTGTGTTTTCTACAATATTAAGTACATCAACACCAAATACTTTTATGGAAGTCATTTAAAAACTACCATACTAACAAATTTCATATTCTAATTGAAGAAGCAATATAATGTTTTAATGTTTAGGTGTATAGTTAACAGAACATTATTTTTCATATTTGGTTCTGAATGTGTATGAATTCAATTCTAAAGTAATTTAAGAACATTGATAGTTTACTTTATTAGACTAAGATCCACTGGGTACAGTAAAAATGATCTAAATACAAATCCAATTCTAAATATGTGTAGTTAAGTATGATGAGTTGTATCAGACATGTCTATGTTGATCTGTGTTTGTGTTCAGAACACAGTCTTCTCATTTTCTGCCTTATCTTGTTTCACTCATTGTCTCCGAGGTATTTTTCCTTCAAGGTCTGTTCTGGTTGTGCTTCAAGCGGAAATCCTCATTTCCTCTACCATTAACCTTTGCTTCATCTGATATTGAAGAAGTCTCCTCCTTTTGAGTACAATGTATTTTGGATGCAATGTCAGTATAATACACCAGTCAGTTTATTAGCTTATCAGCTCACTCTCTTAACACTGCCTCGGGTTCCTCGTAACACCTTTGCATTTACACGGGAAAACAAATGCAATTATCATGTTGATCGCAGTGAACGTATGTTGCGGAACATTGTGCAATAGGTAACCTTGACTTATAGAAGTCTAAGTTTTCAAGTTATTGAAATTCTCTAAAATTCCGAAAGATGCAGAATTCGACTTATCAAGGTTCTAGTATTGTAAAATTCTACTACAGGGGCTTTTCAACATTAGGTGTTGTGGAGATCACAAGAGGAGTTGAAACAATCGAGACTCTGTATCTTAAAGTGGTAGAGACAACTTCAAAGTCCTGAATTCACCTCGTAAAATACAGTAATATCTTTATCTTTTACCTGTACCTTTTATTCACGGTTGTAGCTTTTTTTACTTAAGACTTTCAAAATTGCTTTCAGGTGAAGTGTTGTCTAAACTGCTGTATTATACTGGCTAACTCTTATCAGTTAAAAATAGTTTTAACGCACTTAGTCAAATCTTACTCAGTTGCCTTAACTACATTGAGGATGTTTTCCATTTAACAGGCGATGCTAGAGCCTTAGCGCTTTGTAAAACATATCATACTTTACCAGTTAAGACTATAAATATGTTGAGAAAATGTATTAATTATTGATGAGATTCTATAGGGTTGAACTTTCAACATGTAGATACAGAAAAAATACGTAATTTCAAGTGAATAAGTACAAAATATACCTGCTCACGGTTTACATTACTGTGTTTTTTATTCTATAAAACGGTTTTAAATTTTCTTTCTTGTTAAGTTCGTACATTAGCTGGTAAGAAATGGTTCAAAAATTGAGATTTTAATTTTGAGAACTTATTTGTTACGGTATATTCTGCATGCTTTATTTGCATCGTATTGTAAAAAATATATTGCTTTAAGTTATGTGCTGTTTTATTTTACCGTCAAAGCTTCACAAGGAAAATTATGAATGCCTTTGCTTTAGTAAAGTCGGAGGAAACAATAATTAAAACAAAGTTGATGCCCAAATACTGGTTAACATACTGCATTAGCACAAGTACACATATTGACTTGCTGTTTCTATTGTATCAACCTAAAGGCCTCTTTGAATGGTTGGACATAAAATAGTCTTTCCTTCCTGATAAGGAAATAATAATTAAATGTTATATTGAAAAGTTTGCTTATCCTTTAATACAAATAATTAGAACTAACCCTTATTTGCTTGTGCGACTGCCACCTTTTAAAATTATAGCGTGTAACTACTCGAAAAAGATCATTGAAAATTCCATATCAGGTCGTTTTCTTCGCTTACCACCTCTACAACTAGTCTGTGGCTATATAACTTTGGTGCTTGGCCTTTTGACAGCTACACGAAAGGGCTAACAAGTAGATTCTGCAGTTTCTCAATAAAAATGGAACACAACAATTTTTTTAGATGATTTCAGTGAAAAACGTTTATAATGCCTTCTGAGATTCCTTAGGTGTGATGCTGCATGTACCAGACCAGAAAGAATGGCTAATGACAATTAAGCTCCCATTCATGATTTTATGACTAAATTTATAAACCAGTGTCAAAACTCATACACCTTGAGTTTACTACTGTTGACAAGTTGTTTATAGCATTTGAAAAATAATACTAATTAATTTAATAAATAAATATTTTATTTCATTAACAATATACATTGTATCGCAATTGTCAGTGTTTTAGGTTATCTAACATTTTTTATTCATTCACATCAAAGTATCTTTCAGACATACAGAGGTATTCATTCATTCAAATTTTTCCCACTCCAGCCCAATTGTCTGTCGGTTTAAGAGGTCTCCCAGTTATGTGCCATGTACTCGTCTGTGCTGTAAAATGTTTCCTGAGCTAGTATTGTTTAGAGACAAGATTTAAACGCCTTTGGCATAGTGGAGCCTTTAATCGAATTTGAAAGTCTGTTGCACAAAAGAACTCCTGCCTGTGAAGGCAAACGTTCATGAGTTACCGTCCTGTGTCTCCCAGTTCGATAACCATCCCTGCCTCTCGTTACGTAAGAGTGTATGTCTCTACCTCAATTACGGCCGGGGTCGCACTTGGATCTAAAAAAAGAGACAGGTTTCAAGGATATAGAGGCAAAATAGTGTCAACAATTTCAGTTTTTTGAAAGCTGGTTTGCACGACTCTCCCCATTGAAGTTTTGCGATTGTTCGGATTGCTTGCTTTTGCAAAATTAAAGGCCTAGAAACATTTGAATTTGAGCAGCCTCCCCACAAGGCCGAACCGTATTGCAGGTACAAGGTTTGGGTAGACAACTCCATAATAAGCCGTCATCAGTACCTGAGTTGGGCAGTATTTTGAAAGTTGACTCAAGACATAAATACCTGAGGAAGTTTTGAAGCAAACGTGTTCAACGTGGTAGTCCCAGGTCAACCCTTTATCAAGGTATATCCCAAGGAATTTCGTTGAATGAACCTCTTCAATTTCAGTTTCATCCAACATAACTGTTGGATTATCGCTTGCATCCGATTTCCGTAGGCAAAATTGAATGAAAGATGATTTTGTTGGATTGGTTTTGAGGTTTAGCTCTTTGAAGTGTTGGATAACACTATTGAGCTCGATAAAAGTCACCTCTTCTTGTTTAACGATTGAATTTGCGTTGATGCAGAGAGTCGTGCCATCTGCGTACTAGATCAAAAAGAGAAGTGGGCTAAGAATGGAGCCCTGAGGTACCCCATATAGCTAAGCCCCTCCTCCCCCGATCTTGCGTCGGAAACACCTACAAATTGGGTTCTATTACGAAGGTATGATTTTAGCCACTGAAGTGGCACCCCTCATACCCCATAATATTCTAGTTTTTGAATCAGTACTCCGTGATCAACACAGTCAAAAGCTTTTGACAAGTCGTGAAATACACCTAAGGTGTTCCTTCGACCCTCAATAGCCTCTACTATCATATCAACTAGACGAAAAACGGCGTCTGTGGTTGATTAATATTTAATGATTTGCCACTTCGAAAACCGAATTGGTCTATTGATAGCAGATTGTATTTTTCCAAGAACTGCGCGGTTTCTTTAAGAAAGAGTTTCTCGAAGATCTTGCTAAACGCCGGCAAGATTGAAATTGGCCGATAGTTATAAGTGTCTCAGGAATCGCCCTTTTTAAAAATGGGAGTGACCTTTGCTTTTTCGAAAGAGGATGGAAACACGCCTGAGCGAAAAGAGAGGTTAATCAAATGTTCCAAAGGTCTTCTCAAGTGTATTGAGCACTGTTTGACAAGCCACACTGAAACATTCATATATTTGTTGGTAGAAAGGTCGATTTCGTCCAATTCACCCCGAATAGTGTGGTACTTTATTTTGTGTACATCTTATTCTTTTTGCTGGAGTTTAATGTTCGGGGTGGTTCAAGGGTAACAACGAGGGACATGAATTAGACAAAACTGACGATTATGAAGAGATGAAGCGTTGGATTACGAACAGAATATAATTATGGTGATGTATAAATAGTGTAAGGACAATTACAACGACATAGTAATAATATAGTGAGGGATAATTTAATCTGCAAGTATTTGAAAAATGATAACGTGACAGGATATATATATAATATAATATTATATATTATTTATTTAATAATATTATAATATATACTGTAATAAATATAACACAGTAAATAACAGTACATAAAATTTGACTTAGATATCAAATAACGAGACATAGATGCGCATAGGTAGATAACTCTTTAAAAGTAGCTGACGATATGATATCATGCTGGGAATCGTATCTGCGACCTCGCGCTTTGTATGCCGTAGTTTTACCCACCTCCTTTAGGGGCCTCTGTGCCCCTTCGTCGCGTTACATACACAAAATGAACTGCTCCCCTACGCCCAGCACCAGCGACCTAAATTTTGAATCAACATTTTTGAATAGTACGTACTAGTTGAAATGTGTGTCTCATTAATGGTTCGGCATGGCGTGATGGCTTGAAGTCAATTTTGCACTGCCGTGAATGCGGGACGTTTCATCGCGATTGAGGGTAGTGCCATTGACTTTAAATGTACATACATTCAAAATCAATGGTAGTGCTAACAGATTTGGCAATCCCACTCCTAATACAATTTTCAAATGCCGTTTTGATTTGTTGTTTAATGATTGTTTCATGATGATGTTTATTGTACTTGCCTCTTGGTGTAGTTGAATGATTACGTCCTGATTGAAATTTATGGGTAGCATTATATATTTTATGTAATGCTGTGCACGCAAATGCATTTATCGTGTTGGATATCGTAAAAACACGCAAAGAAGTGTTTTAGCATAATGGATGTGTGTATAGTTCAAGTTGAGTGAAGAATACCAGCATGGACAATATTTGGTTGTGACTCACTGCTTTCTTGGTGCAACGCCAGCGCAGACTCCTAGCTCTGCTGGCCTTTTCAGCATTCTCGCGCAAACTCATCGAAAAAAAAAACTGTCTTCATTTCTGTAGTTTTCAGTTATACCTCGGACAATCGGTAGTGCGGGCACCAACCGATTCTATCCGAGGATTTTGGTTTTTATTTAAATACGATGTAGTAACAGAAGCAATAAACGTACAAATCATTGTTATTAATATATTAGCATATAGTTAGTCTATAAGTCCAGTTACCTACCTCCAGTTTACACTCCGTTATCGCTGGTTCGAATTCATGCAGACGACAGACAAGGTAGGAACACTTTAATCGTCTGTTTGTTTATTACCTAATACCTTGTTCTGATCAAAACAATGAAGTCATTCTACGTTAGATGTTTTTTATTAATAGAGTTTATATTTTGACCCTTTTATAGTTTATTTTAAAAATACATTATTTTAGATTCTAACCTCATCCTCATCTATTATGTATAGTGTTAAGATCGCGAATATTGCCATAGTGTCCTACAGGCTATATTTATTTGTACTCTACTGTGGTTTGAACTAATTTTAGCCCAGAAATCACCAGTTGGCCTTAAGTTCGCAGTTTTATGCACAAATTTTGAGATAAAATAAGTAATATTATGCACTCATAGTACATACAATTTCTATTATAAATTATAGGCCCTAGTTTAACCTTACTTATCAGTGTTCGCTTATTGTTGCTTTGCACTTAATTAGCTAGCTCTTTTTCAGGAGGGTATATGGTAGTAGCTGGTAGTAGAATATGACATACCTAGGCCAATACTAAAGTCTCTACAACATTTTTGTTCATAGATTTATCTGTTTCAAGTAGGCTAAGCCAAAGAGGCGGCAGCAAGGACTTTAAGCTGAAAGCATTTTCTAGCTCAGTAAAATTGGCATGTCTTTTTATTGTTGGCTTTCCGAGCTCCACCTTACGCGTCCAACGTGCCTACATGCAAGGACAATGTCGACATCACTTCATGTTTAATGGCTGTTTCCTAAACTTATTTGATTACATTCACAATGTTATACATTGCTTCGAAAGCTATCCACAGTAGGCTACAAATATTCAAATCAGTTATCAGAATTTAGGCATCATGGCCAGCCAGGTTTACAGAAGACGCTTACTCCCTTGCAGCGGTTGACCTTTCCCTGGCTAAGCCTGGATACTGAACACTGCTAAGTCCGGCGACGCCAGGGGTAAGTTTATCGCACTCCCGTTGTTGGCAAAACTCAAATCTAGCTCAGTACTCAATTTGGAATTTGCAAATACCAAATAATCCATGGAGCAGGGGGGTTCCTGGAAATTGTATATTATAAAAACATTCAGATTAAGATATTCTAAGATCAAGAAAACTATAACCCCTTTTATAGACTTCACCTGTAATTTAAGGTATTGCCTAGTTTGCTGAAAATTCAATGGAATATCTTTTAAAATTATTATTTTCATATTTGTCTTACAGTGTCAACTATCTTGCTAGACTTTATCACTGAGTAAATAGGCTGCTTGCCGTTGGTAAAGTAATAAATATCTGATATTAATATCCAACTTCAGACACTAGAGACTAGACAGTGTTGTGACTTCCAAGTCATATAAAGTCTGTGGCTTATCAGCGTAGACTTGAGACTTCACATATCTCCACAGAAAGTAGCCATCGGCCTAATATCACTAGACCGTGGAGGCCAGTTCACATTACCTCTATATGAGATTATTAAAAGATGATTGACAGCACACCTTCTTTTGTAACAAAAATAAAACTATTTTTGAATCATATTTCGGTTTCTGAACAGAACCCTCTTCAGATTACAAAAATTAAAAAATAATTATTTTTTGTAATCTGAAGAGGGTTTCTGTTCAGAAACCGAAATATAATTCAAAATTAAAATAGTTTTATTTTTATTACAAAAGAAGGTGTGTTGCCAATCATCTTTTAATCATGAATGAACCACCTTCAACACCATATCGACAAAAACTGAGACAACTCTATATGAGATGATGCGTTTACCAAACCTTTGTACCAAGATACCAATTGTGACTTTTTCCGTAGGGCACGACCCGCCATCTTTTTGGAATCACTTCTCTCCTAATTCCACTGCCATTTTGTTTAGCTGAGAAGTCTCAAGTCTACGCTGACAAGCCACACACTCTATATAACTTGGATGTTAGCATTTGTCGAGCGATTAATGAAATTTGGCCACCAGCTGCGGGAAATGGTGTTTGAAGATTGGACCTTCTACAGGCACGCAAAGGAACTAATATGTCAGAAATTCTTTTTAAACACAATTGCTATAACACTGTGGTCCAAATAAGTGCATTTTATATTAATACAAATGATTTTTCATAGTTTTATTTCATTTTAAAAATCGCACAACTAAAAAAATATTTTTTATAAAAATAGAGAGCATAGTCTCCCAGTATCTTTTATGAAGAGCTTCAAGGTTAAATATTTAAAGGTGATGTAAATACTTACAGCGCCACAGTAAGTGGAATGTCAACGTAATGTTCAATTAACTGACCGGCAGCGCCCCAGATAGATGCTTGGCTGCTAGGCAAATGTAATTTTACTCTTTAACTACTGGCTTTTTGTTGAAATGTCATTGGACCATTTGTCTAGAAAATTTGGTTTACTGCTCTGCTTGGTTGGTTGTAATTTAGACCCAAAGTCCAGTTCAGCTTTTGTACTTTTGTCATTTTGAAAAAATGTAAACTCCTTAAGTATACATCGCTTTGTATTAGTAGATGGCAGGGCGTAGATAATGGAAATCCCACGTGTCAAGTAGACTAATTTCTAGATGTAGTTCACAAAAATTACTTTTCTAGTCACCAGTAGCTAGTCACCTTAACACTAGTTTTGGAAAGCTTTTAGTGCTCAAGTTTGATGTTAAGCTCACTTTGATTTTGTTGACTTTTACGCCGTACTCACAAAAAGAACAGAATGTTAATTTTTGTCACATAGCATCTGTTTACAGAAGTGCACTTTAAACTACACAAAGACAGCTGACGTTGTGAAATAAACATAGTCAAATAGACATTGCCGCCCCTCGACACAATATTTGGAGCATTTTGGTTCAGTATGTTTCTTATTACATGAGCGACACTTATGATTTATTTTAGATCTATTTTAGCAGTAAAAAAAGCAGAAGGATTTTGTCTGATTACGCTGAATAATCACTCCGATTGTACCGTGATCTTGCTAAAGCTAGTAAGCTTTTATATTCCAGTTGTAGAACCTATTTTCAAAACTAAATACCTTGTCCTAATGCCTGAAGATCCTACCTTTCCAGCTAAGGTTATGAGCGTAAACATATTTTGCCACGCTTGTTTGGCATAGTCGGCACTCATCTTTAACAGTCACTGTACACACTATTAACTTAAAATAGAAATACACAGAAGTACACAGCTTAGTCACTCTCGGTCTCACAGGTCACGGGTTACGCTTTAGAAATGAAATGAAATCAAACATGATTTTAGTAGTGGTGAAGTTAGGACTATAAAGTCCTCTCTTCCACATCTTGTAAATCTCGTAATGAAAGAGTAGAAGTGTGACCGGTGATGTAAGTAAACAGAGCTTAGTTCTAGCAAGGTAAGGAGTGCAATGACCCGCCTTGAGGAAATCACAGGACTTCTAATGATTGTGTCATTGAGTGGTGTGAGTTAAATTGTGTTTAGCTGTTTGACTTCTAGAGACGAAGGTTTTCAGTGTGTTCTTAACAGCGGACATTAACAAAAATCCTGAATGTAATTAGCAGTCAAATGGTTTTAGGATAGGGTAAAGTGTGACAAGGTTACAATTTTGTAATTGTCTTTCTTTTGATTATGAGTTAGGACTAAGAACCATCTGCAAGCACCAAATCATAAGATTTTAGCAAACCGAAAAGTGTCCAAATAAGTTGAGATTCAAAATCGTCAATCAAGTACATTTGTTACCCAGATGATTTATTAAAAAGAAGTATAAAAGGGGAGCAAGTTTAAACACTGTTTTTTTTTAGGAAAACCACTATATAATGTCATTTTCATAACTCTAGAACCCATTAATATCTTTTCTTGACAATGAAATCATTAAAACCTATCTGAAAACTTAAAAGAACTCAATGCTGTTCAGAGAGATAACAATATTAGAACTTTTCTACAAAAGTTTGTTTAAAAAATTTAAATTTTTAGCAAAGTTTTAATCTGCTAAAAATTATAATACATTACAAAGTTTTAGTGATTATAATGCTATTAATTAAAAATAACCACTATTCAAAAGCTCTCTATTCATCTAATTAATTTTATCATAGGCCAATGTCCAAACTAGTTGAACATTGGCCAACAAAGATTAACAATGATTTTAGGGTTTGATGTAAAAATACTTTAGTTGCATGTTTACATTCAAAGTATAACTAAAGTTCTTTGGATCTATATCTTTCATAATAATTATGGATTGAATTACTGAATATTTATAAATGTCCACAAACAATCAATGTTATAGAACTTAACCTAACATTAGTTATTAAATAAATTACAAAGCAAACTATGTTAAATGTTCTGTTTTTATGCACACAAAAAATAAAATGATACATGGTCTAGATTTCATGAGTTTTCCGAATTTCAACTACTACAATGACATGTTTAACAGAAGTCCCAATTCCTCCTTTCTCTTTAGTTACACCAGTGTTTCAGGACCCTAACTAATATCCCCACATGGTGCAACTTTAGCAGACCCTAGAAGGAGTTCCCTTCCTTAGGTTCAAGGGAAGATCCAGAGGATCATTAATAAAACAATTTAAAGATTATATGCTCCAACATTTTTTTTACCTATAGAGGTAAATATTATTTAATATGTTTTTACTGAAAACATAGCAAGACTCCTACTCACGATCGTCCTACTTACGATTTATTTTGCATAATGCACTTTGGTATTGATCAATAATATTAAATTAATCTAGTTTCGAGTTGATGAATATGAAATATACAGAGTATAGACCTTGTGGGAAGGGGGTATTTAAATCTCAATGATCATTTCGCGACGGTTGTGGCATCTTCTGACGTCCACGAGGCCATTTAAAAACACTTATTACTCTATTTACAAAAATCTATTTTATTTATTCGTTATTGAATATCACATCACTGCACAGCCGTGTGCTTCCATAGAGTTTTAATGAGATCTAAAATTGGGGTCTTTACCTGATTACCTCATTATTTTGTAATTTGATCCCAATTTATGGTGGGATGATGATATTGTTTCCTTTATTTATCATAGCTTTTGGTTCTATCTGTTATATCTGTAAGTAAAATTATATTATGTTAGTGTCTGAAACTTGTTCTTGGACTTTATCAAGGTGTTGGTGATATCTATGACTGTGGAGTTTGGTTTGTCTAAAGAAATCCACTTCTTAATTTATAACTTTTTAATAATTGGTTTAACAGTATTTAGGGGTAGTTCAATATCTCTTTGTGATAGTATCCCATGTACTGGATGATTCAACATTTTGAGTTTGACACCCCTTCGGTCCACAGATGGTCAAAATATCGAGTATCTAATGAAATACCGAAGAATAGATAATCTAGGTAATCTGTGGTAATACTATTTTGTAATAACATGCCAGCAAGTGAAAACAAATTTAAGAATAATAAACGGTGTACCCTTTAATTTGCAAGACTGACATCCAACTGCGTGCACAATTCAAACAGACTACTAGCGTGGGTGAAGGATCACTCGATACACTGTGTCGTGTGAGGAGTGTGGACTGCGACGCCTGCAAGCTCGAGATACTATTCCCACCACACTTGCCTGTACTCAAGTTGCCGCGCGGCGCCGCACTATCTATTGTCGCCTCGGTATTGCAGAGTGCACAATTCTGAGTGAAGTGGTTTTCTTGTCATCTATATAAATAAAATAAGACTTTTGTCTGTACATTGCAAAGAATCCATCAGTTTTTGGTTATTTGGTGTTCATATACTTTGCATAGACCGAAACTGGTGTCAAAAAAATTCCTGTCTGTCTGTCTGTAACGTTTTTAAGGCATATTGGACCGCTTATAACTCAGAATCAACTGAAGCTATGGCGGTGAAACTTCGTTTTAGGGTTGAGCCCGTTGCGCAGTGTGTCTTTAGCTATATTTTATACCCATACAACATCCACAAAGTAAATGGCGAGGGGCCAAACTGGGCACTTTGCACGTTTTAAGGCATTTTAGACCGCTTATAACTCGAAATCCGCTGAAGCTCCGGGAGGAACGGCGAAAGTAACTATGACTCTCACAAGGTAGCTAACACTTATCTATATAAATAAAATAAGACTTTTGTCTGTAAATTGCAAAGAATCCATCGGTTTTGGTTATTTGGTGCTTATATACTTTGATAGACCGAAACTGGTGTCAAAAAAATCCTGTCTGTCTGTCTGTAACGTTTTTAAGGCATAATGGGCTGCTTATAATTCAAAATTGGACGAATCTATGGCGGTGAAACTTCCTTTAAGGGTTTAGCTCATTACGCAGTGTGTATTTCACTGTATTTCATACCCATACATCATCCAAAAAATAAATGGCGAGGGTTCACTGAACACGTTTTTAGGCGTTTCGGACCACTTATAAGTCAAAATTGGCTAAAAATATGGCGGCCAAACTATGTTTAAGGGTTAAGCCCATCACGCAGTGTATCTATAGCTATATTTCATACCCATACAACATCCACAAGGTGAACTAAAAGGCAAAATAAATTTTTCTAAGGATATATAGGAAACCTTTTTTGTTTATTTTAAATTTGCAATTTTCTTAAAATATACATACAGCTATGTTAATAAAGCCCCGAGGCGAAGCGCGGGTACTCTCAGCTAGTTTACAACTATAACAGCTTCGTTTAAGCCTCCGACCTAAGCTATTCATACTGTATCATTACGCGTCAGCTTACAGACACGCTACGGCTTCGGTTTACATAGTCCTTTAGGTCTGTAAGCTATGATGCTGTTCGCTACGACCACATCCTCTTTTCGGCCTTTGGTATCATATTTTTACGTGCTCTTTTACGGCAAGCTGTAATACAGATAATAAAGGGAATCTATATAAATAAAATTCTTTTTCTTTTTACATTGCAAAGAATCCATCAGTTTTGGTAATTTGGTGTTCATATACTTTGCATAGACCGAAACTGGTGTCAAAAATTCTGTCGGTCTGTTGTCTGTCTGAACGTTTTTAAGGCATCTTGGACCGCTTATAACTTAGAATCAACTGAAGCTATGGCGGTGAAATTTCGTTTTAGGGTTAAGCCCATTGCGCAGTGTGTCTTTGATTATATTTTATACCCGATATCCACAAAATAAATAGCGAGGGTCAAAGTGGGCACTTTGCACGATTTTAAAATTTTAGACCACTTATACTGAAATGTGCTGGAAGCTATGGCGGTGAAACTTTGTTTAAGGGTTAAACTAATCCTCCAGTGTGTCTTTAAGCTAAACTTTATGTCCATATAACATCCTCAAAAACAGGTGGAACAGGGTAACTATGACTCTCACAAGGTACTAACACTTATCACATATATAAATAAAATACGACTTTGTCTGTAAATTGCAAAGGATCCATCGGTTTGATGTTGGTGCTTATATACTTTGGATAGACCGAAACTGGTGTCAAAATAATCCTGTCTGTAATCTGTCTGTAACTTTTAAGGCATAATGGACTGCTTATAACTCAAAATGGTCGAATCTATGGCGGTGAAACTTCCTTTAAGAGTTTAGCTCATTACCTTATTTATTTCCTTTGTATTTCATACCATACATCATCAAAAATAAATGGCGAGGTTCACTGAACATTTTAGGCGTTTTCGGACCATATAAGTCCAGGTGGCTAAACCTATGGCTAGCGTAAACTATGTTTAAGGGTTAAGCCCATCCAGTGTATCTCTAGCTATATTTCATACTCATACAACATCCACAAGGTGAACTAACAGGCAAACTAAATTGTTTTCTAAGGATAAATAGGACACTTTTTTTGTTAGCCTATTTTAAATTTTCAATTTTCTTAAAATATACGCACAGCTATGTTAATAAAACTTCCGAGGCGAAGCATTGGGTACTCTCAACTAGTTAGTTATAAAACTACGAGTCTTTTATATTAATTCGGTAGTAGCTGATGCTATTTTTCAAGGGAAAATTCAATTTGAACTGTTACTTACCAAAACAACAAATGCTTTGTAGCTGGGATCCAGAGTATATAAAGTTGAAACTGATGTGCAAGTAGATCATATTTTAACCGTCGAATAATGGGTTGAACGGATGAACTCAAACCCGTATTTTGGACGTTTCCTGAAACCACACTAGTTTTCATCTGAACTGTTAATAAGAGTAAAACAAATATAAACCCTTGACAGAAAACCCTTGTTGAAAAGCTACTGTATATACAAAATCATTTTAATAGATTTTTAAATCATAAATAATATACCTTGTTTTGTAATTATTTAGATTGCATTTTCCCTACGAAATCCCAGATTCGGGATTATGGTTGTTATTTGAAATAAAAGGATTTTATTTCTACATTGTCAGCTGAATCTTTAACAGAAGAAGCTTCCTTGGGCGGCATATTTCAGATAGATGGGAGTATACTGCAACAGTGGTAAACCGAGACAAACATAATATGGCGGCCCGCAAACCATATTTTTGATAATTCATTTCAAAAAGTGTTTTGGTGGGTGGACACATGCAGTTTATCACGGTCAGGCAGTTTACGATTTCATACATTATTAACCTGAAAATCGGTGCATTTCTAGCACTTTTGGGTACTATAAAGAGGGCCATAAAACCTGGAGCTGGGGGCGGTCGCTTTTATGCATCGGGAAGGAAAATTACAAAGAATACACGCGGCTTGTGCTTATTTCAGGTCAATTATATACATTCGATTCCTTGTTGTGGTGTTTACACGAAATGACAGACAAACTGAACTCATGCCTTGTAGGTTACAATATAACGGAAGGATTTGGACAAACAGTTTAAGAGCTAGCTCTGAGAGCAAACAAAGAAAAAAATGAAAATTACGAAACAGTACCCTTGTAAAACTACTTTGAAAGAAACGCACGAACTAATAAAAACGTCACAACGTGGTGCAGACTTTAAGTAAAACAACGATTACTTACCCCTTTGGCTGGTGAGTGTAGTATTACTCCATAACGATTAAATAGAAATTACATGACACAATACAGATACAAGAAACAAAAGTATAACACATTGGATCCACAAGGAACAAATTTTATCCAGACATTTTTTGTCACAGACAGAGAAGACGGAAGGAGACCCCAAAACAGGGCTGCAGTAGGAAGGGGCGCTGCCAACCCCGCAGGCGCGCAGAACAAAAAAACTGCAGCGTGAAATCACCGAGCCAACCTCGGCACTATAACTGGCTCTATAGGTAAATGTTTGCTTACATTAAATTTGCGGGTTTATTCAAATATACACACAGCTATGTTAAGAAAGCCCCGAGGCAAAGCGCGGGTACTCTCAGCTAGTACAATATATACATTTCAATTAAAGTGACAATATTCTAAGGAAACTCAAAGTGAACGATGGTTTGACCTGATTAATCTGGTTTATTTTTTCGAGAAGAAATCGCTTCTAAACTAGTTTACTATTAGGTAGTGTTAAGATTTAAAGAAAAACACCAACACGCTGGTACTAAGGCGCTGCTAGCATGCGTACTCAGAATAGTCTTAGGTTAGATCTTAAGTTAAGATATTAATTAAATGTAGTTCCTAGATTAGTGTAGTCCTCTGAAGACGGGTGGAGTTTCTAACTACCCGAAACGTTAGAGTAGTTTTCTCCGGAAGTGGCTGGAAAAGTCCGTTCTTTCCTTTTTACTTAATTTTAATGTGTAAATTAGTTTGTAAAACTGGTTTGTATGTTATGACTTGAGTTGTTCTGTAAATCAGTGCAACCGAGAAACGCTTCAAAATAAAGGCATTTCATTTATTTTTACAACACTGAAATGATAAACTCCACCCCAACAAGATATGCCACATTGCAATTTGGAATCTAGCCTACTCAACCAAAATATACAGTTTTAAGGCTGATTGAGGACAGCATGATTTAAAAAATACAATTTCTTCTACACGACCACAAATTTGCTTTCCTTCGCGCTCAGCCTCGCTCCAGCCTCAGCTTTTCGTGTTCTATCACCATACATAGAACAGTTACGAAACTGTTCGATGCGCGCTCAGCCTCGCTCCGGCCTCAGCTTTTCGTGTTCTATCACCATACATAGAACAGTTACGAAACTGTTCGATGCGCGCTCAGCCTCGCTCCGGCCTCAGCTTTTCGTGTTCTATCACCACATAGAACAGTTACGAAACTGTTCGATGCGCGCTCAGCCTCGCTCCGGCCTCAGCTTTTCGTGTTCTATCACCATACATAGAACAGTTACGAAACTGTTCGATGCGCGCTCAGCCTCGCTCCGGCCTCAGCTTTTCGTGTTCTATCACCATACATAGAACAGTTACGAAACTGTTCGATACTCGCTCCGGCCTCAGACTTAAGTGCCTTTTACTGCAAGTTTTATTACATATCCCGAAGCGATAACACTTTTCAAATTTCATTGAAATTTGACTGCTCATTCCGCAGTCAAGGCGAAAAATCACTTTTTGGCCAACATTTTGAACAACTAGATGGATTTTTTACAATATTTGGTAAATTGATAAATTACAAAAATATACACGTTTATTTTAAATTTTTTTAAATCGAGTGACATTGACTGTTTTTTAGATCACTAACACAACGTTTTTGGCTACCCGCTCCCTCCTCCCCTAAAAAGAGGAACCTTCGGTAGTCCGATTTTGCTGGATAACGAAATTGACTAAGATATTTGTACCAAAAGAACATTAGGAACATTGTACCTAGATTAAAGGATATTTGTATCAAATTTTATTAAAATCTGACACAAAATACGACCTTAAGATATACATAGACCATAAACATACATGTATATAAATACATACAAATACACGACAAGTGTTGATAAATGCTCAAAACGTGTTCTAGGGATCAGGATCAATGCTCATTTTGTGGTCCCGCGCCTGGGTCTCACCTTGCTGACGGCGTGAATATCTCATTTTCCAAAAGAAATTCATTAACAAATTCATTGAAAACCCCTGCAGTCTCTGCAATATAAAATAACCCGTTTCTTAAGAAAATAAATGATCGTAAAAACAAAGCTTTATTTCTTCGGGAATTAAAGTGCAACTTGAGCAAGTTATTACATATTTAATAACACGTGTTTTACACGTCGTTGCTTGTGTATTGGTTGTTTCGATAGTAAAATGACAAAAGGTCGATTAGTTTATCAACTCGTAGATTTGATCAGCTAGACGGATTCTTCATAGATACCTCTATTGATGAGCACGTGCTCGCGATATCTGATTGTTTACAGTTGAAGCCTATCAGATACCATTGTTTCAGCGCTGTTTGTTAGAGTGAGACAGAGATTGAGTTAGTGAGTGTTGGTTGGTGAGTTGGTTTGGTGGTGGTGGGGGGGGGAGGGGTTGATCCATGTTTTGCCCAGCAAAGCGCCGAGGGTTGAGATTTGTTTAAAATCACGTATCGGAGTTTACCCACAATTCCGCTGCAGTTTAAGTCACGTTTCATGGCTTCAGAGTGGTACAAACAAAGCTGTACTTACAAACATAGTGTATTTCGAGTATCTTCTGTTCACTCCAAACCAACACAAAGGGAACGATTTCAATCGAGGGCTCTATCTCTATCATGTTTTCTCTTAGTGTTTCAAACCAAATTATTTTAATCTACTGTATTGGTGTTTCCGTTTAAATTGTTGTTTGAATTTTGCTCCGTGGTAAACAAAAATGTGTACGCTCCAGTCAGTATCTGTCTGGTTAGTACCTGCTCAGATTACTTTATACTGGGGTACATCAAAAAAGAGTTGTACATTATATTTTAATTTGTTTATGGCATCCTGTACATCCCGGGGGTAGGCGAGGAAGTGTGAGACAGGACACGCCAGCCAGACACGGACCCTCCACCGCGCACTCCACACTAGGCTCAGTCACATACTACCGCTGGTACACAGAACTGAAGTAGGCTACTCGCTAAAAGCACCACCTATCAAGATTCACTGTTCCACTATCAAGATTCACACCATTGTATTCCATCATTAACATTTTGTTGTTTTCATTTTTTTACTTTTAATAAAGTTCCAAAATTTCTTACTGTCTAAATTAATACAATTTTCAATGTCTTGTATATGATTCTGATATGCTTTCTTTATTTCTTGTTTTACTAGAGTTCTTTGGACTTTGAATCTATCATAGTTATCTTGAGTACTAAATCTTTTCCACTTCCTTCTCAATTTTTCTTTAGGTTTTAAGTTAAAAATTATTAAAGGTGTAAACCAAAAAGGATACTTTGAGCGCTTTTGCTTCTTTAACGGACAGCATTTATTGAGAATTTCGTAGATTTTATTATAAAAATAGTCAACGGCCTCATTAACACTTGAAAACGAATACAAATAGGACCAGTCCATAGCGGATAAATCCTGGTATATTTGAAGAAAGTCAGCTCTTCTGAAACAATAACCAGCTGACTGATCTGACCTTGACCTACAAGATAACGGAGCAGGGATAACAATATCCGTGAACAGGGCTGGATGATAAGGATCTACGCCGACCAGCTGATCTTCACAATTTGTTACTACCACCTCGTCAATGTTTAAAATAATTAAATCAAGAGTTTTTGAGATATTTTGAAAATTACGAATGTCATTCTTCAAACTTAAATTATGTAAACTTAGAAATAAAGATAATTCTTTACATAAACAGTCCCCATCATTCAATAAATAATTTTTACCAAAAACTGATAAGTTAAAATCACCTAATATGATTAAATTATTATTAATGTCAGTCACTTCACTTCATTTCATTTCACCTATCCTCTCATTGGTGATAGATAACTACTGACTCTGTGTAGGCCGTTCCCCTTGGGCAGTAGATGGCCGTCAGTTTCTCGGAAAGGTTGCTTAATTTCTGTCCATCGATGTGTACAATTTGCTTAATCTATTTGGCTCCGTAACGTAATACGCAGGGTTCCATTCTACTGGAGGTTGTTTAATAGAGTTTTCGGTGTAAGTTTGGAACACAAAATTGTAGAAAATAAGACAAATTGGCCTTTTTAAATAATACGTTTACATTATTTTGTTCCTACGAAATAAATAGTGTATTTATGTGTTTATCTATAAGTGCATGATAACGCCAAAACGCTTAACACTGTTAGCTTATGGAAGCATTGCATGGCTGAGACAATACTGATCGAAACGCGTTGGTTGCATCAATTTCAAATAACTCTTTAGAAAAGTTATTTTTTCCTAATGGTTTAACTAATTAAACCCACCAAACGTAATGTAAAATTTCAAACGTTCCTAACGCTATTTACTGCTGAAAATTCGAGTAATTGGCTGCCATAACCTCAATATACAACTCAACTATTACCTTTGGCGTCGTTGTACATATATGAAATGCTAATCTTTTATAAATTTAAATACGCGACGTTCCAAACTGGTTTAGGAGTGCACTCTTACGATACAAGACGTAGAGATGAGCACCGACAGACCCAACACAGATTAGGAATCGCGGCCTCCCTTCCCCAAAATTTAGGACCAAAACTATTTAACAAGCTACCTGATTCAATAAAACGCGAGGACAATTGTAGCAAATTTAAAACTTCCCTAAAACGTTTCCTTATGAACGGAGCTTTTTACTCGGTTGGTGAGTACCTAAATTTTGACATCCAACCATAAGTACCAACTTAACAATTGAATTAACTTAACTGTATAAGTATTAATTATAATTTATTAATAATTGCATATATTATAAAAAAATCATGTTTTATTTTTCACTTGTATGTGATAAAAAGAAATGACGATTGTAATTCAATTGTAAAAATAATTGTCTCTTACAATAAAGGATTTTGATTTGATTTTGATTTGAATAAACTGAATCATATCTTTCGATCAGTTTTCTCTTGTCTCCGTTTATTTTACGAGGTCTTTAACGAGGTGCATTTAACTGTTGAAAGGATCGAATGATGTATCATCGCGCGGATGGATTTATCCGATACTGATAAGGATAAGGGAAGGAGGCGGTGGCCTATGCGAGGGGGTGCGGCTACGTGATAGTGGGGGAGGAGTGCGCGGGGTGCAAGTGCACAGGCATTGTAGCGTCGCTCGCGGCTCGTCTCCAGTGCAGTGTACCACGCGCTGCTCGTCACAAGCGACACAACCGTCACGAGCGACACAACCGTCACGAGCGACACAACCGTCACGAGCGACAATGGTGCCCGCGCGCGCTGTCCACATCAGTTGCGTTATCATCTTCATCGTCCTGTTCGTGTTCAAGATCTGGGTCCTGAGCTTCTGGCTGATCATGCGGCAACTGTTGGCCCATCAACTCGACAATTAAAGCGTTCGGCAAATGAGGAAAAGCCACTACAGAAGATGGAACTATTTGCGAGGTGGAGGTAAATTATTAGCTTTAAACAGTTATTTCTTTGAATTGTTTTAGAAGTAAACGCGGAATTTGTTTATTGCTTATTAATAGGCTCTTAAGATACTTTATATAGACCAAAATTGACTTGTACGGTATATTTGTAAGACAAGGTTTTCATTCAAGTTTACACAATGCTACAATCACGATAATATTTCAAAATGAGTCACTGTTAATAGTTAAGGGTATTAAGCTGATGTCATTGGATCTCGTAAAACTTTGATTGTCCGTCAATAAAATCTGTAGATGATGTAAAGTTTTGAAAATGTGGTTGAAACTTTCTTTATGTATGTTTTTATTGTGTGCCAAATGAGTCACTGTAAATAGTTAATGGTATTAAGCTGATGTCATTGGATCTCGTAAAACTTTGATTGTCCGTCAGTAAAATCTTTAGATGCTGTAAAATTTTGAAAATGTGGTTGAACTTTTCTTTATGTATGTTTTTATTGTCTGCCAACCAACCTAAAATCAATTAAAACGTTTTACCTATAAATTCACAGTCAACACAGTTGGATAACTAAGATTACACTGTTTAAACACTAAACACAACACCAAGAAAACATGATTTAATTATAACTTATGTTATGATTAATGTGAAAAATAACAACATTTCATTCAAAGTTACAAACCTATGTCAATAATAAAATACGCAATTACATTCCGGTAAATTTGGTGACTGAATAAAATGGCATTTCAATCAACATACGAGTATACGTGTATTTAGTACATGTTTGATACTGAGAAGGGTATCGATTGCTAATTTCCCTAAAGTTGGGAAGATTTATTGCTGACAATTTACAACCAAAATACAGGGTGTTTTTTTAAACGCAACCCAGCTTTCAAACTTTAGTAAGTAATTTTTTACGAGCGCTATAAGGTCGTAAATTATATCATCGGTTTGTTCACTTCAATACCTATCAGATGGTATGAATTGTTGCAGTAATATAGTGGTTTTGATTTGCTAATTTGATGTTATTGTAAAATAAACGCAAACATGGTTTTTAGC
Source organism: Matsumurasca onukii (assembly GCA_018831715.1). Taxonomy (NCBI): domain Eukaryota; kingdom Metazoa; phylum Arthropoda; class Insecta; order Hemiptera; family Cicadellidae; genus Matsumurasca; species Matsumurasca onukii. The sequence continues at coordinate 26,063,042 of CM032064.1, forward strand.
AAAGATTAGTTAGAGCTTATTGTTGAAGAGTACTTAAGAGCAAGATTATATTTTTTTTCAAGATGCGTTTAAGATAAATTATCCAGGCGTTAGTAGGCTTTAGTTAGTTGCTTTTGTTGTTTCAGAATTTTGAAAGATTTTTTTAGGAGAATTTTCTAATTCAACCCCAACATTGTCCGTTACTTCTTCATTCAGTACAGTCCGCCTTCTGTTATGTTTCCCGTTCAGAACCCCCCTACAAAACCTATTTTGTTAAAACCTTTACAAATCTGTGAATTTTAGATTTGTTTGGAATATTAACACCTGTTAACTTGACCCCGAATTCCTCTTGACGAAAAGAAATTATCTTCTTCTTAAGTGTTCTTCAACAATAAGCACTCGTTGATCTTTGCTAAAAACCATGATTGCGTTTATTTGACAACAACATAAAATTATCAAATCAAAACCACTATATTACTGCAACAATACATACCATCTGATAGATATTGAAGTGAACAAACCAATGATACAATTTACGACCTTATAGCGCTCGTAGAGAAGGACTTACTAAAGTTTGAAAGTTGGGTTGCGTTTAAAAAAAAACACCCTGTATAAGGTTCACTTTGGTTGGAACAAATAAACAAACAATTGTGTACTTATATTCGGCACACTTAATTGCTCTTAATGTGACGCACTGCGGGATGTATGGATTTCTTAACTAAGAAATCATTGCCCAGACACAAAAATTCGTACATTTTCGAATATAATTATGTAAATTTCTTGGCTCTCGGAACTTACTGGGACGATTTTTGATACTTTTAGAACCAATGTTTTGTGCTTGTGAGGTGTGAGCCTTGAGTTGTGAAAGGGTGAGCTCTAATGTATATGATGTTTCTCCACGCTGAAATCTACGCTTAGTTTCCTAACTATGCACCAGTTACACAATTCCTAGATTTCAACTGGAAACAGTTCGTAAATATAAACTGAAGGCAATGTTAATATTAGGAACCGGAATTTTGACACAAATGGTCAGTTTGCTGACATCATAAATTAATAAATAATCCGAGTACTCTTCAAAATGGTTCTTTGACACAAAAGTAGGGGAGGAAACAGGTGTAAAGTGGGAATAGAGAGAGATGGACGAAGACGTGTTGCCCGGTGCGGCTCCTGATGGCTCATACGACTCTCTTAGAAATGCAAACCAGCAGACACTGCTGCTCATTCTAACAATGTATAAAACACATTTCAAGAGTATTTGGCAAATTATGAATTTTACAATTAGACAAATAGGAATTGACAATACAATACTACATTTTAAAACTATATCAAATTATTAATAAGTCGAGGATATACTCTCAAGTCTAAATCAAACTATTTCAGCAAAAATATTGACATTACTACAAATTAGCGTACTAAATCTTTTGGTTTTGGCACATAAATATCCCTCAAATAATTGGGTATAAAAATTATGTATTGTTTTACGAGCAAATTGCTCCATAATAAATGCGTTTCTAATGTTTTACAGCGCACAGGCAATACATTGGACGCTTTATCTATTACACTACAATACAATATTACAGCTGTCCTAATTTAATTGTAACCAATACAATAAATACTAAGTTACCAATAAAGATTAGAACTCCACTATATACGCACACCACTCATTGCTTTATTGTGAACTTTTGTGAGCTGTTTTATTTTTATTCACTTTAAACATATTGTTAGAGTCGGTGCTGCTGAAGCAATACGAGTATTATCAAAAGGAACAGCAGCACTCCAATAGGTTTTTAACCTAATAAATATTTTAACAACCCACAAATTAAAGTTCACAATTCGGCAAATGGGGTGCGTATATAGTGGTATTCTAAAACTTACTGGCAACTTAGTATTTATTGTATTGACTACAATGAAATCAGGACAGTAATATTGAATTGTAGTGTAATGGATAAATTATTGCCTGTGCGTTGTAAAGCATTAAAAACGCATTTGTTATGGAGCAATTTGCACGTAAAACAATACATAATTTCAAAATATTTAGAGCATTTTACTGTTGGTTTATTTTTGAAGTCTGTGCAGTTTTCTTATAAAGGTTTGTTATGCATAAACATTTAGCAAATTTTCTGGGGGCTCTACACAGCACTATACTACTACCGTCTTATGAATCTACAGTGTATTAAATGTTTAGGTTGTAGGACAAAAGTGTTCTTAAAAATTCACCATGTAGCATCTAAATTTACCAAATCTTCCGGGGGTGGGTTATTCCATACTCCCCAGGCCCCCCGGTAGACTACTCCTATGAGGTACCTCATGATCCTGGGAAAACCCCCTCCATTCCGAAATCCTGGCTACTCTACTGGTTTCTACACCATGTTATTTTTAATTTCACAAGATCACGAGTGGTCTTGTTTTTATAATACACACTTACCCTGCTCCACAGAGACCCCTGTGTAATTTGTGATGCTACATCTCGTAGACTAGGTTGGTAAGAATGTAGTGATGTTGGGTGGTTCAAGAGCTGTGGCTAGCAAGTAGCAAGTAGCAAGTAGCCAGTAGCAAGTAGCAAGTAGCAAGTAGCAACCCTCAGTTCGGCGCTGACATTGACCAGTGACGCGTACAAGACAATGACAACAGGTTGTCTGCATTCTCGGCCATCTACAGACCCCACGCACACACTCGCGTCACCTTCACACATGCAACACATGGCTGGGGTCTCTTCATACCTCACTCGCTCATTTCTGTAACTTGTTTAATGCAAGTGTTGTTGAATAGCATATTACAAACACTATAAGAAAATCTATTGGAAAGTAGTAACAGCTGCTAAAGCGGCTCATTTGTACGAGCGTCTAAGCACGACTGATAACGTTGCAAAGGAAGCGTGGTCACTAATACATCAAGATAGAAACAAAAAACTTGCATTATTGCCCTCGAATATGCCGACGCCGGCGGACCTGAATAGCTTCTTTGCAAATGTTGGTAAACAGAAGTGTTCAATGATGACGGAACCCATGCTACAGTCCCAACACGAACTAACATGCGCGAGTTCAATTATGCTCACTCCAACAGATGTTATCAACGCATCAACGCATTTGTTGGAGGGTTCTTTTCCTCACAAATTGAAACAATCCATTGCACGTCCTATAAAAGTACAAGGATGGAATGACAAATAGTACTGCAAACTATCGTCCGATTGCGAACGTCCCGACATTCTCTAAAATATACGAGCACGTATTTGTAAATAGACTATTAGATTTTCATTTTCAAAACAGCCTTTTATCTAATGAACAATATGGTTTTATAAGAGGAAGAAATACCACCGATGCTTCGGTGGAGTTCGCAACCAGAGCAATTAACGCTTTAGATAAAAGAGTAAATCTGTAGGCGTATTCCTTGACATACAAAAAGCATTCGACTGCCTTGACCATGAAGCGCTTTTTATAGCCTCTACAACTTAGGAGTCAGGAAAGTAGCTCTCAACTGGATAAAAGCTTTTTGATGGGCAGAACCGAAAACGTTCAAATAAAAAATGTACAATTTGATAAATTAGAACTAGATTTTGGTATTCCTCAAGGTTTAGTTTTAGGGCAAATTCTTTTTGTAATATATACAAATAGCTTAACGGCAAAATTTCCATTTTTAAATATTACTATGTTTGCCGACGATATAGCTTTAGTTTTCCAAGAACAATCCATAGAACAATTAGAAATTAATAGCTATATGGAACTAACGGAATTATACCAATACTTAAACTGCAATAACTTACACGTAAATCCTGCTAAGACCAAAACTATATACTTTTCTAAAAGTTCGACCAATAGTTTTGATCCCTTATTCTTTATGAATGAATACGAGCTACCCTTGAAAACACATTGTAAATACTTAGGCTTAATTTTCGACAGAAAATTTTCATGGGCCCTTACATAAATACACTTTGTCCAATAGTGTCATCAAAGCTATTCTTATTATGTAAATATTCTAAATACCAAGATTTTTCTTTTGCGGTTAATTTATACGTATTTAATTGAGTCAAGACTAAGATACGGAATCGTCCTATGGGGATCTGAATCTCGTACTGAGTTTTTACAAATATTTCGCCTGCAAGAGAGAGCAGTTAGAATTATGGCATGTATTTAGACGAACTTCATGTAAACCATATTTCCGATCATTCAAAATTTTGACTCTTTCTTCATTGTACATTTATGAACTCCTTATGTATTACAAATTTAAATATGACTCCATCCAAACCGGAAATTTTCACGAATACAATACAAGAGCCCGAGAACAGCACAGGCAGACTCCGCATAGACTACAACTTACTGCCGCGCTACCCCAAAACCTAGGACCAAAATTATTCAATAAACTACCAAGAAATATAAGATTTGAAAATAGGCCAAACAAGTTCAAAATTTTAGTACAAGAATATCTTTTAGAAAACGTGTTACTCTGTTGATGAGTTTTTGTCACAAGAGTAAATATTGTAAATAACGTACAATAATATATTATTTAAAAAAGAAGAACTTTAGGCAGAAAGAAACTTTTGTTATTAAAATATTTGATTTGCCCAGCTGTAGAACCTTGTGTTACTACAAGTTACCTTTTTGGCGCCTGTAGATCCTACTGATGTTTTTTTCTTAAAGTAAGGTCTACAGGCACAAAAGGTGACTTGTAGAAACTTGTGTTATATTATGTTTTTAGTTAAACCGTTTTATTTAACTATAAGCCACAATATCAAACAAAATATGTATCATTGTATGTCTAGGTTAAGTGACATCTGTAATACATAATAATTGTAAATTGTCAATTTACAGAATAAAGAATTTGAATACTCACGGTTACATCGTTTGTAAAGGTAAAAGGTAAAGTTTGTCTTGTTTAGCGAGGCGAAGTTAGGACTACAAAGTCCTCTCTACCACTCAACCTCGACCTGTACCTAGCGTCACATTACAAATGGATCGAACCCGCACCACCGGAGTGATGAGCTCTGGAGTCGCGCGCGATACCATTCCGCTACGGATCCGCTTTTGTAAACATAATTATCTAAGTAATGGTGAATAATTCAAAATTCATGTCGTTGATGATCACGAAGCTTTGCTTGTAACGTTATGATCACGTTATTTGCTTGTAACGTTATGATCACGTTATTTGCTTGTAAATTGCCGTTGTTGCAAGGTGTACGAATTAGTGTTATTGAAACTACAATCAGTGTATAATATACAATATATGAGTACAGTAAAATTATATAAAGTATACAATATATTATTAAAAATTTAAATAAGAAATTGACGAACACAAATAAATTTTTTATACAACTTTAACTAGCTAACATAACATGTTTTTACGATCTAACAACTACATTTAAGATCCCATTTTTTGGGAGAAACGCCCCCTAAAAAGACACTTTTAGTAGGGCCTATACTATTTAGCTGGTTAGCAAACTTCTTGGCCTAGAAGTATACAAAAGTAACATGTGTTCCTAAATGCTTTGAATTCAATGTTGAAAGGCGACGCAATGAGCAGCAGTGTCTACTGGTTTGCATTTCTAAGAGAGTCGTATGAGCCATCAGGAGCCGCACCGGGCAACACGTCTTCGTCCATCTCTCTCTATTCCCACTTTACACCTGTTTCCTCCCCTACTTTTGTGTCAAAGAACCATTTTGAAGAGTACTCGGATTATTTATTAATTTATGATGTCAGCAAACTGACCGTTTGTGTCAAAATTCCGTTCCTAATATTAACATTGCCTTCAGTTTATATTTACGAACTGTTTCCAGTTGAAATCTACGAATTGTGTAACTGGTGCATAGTTAGGAAACTAAGCGTAGATTTCAGCGTGGAGAAACATCATATATACATTAGAGTTCACCCTTTCACACCTCAAGGCTCACACCTCACAAGCACAAAACATTGAAGTTAGTTTATATTGCACAATGCACATATTGCTAAAGAAAGTACCTAGGCTCCTGTGCCCCACACTGTGAGAGACAGTTAAGTAGACAAACTTCAAACTTGTGCTCAACCCAAGTCCGTTATACAGAGTGTCCAGTAATTACGGGATCAAACCTCACCAGATTATTTGTCAGGTCATAATAGACAAAAGATTTCCTATAACACATAGGCCTATCTCGCTAATTCTTCCGTCTGTCTGTTCGTGTTTTCACTAAATTATTGTTATCTCCGAGGTCAATTGAGTTATAAACTAAATACTTTGCACACTTGTTATTATAACTAAAGACAATGTTTTAAAAATAAATTTAACTAATTTTCACTTCTGGTTTAAAATGGCGGCCGTATTAAACCTTATAAGCTTAATAACTCAAAATTCTTATCCTTTAGGGTAATACACACGGTTAACATTACGTGGCAAATGTTTTTACAAACATATTAAGGCCAAGTTTGGTTTTTGAGATAATAACGGAGAAATTAAAGCTTTTCTGAGCACACTCCTTCATTTGCATATGTTTCTTAAATGTAAACAAAGGAGTGCGCTCAGGAAAACTTATATTTCTCCGTAATTATTTATCACAGCACAACTCGGTCTTAAAATGTGTGTAAAACATTTTCCACGCTTTCTTATACCTGTGTTTTACTACAAAGTTTAAGAGTTTTGAGTTATTAAGCTTGGGAAACTTGTATGGCCGCCATTTTGAAGCCGCAAAGGATAATAACTGAAATTTATGTTTTAAATATCGGTTTTAACTACACTAACAAGTGAGCAAAGTTTACGTTTATAACTTAATCTACCTTGGAGATAAAAACTATTTAGTAAAAACACAGACAGACGGAAAACTAGGTGAGATGAGACTATGTGTTATAGGAAAGTGTTTGTTTATTTTGAGTTAGTAAATCACCTGGTGAAGTTTAGTCCCCTGATAACCGGATACTGTATTGAAACAATTTTCCCATTTTGGCACATAAATCTACTTAAAACAAAGTTTGCAAACTGTTCCATGTTGAATTCACTATCCCGGTTCGAGGTAGCTCGTGCTCTATCCGGTTGCTTCTTATAAGCTCTTTAACTAACAATGTTCAGTCGTACTGTACTTTTATTTACACAAAAATCTAATAATAATAATTTATTACCTTATAGCTTAATCCAACTTAAGCTAACGATTTATTTATAACCTACTAAAATACTACATAAGAAGATTTCGTATTTACCTTCGCTAACAATAAACATGATTTGATCAAACGGAACCAAACCTAAGCAAAACCAGCGGAACAGAAAGAGGAAAGGGAACAAACATGCCACAGGTAAATTGAGTAGAATAAGTAGCGTGAAGCCTCTAGCAAGTGCCAACTGCTACTAAACAAAGTCAAAATGGCCAGGAACCTTTGCTGATGCAGCTTAGTTCATAGGTGCTAGCGTTCTAGTAGTCTGAAACAAAATTTCCGAACATTTCTTTTTAACCTACACTATGTGTCAAGATTAGTTTGGTAGCAGCAGATTTATTCGTACCCTGGTTTGTTTCAGAACTCATGTTATAAATATAAAGGCAGACGGTAGTTAATGTTCTTTTGAATCTTACTTTTAGGATTTAACCACAGCTATGCGCGAGGTTCGTTGGTAGTTCTGCAGACATTGTAAAGTGGACAGAAGCGTTCCCCAAACCATACAAATACCCTTACCATATTAACTAAATTGCGGCAAGTTGCATATCGTTAAAAAGGTATTTTTCACCAAAAACAATGCTGCAAACTGAATTTTCAATGGACTATTCCATCAAAAGTTATTGCCGGTAAAACTTTAAATTTTTGAAACTTTAGACTCCAATAACCTTTGATTGACCAATTTTCCAGAAATGCGGTTTGCGGCCTATTGTATGCGTACCTAGGTAGGTGAAAACTACCTCAGAATTTCTTCCCTTTGCCATTCAGGGCACTGAGCAGATTTCTTCTCACTTCGACATTCAGAGTACTAGTCAGATTTCCTCACTTCGACATTCAAGGCACTGGGGGAAAATTAAATTCTTTTGAAGGGTGCAGGATAAGCGCACCAAATTTTACAGGCCTTTCAACAACCTGCAACGATATGCAATGTCCTATAGCAATGTGCAAAATCCGTTCTACTAACCCCCTAACGGATCGCACCCCACTGGCACCATCGGGCCAACAACTATTTAGAAAGGTAGTTTATAGTCCCTAGAAAAGGCCTGTAAAATTTGGTGCGTTTATCCTGCACCATTCAAAAGTATTTCATTTTGTCCCAGTGCCCTGAATGTCGAAGTGAGGAAATCTCCTCAGTTCTCTGAATGTCAAAGTGAAGAAATTATGAGGTAGGTTTTCCCAAAATTGAACCCCCCTAAAACTCACCTAAATTTTAAAATTTAGAAAAATTCTTTCTTAGTGGATGCCTATATACTGTAAAAGGAGTGTTCATACAAAGTTTCTAGGACTTGTAGTTTTGGCTCAGCGACGATGAGTGAGTCAGCCAGTCAGTCAGGACAAAGCCTTTTGAAAAAATTAATATAGAATGAAATGCTTATTTTATTTGTGACAAATCTACGAACAACATACTGTATTTGAAAAATGTTAAGTCATTTCAAAACAACGACGGTAAATGTTAGAATTTTGAATATTTACTGCACGCTCTGTTTGGAGCTTATAAAACGCCGATATAAATTATGACCCAAAAAAATTAATTTGGCTTTTCAAGGATACGTCACACTTTCAATATGCACACTTTCCAATATCTGTACACCCCCAAAGTGAAGATTTGAACACTTCATAAAAAACTTTTAACAAAAAAATTGAACCTACTTCAAAAATTAATCGACAGTCAAATGCTCTAAAAGCAATGAAATAATTGGGTGTTGAAATTATGTAACGCTTAACGTGCTACATCCATAATAAGTTGGTTCCAATGTTTTACAGCATACAGGTAATAATTTATCCATTACACTACAGTAAAGTGTTACAGCTATACTCATTTCATGGCGTTGTTATAACCTTTATTAACTTTTAAATTTTGGAGTCGGTACTGCTGTTCCTTAGATAATATTGCGTCAGCAGCACCGACTCCAACATTTTTATAACGTGAATAAAGATTATAACAACGCACAAATTAAAGTTCACAACGTGGCAAATAGTGTGCGTGTATATGGTGGTATTGTAATAATTGGAAACTCAATATTTATTATACAGTTGATCATGAAATGAGTACAGCTGTAATATTTTACTGTAGTGTAATGGATAAATTATTGCATGTACACTGTAAAACATTGGAAACGCATTTGTTATGGATGTAGCACGTACAGCGTTAATAATTTGCAACACCCAATTATTTCTTTGCTTTTTGAGCATTTGACTGTCGATTAGTTTTTGAATTGGCTTCAATTTCTTATTTCTTTACACTATGGTGTCAAGTGTTTAAATCTTGACACTATGGAGTCAAGATCTTTCAATCAGCGCAAACTGGGTGTAAAACGATGGCCGCGTTCAAAAGTTATTCGTGAACAGACATAAACAGAAATCGCCCCAGGTCAACTTGTATAACCTGCTTATCCCTCTAAAGTCGGTTAAAAATGGCTGTCAACGAAATTTTGATCAATTGTTGGATTTCAAGATATCGTTAAACAACTACTTATCTCCTTATGCTTCCATTGTAAATTGCACCTTTTACAGTCTTTGAAAGAAGACATATTCATCCTTTATATCTCATCTGATCTCAAGTGATATAAGTTACCTTGTTTTCCTTTATCCAAATTGTAAGGATTTAGCCTCGTTGATAAGTATAATTGGTAAAGTTTGGTACGAATGGTGAATATTGTACTTTCTTCTCGTTGTGTTCTAACCTCGCCAGACTATGAAAGCTAGGATAGTCTGTAGCAGGAAGTTGTGATGACAATAACAATGACAGTGAAGTCGTATCTTCAATATTGTGGCCAAACTGTCTGGAGTGTCCCAAGGGCAGAAGTGGCCTCTTCATCCTCAACTCCGGCACTGAACACTAGACACTAGACACTGGCCACTGCCACTCAGATTCAACTCGTTGTCAACTATCAATGATAATCAGTTTGCTAGGAGATATCATCTGACCAGAACATAGCAACTAACCGCAACAAATAATCATGGTTTGATGTGAATGCAACTATTCATATTTAATACATTTTGTAGAATTTTTATGTAGTTTTTTAATTAAGTTTACCCCTTATTAAAGTAAGAAACTATGTTGATAGTAAACCAGCTTGGTACACTAACGATATAAGGAAAGATAAAACACAATCATTGAACTATCTATTATTAACAGATACACAAAAAAACAAAGAAGGTGTCCAATATATTTAATTTTATGAAGCGATTTCAAATAAAGTGGAGAAGAAGCAATAAAAGAGTTGTGTATCACCACTACATGTTTCGAATAAGTCAATTCATTGTCAAGTAGTAGAAAACGAACTAAACAACACTGTACATTTTGAGCTAACATAAAATAAAAATAGAAGCCCATGCGAAATAATGCAATAATAAAATTACAACGAGTAGGGTTATCTGATGTTACTTGATTTTAGATATCTTACTCGTACTGTACTGATCAGTTCATTGGTGTTTTGATATTTTTCGTTTTATAATAATTTCTTTGTATGCACTATAAATTCCAAAGTCTTCTAAAATATTCTGTCTCGATGGTTTTTGGTCTTCTTTTATATCTTCATGTTATGATGTATATTAGTGTTCGTGTTAGTGGATTAGTGGTCAATGTAAACCGATTGAAAGAACACCAGACTAATTTTAAATATTGCCAAGAATACAAGTAAGCAATTGTAAAATATTCACTTCTATTCAACCATTGTCTTTCAAGCATAAAAAAGAAGTTATTAAAAGAAGTTCAAAATTCACAACAGTTAGATGCATACGAAACATTATTTATTGAGGAAGACTATGGAGACCTTACTTTAATACATATAACTTTATTATTTATTTAATTTTCCGTGTAATTTTCCATGTGTTTATTTTCCATGTGTAAATATTTTTAATTGTATAACCTATCTTTAGTTGTTGTTTGGTCTGAAGATATAAAGGTTCTTCATTATATTAAAATTTGAATGAGAAGCTGTTTCCCGATTATATTCGTATATTACACACAATTTCAGTGACAACGATTCATTTGGTAATGCTCATGCATATTTATCATGGTAAGAGTGAAATTTCAATCCAATTTTATAAACTAAAGGTTTCTCATAAACTACACACTGTAATAGGAACTAAACTTAACGCTCACCTGCCAACACTTAAAACCCTGATTTAATCTAACTTTAAAACACTCTTAAATCCTTTATGGTTAATCTACCCTTGTATTCAATGTATGATTTTTTACATAAACTTTAAATGATATCTAAATTGTAAAGCTAGCTTATAAGCCAGGTATACGTTAAAATATTGTGACACTATTCCATACTGGTATATGAAACTGAAAAATTTTAAAATGCATTGTATCGTATTGTAGACACTGTAGTATTGGATTCGTTGGTTAGTTTAAACTTTTCTTCAAACCGATTTCACGTGGCAATTATGACGTATTCGGAAACAAAATATCGACTGTAAGGTACAGAGTACAAGAGCCTTAGTTCTTGATAGATGTTGACAATATTATACAGGGTCATCGAATAAGGTGTACGGGATTTGAAAGTGAAGGAGTCGCCGTTGAAATGGCTACGTTGATTTTTTTTCTCAGGTGCTGTAGATGATTTAGTTAGATCACGTATTTTCTAAGCATAAACTAAGTTTTTAATGTAACCCCAAAAGACGAAATCTAAAGGGGTCAAATCAGGACTCCTAGGTGGCCAAACAGGACCATTCCTCCCAATCCAACGATCAGGAAATCTGTTGTTGAGAGCTTCTTGGACGATTAGACTGTAGTGACATGGATCTCCATCCTGCTGAAAATTACATTAATGCCCTTCATTCAATTTCTTCAACTTGAGGGAACACATACATTAGGCAAAAGGGCATCAATGTCATTTTCCAGCAGGATGGAGCTCTCCATGTCACTACGGTCTAATAGTCCAAGAAGCTCTCAACAACAGATTTCCTGATCGTTGGATTGGGAGGAATGGTCCTGTTTTGTGGCCACCTAGGAATCCTGATTTGACGTCTTTAGATTTCTTATATTGGGGTTACATTAAAAACTTAGTTTATGCTTAGAAAATACGTGATCTAACTCATCTACAGCACCTGAGAAGAAGAATCAACGTAGCCATTACAACGGTGACTTCTGAAATGCTCCAAAACACCTGGCGGGAGGTTTACTATCGGCTAGATGTCTGTTGTGCAACAAGGGGAGCTCACATTGAAACTTTTTAAATTACATTAAAAAAATTAATATTTGCTATGTCTTTTGATGTAAAAATCAACACTCTACCAATTATATTAAAACTTTTAGTTCACTTTCAAATCCCGTACACCTTTTCGATGACCCTGTATGTCGTGTTACGAACGTTAGAAATGCAAATGACAAACTAAATATAGCAATGACAACAACGAGTATTGACGTCAGCATCTGACACTGGCAATGACAGGCGTCTTGTCATTCTAACAACTGAAGCGGAAACGTATAAGAAAATGATGAGTGGGTAAGACCTGAACTGTCTTAAGTGTTACGTTCTCAAAGGGCTGAGGGGTCAGGCTGTAGGGTAGGCAGATGTATAGAATAAAATCACCAGTAAACCGAACCATAACCTTCGTTTATTTGATAAACAACAAAACAAGACACGTAAAACTATAATTAAGAGATACACGTAAATCAAAATTAACTGTTAATCTGTGTGAAAAACTTGAAGGGCCAACGTCACTAGACTTTTAACTTTAAATCTATTAATACACAGCAACTTTCAAGATTGGAATAATTACTAAACACTAAGAGCTAAATGTAATGAATTGAAATCATTCTGATAAAAATTAAAACTAAATCATCTTATAATATTCATCTTATAATAATCTTATAATATTCGCGTCATGCGAACCAGGATACAGGAGACGGCAATATGCTTTCATTACTTGCTCAGCATGACCGATTGACCTTGATTGTCCACACAATCTGGCCAATGTGGTTTTCATAACAAGGGAACAGTTCTGCAGGCAGTCAGCACAACCTTATAACTCTACTAGTAGTGTCGAACTCAGGACCTTTCCCGAATAATTATACTCGTAGTTAGTCGAATTTGAAACGCTGCTGTATGCGCAAGCCTAGAGATAACATTAAAAATACAAATATAAATACCAATACAAATCATCTTTATTTACATAATCGTACAAACAATACAGTATTGCGTAGATTTAAAATAACAATAAAATGGTTTCGTTTTCTTCTTTCTTGAAGTCTGAGACCAGCTGAGGAACTCTTGGATTAAGTAGAACTATCTCTCCATAAGCCAGTCCACCAAAGTCTTCTTACGGGTTTTCAATCAACCGTAAGAAATCTTCAAATTCTGTGGCAGGCAGTTGTAGAAAGCTGCTCCACGGTAGGAACGTTTTTTTTTTTTCAAAAATACTAAGGTGATGTGCGTCAAGCAAGAAGTTGTGTCTTTACCTCGTACTAGGTGTTGGTCCCTTGTTCTGGTTTTGCTGGACAGTGTACAGAATTGTTTCCAGGATAATAAGTTAAACCCCTGTCAATACACCGAGTTCCTTAAAGGCATTTCGGCAAGTATCTTGGACACACCTTTTAAGGTACTTATAGCTCTTTTCTGTAAAATCAATAATTCTTTTGGCAGCATAATCAAAAAAATATTTTTTAGCCATGTGGCACTGCTCCCGCCCAGACTACTATTCCATATCTCAAGTGTGTTTTAAAAAGAGAGTAGTAGGCCGTTACGGCTGTCTTACTGTCGCTTATATGTTTAATTCTTCTTATTACAAAAGTGCTGGAGCTAAGTTTTACAAAGTAGGCTTAGATTAGGTTCCCATGAGAGTTTATAGTTTAGTATTATTTCTAAATATTTCTGGCCATGTTAAAAGCTATATCCGTACTAGCATATCGTTTTTCTTTATTTTTGATTGCAACAATCAAGCCGTGTCGTCGGCACACATCACTGTTTCACAGAATTCTTTGAGATATTTGAGAAAGTCGTTGGCCAAGAGCGTGTAAAGGTCAGGAGCAAAGACGGATCCTTGAGGCACTCCTCTACTGATAGGTAGAACACCTAATTTTGCTGTGTTTCTTGTGTTGTTTCTTTGTAGGTGATCTCGACCAGTTGCCTTCTGTCGCTAAGATAACTCGTAAACGTTGGGCTTCTCTTCCAATAACCCCGAAACTATAAAGTTTGTTGATTTATCAGTTCGTTGTCAAGTAGTTGAAAGCAGCTCTACAGTCAAGCAAGATAGTTGTTGCTTTACAACCTTGTTTCAATTAATCTACGAGTATAATGCTTTTGACTAGTTGCATACATGTTTGTTGCTGTTGATATATTCTCCATAAACCCATGTTGCCTAAAAGTAAGAATATTGTGATGCTGGTGGTGTTCTAAAAGCCTGTTTAAGACAACCCTTTCCAGGTGTTTTGAAAAAATTGGGAATCAGAGATATTGGTCGACAGTTTACTGCTTCTGTGGTTTGGCCACTTTTGTATTTTGAGTAACACTTAGGCTGTTTTTAGACTGTCTGGGAAAGTCCCTTCATCAAAAGATTCATTGATGTATACTCACATTGTCATATTCTTTGTTTAATTGTGCGTTGCGTAATGCACGGGTTTAATTTTGTGTCTTGATTTTCATTTGTTAGTGAGGTAGAAAGAATAGTTTGTTGAGAACACTCAACTGCGATCTACTGCGTTAACTAAGCAAATAAAAAACTTAATAGAAATGTGCAAACTTTAGCTTGATCTAATAATAGTTTGAGGGCTATAGGCCTCCAAAGCTCCAAAATCCTCATTAAAATAAGACTTGGCAAATTAGAAAATCTCTAGCTCCTGAATTACTCAGTTAATCAAAGAGGAAGCCAGATACAGTACAGCGGCCGCGGGACGGGCACCACTTACAACATGGAGTAAAAACTGCAAACAATGTTTTAAACTGGTAAACGTAACCTAAAACTAAAGTCTGTTTCAATGGAAGCATAGAACTAGTGGGGCTGTTGTATGTTAACCCTAAAACTTGTTCTTTCGTCAAACAATAAATTATTAATTAGATTGATTAAAACTTGATTTCCCTTAAGAATATAGAACTCCAATCATCGTAATAAATATTTTGTTTTGTAAGGAAGTTTTACGTTTTTACTTGTATATGTAGTAGCATTAATGGCTCTATACTTCAATTGAAACAATTTCCCAATTTTAGTACGTTAATATACTTAAAACATAGTTTGTACATTTTCCCATGCTAAATTCCTTACTGTATCCCGGATAGAGACCGATCGGCTCTATCTGGCGGCCTCTTAATGTTTTATTTGCCTATTAAGTTTAACCATTAAAGTGCTTTTCGCATTTTCTTATAAAAAATGCTTTGCCTATAAATCTGACGAGTTTTATTGATTAGTAACAAACCTTTAACTTGGAAATGTTGTAATAGCTTTAAACTCGCTCTTTGGCCATCGTTGTTTGTAACATGTATTTGTGTACATACGTGTACATTATTTGAAATAAAATAAAAGACTAAACCACAATACACAAAGCGTGTAGAAAGAGTATAAGGAGACAGGAGTCTCTTCAGATGGCAGCAACATAATCAGCAGTTTTACTGAGTGATAAGAACGGGGTGTGTGGGGGAGAAGTAAGGGTTTTGGTGGGGAGTCGTCGACAAGCGCGGTTCAAGCGGATTTATAATACACGAGGAGATTGCGCCACAATTGAGTTCGGGGAGTAAAGTTGCACCTGAAACTTGGAAACTTGTCGAGTGGAGTGAGCATGTCACTGCTCACTGCCCAGGGAACTGAGACGACTCTAGTCGTTCATCGAATTCCTCCTTGAACGTCCATCTGAATTAACATTGTGAAACTAGAATCTGTTATACTTCAATCGGACTGACTTCTTGATACAATTACGTGTTTATATTGGTTAACAAGGCGATGTGTTGGTACATACTGAACGCTGTGAAAACCACTTAGTAATATGACATTCACACCACTCCATCATGCGTTATGTAATATCGATGGTCTTTTGATTGCTCACCTTGCTGTTACAACGGTGAACAAATACTTTGTATGAAATTCTAACGATGTACGTACAAAATCCATTTGTACTTGTTGTATTGGTCAATAACCAAAGAATTCACAGTTTTTCCTAAAGAAATGTCATCATCTTACTAGTAGATCCTACAGTGAGGCCGAAGGTCACAGCGTGCGTGCGAGGACACTCCAGCTCACCAACTCAGCCAAAAAAGTATCTAGCTGGTGGATGACTGATTTCAATATTTATTGAACCGGGGTCAAGAGACTATTTAAGCACCAAAAGGTCCTCTCTGAACTGCGAAGCAAGAAATTTTTAAATCGAAATGAGGCACCCGTGCTTGAAGAGTGGCCCAATATAGCTAACCTAAGCTTACAGACGATCTGAGTAGGTATAGTTTAATATTGCTACTTCGGAGAATTCTCTCCTATCCACACGATGCTTCATTGGTTATAAAAGAGTCTCGAAACTTGTCCTGATCTGATATGTCAGGTGTCGCAAAAAGTAGAAGTCCTGTTACACTATTATCCCTTTAACCATCGGTGGAAGTTGCTTAACGTGACATTTGGACGTTCTGCCAGACTTTCTTGCTTTCCATCAGCTACAGTGTTGCTGACAACATCGATCGTTTACTTGTTTACTGTTAACGATGGTAGAATTTCTAAAGCTGAAAAATTATCGCGAACGTTTTTTATAGCTTTTATTGAACAAGATGAACAACGACGTTTCGGGATCTGGAGTCTAGCCTAAAGTTAACAGCGTCTGCGTAAGCTAACCAATCACACACCGCCAAACAACATGCATGCGTTTTCTAGCTCATTTTCTAATGTTTCGTGTTTTCGCCTAAAGACGGTATCAGATTCCATATCCTAAACGTCGTGTCATTCCTTTTTAACCGACTTCAGAGAAACAAGGAGGTTATACAAGTTGACATGCGGCGATTTTTACGTCTGTTCACGAATATCTTTTAAACATCGTTTTATACCCAGTTTGCGTTGATTGAAAATTCCTACTCCATAGTGGTCCCCTTAAAATACCTTTTTGATCGGACTAATATTTCTTTATAAAAAACGTAAACAACTTCAAAAAATCTCTAAAAATGTGTACTTGTTGCGTATTTTGCGTGGTAAAACACTATTTCGAACCAAAAAGGACTTCAATAGCACTATTTTATGTAAAATAAAATGTCCAACAAGATGGTAGCCTTACGTTTTTCGAACAATTGGGTGTTGCCGAGATAAACAGATATTTTCGTCTAAAAATACCCGAAAATATTTCTTTATTTGTATTTATAGAGTTGGAAACGCCAAACTATACGCTTGATCAATGTTTTGAAGGAACCACGTGAGGGTCAAATTTAACTGTCTTTAGAAATATATCTTTATCAAAAAACGTATTTTACATGCTTTAAAACTCTTTTTTGATTCTGTAAACAGGAATAAAATGTCCGAAATTTCATACCGAAACGTGTTCTCCTTGCGTGCTTAGTGGTATAGATCCCGCTTCGGCAAGTCTATGAAAAGGTACAGGTACAAGACTAATAAAAATAAAACTTTCTACAACATAAAATAAAATGTTTTAAGTACTGTTGAAAAAAAGGTAAAAAATTTTCTAAGACATTTTACGCAAACACTGTTTTACTCCCGTGTTTTAAGCTGATGAAGATTTCCTTTCAACGTAATGGGTGTATATGATAATGGTACAGTTCTGTCCAAATGATAACTTACTGCGAAATGGTATCCCTGATACGTGTATAAATACTTATCACTCTGGAGGAAAATTTGAAACAATCAGACCTTTTGACGGTGAGACGTTTTGAATTTCTCGTACATTTTGAACTGCATTTCTGTTAATCAAAACATTATTAAACTATTTATACAAACAATTTTGATTAATATAATTTTCAGCTCACCCGACATAAGTAAAATCTTTTAAGTTAATTAAAGCTAAAATTAGAAAACACAAGTGACAATTAGCGAAATAAACCTTTACTAATTGCAAGCCTAAAGGGCGACGCATTACTGAGCAATGTAAACGGCTCCCAATATAGCAAACTTGCTAAAATAAGAGTAACTAGCCAATAAGTCATAAAGGGCCGAATTATAATTTTGAATGGAGAATAAACATTACTTTGACTTTGAACCTAACTGTACATGATCTTGTGAGCTGGCAATAAGGAAACGAAAGTCCAGCAACAACGAAGCGTCAACCCTAGGGGAGCAAATCGCCTAGTCTTTTTTAGCTTAACCAAGCACAAAAACTAGATCGACAGAAGGGAACTAGTCCTGCAAGCTTATGAACAAGGCCAACGGGTGTAAATAACGAGCCACAAGCCAAATCGTCACCGTGATCCGAGTAGATGTCCCATACCCGTCCGGCCAAAGCGTCACCGCTAGCAAAGCTTGATTCCATCGAGCTTGCCATGGGAAAAGCGAACGGCCTATGTTTTTGCAAGGTTACCTTAAGCAAAACCTACGAGTTTAAAGGACGAAGCGTTACACTGATCCAGACGATTCTCCCCAATCCTGAGCGGCAGATTTGTGACTTTAGTGCAGCGGTCCGATTTTCTATCTGGAAGAGCTGTACTCCCAGCTATACTCAATACAGCTGTACTGAAGAAAAACACGTCAAACTAGCGAGAGATACTGAGGATGAAGGACTCAAACCTAGGAGCCGATTAGAGGGCTGCCTCTCTCCAAAACTGGCTGAAAGCTTTCTGTATTGAATATTGTATGATTCAACGATTAAGTTCAAGATCTTATGACTTAATTACTAAGGTCAAAAGAATATGATTAGATTACACTAAGCACAAAATCATTCATCAGCTTCAAAAGACGAAACAAATGTTTTCTTTGACGTTACTGTATTTATTTTTAACAATCTCGCCTATTACACATTTTTGGATTGGAAAATTAAGCAAAAAAAACTAACATAAAAAACAATTATTACTAACATTATTACTATTTACAATAATTATTATGCAATGTACTTACATGCGGGAAGATGGCCTAAAGGTTGAAACCGGTCCATGTTAAAATACAATTTTACCAGGGTACTATGTACTTTTTCTTTATATCCAATTATAATTACAGTATCTCTCCGTGAATCTGTTCTAAAATATAACATAAAAAAATATCAAAATAAAGTTTATTAAACTGAAAATGCCTTAGCCGGCGAAAGCGAGCTCTTTGGAAATTAAAATTTTGAAACGTTAAAAAATGACACATTTATTAATACCATCTACTTTTCATCAAGTATTTACCGAAGGAAAACAATTAAGTATTGTTTTACGTGTTACAATAATAAAAATGAGTTTCTGATGTTTTACAGGGTACAAGTAATAATTTATCCATTACACTACAGTAAGATATTAAAGCTGTACTCATTTCATGGTAACAAATATAATCAATATTAAGTTGTCAATACATATTAGATTACCACTATATAAAGAACATTATTGTTGTTGTGAACTTTTAATTTCATAAGTGTGCTGCTACTCCTTTGATAGTGTTGCTTTAGCAGCACCGACTCCAACAGTTATTTAAGTGAATAAAGACTATAGTAACAACCTATAAGTTAAAGTTCAAAATATGGCAAATAATTTGTGCATATAGTGGCATTCTAATATGTATTGGCAACTTAACGTTTATTATATTCGTTACCATGAATTGAGTACAACTGTAATATCTTTCCGTAGTGTAATCGACTATTTATCGACGCTTTAAAACTCATTGTTTATGAATGCAGCATGTAAAACAAAACGTAATTGTGTTTACCCAATTAATTCAAACGTTTTTGATCATTTTAATGTAGGTTTATTTTAGAAGTCGGTTCAATTTGTTTGTTAAAAGGTTTTTCATTACTAGAATCTATGGAAAACGTCTGCAATAATCTTTCAACCTCATCTAGTTTTGTTTCATTATTTTGTATTAACATAATATACGAATTTGGAAATTATAGGGATGTTATAGTGCATAGAAGTATATTTTCAACAATAAACACCCTTCCTTGATCAAAAATTTTTATAGACAATCTTTTCAATGACGTGTTCCGGCTCTAAGGTCATGATCGCACTGACAGTAAAACATGCAATACTAATATTTTGTAAAATCTTTAAACAAACAAAATTTAACCTACTTCAAAAATAAACTTACAGTACAATGATTTAAAAAGTTTGAAATAATTGGGTAATGCAGTTTTATATATTGCTTTGCGCATTTAGTGGTATTCTAATAATATATATATTGGCAACTTAATATTTATTTTATTGGCTACCATGAAATGAGTACAGCTTTAATATCTTACTGTAGTCTAATAGAAAAGTTATTGCCTCTACTCTGTAATGTATCAGATACTAATTCTTTTACGAATGTAGCATGTAAAGCAAAACATAAGTGCACTATATTCAATTATTTCAGACCGTTTAGAGCATTTTACAGTAGGTTTATTTTCGAAATCGGTTCAATGTTTTTGTTGAAATTTTTTTTTTAATATATTTCTTAAAACAGTTTTTTTACAATATTTTTTAAGTAATTTTATTTGTTTCCTAAAGTTTCTATATCAATAGTAGTTGAGTCATATAATATTAAATACAAAAAGCTTTCAGCCAGTTTGGGAGAGAGGCAGTCTTCTAATCGGCTTCTAGGTTTGAGTCCTTCATCTCGGTACATGTATCTATCGCTGGTTTGACGTGATGTTTCTTCAGTACATGTGAACTGAGTATAGCTGTGCGCACAGCTCTTCCTCGTACAAAATCGGACCGCTGCACTGAAACCATAATTGTGCCGTTTGAGATTAGGCAGAATTGCCTGGATCAGGGCGCTTCATCCTTTGGCCTCGAGGGCTTTGCTTATGGTTACCTTGTAGAACATAGGCCGTTCGCTTTTCAATGGCAATCTCGCTTGAATTAAGTGCTTGACTTCGCTCTCGGTGACGCTTTGGCCAGACGGGTATGGGGCATCCGCTCGGATCAGGGTGACGATTTGGCTTGTGGTTCGTTGGTTACGACTTACGAGCCTTTGGCCTTTTTCTAAAATAAGCTCGCAGAACTAGTTCTCTTCTGTCGATGTAGTTTCAGTGCTTGGTCAAGCGAAAAAGACTAGGTGGTTCGCTCCACTCACCTTGACGCTTCGTTGTTGCTGGCCTTTCATTTGCTTATTGCCAGCTCACAAGTTCATGTACATTTAGATTTCGACCCTTATCCTATTGACTTATTGTGCTATTCTGCTAGCAAGTTTGCTATATTTGGAGCCGTTTACATAGCTCATGGTAACGCGTCGTTCTTTAGGCTCGCAAATTAGTAGAGATTTATTTTGCTAATTATCACTTGGGTGTTTTCTAATTTTGGCTTTCCATTAACGCAAAATATTTTAAACTATGTCGGGCGAGCTGTTTTCGGAAAATTGTATGAATTAAAATGTTTTGTACGGTTATATAAATAGTTAAATATTGTTGGAATAAACACAAATGCAGTTCACAATTTTCGAGTAGTGCACGCTTACCGTCAAAATATCCTCAAGAATTATAGGGAATTTTGAACGTATTAAAGTATTTGCAGTTAGTTATGTTTTGGACAGAACGGTATCATTATCGTATACATCCATAACATAGAAATGTAAACTTCATCAGCTTAAAAAACGAGTAAACCCGTGTTTGCGTAAAATGTCTCGGAACATTTTTATTCTTTATTCATAACAGTAGTTACAACATTTTACTGAAACTATGTTGTAGAACATTTAATTTTCATCAGTCTTGTACCTTTACTATTTTTATAGCCTTGCCGAAGGGGGATATATACTACTAAGCACGCAAGGAGTACACGTTTCGGCTGAAATTTTGGATATTTTATTCCTGTTTACAGAAACTATATAGAGTTAAAGCATGTAAAATACGTTTTTTGTTGAAAACGTAGGAATGTACAGAATTATATCACTACCAGGTTTATTATATTGAAAACAAAGGCTCTATGGCTTTCAAGCTTATATTAAATACATTACGTGTTTTATTAGCGAAATAGTAAAAAATGATTATAATCATAGTAAATGATATTATCTTAATCATTTAAAATAATATTTTCTTAAAGACCATTTGACCCTCACTTGGTTGCTTTAAAGTATTGATCAAAGATATAGTCAAAGATATAGTGTTTTAGACGAAAATATGTTTTATCTCGGTAAAACTTAAGTATTCGAAGGATTAAAGACTATCTTGTGGTTGGAAATTTAATTTTGCGTCAAAATAATTCCAGTTTTTTGTTTGAAAATGTACATTTACTTCTCAAAACTTGCAACATGGTTTTGAGGCTTCTTACCTTTTAATATAGAAAAATTAGTCCAATCAAAAAGATATTTAAATGTGACCACTATGTAGGTAAGATCTATCAATCAACGCAAACTTGGTGTAAAACGATGACCGCGTTCAAAAGTTATTCGTTCGTGAACAGAAATTTAAAAATCGCCCTAGGTCAACTTGTATAACCTTCTTGTTTCTCTGTAGTCGGTTAAAAAGTAACAAACACATGCAAAAATAAAAGTTTCTTCAGGTGGATCTTAAATAGGGGTTTTAACAATACACTGTACTATATCAAAATATTAAAATAAATTCAAATACGGGGTTTATAGCTGTGTTAAGTTGGATATTTAGTAGTTGATCTCGATTTTCTTTATAATTTAATTAATTATTCTTTTTTTCAGTTTCATTTAATTTAATTTCAAGAGCCTTTGCCGGTTAAGGCATCATCAGTTGTTTTTATAAACCGCTGATAATGCCTTAACCGGCGAAAGCGCTCTTGAAACATCTAAATGAAACTTTTTAAAACATGATTAGTTATTTGAATCATAAGAAGTTGTAATAAGAATTTAACGAAGAAAATTTCTTAATAATGTTTATAAATATACACAATATACACAAGAAATCTTCTTGTACATTAATTTTTAGTTTGTTTCAAATTGTAATGTATTTATGTTAGTTGCTATGTTTGAAAATTCGCGTTTAGGTTATTAGATATTTGGCGTAGCGTGATTTCATCGATGTACTGTTCTATACAAAATGTTTTGATCATGGGTGTTTTATTGTTTAAAACATATTTCTACAACGTAATGTAATTTTGTATAAACGTCGGATGAGTGTTGTTAAAACTAAAGCTCAACAACCGAAAAGATTTGTCCTTAAACGGTTTTTATCATAAAACTACTTATGTAGCTGAGACACATCCTTTATGTGAAGCCTAAGCTGGTCGGTTTGAATATCCTATATACTTATACATTTATTTTTCCCAAAGAAAGTAATTATTTTCTTCATTTCATTCATACTGTTCTGATGAATCGATATCAAGTGTACTGACCCTTGAAGGAAAACTATTCCAAACTCGAACATGATCAAGTTGTTTTATGCATTACAACCAAAAACGTACCAAAGAGTCACAAAACACCGCTAAAAAAAGGCAAAAGTTAAAAAGTCAGCGCGGCAATATGTAAACGAGAGGAAAGCTACAGGAAGTGTGGAGTGGTTTGTAGATCAAGAGCACGTGTGAAGGTAAGTGGGGCAGTAGAGCAAACAGGAGGCGCGGAAACCACCCACTCGTCCTTACCCATCCTGAGCGTAAATCTGACAATCAATACACACCGTCCCTGAGTGTACATGACCTGCGGCAGGTTCAAGGTTCTGTCCTCACACTAAGCACATGTCTCTACACACTTATGCAGGATTAGAGGAGCTGGTGAGGTGTTCATCCTTATCCATCCTGAGCGTAAATCTGACAATCAATACACACCGTCCTGAGTGTACATGACCTGCGGCAGGTTCAAGGTTCTGTCCTCACACTAAGCACATGTCTCTACACACTTATGCAGGATTAGAGGAGCTGGTGAGGTGTTCATCCTTATCCATCCTGAGCGTAAATATGACAATCAATACACACCGTCACTGAGTGTACATGACCTGCGGCAGGTTCAAGGTTCAATGAGCAGGAGTCGTTATTGGTTGGGTTTGTGGTTTTGGTTGTGACCGGTGGTATTTTTAATGGTTGGGGTAGTGATGTTTCTGTAGGTGGTAGTGGTTATGGTTGTGGTTTTGCTGAAGTCAGTGGTGGCTATTGCTCTGTTCGTTTTGGTGTTGGCGGTGTTGTAGTTGTTTGGGTGGTGGTAGTGGTTTTGGTTTTAGGTTAAAGTGGTGGTGTCGTGGTGTGGTGGGGTTAGTGGTGTCGCTGGTTGTCGTAGTTGGGTGGTGTTGGTCGGGTAGGTGGTGGTGGCGTGATGTTCTTTTATTCCCAGTGTTTATACCTTGGCCGTGACGACCACTGATCTAGAGGTAGAGCATATGCGTGGAAGGGAAGGGACTAGCGGAAGTTGTACCTCGTATTGCCTTGTTTTGCAGACCAGCGTTCAAATGTTGGAACAAATTGACATTGGCTTGCCTCTATATTCTTTACACCAACTCAAATTGTGACCCAATAAGAGGAAGTGGTATTTCCTCTTATGAAACTAGAGGCCGGGAGAATTATCAGTAGTAGGAAATGGTACCTTTCGCTGGCGTGGGGAGAAGCGGGGAGCAGCTTCGAGTAAAATATGGCTCAATAACGCAAATGTTCAACTTGTACCTACTTAATCATGCGAATCAAATTCATCATCATTGAATCGTCTAAAGGTAAAAAATCAGAGGTTCAGTCAACTAGTTAAAATTCTGGTAATGAAGCAAATTTATTATTCATAAATCCTTCGGATAGAATGGTAACTTGGCATAGCGCTTAAGTGGTTAACCTATTTGAACGTTGTTCAATGTATATGTTATAGTATGAATTATTAACTATAAGGACAAGATTTTGATCAATTGTGGTCGATTTTGCGTCCTATCAATAATAGCAAAATCGGTAGGAACAGTAGTTTCTACATTTTCAAAGTAGATCCAGAAAAACCACTGTCAACAATAATTTACAACACAATAATCTAATGAACTAAAAACAACAACAAACAAAACGTAGATTATAACAAGACAGCACTGAATCCAATTAATAAAAACAGATCCGGCTACGACTGCCGTCTGATATCACTGCCGGGAAACTTTAATAGGAGAAATACAACATGAGATAAGAGTACTAGTACAAGATAAGAAACAACTACAAAAGCTTATGAATGACATGGGAAGTAATAAAACATATGTTTAGTAAAAATGAACTTAAATTCAAATGTTAAATTGGTAAACAATTTTGATTTTGCGATACAATTAAAGTGAACTAGAACATATAAACCCTACAACCAGTGTAATAGTAAAAAATCAAATACTTTAAGACAATCAATACGAAAATGGGAGTGCCCCAGGGATCTGTACTTGGCCCTTTTTTGTTTGTGATCGCTGTAAACGATTTTTCATATAATGTTCCTTGTAAATCAATACTGTATGCAGATGACACTACTCTTATAAATAGTACGAAAAGCTTAGACAACCTAATACAATTGGAAAATCAGTCTCTTAAAAGTGAATTAGAGTGGTTTAAAACAAACTTTTTAATGGTTAATGCACAAAAAACTGAAAAAATTACATTTAGCTTAAACAGTCTAGTTATTAAAGAAAGTACACCAATTAAGTTACTAGGCATACATTTAGATAGTAAGCTTAACTGGAACCACCATGTAGACCAATTGTGTAGGAAGCTATCAAGAGTAGTTTACCTTCTTCGAAAATTAAGGAATTGTGTCTCTGTTGATGTCATGTTAACTGTATACAATGCTCTGTTCCAGTCACAATTAAGGTATGGTGTTGTTTTGTGGGGCAACAGTGGCAGTGCTCAAAGTGCATTTATTTTACAAAAAATGAATATTAAGATTTGATACTGTAACAAATTGAGATCGGTTATTTAGATAAGACACCAATAAGCTGCAAGAATCGACAGAAAATCCTATTTTGAATAATTTTTCCAAAGGTATATCATGGTTAACCTTGTCAAAAGCGTTCGAAAATGTGTATATATAACGTCCAATTTTCCCCCGTCATCTAGTTCAGATGAAATATTTAAGGACATTTCCAATAAATTGGTTGCAGAAGACCTTTTTGGCAAAAATCCATGCTGCTCAGGACAAATTCTAGACTTGATTGCATTGTAGATTAGTTTGTATATAAGACGCTCATAAATCTTAGCAAAAGAATTCAATAATGAAATGGGTCTATAACTTTCAATTTTATTCTTAACTCCAGATTTAAATATTGGAGTAACTCTAGCCTCCTTCCATTTATTAGGAAAAACGCACGATGACAGCGACAGATTAAATAGGTAACATAAAGGTTCCGCCAGAACATCACCACAACCTATTACAATATATGCTGGAATACCATCAGGACCTGAGGATTTCTTAGATTTCATTTCTTGTATTGTTTTACTTACATCGGTTGGACTGAAACATTTTATCTGGAAGTTATTATGGGATGAGGTATTGGGACAAAGTTGGTACGTGGAAGAAGAACTGTCATATACAGAAGCAAAGTAACCTGCAAATGCACTAGGTATTGTTTTACCAGTGTAAGTTTTACCCACACAAGTCATGTTCTTTGTTGTACCTAAATCAGAATCATTTTTAATTTTTTTTAGAATTTACATAGCTCCAAAAGCTATAAAAATTAGATTTAATATTATTTTCTATGTAAGTTATGTAGTTTTTATGTGCAGTTCTAATATTTTATTTTATTCTCTTTCTTAGCTGCTTGACCAGTTCATTATGGTGATTAGAGTATTTTCTTTTTTTGGCATACCTGTTTTTCAGTTTTAAATCTTTTATAATTTGAGAACTAAACCAAATTGGGTATTTACTTTTAAAAATATAGCTCTTTTGTGGTACACAATTATCGAGACAAGAAAAGAATTGGTTATAAAAATACTCCAAACCCTCATCTACGCAAGACAATGTATACATGTATTCCCAATTAATATCCCTTAAACTACGGTACAAATTTAAAAAGTATGCGCCTTTAAAAGCGTAATACTTTTTATTAATGCACAAACCCGAAGTAATACGAATAAATACAAAGGCATTTAATATAAATATTTATTGTTAGAAAGTGGTTGTGTCGTCATCTATTTTTCTACTAGTTTATCTAACACTTAACTTGTATTATTAAATATATTGGAATTTGCAACACTCTGTCCAGCTATTCACTTAAATTACGAACGATGTAGTGGTCATTAGTACATCTCCTAGTTATAAACCATTATCATCCACTTATCATCGATGTGCATGGTCATTATTCAGTTTCATTCAATTACGTCAATTCAATTACGTGTTGGGGTTTGTTCATACAGTAACATCAAGTTATATGAGACATGTTAAGGTTAAACTAGTTTCGTATAGGAATGTTTAAAGCTCATAATGCTTACTATTCATTCTTTAGCTGAGTGTTGCGAATCAGACCGGACTTTAGTATGCGCGTACCGTGCCAACACTACAATTGACCTGTACTTAAATTATAAATCCCTTGATCATTTAGAGTGGGACATAAAACTTTCAGCCAAAGTGACAAAGTGAGCTAAAATCAGATGTTGAATTAAATCTAAGTACGTCGAATTAAAGCGTGGATAACTGGATACTGCGTCGCTGGCGGCAAAGGGGCCGACAACTGACATTTACCTTTTCAATGCCACTCCTACGTTGTTTGTTACCAGCGTTTTGTTGACAGGCGTATTTATTTTTAAGGAAACAGTTCAATTCCTATTTGACAAAAAAGCTGATGAGTTTAATTAGTTATATCCCATACCATTGCAACGTAGACTTGTCTTTACCAATTTCCTAAATTTAACTAACCCTTGAAAAAAATATGTTAAGTAAAATTTGAGGATCGAAGTGTCTACTGTTATTTAGTTATAGTATAGGCATCTGCATCAGTGAACTTGTGAGCAAGACACCACCCTTTTCAATACTAGTCTAGTAAAACCGTCCAAATTCTAGAGTCAGGTGAAAATGTACTAAATACTCGTACCGTATATCAAATACCTATGTTCCCAATTTGCCTTTCTCGTTTCAGTTGAACGTAATCAAATATGTTTTCCATTGGCCCTCTGTTGCCTTTGCCAGTCAATTCTCTTTTCTATAAAAGTTCCGAAATATTTTGTATGAAGTGTCCGCAATAAATACACATCGAAACCGTAAGTTAGTAAACATTGGAAGTACCTGTATGTTGTATAGCTTGAATTGAGATTAAATCAGGCTCACTGGCAGCTAACCACTAAAGCGCCGCTGTCATGAGTAAAACGAATTTCTTTTGCAATTTGTTTGCTAATTGTAACCGTAGTTCGCTCAAACCCTCGCTTGGGTCTTTGGTTTCAGCTTTTCATGGCTGTAACAGGCTGTAAGCGGACCTAAGGAGTTTCAAATTTCTAGGGAAAAAACGTTATATTCCAAGCAATAAAAAGCTAAAAATAATCAAAATCTATCAATCGTATCAATAGTAAATCTAAAACAAAAATCGCCCAAATTCAACTTGTATAACCTCCTCGTTTCACTGAAGTTTCAAAATACGGCTTACTCCTCGTCCAATCCAATGACCGCTTTTGTGACAAAGTCGACCAAGGCAACAGTCGTGTTTCTTCCTTTTACGA
Organism: Matsumurasca onukii; assembly: GCA_018831715.1. Lineage (NCBI taxonomy): Eukaryota > Metazoa > Arthropoda > Insecta > Hemiptera > Cicadellidae > Matsumurasca > Matsumurasca onukii. Next base: position 26,091,691 of record CM032064.1, read on the forward strand.
ATCCGTATTGTTCTTTACAAAGTAATTTTTTTTTGAACAGAAAGTTTAATAATCTATTTGCAAATACATATTCATAAATTTTAGAAATTGTTGATATATTCGAAACTGGACGCCAATTCTCCGGTGAGTTAGAGGCTCCATCTTTAAATATAGGGCGAACAATAGTTTGCTTTAATTCGCTTGATGGGAATAGACCCTGCGACAACGATGTATTGATAGCATCGGCTAATGGTGCATTAATGTAGCTAGCACAGTGCCGGATCGTTTTGTGACTTAGCCCGTCATAACCGGCTGAGTTTGAATTCTTCAGTTTCATTATAATGCTACACTTCATGAGAATCGGAAGGACACAAAGATAGGTCAAACTATGTCAGAATGAGACTGTAGAATTGGCTCTGTTATCAGTGAATGCTTCTGTTCACCGATGTTTACAAAATACTGATTGAAAGTGTCATGGCTCGGCATGTCGGCAGCTAACAAAACTGGTTTCTTTTTCCTGTCCTTATCTATTATCCTCCACGCGTCCCTTGCCAGATTATCAGTCGTAATTAGTTGCTTACTTAGGTCCGACGCTTTTGCATTTGTTATAAGCTTACCATAAATTTGCTTGTACTTTTTGTAGGACTGTATTGTAAAATATTGTTGAATTATTCGTTTTCCTTTTAAAATCAAGATCTTTAAGTTTCTTTGAGGATATAATGATTCCCTTGTCCATTTGGATATACCGGTGTCACAAAGTCCTGACGGATTATAAAATGTTATAAAATGAAAACTAATGATGTCAGATATTTGCACTTTTATTTACATGATAGAGTGACGAATAAACTTTTATTTACATATAAAACAATCAGCGGTCCTCCACGTGCGCCTCTTTGTGGCCCGAAGAGATCAATGCGATATTCTAAGTTCTCCAACTAGTGTTCGATAAATGTCTCTTGTTACTGTCGACATTGCTTCAGTGAATATTGCATTAAGAAAGCATGACTGGAATAGAAGCATACACAATATCTTTTATGTAGCCCCAAAAGAAAAAGTCCAAGGGTGTGATGTCAGGTGAGCGGGGAGGCCAGGATGTCGGTCCACTACGGCCAATCCAACGGTCGTCTAGATAGTCTCTAACTTGTGTCGACCAATGCGGTGGCGCCCCGCCTTGTTGAAAAACTACCCAAAACTACTTTTGATGGTATTAGTGGCAGGTGGATCTCTTCTAAATCGTCTTCTGAAAGTCTTTGAACTGCTATTGGAGAGTTGGATTCATGAAACCAAAAAACACGTTGAACTTTTTCTTGTTTTGCTGTCATTTTGAATATTTGACAATGAATCAGTAATTGTTGTTTAATTAACAAATGGATTAGAATACAAATGCTACCAATCTATGTAAGTAAAACTTCAAGAAATCAGCTGTTTAATGATGTATAAAACATCTACTATTACCAGTAGAAACCCGTAGTAATTTACTTTTTTATCCGTCAAGGACTTTATGGACACCCGGTATTTTCTTCTTTTTTTTATAGGACAGGCTAGTGAAAAGCTGTACTGTAGTGTATTAAAAAATAGTTTAAGTTTCTTTTCAACGCTAGAGGCTGCACTAATTTCATCCCTGTTTTCTCTAGATAACATGAAGTTTAAAGTATCTAAGTTAACTGCTAAGTTTAACACTCAAATTTCAAAAATAAAAAGCCTTACAATTTTGAGCCAAGTTTAAAAACTCCACAGTACTGTATATATATGAAGTACCATAACAAATTTTCAATTTGAACGCTGTTGAGAAATGGTGATCAATACTCAAAAATCTAAATTCATACGTCGGTTTAAATGAAAATGAAGACATTACCCTCCTACTTGAAAACCATGCTTTAAGTTGTATGTTTTACGAGTTCCGAATGGCGAAACTGTTCAGGTGAAACCGTAACCCTGTGTACTTTATAGCATTCATCGCAGGTATTCCTCGCAGACTATTCTTTTAGAAACTCAGCCGTCACAATTGTACGCGTATTTGCCATTACCTGCTTATAAACTCTATCGCCTATCATCTGGGCTAGGTTGCAGGCTCCCAATCAGTTTCCAATCTTCTCCTGCAAACTCGATCAGGGACTCTCTTTGTTCCCTTCTGGCTTCTACTGTGTAAAGTGGTAACGGTATGAACCTGCCTGAAAGTATACCGTAAAGAAGGAGGCAGTGGTCTATTACCAAATTCCTTTGGAACAAATGAGTTCCTTTGGAAAAGCTATTCATCCCGTCAGCATGGTAAGAACCAGGCCTGGGACCATCAAAGAAGCACCGATCCTGACCCCTAGAACACGTCTTGAGTATTTTATTAAAACGTTACATACAATTGGTAGGATAATATATAAAACAAAGTTGTTGTTCGACTTAAATAGAACACAAAAATACTTTAAGTTCCTATAGATTACAGGGTATGGTTTTGATGTTTACTGGACAAATTGGAAGTAGACGATATACCATTGGAAAGAAAAATCATATTTACCGGTTTAGCAGTAAACTGTGGTGTTGGCATGCTGAAGAAGGCGCTGGATTACCAAAGTTGTGGTTTCCACCACTTTGTAACAATGGCCGCATTATGCAAAAAAGATGTTACTAATGGCTGCCTGGGACTGGATTGGCGCGGAGGTCTGAATGATGGTCCGAATCCAATTCCAGGCAGTCATTAATAACATCATTTTACTAATGCGGCCATTTGTTTTAAAATTCAATTATTACTAGTGAATAGTGTGGTTACTAAGAGGATTTTCATTAAACCTGGCAATAAAAAGTGGTTGAACACTAATAAAATATTGATTAGTGTGATAATCCAGCACTTAACAAGCTTTATTGTCTTCAAATTCAAGCATTACACAACACCTACAACAGTTGACTTAAAAACAGCAAATACGTACCCAAACCAGTGTAAATAAAACTTTTTGAGTTTTTTCTTTCCAATGGTACCAATTAAAATTGTCTAAGAGCAATTTTACCCAGTACAATTTATAATCAAAATCATTTGTAATAACCCTGTATTTCGGCATAGCCTTTGTCAACTGTAAAAATTAAAATTAATTTTAGGTTCTATTTAAGTTGAACGACAACTTTATTTATACATATATTATTCATATATATGTTATATATATATATAACATTTTATAACAGTTTTAACAGTTTTAAACACGTGATTTGTTCCTGAAGAGCTTTGTAAAATGTTGAATGCTTCTTTGAAAATATTATTGAATTTGTCTAGACCAGGGTGGTATTGGGTTATCAGTTTATGCATCCATCGGGTTGACTGCTTCTTTTTTTAAGTATTTTATTTTGTTACTGAAGCTTTAGGGATTATCCTTTGTCATGTAAAGCAGCTGTAATGGCTTTAGTGTAATCTTCTTGTATATACAGTGTGGCCCATAGGTCAGTTGACAGGCATGCATTTCATGGAATGCATGTCGGTCAACTGACTTATGGGCCACCCTGTATATCGTCGTGTTCATATTGATATATGTGTATCCTGTTTAGAGATCGCATTGTACTCGTATGTACGGTTTTCATGAAATTTTGTGCAAATGTTTCTTTTGCAAATATCTCGGTCTCATTCGTTAACCAGCAAACTCGGATGACCGAAAGCTCCCTTTTTGGAAGGAGGATTTTTCACCAAAAAGATGGTTTTGTGAACTGAAAACAGTACATTTCACCCGACTTTGATGAAATATGAAATAGCTTGTATTTTGTACTAACTATCAGTATCCAAAAAATTATAATCATCTATCATGTCGTTTCAAAATGGCTAGAGAAAGGTGAACTTTCGCTATACATTTGGAATGAGTAGTCTGACTTTAAAGAAATTTGAAATTCCAATACTCATAATAATAAAGCATGCAAAGCTAAGGAAGAAGGCCGACTCTGCTTGTAACGTCCGTGGTTAAGGAGTACGAAAGGCTGGGACCCAGTCCGAAGCGATGCTGTGAATGGAGCGAACACTCTCGTATAACCCGTAATAATAAAGGATGCAAAGCTAAGGAAGAAGGCCGACTCTGCTTGTAACGTCCGTGGTTAAGGAGTACGAAAGGCTGGGACCCAGTCCGAAGCGATGCTGTGAATGGAGCGAACACTCTCGTATAACCCGTAATAATAAAGGATGCAAAGCTAAGGAAGAAGGCCGACTCTGCTTGTAACGTCCGTGGTTAAGGAGTACGAAAGGCTGGGACCCAGTCCGAAGCGATGCTGTGAATGGAGCGAACACTCTCGTATAACCCGTAATAATAAAGGATGCAAATAAGGAAGAAGGCCGACTGCTTGTAACGTCCGTGGTTAAGAGTAACGAAAGGCTGGGACCTAAGTCCGAAGCGATGCTGTGAATGGAGCGAACACTCTCGTATAACCCGTAATAATAAAGGATGCAAAGCTAAGGAAGAAGGCCGACTCTGCTTGTAACGTCCGTGGTTAAGGAGTACGAAAGGCTGGGACCCGTCCAGCGATGCTGTGAATGGAGCGAACACCTCGTATAACCCGTAATAATAAAGGATGCAAAGCTAAGGAAGAAGGCCGACTCTGCTTGTAACGTCCGTGGTTAAGGAGTACGAAAGGCTGGGACCCAAGTCCGAAGCGATGCTGAATGGAGCGAACACTCTCGTATAACCCGTATAATAAAGGATGCAAAGCTAAGGAAGAAGCGTCGACTTTGTAACGTCCGTGGTTAAGGAGTACGAAAGGCTGGGACCCAAGTCGAAGCGATGCTGTGAAGGAGCGAACACTCGTATAACCCGTAATAATAAAGGATGCAAAGCTAAGGAAGAAGGCCGACTCTGCTTGTAACGTCCGTGGTTAAGGAGTACGAAAGGCTGGGACCCAAGTCCGAAGCGATGCTGTGAATGGAGCGAACACTCGTATAACCCGTAATAAAAGGATGCAAAGCTAAGGAAGAAGGCCGACTCTGTAACGTCCGTGGTTAAGGAGTACGAAAGGCTGGGACCCAAGTCCGAAGCGATGCTGTGAATGGAGCGAACACTCTCGTATAACCCGTAATAATAAAGGATGCAAATCTGACGCCGAAGGTCGAAGCCGATTTCCAATACTTGCGTACTCTAAGTTTCGACAGGTTTTGTGATTGTGGGCTTAACTTAAACAAATATTTTATTCAACGATGGTGACCAAATTGTTGAAGGTTCAATCCCACATTAAGTGTAGTTTGCAAGAAAAATAAATCCATGAGTTAAAGTGGGTTTGTTCTTTGTCAATTGTCTTATAGTCCAGCCATATATTAACGATTAATTATGTTATAATCTACCTCTATCCCCTTTAACATATGGAATTCCAAATTAGGGTTCGTGGTTCGACGAGAATAAGTAATCTGTTTGTGCTTCAAAAGAAAATAACGAAGTAATTTTTGAATTGACACCTATAGGCATGTAAACGCAGTTTAAAGAACAATCAGATTTTGACCCTACCATCAAAGAAAATGTACAATTATATTGGCCCTGTTACCATCAGTAAATGTTTTAGAGACATTACTATCCGACACAAGAAATCCTCAACTTTTATCCTTAGAAAGAAACCTAAACAGTTACAACATACTTAACCTTGACGCGGTCTATACCGGAATTCTTAGTTAGTATTCAATGCTCACCCCAAGAAACCTTCTTCTGGCTGCCAAAGACAGTACAGTATTAATATAACAATAGTAAGTTATCCAAGTCATGCTTTGAAGACAGCTCGTCCAGTTTAGGCTGAATTAAAGTACTGTATAATAATATTAATTTCAATAATTAATCACTTATTTCCAGATAGTTCTATTTTGTGAAACGTTATTGATCGGGTTGATATTATACCTAAGAGTTCCTACCAAATAAAATTGCACAGTTCGGATATACTTAAGCTCGATTCAAGTAAATACGATTTTATTTATATTCAAGCGGATTCCATCTTCTTTGCAGCCGTAATTGGTTTAAGCTGTTGATCTAGCAGGGAGCGAGTAGTCGAGTATTGTTGGCGAAAAAGAAACTTATCACTTATAGCTCCGATCCAGCGCTGATACGCTGGATTTAGTCGCTTATCGTCTTCTTTGACAGCTGTTGAATAAGTTAAGTATTTCTTAACCTGTCTGCTCTTGTCGTCATATTATCCCATTATCCCGATCTGCCTCGGATCATGATGTGTTTGTGTGTGTTTATTGTGGCTCGAATACACTTTGTCAAAAGCACATATCAGTGTGTGTCAGTGTGTATCGGTACTTATGTTGTTTGCTTCTTGTGCGCAGTGTCGCGCACGCCCCTCGAGCTCCGGTGTCGTCAGCTCCCGCGGCACTCCGAGAGTTCCTCTGCGGCCGTGTGCTAGTAGAGAAGCCTCTAGTGTTCGTGTCGTGTTCTTTCGTTATCTATTGAGCGTTAACTTGACGGAAACAAACTAGTAGTTGTGCGTTATCTGCTCAAACACTGCAGAGACTCGTGCTCACTATGGGCTGGCCAGGGATGCATCGTTGCCGTTACTGCGGGAGTCGTTGGTGCTCTTACCCGAGAGTGACATGTCCCATGCGTAGGTGTCAACTCAATGTCAATCTATTAGTCAAAGTTTGAAATGCAAATTACAATCTCATTTAGTTTTCTTTTTACTTTCAATCCAATTTAATCTTTTTTCACATCTTTTTATTTAAGTTTTAAAGATTTGTTCATAATGTTGTATGATTTCTGGATTTGTTGGCATTTATTTTTGGCATTTCTTTTTGATTGGGTGGTACAAATGAAGTGCTCTTAGTTTCGTCTAGTTTTATTTTCAAAAGTTTTTACTCAGCTGCAAGCGTTTTGATTTTATTTACATGCTTTAAAGTTATAAATCATATAGCCTGGAACAGTTCAGTCCTTTGAAAGGTCCATTGTGGGATTTATTCTCAGCACACTTCACGTTCTAGCTTTTTGTAGCCCATTTCTAGCTTAGTCGTAGCCTAAATATTATATACCTCCGTTATTTTTTTAATGTTATAGCCTAATTATTATATTAGAAACATAAAACACTTTTCAACAATGAATATTTACACAAGCCACGTGAAAAAATCGTATGTTGTACGCATCTGGTTATCTTGACTTTAAAATTAAAATTAGTTGATGCTAAAATTATGTTTCTGTAGTTTAAATCTGTAGTACGTTTTGTCTCTTCAGGGTCAGATTTTTCTAAGTATACAGTAGGCCTACTGCTCTCTTCCAATGTCTTAACATTATGTTCCATGGCATGGGCTAATAGAGGTCATTGTTGGGTTTTGAAACGTCAAACCAATGGTTTGTGATACTGAATCTGAGGGAGGTTGTTACATAATTAAGGGGGCTTTGATATATATATATATTTTATCTATATATTTTATACCCTTTTATATATATATAAGAGAGTCAAAGAAACCTTATATTTCGACGGTTATCGTTAATAAAGGAACAAATTAAAGGAATTGAAAAAGACAATTGGTATAAAATATATGTACAAAACTAAAATATGAAACAATAATACATATTTACAAAAATGTTTTAAATTAAAATTTAAGACAGTTGATTGAAAGTTATGTTTAGAGAGTAAAAAAATAGTTTGACAGTGGAATATACTGGTTATGTATCATAACAAATTTAAATTAATATGTTCATTATAAATTTAGTGAAAATAAGACAAAATACAAGATTAAAATTAATACAATAGCAGAAAAATATAAAGAAAACAAAAGCAAAAGAGCAGATTATTTTATACCACCCAATCTATTACGAAAAACAAGAATACAATGGACGTTAACTAAATCACCGTTTGTTTAAGCCGTATGGAAAATCTTAGATTTTAAAAACCAATTGGTGGGTTTGTTCTAGATGTTCTAGCTTTAGCTTATTAAATTCATCTGGTACTTGCAATTCTGAAGTGAAAAAAACATGGGTTCAAAAATCTTGTTGGTGAACAAGGGCATGCTGTGAGACAGGTTTTCAGGATGCATTGGCAATAAGACCGGTGATTATTGATGCGCATATGTAAAGGTGTTGTAGTAAGCCCAACATAGTCCCAGGACAGTTGTTACAAGACAGTTTATAACGAAAACCCTGGTGGTCTTGTAGGAATAAATCTTTGTGACAGGTGAAGATTCTAAAATTTCGAAAGCTGTCTTTATGATCTAATAGTTTTGTACAAGCCAGGGTAATACTTAGTTATAAATCTAGCTTCATCTTTAGGTTGAATTTTCTTATTTTGTGCTTGGGTTTCAAAGACCTGGTTTGTTACAAGTTTATGGAAGTTTTTCTACTAAATGTTTATCCTAGTTACTTACCTAGCTTATCCAAATACTAATGATAGTCTTGATTCATTTGAACACAGCTGTTTAGCTTTACTGAAAGACTTTTAACTGACTTTTATTGTGTATAGGATGAAACTGTCGGGTCGTAGGTAATCCATTTTGTTTGCAGCTTCTAATATGTATTTTTAGTCCTTAACTGTTTGATTTTTGAAACACATCAACATCTAAAACGTTAATTCTTGAAATCGTCCACGTAAACTTAAGTGTTGAAATGGTTTAAGTTTATTGGCAAAACTATTTATATTTCTCCATGTTCCCAAACCATAAAAAATATCATCAATGAATCTCATCCAAACAAGAGGTTTGATTGTCTGAGAACTCAAAACTTGTCTCCAAGCTGCCCATAAATAAATTAGCAAAACACAGGTGCCACAGTACCCATGGCTGTACCTAGTTTGGAACATAATGTTGATCTTAAACCTAACAGTTCTGCGTTAAACTATACGTATTAGTTTACAATAAACGTAGTACTAGGAGTAGTAGCAGGAGGTAGTAGCCAAAAACCCAGTTTTAAAAATGCTCAGTTTTAGGGTGCTTTTATCGAATCGGGCAACCTATTGAAAAGTTGAACTCTTACCCTGAGAAGGCAAACATTTTTGAAGTTCTCCCTGTGTCTCCCCAGTTCGGTAATTTCGGCCTCTTGTATCATAAGAATGAATATCACCAGACACTTTCTGTTACCAAATATATGTTTCAAAATAGGAAAAATTATACATTTAACATTTCATTTAAATTTATACATTTTTATTACTACAGACGTAGCCGAATAATGTCTACAAATTATCATACTGTCTGTAAACACCTTTAAGTTTCAACTAAAAATAGGAACAGTTCACTAAACCCAAAGATACTATGGTAAAGTTATCGCAAAGATGCCACATTCTCGAGGCTGAGTAACACCATAGTTGGTGGCAGCTCAAGCACAGTTATGCTGCCGTCCTCATTGTATTATTTCTCCCCTGCTAGGCCCCATTGCCTGAGTCTGTCGACGTCAATGAATCCTAATGTGACCAAATCAAGGGATTTTCAGAGAATGAACAAACTTGCGTCTGCTTCAGGGACTCTGTTTAAAACTCTTAATATTCAAATTTAAAATAAAAATTGGAATTATACTTTATCGAGAAGCAATATTTTTAAATTGTATTTACCTAAAAGTCATTACAAAATCTAGATCTTCTTACAAAAACTTAAACTACTGGTAAAACAATTCAAATTCTATAACTATGTACATCGTAATTTATTATTTGAATATTAAAACCCTCAGCTACAGAGTACCAAGCGTGTCCTAGAAGAAATTTGATTTAAAAATAATTTAAATTTTTGGTTATAGCATATATAAGCAAAAAAGAAGTGAACAGAATAGTATCTTTTTAACATTTTTAATTACAAGACCGGTTTTGGACTGAGCCCATCTCCGGTGATGTACAAACATTGCCTAACCTAATTTGCAAAATAACAATTACAAAACAAACAGAAGATATATAGATGGTTTCAAATAAATAAAATAGAAGTCTTATCATGAGTTTAGAAGGTTGTTCTTATTTTTGTTATATATTCGAATATCAGATTCATAATTGCTGTGTGTGTAGTGTTTAATATATTTATTGGGTCCGATTTTTATGTGTGTAAATGTGGAAATCTCTCCTTGCAATTTTAAGGTGCGTCTCTTTTGTCGAAATCTAAAATTGACATATTATTTTCAATGCTCGTTTAGGAATGGTTACTTCTAAAAAGATGTTCGGAAAATGATTTCATAGAAGTTGTATTATTAGATTTCAAGGCTTCTATATGTTCTATGAACCTTGACTTAAACGTGCGAACAGCCTGCCGTCTCCATGAATGAACATACGATTTTATAAACGACAGATCTGTTAAATTTGTCTTGTTGAGTTTTGATTTGTAGAAATCATTTTATTTATGGTCTTAAAGGCGTTATTTTTGTCCGAAGTTCAATTTGAAGTTGAATTGTAGGCTTTCTCGTCACTTTACTGAGTTTTGTTGTAAGATACATTTTCTATCATCTAAATGTGGAATGAGGTTTGAATCTCTTTTTAGACAGCGTCCTTTTATAATGTTATCCCATACTTGATGGTAGTTTGCAACCGGCTGCTCGCACCAGTTATCAACTACAAAAGTAAATGTTCATACCATGGCTGCTATGTTTGTGTATTGTATCCGTTTCTTGCAATTGTTTTCATAGTCCTTTCTTTTTTCTAAAATATTTTATCCATTGGTATAGTAGTCAATCTATTAATTATTGAATGAAATGGCCATCTTTGCGACCAGGGATGGTTGGAACTTTTAGGTATAACGATTTCAGATTTAGTTTGTTTTCTGTTGATTCTAAATTTGTGTTTAATTGATTTAAAATAGTTAATCCAAAAGGTTTATTTAATTTTCTCCTGGTATTCTTTGTGAACTCTGTTACCTGAAATGGTATTAAGGAAATTCAAAAGATCATTCTTTTCACTTCCAGAAAACAAACATATCACATCATCTACATACTCTGTACCAATATAATATTTTATTTCTGTAAGGGTTTGTATTGTTCAAGTATATTTACTTAAGTTATGCATGAACACATTTGCAAGTAGTTCTGATAATGTGACCCCATTTCTAACCCTTCTGTATGTAAACCCATCATTGAATTTAAAACAATTTTGATTTCACTATGTTTTTGTTAATCTTAATATGTCCATGCTATTCTTTTCTTATCTAAGTTTATATTTTCGAAAAATCCTCTTCAGGACTCCAAAGTTTCAACCGTGGTATTTGATATACGTATGCTACCAAATTGAACTTGTATCTATAACAAATATATACCTGCAGACAAAGGGACATCAACTTGCTTAATATGAAGGATTATGTTGCCGAAATCAACAAACAGCTGAGCAACAAGAGTTTTACCAAGAGATTAATCGTGACCCAACCGATTAATCGTGACCCGAGTTTTCAGAAGAAAATTAAAACCTTTTGAAAACTCAGCCTCAAGAAAGTTTAAGTCAAGAAACAATCAATTTGCTAACCCTGAAAAGCCACGAACACCTGTATTTTACGTTCTCCCAAGATACACAAGCCAGATCGCCCACCCCAAGGAAGACCGATAGTGTCAGGATATGGATCACCAACGGGAGATTCCATGATGTTGATGAACAACTTTCAACCCTACATGTTAAAAGCTTACTATCTTAGGTAAAAGAACACTTGATCATTTCCTCGAAAGACTTCAAAATGTGAAATCAACGGGCCTCGCCTCGAAAATCGCCTCTAGTCACGATTGATGCCCAATCTTATACACTAATATTCCACACGACTTAGATTGAAGCAGCCAAGACCTGACCAGAGACCCCCATACTCCTAGTACTACGTTTATTGTAAGCCTAATACGTATGGTTTTAACATGAATAACTTTAGGTTCAAAGATCAAAATTACATTCAAACTAGTGGTACAGCCAGGTACCAGGATGGCACCCGCAAATTTTCATGGGCAACTTAGAAGATAAATTTTGAGTTCACACTCAAACCTCTTGTTTGATGAGATTTTTGTCGACGACATTTTTATGATAAGGCATCATGGCGAAACACTTTTAACTGATTTCAGATAGTTTAAATGTCTTTTCAACACTAAAATTTACTTGGCAAATTTCTAAGGAAATAATAACGTTTTAGATGTTGATATTTTTAATAACCGGAGAGTTAAAAACTAAAAATACATATAAAGGATACAAACAAAATGGATTACTATATTACGACAGTTGCCATCCCATACACAACAAAAGTCAGCTTCCAAAAGTCAGCTCTCAAATAAAAAATTTACAATCTGATAAGTTAGAACTAGATTTTGGCATTCTCAAGGTTCAGTTTTAGGGCCACCTCTTTTAATATATACAAATAGCTTGGACGGCAAATTTTCCATATTTAAATATTACTATGTTTGCCGACGATATAGCTTTAGTTTTCAAAGAACAATCCATAGAACAATTAGAAATTAATAGCTATATGCAACTAACGGAATTATACCAATACTTAAACTGCAATAACTTACACGTAACCTGCTAAGACCAAAACTATAAGACTCTCTAAAAAGTTCGACCAATATTTTGATCCCTTAATCTTGATGAATGAATACGAGCTACCCTTGGAAACAAATTGTAAATACTTAGGTTGGCCTGACAGAAATTTTCATGGGCCCTTACATAGATACACTTTGTTCAAAAGTGTCATCTCATATTCTTATTAAGTAAATATTCTAAATACCAAGATTTCTTTCTTTACTAATTTATACGTCTTTAATTGAATTAAGACTAAGATACGGAATCGTCCCATGGGGATCTGCATCTCGTACTGAGTTTTACGAATATTTCGCCTGCAAAGAGAGCAGTTAGAATTATGGCAGGTATTTAGACGAACCTGTATGTAAACCATGTTTCGAACATTCCAAATTTTGACTCTTCTTCATTGTACATTTATGAACTCCTTATGTGTATTACAAATTTAAATATGACTCCCCATCCAAACCGGAAAGGAAGTTCACCATGTTATAATACAAGAGCCCGAGAACAGCACACAGCAGACCTGCATAGACTACAACTTACCGCCGCGCTACCCCAAAAACCTAGGACCAAAATTCAATAAATTACCAAGAAATATTAAATTTGAAAATAGGGCCAAACAAATTCAAAATTTTAATTAAAGAATTTCTTTAGAAAGACGTGTTAATTGTTGATGAGTTTTTTGTCACAAGAGTAAACATTGTAGATAACGTACAATAATATATTATTTATAAAAGAAGAACTTTTAGGAAAGAATTTGTGTTATATTATGTTTTTAGTTGAACTGTTTTATTTAGCTGTGCCACAATGTCAAACAAAATATGTAAAATTATAGGGTAAGTTATCTGTAATACAATTATTGTAAATTGTCATTCTATAGAATAAATAATTTGAATGAAGTCTTTCAGTAAAAGCAACAACTGTGTTCGGATACATCAGTACCACCATGATAATGTATTTAGATGTTAGGTAATGCATTTTGTAAATACATTATCATTATAATTATTTCTACAATGATATGCAACATCATAAAATCTTTACTATTTGACGTTTTTAACCTATTCATTATTAAACAAATTCAATGTTTACATCGACTTTGAGGTTAAAAATTTTCAAAACATGGTTTTACTGACATACCGTTAAAAAAGGTCGTAATTCTGAGAAAATACGTAAACACCTATATTCCTAATCGAATTGAGAATTTGATACAGGGCGTCCCAAAAAGTCCGGATTCACGTTTATAGTTTCTAGTTAGGTAACGGGACAAATATATCAAAATTATTTATTCGTCAAAATGCCGAGAATTGTCTTTTGTTTAAAATGATGTACATATGACCAACATTTGCATTTAGTAAAAATCTCGAGTCTTGGGCCCCATGAGTTTCAGTACTTACACAACTCTGTTTACTGAGAATCTTAAAAATATTTTTTTGTAATCTCTGTGTACGATTCCTATAGAGAAAGTTTGTTCAATTTTTCTAGCTCTAAAATCACCCTGTAATCCGTTTAGGACACTTTATCGTACAACTGGTATAATTACTATCTACACCTCTCAATTATTCTTGCTCTAAATTATAATAATACATTCGAACAGCTGCCTATATTGTAACAGGTAAAACATTTTGTAAATATTATTATTATTTCAGTTTTGTACATATTTATACACCATTTTTCTTTTCTTGTTAATTAACTTGTTTTATACCTTTTTGAAAATGACTTGTGTCGAAATATAAGGAGTCTTGTACAGTATTTTTCTTGAAGTGTTTTTTTTGCCTCAATCACAAAATTAGTATAAAAAACCAACTCATTTAATATCTTCATTATAAATCTGTCATGCTTATCATGCAAAAATCAATAATTTCGAATCCAAGGATAGTCGAAATTATGCAGTGAAAGATTCTGGGTATCTAGAAGAATATATTTAAATCCACTACAGCTGGTGCTTTTACGTGATCAAATTTTAAACTTATTAATAAGCAAGATTAACACTGTATATTAAAAAGAACAACTCAAACAAAAAAACAATTGATGAAGACACAGGACTCACAAAATCAATAATACCGGTGTTTCTAAAAAACCTGATTTAAAAGTTTCATTTGTTTACAGTTTATTAAAATAATAGTTATTAAACATATTTTATTAAAGAGAATCTTGCCTTTGTTGATACCTAATAAAGTTGCCATATGAGACCATTTGTTGCTCCACAGTCTAAACGATAATTAGTTTCTTCCCAGGTATTCAACAGCATGGTCAGGCGTAACGGATGATACAGCTTCACCAACTCCTCACCCATGCTCAATGTCGCGGATCTTCAGAATACACAATGTTTGGAATGTCCCGCAAAAGAAAAAAAAATCTAGTGGAGTCAGATATGGGCTCCTTGGTGCCATCAATTGGCCCACGCTCCACCATTTCACCCAGCTAGGAAAACGCAGTTCAATGCATCACGAACACGGTTGCTGTAGTAGGTGGCGCGCCGTCTTGTTGGAAGAAAATTGGTCCCTTTGTCTCTTATGTCATCTATTTGTGCGAAACTATAGTCAGTAATGTCACAATAAATATCCCCATTAACTGTTTTCTCAGCAAAATTAAAGGTCCAACGTCTGATAAGCGGAATACCAAGAAACTAATTATCATTTAGACGGCTAGGGCAAATGGTGCCTGGTATAGAACTCTTATTAGGTATCAAATAAAACCGAGACAGATTCTTTAATAATATATATGTTTAATAACTATTTTAACTATAATGTAAACCAATAAAGTTTTTAAATCAAGGAGTTCTTTAGAAACACCCGGTATTTTCAGTAGCATTCATAATTTTACAAAGTCTTCAGCAAAACCAATGAAACTTTCTAAACTAGTTCCCCGTATAGTCTACAAACGCCCACCTACATTAAAAGATAAAATTTCAAAATCTAAACTGCCGACTGAAAATTTTCAAATTCAAAATGACAGTCTACTTGGGAACCTACCCGTGCAATAAACCTAGATGTATGGTGTAGGGCAGATGGACACGAACCAATACGCCAATAGAATACAAATAAAAATTCAAAATCCAAGGAAATTTGACTTGTGAATTTCGAACGTGATGTATACCAAATCCAATCAGTTGCGAAATAGCCCAAAGGTTAACATAGGATCTACTACTAACACTCAAGAGTAAGGATGACCGGCCACCGTTTGATTTTAAACACACACAGACAGTACGAAACCTTTAGTACACATGGTCTGGAACATCAAGACACTTTTGAAAATTTATATAAGGTCAAACTAATTCGTCAAACAAAGCAAAATTCAAGTGTGTCCATTTAACAAGTTTGAACAATCCTATCAAGTCATTTCTAAATCAAAATTTCTGATGGCCTAAATCTTAGGTAGTTTATACGTTCACATTATTTTTATATTTTATTATTAATTTTGTACCTCTACAAGACTTTCAGCAGACTTCTTCAACTTTTATTTTACATCTGTTTATATTGTTACTGTGTATGTTTTGTTAACTGTTTGATTGTTTTTATTTACAGTTGAAAATGACATTGCCGAAATATACTGAGCATTTTAAAGTTTTTGTTTTAATATATAAACTCGAACGACAGTTTTAATATATACCGCAAATCCAATGATAAGCAAAGTTTCCTAAACGGATTACATGAGTACAGCAATTATTAGAGCTAGAAAGATGAAAAACTTTTCTCTGGAAATCGTACACGGAGATTTCAGGAAAATATTTTTAAGATTCTCAGTATACAGAGTGTGTCGATACTGAAAACTCACGGGGCCAAACTGAGAGATTTTTAAATGTGGTTATATTTGTACATCATTTTAAACAGAAGACAATTCTCGACATATATTGACAAAAATGGCTATCTTTATATTGTCTAAGCTATAAACATAAATCGCGTGTT
The DNA here is from genome assembly GCA_018831715.1 of Matsumurasca onukii. Classification (NCBI taxonomy): domain Eukaryota; kingdom Metazoa; phylum Arthropoda; class Insecta; order Hemiptera; family Cicadellidae; genus Matsumurasca; species Matsumurasca onukii. The sequence continues at coordinate 26,107,944 of CM032064.1, forward strand.
GGTTTATGGGACGCCCCAGGTAAAATTAATAATTCAGGACGCCCTGTAGTCAAATTATCAATTCAATTAGAAATATGGCTTTTCAACGGTATGTCAAACCATGTTTGAAAAATCTTTAACCCCAAAATCGATGTAAACATTGAATTTGTTTAATTTAAAACATCAAATAGTAAGGTATACAATGTTGCATATCATTGTGAAGATAATTTTAATATTAACATTATTTTGTATCTTTATTTGTTTAAGGGCTATAACAAAACAACCAATTATAACCTAGATTTTGCCTGTATTTTAGTAGTTTATACGGTCGTTTGACCTGCTTGGTATCAAAATTAACAGCAAAATTCTAAATAAGTTGTTTTTCTAAAAAAGTTCAAAAGATGATAAAAAACAAACCGAAATAAAAAATATAACAATTAATAGTAGCTTTACAAAAAATAATGAGGAACCCGGTTGTCATGGTTATGTTATTGCGCACTTTATCTCCTGTGTTATAACAGTTGACAATTTATTCAGTTGTTGTATTGTTAGAGTGACATTGTTACGTGACAATTGCAATGAATACCTATGGTTTTAGCGATGTAAAACAATTAATATTCATCAATGAGACCATGAGTATTCATTGCAATTGGCACGTAACAATGTAAACAAATTTTAATTACAACAATACAACAGCCTAAGAAATTACTCCCAATCAACCATTTTGAAAACTGGGGCAATGTCAGTATGCATTAAAAGATACTTTTGATAACTTTAATAATTTATAAAGACGTAACTGATTAAAAAAGTTATAAAGACGTTTCCACATTTCGCGTAATATAAAATCTGTGTAACTTAAAATGGACTCCATTTCTTTCTGTTAAGATAGAGACGTCTAGCTTTCAGCATTCATCAACATGTTCTAAGCCCTTCAAAATGAGGTGTCACTCGATGGGGCTTCCCTATGAAAAATGGGGTAACCTTCCCCCAATCCCCCATTTCGAAAACTGGGGCAAAGTGTCAGTATACATTGCCTTTTGTTTCCTCATATAAATGGATTTCGGGTTGCGTTGAAAAATAACTGGTTAAAATTTTATAAAGGCGTTTCCACACTTTTGCCTGACCCTGTATATGTTGTTAAATTGAGAATGCCCAATATTTAATTTCCTTAAAATACAAAAAATTAAAACGTGTTAGGAAAATATTCAAAAACAAGTACATTTTGGTTGGTTCAATTTAACAAACATACATATTCTACTTGTTACTTGTAGACTTACTTGTGCACTTAGTTGCACTTAATGCGATGCACTGTGGATGTTTCTCTCCTAACCAATGTGACCAAAACCTAGTATATTTGTCACCATTATATAAACATATACTCTTATCAACTCAGAGTTTATTTACTGAAGAAACTACTACGGTTGTATAAAGTTAATGTATTCCTAATAAAATTCCCAAACCAAACTAATACAATCTGCCAATTATAAAATATATCAACAAATTATTTATAAAGTTTAATAATTTTAAAACAATATATCGATGGAATTTACAAATATAAGCTCTGAGAAATATTGAGAATTCAGAGAAGGGCAGCAAAAGCATCAATAATAAAATACAAAATGAAAAAATAAAATGTTAACAAGGCTTTACCTTCACATTAACAGAGACGCTGAGCCGAACACTCCAGCTGCCCGTCTTACTTAACTTACTGTATTGTTCATTACCGTGATAATAATGCAGTCAGTCAAACAACTGCTGAGTTGCTACTTGACTGAAGCTTACTCAATCATTGTCACCAACATGCATTGTAATTTGGTACTTGTCTTTAGTTACTTAAATGCATTGAGTTGCAGTGACTGAGTCAACCAAGGACCCTTTAGCAACCAGAACTTAAAAATATAGTATATTTAACATCCATAGTAAATTAGATTACTATATTTACATCTATATCCAAACAATGCTGAGACTGAAGCAAGTCCACTGAGGATGCTCCATTGCAAAATGAGTGAAACGTCTGGCGCTGTAGAAGTTAGAAACAGCCAATTGACGTGGTCTACACCGGAAGCCTTAATTAGTATGGGTAATGACGTTTAAACCTTTATGCACAAACTGAAAACAATGTCATCGGCGAACGCGGTAACCTTTCCGCAAAAATTACAATTCAAAAGGTCGTTGATGAAAAGAAGGAACAAAGTGGCAAACAACTGTCCGAGACAAAGGACGAGAGCAATTAACCCTAATTGAATCAGAAATTTTGCGAACCTCAAAGCAAAGGGCGTTTTATGTTACACACAGTATGATAAGTCGATTTAAAAATTACCGATACAGTAATTGAGTAATTGGTCGAACATCCCCTTGCATTTTTCGCAGAAGCTCCCCTTGAATGCATTAGTCGTCCATTACCGTGCACTTAGCACTAACTAGCGAGATGCGGTCTCGTGGTAACCATCGCGGCTTGTACCTACTAGACTACTACAGAGTACACAGTAGAGCAAAGAGGCCTCAGGACCCCTCTCCTGTGTAGAATATTCACTGTTTTGTCACACGTCGTGAGTGTTTCACCAGTAGGTCTTTACGGCTTAGCGTGACTTCCGATTTACGGGGAGCGGCCATCAAAGATATCACTGCGCCTAAGAGTCGAAGGGGTTAAGATATATCCGTTCGAATAATGATAGGAACAAGCAGATAACTGCCTATCACGGCGCGACTGGCTAAAGGCTACAGGGCAGTCGGGAATGATATCGTGAATCAGCAGATAACCGTAGATCACGGCGCGACTAGGCCAAGGCAGGGCAGTGGCGGAATGGTATCGTGAATCAGCAGATAACTGCGAGTATCACGGCGCGACTAGGCTACAGGGCAGTGCGGCGGAATGGTATCGTGAATCGGCAGATAACTGCGGTATCACGGCGCGACTAGGCTGCTGGCAGGGCAGTGCGGCGGGAATGGTATCGTGAATCAGCAGATAACTGCGAGACGGGCGACCAGCTTGCAGTGGCGGGAATGGTATCGTGAATCAGCAGATAACTGCGAGCATCACAGCGCGACCTAGGCTACGTGAGGCTGCTACAGGGCAGTGCGTGGAATGGTAATGTGGAATCAGCAGATAACTGCGTGAGTATCACGGCGCGACTAGCTACAAGGCTACAGGGCAGTGGCGGGAATGGTATCGTGAATCAGCAGATAACCGTGAGCACGGCGCGACTAGGCTGCTACAGGGCAGTGCAGCGGGAATGGTATCGTGAATCAGCAGATAACTGCGAGTATCACGGCGCATAGGCTGGCAAGGCTACAGGGCAGTGCAGCGGAATGGTATCGTGAATCAGCAGATAACCGCGAGTATCACGGCGTGACTAGGCTACAAGGCTACAGGGCAGTGGGAATGGTATCGTGAATCAGCAGATAACTGCGAGTATCACGGCGCGACCAGGCTACAAGCTACAGGGGCAGTGGCGGGAATGGTATCGTGAATCAGCAGATAACTGCGAGTATCACGGCGCGACTAGGCTACAAGGCTACAGGGTAGTGCAGCGGGAATGGTATCGTGAATCAGCAGATAACTGCGAGTATCACGGCGCGACTAGGCTACAAGGCTACAGGGCAGTGCGGCGGGAATGGTATCGTGAATCAGCAGATAACTGCGAGTATCACGGCGCGACTAGGCTACAAGGCTACAGGGCAGTGCAGCGGGAATGGTATCGTGAATCAGCAGATAACTGCGAGTATCACGGCGCGACTAGGCTACAAGGCTACAGGGCAGTGCGGCGGGAATGGTATCGTGAATCAGCAGATAACTGCGAGTATCACGGCGCGACCAGGCTGCTGCTACAGGGCAGTGCGGCGGAATGGTATCGTGAATCAGCAGATAACTGCGAGTATCACGGCGCGACTAGGCTACAAGGCTACAGGGCAGTGCGGGAATGGTATCGTGAATCAGCAGATAACCGCGAGTATCACGGCGCGACTAGGCTACAAGGCTACAGGGTAGTGCGGCGGAATGGTATCGTGAATCAGCAGATAACTGCGAGTATCACGGCGCGACTAGGCTACAAGGCTACAGGGCAGTGCGGTGGAATGGTATCGTGAATCAGCAGATAACCGCGAGTATCACGGCGCGACTAGGCTACGAGGCTACAGGGCAGTGCGGCGGGAATGGTATCGTGAATCAGCAGATAACCGCGAGTATCACGGCGCGACCAGGCTACAGGGTAGTGCGGTGGGAATGGTATCGTGAATCAGCAGATAAACCGCGAGCATCACGGCGCGACTAGGCTACAAGGCTACAGGGCAGTGCATGGAATGGTATCGTGAATCAGCAGATAACCGCGAGCATCACGGCGCGACTAGGCTATAAAGCTACAGGGGCAGTGCGGTGGAATGGTATCGAACAGCAGATAATCGAGCATCACGGCGCGACTAGGCTACAAGGCTACAGGGCAGTGGCGGAATGGTATCGTGAATCAGCAGATAACCGCGAGTATCACGGCGCGACTAGGCTACAAGGCTACAGGGCAGTGCGGTGGGAATGGTATCGTGAATCAGCAGATAACCGCGAGTATCAACGGCGCGACTAGGCTACAAGGCTACAGGGCAGCAGTGCAGTGGAATAGTATCGTGAATCAGCAGATAACTGCGAGTATCACGGCGCGACTAGGCTACAAGGCTACAGGGCAGTGCGGTGGAATGGTATCGTGAATCAGCAGATAACTGCGAGTATCACGGCGCGACTAGGCCTACAAGGCTACAGGGCAGTGCGGCGGGAATAGTATCGTGAGTTTGCAGGAATCACGCGTACTCAACACATCTCCTATCATATATGATTGATGTTTTAGATATTTTTGGGCGGCAATCTGTTGAATTATACTTTGCACACCCGATTGTTCTGATTGTGACGCACGTGACAAACCCATCAAAGTTGTTTTCACAAGTCCAATAATTTTCTGTTTATTTTTAGCTAGCAGGTTGTTATTCACCATTAAAGTTAATTACATTGAAAGTATATACACTTTGCTTTTCGCTGAAATAATAAACAAAGTTATTAGGCCTACTAGATTAGACAAGATATATAAATAGCATTCAATTTCTAAATTACTCAGTAATTTAATCAACATAGTAATTCAACATGGTTTGTTCAGTGTTGAGAGAACTAAACAAATCGTTCTGAAACATTTAAGTGAAAGAGAAGTTCAAATATTGTTTCTCCTTTTTAATTTTAAATGTAAATTAATCTTTCACGTGAGTATGCGTTTTACTCATGTAGCGGCCAGGTCGATATTATTGAAAGCTTTAGAAATCGTACCAGCTTCAACTTGAAAATGGTTCATCGTAAATTAAAACATTAGGTACTCTTAACTCCTTCCTCACATACTCAGAAAGAATGGGGTCAGTAGGTTAAACCCACCTCCCCAACAACAGTCTAAACATTTTTGAAATTTTAGGCCAATTTTGATAAGGACAATTTTTTTCATTGATCACAAGTTGAAATGTTTTTGAAAGAAAGGCCCCAATAAGTAGGTTTACCCCTTAAAGTGTCTTCAGTGTATAGAAATTTCAATGGCATCTTCCTCATTTTACCTTTATGTGCATCTTTCCCTTAGCGTTTCACCTAAGCTTAATCAATTAAAGGAGTCCTCCATCACAAGTTCATGACAGAGTGTGGGGTGTAGCTGGTTGTATTTTAAAACTTTTTAACTTAAATCACAATCAAGAAAATGACAGATTTGACAGTGTTGTTCTATATTGGTCAAACCGTTACTGAAAGTGTATTGTCTTTTTTAGTAATTCATTGACAACGATTAGTTTGTTATAAACGAAACACATGTTCAAACTATAAACCCAACCTCACGAATTGTAATTGAATTGTATTTAAAATATACGAAACATGATTTGCAAACAATGACGAGACCGGCCCGGAATTCTCTGTACATTCAAACGAGGGTTTTATTCAACTCCCTTGGTCCTCAAGGATTAATTTTTTAAACTAGTGTGAAAGTTCTCTCATAATCGTAACCAAGTGCCCCAAGTTAGGTTTGTCTAGAAATATTCTCGGAACTAATAATAAATTAATAGAACGCTTTAAGTTCATCACAACATCATAGAACTCTAAAAATATAGAATGTTGATGACGTTTATGTTAACGACTACCACAAAGTTACCTGGCTGCATATACATTAAATAAATAAATATATAGCTTATTGTTGTATAAAGAATAGTACACTCGTAACTCTACATTTTAACTTGAAGACCTTTATTCTGCACTCCCCACTTCTCATTTATCACTCCTCACTTTTTACTCCTCACTCACTCCTCAATCTCCACTCCTCTATCATCACTCTTAACTCCCACTACCCACTCCGCACTCCTTACTTCTCACTCCTACTCCTCAGTGCCACCCCTCACTCTACATTCCTTACTCACTCTTTACCTGCACCTCCCTCACCACATTCTACTGCCCACTCCTCATACCTGAGGAGAGGAGAGTTTTAGAATTCTGCTTTAAACTGAATGCTTCAGATTAGCTAGTTACCTTATTTTTAAACAATGTTGTGAGATTGAGATGTGTATGTTTGGTGCAGATGGCGGGTCCGCGTGTAAGGAGCCCCCCCGGCTGGTGACCCCCGCCTCAGCCCCCACCTGCTCTCCTATCACTGCCCTCCGCCCTCGCCCTACAACCTCCACCATGGCTAAGCTCGAGAGTGAGTATCAGTGTATCACTATCAGTACTGTATCTTCTACATTGTCTGCACAATTTAGACAACCAGTGTCTAACTTACCCCTCACCGTCACCTAAGGCGTTGCAAACGGCAAATTCTACAGTGTCTTTTTGGTCTTTTGCATAACTTGGATCAAAATTTTACAACTTTTTATCATTTCGTTTTTAAAGGTTTAACTTTTGATTTTTACAAATTTTGTTTATCTAAGAGCTGAAAGTTAAATTGTGTTAAAACGCAGAATATATGTCCGTTTGGTAAAGAATGGTATTTTGAAAATTATTGCCCTTAACTTCCATCTTTGTTTTATACTTTAGCTGTTCCAAGTTTTATACAAAAATAGCACGAAAGAGACCTAACTTAATAAAACAAGAAACTCATTTGTCTACGTATATTTTAATTGCAATCTAAAATTACCACTCGGCAGAAAAGAGAAATTTGACTGAAGCTTGAAAACCAATTAAATGGCCTTGGCAGCCAATAAAAAACTATCTTTATTTAAATCGTCAGATATTCAGTTTTTTCTTTTTAACCCGATTGCTTCTCTGCAGATTTTCAAAACTGTAGTCCATAGTTTGTCTTTGGGTTTCCAATCAAATTTCAAAACTAAACTCTTTTAATATTAAAATAGCTTATCTCGGAATTTTCCGGCCAATCCAGGTGAATACTACTTCTACGTTTCGCAGTTGGAACTCACTGTTTGTTTTACACCGCATCACCAATATAATTGCTGCTGAGCTGGAGAGAGTCATCCACTGAAAGCGACCGGCGAGCATACCCAATGGTGGGGAACGATTCTAGGACTTCGAGCCTACAGTTATGCTTGATACTTTCTATGGTTTCTAATTTTCCTACGTGGAAATTTTGCCAAGACTATTATCCAAGGAAAGTTAGAGTAGCCATAGAAATAATCGCATGAAGACAACTTTAACAAAGAAGACAGCATAAAATTACCAAAACTTGGCAGCCAGTTCTTCAGAAGTCCCATTGAAGCCAGCCAATCCAGTTCAACAACGAGCAACAGGTCCGCCCCTTCGGCCAATCAGGTGACAGGATCCCCCACCCATTGGTATATAAGAAGACGCCACGGCCGGCCAATCCAGTCTCAGTCAGTCAACAAGCTACTGAGGATGACTCTCCACAGCGAGGTCGAAACGTTTAGCAGTAATTATATTTCAACTGTGACGCGGTGTAAACCGGAAGCCTTAGATCTTAGTGGCACCGGCCGCGAAAGCCTAAGAGTTAAGTTGGAAACTCCACCCTTAATCAAGGGCCTAACCTAATCGTACACTACATTACAGCAAACACTTAATCTAGGACTTAGTCTAGGAAAAATCGTAAACAATACGACACAACTACTTAGTATGCGTACTCTGAAACACAAAGATAACTCTTACATACGAGTATAATAACTAAAACCTAAGACACTAAAACGGAAGGACTCAGCCAGGACGCCAGATTCAGAGCTCCTGTCACCTTCACGTCAAAACCAACCGGGGGAGTTTCCCGACTACCCGAAACGTAGATTGTAGTTTGTCTCCTGAATTGGCTGAAAAGGTTAAGAAAAGAGATAAGCAATTTTAGAGTTGATCCCAGCCACTATTATAAAAACCACATTTCTGTAAAATTTAATCAAAATTGGCCCAGTGGTATTTACGTGATTGAGGAACAGACACACACCATCTCATTTTTATATACAGTATTAGTAAGGATAAGTGTTGGCTACCTTGTGAGAGTCATAGTAACTCTTGCCAATAACCGCCATCTTGAAAATATTAAATTATCAAACATGTTAATAGCCTATGTGTTGCCAGGTAAAATCCACATTCCTGTAAATTTTCATCAAAATTGGTCCAGTGGCATATGCGTGATCGAGGAACAGGCACACACCATCTCATTTTTAGGGTGTCCCATAGGTAAAGTGCCAGACTCTAAGAAAAGGTTATATGGGTCAAAATAAAGACAAAATCAAAGAATAAAACTTTTTCCAAAAACGCTTAGTTAACCAGATATTTGTCATTTATATTTTGCACTAATTATTTATTATCTCCCACACCATTTATCGGATTTGACTCAAACTTAACATCAATTTGTATCTAAGCAAGACAATAAAACTTCTGACCACGTAGCTAATACGTGAAAACATTAAAACTGTTGCAAAATCATTGAAAAGGGGTAGGTGTGAATTTTGGCTATAAGTGTAGTTAAAACTGTAACCTTAACTTATACAAGCTTGACCACGTAAGAATCGTGAGAAAACATAGAAGTTATGCAAACTCGTAAAAAAGGGTGAATTTGAATTTGTGCTCCTTTTAAAGATGAAGAAGGCCAGATGATAAAAACCCATGACCAACAAGTTAGAGCGTCAAGACCTAACCGTGAAAATTCAATCCGTTTTAGATAGGACTTATCGTTCACCCACTAGATGTTTCTTGAAAAATATTTTTTGCTATTTTGGTTTTATTTTTTTTTAAAGTTAAAATTTAAAACTTTGGGGCTTGTAATTTTCTGTAGGTGAGTTAGTGGAAGGTACCTACACACACCAAACTTCAAGTTTCTAGCTCATCTAGAAGTGTTGCTGGCGTCAGTAAGAAAGGTGTAGGTAACGCTAGATTCATGCCAGTCTTGCAAATAAATCCCAACTTCACTGTCAGTAACACGTTTTCAGCAAATGTATGCAATTTGGAATTTTTCGGAACATATTATTAAAGGCAAGTTTAACCCATTCTTTAGGTGAAGTTTAAAGTTTCTAACCACTATAAAACGTGAGAAAAACTGTTGCAAAATTGTGAAAAAAGTAGCAAATTTGAAACTTTTGCTCTTTTTAAAGATGAAGGGAGATAGGAAATGGTTATATGGGTCAAAATAAAGAAAACCAAGAATAATAATGTTTCCAAAAACGCTTAGTTAACCAGATATTCGTCACTTTATATTTTGCACTAATTATTTATTATCTCCTACACCATTTATCGGATTTGACTCAAACTTAATCAAAATTTGTATCTAAGTAAGACCATTTATGGAAAAGATTATTAGGATGATCTAACATATCATTTTAAAACGGTGGCTATTTTATGGTAATTTTAGCGCATTTTTGGCATTACCCCTTTAATAGCTTAATAGCGAATAAACGGTAAGTTTAACAATAAAATGTAAATACTAACGTTTTTACGAATTTTATTACCTATCTATTGACACTAAGGTCATAAAATCTTTTAGGAAACAACGAAGCTTGGAAACTCTGGCTGAAAACATACAATTTTCCACCTTATTATCTTGATGTTTACCACGGTTTCCGCTGTAACTTGTTTGATTCTTAATCGATTTTTTATTTTGGTGTCAATGGATAGAAATAAAATTCGATACAAACGATATTCTTTACATTTTATCGTAAACTCACCGTTTATTCGCTATTTAAGAATGTAACGTCAAAATGCCTAAAAATACCATAAAATAACCACCGTTTAAATATTAAGATAGATCATCCTGGTAATTATTTCCATAAATGGTCTTATAGATAAATGGATTAAGTTTGAGTCAAATCCGATAATGAGGAAGATAATAATTAGCGCAAATATAAAATGACGAATAACTGAATTAACTAACGTTTCATTACAATTATTCTTGGTTTTTTTTATTTTATATATAACCATTTCTAAGTCTGAAGCACTTTACTTATGGGACACCCTGTTAGTAAGGATATACAACCCTCTTTGCTCACTCACTCACTCACTGATATATACAAAATAATGTTTACCCACTTCTAGATAAGCTAGAAACTTGAAATTTGGAATGTAGATACCTTACACTAACTCACCGACAAAAAATTGCCAAACCCTAAAATTTAAAATTTTAACCACCTAAAAATAATACCAAAATGACGGAAAACATGTTTTCTAAAAAAAATCTAGTGGTGGAACGGTAAGTCCTACCTAAGACGGATACAATTTTATTTCACAGTCAGGTTTTAGACGCTCTAACTTTTGGCTCGATGACTTTTTCGTATCTAGCCTCCTTCATCCTCAAAAGAGCAAAAGTTTCAAATTTACTACTTTTTTCACAATTTTGCAACAGTGTTTCTCACGTTTTATAGTGGTAAGAAGCTTTAAACTTCACCTAAAAGTATGGGTTTTGCCCTTAATAATATGTTCCGAAAAATTCCAAATACATTTGCTGAAAACGTGTTACTGACAGTGAAGTTGGAATTTATTGCTGAACTGCCATGAATCTAGCGTTACCTACACCTTTCTTACTGACGCAACAACACTTCTAGATGAGCTAGAAACTTGAAGTTTGGTATGTAGGTACCTTCCATAACTCACCTACAGATAATTGGCCAAGCCCCAAAAGTTTTAAATTTTAACCACCCTAAAAAAATAAAAACCAAAATGGCGGAAACATATTTTTCTAAAAACATCTAGTGGGTGAACGTCCTATCTAAAACGGATTGAATTTTCACGGTTAGGTCTTGGACGCTCTAACTTGTTGGTCCTGGTTTTTATCGTATCTGGCCTTCTTCATCTTTAAAGGAGCACAAATTCAAATTTACCTTTTCACGAGTTTGCAACAGCTTTAATGTTTCTTACGTATTAGCTACGTGGTCAGGCTTTCTTACTAAAAGCTAACTTACTAACTTACTAGTTAGTAGTTAATAAGATAAAGTTAAGACTGTGTGTTACGAAAATCCAAATTGTATACACTTGCTGAAACAACGTTCGTACCAGCGCAAAGGCCACGTTTTGTTAGATACCTTTCACGCACCCACGAAGCGATGCCAGTTAATAATTTTAACCCGAACCAGACGCCGAGCGGCGGGAACATAATTCAACCATCTCCCCGGACGCGCCGAGGCAGGCGAGTGTTCAACCAGCTCCCCACCACCACCACCACAGCCCGAACTGAAGCGCCGGGCAGGCGAGGCTGCAATTCGGCCAGCTTCCCACCACCAACTGGCACACCTGAGCGCCGAGGCGAGCGGTGCGAGATCAATCAGCTTTCCCCCACACGCCACGACACGCCAGGGCGAGCGGAGCTACGGATCAACCAACTCCCCCACACAGCCCGACACCACGCACGCCGGGCAGGCGGGGCAGTTCAACCAGCTCCCCTCCGACACGCACGCCGAGCGAGCGAGGCCACAGTTCAACCAACTCCCCACCCGACACCACGACGCCGAGCGAGCGAGCCCTACATCCAGCTACCCCGAGGGGGATTTCCAGCGCGCCGCAACCACGAGTCGACATGTATAAAGTCACGAAGTCACCTACAATGGTTGGTCTTGATTGGACGGGTGAGTTGTGCGATCTATTTTCGACAGAACTCACTCAAACAACGTCTCGCAAATGTGGACACTTAACTGTGCATTGAGCTAATGGAGTAATGGTGCCATTAGTGGTTCAACCTTCTTCAAAGCCTAGAGCATAAAGTAATAACGCATTTCTAATGTATCGGTTCCACTGAGACTGGTTGTATATTTTCAGCCCGTATTACTACTTCAGTCATAAGAATAAGATCTGAAACATAACCTGTAAATGAATGGAACGTAAACAATCTTGTGAGCTGGCAATAAGCCAACAAAAGGGAAGCAACAACGAAACCTAATTGAAAATTAATTTAATTCGTGGACGACACGACCATATGCTGTACAGGAAAACTATAGATGAATTGGAAATTCAAACATACTATTTTACTACGGACGGCTAAAGGCTTTCACTCACAGTCATGCTTCGGCCTCAGACTTACAGGATTATATACTGCATATTATTAAAGAAAAGTAATAAATAAACAATACAACCGAAAGTATATACTAAAAAGATGAAAATAACGTTACATGTAGATAAGGATGCTTATATGGAAATTTCCAAATGAATGTTTAGATTGAACGACCCAATATAAGCTAAAAAGTACGTGTATACACTATTAGTATTTTTAAGTTTTGCGCTACTTGAGGATTAGCTTGAATTGAAATCAATTTATTTCCTGTTCTACGACGTTCCGTTCTATTTGGCGATATAAATGAATAGGCCTACCTCTATTTCCTATGGAGACTTGCTATATACAGGGTTTTTTAAAAGCAACCCAACTTTCAAACTTTAGTAAGTTATTTTATACGAACGCTATTAGGTCGTAAACTGTACCATTGGTTTGTTCACTTCAATATCTATCTGATGGTATGTATTTTTGCAGTAATATATTGGTTTTCATTTGCTAATTTGATGTTATTGTAAAATAAACGCAATCACGGTTTTTAGCAAAGATCAAACAGTGCTTATTGTTAAAGAACTCTTAAGAAGAAGATAATTTCTTTTTGTCAAGAGGAATTTGGGGTCAGGTTTACAGGTGTGCATATTCCAAGCAAATCTAAAATTCACAGATTTGTAAAAAAAGGTAAACATAATAGGTTATGTAGGGAACGAAAAACATAACAGAGGGCGGACTGTACTGAATGAAGAAATGACGGACAATGTTAGGGTTGAATTAGAAAATTCTCCTAAAAAATCTTTCAAAATTTTGAAACAACAAGAGCAGACAGCCCACTAACACCTGGATACTTGATCTAAACGCACCTTGACAAAAATATTATCTTTCTCTTAAGTGTTCTTCAACAATAAGCACTCTTTGATCTTTGCTAAAAACTATGATTGCGTTTATTTTACAATAACATAAAATTAGCAAATCAAAACTATATTACTGCAACAATACATACCATCTGATGATAAAGTAAACAATGATACAAAACCCTGGCGCTCGTAAAGAATGACTTACTAAAGTTTGAAAGAATTGCGTTAAAACACCCTGTATAAACGTAAACTCACATGTATGCTTATAAGTCACATTTTCGCTTGTGTGTAGCTGGTTTTCAGGATAGATACTCGGAGTTCGGCAAACATGTTGTTGAATGTTTCGCGAATAACCCCATGCGATGCGAGTTACACGTGTCTGTAGGCGGCTTCAGACTTGCATAAACAGTTAAAATAGTACTTTGGGACGTTTAATTGGTTATACTTGTAATGAAACACTTATCCCATTGTAGTACGTTAATCTACTTAAAACATTGTTTAAAGTATGTCCGATGTTAAATTTTCTATCGAATAGCGGCCACTAGGACTCTAATATTTCTTACTAATTTGTACACAGTATCGTTAACTTTGGCTGTGTAACGTAATCATTTAAATCGGATGATATCAACAAGGGATCAAAATTTTGCCACAAGTGGTCAGTTTTCTATCATCATAAGTCAGGAAATAATCCGAGTACTCTCTAAAGTGGCCCTTTGACACAGGAGTAGGGAGGACACAGGAGTAAAGTGGGAGTAGAGTGAGATAGACGAAGTGTGTTGCCCGACGCGACTCCTGATGACTCATACGACTCTCCTGGAAATGCAGACCAGTAGAAACTGTCGCTAATTGAGTCGCCTTTCATTAAAAATTTCAAAGCACACAATACAACAACGGAGATTTGACCAGTCTAGTTTTGCAAACAACCCGGTTGCAATGGCAACAATGCGTCATAAGCCGCGGCCGACCAACTCGTTATCAACGCAGGACAGAATCACTGATACAGCTTACATTTCATAAACTGTATAATACCTACACAATTTAATTTAAATTAACCTTTTGTTTTAACGCATTATACCAGTAGTTACAGTATTGCATTAGAAGAACCACACAGATAACTCTAGCTATTCTGTGAAAGAACCTTTGATTACGTTACACAGCCAAAGTTAACGTAACTGTGTGCGTTTCATCAGGTACACAGTTGCCTATTTCTTTACACACAGTTTCCACAGTAACATCCAAGATAACCTTTTAACAAATCGATATTCGCGTGGTATTGAGGCATGAGAGTAGTAACATTGCAAATAAATCAGAGCAAATTTCGTAAAAACCAGGATTTATTTTGTATATAAAATACCTATAAAATACAAGAGTCTATGATCTGAGTCATGTTATGGTCATGTTGGTTCGATTGTTGTGAACAGCTGTACGAGTGCTAGACGCGGAATGGAGGTTATTGTAGGGTCACGTGATAACGAGCAGCTTCTCTTTGACTGGGACTCGTAGCGTGGTCCTGTAATCCAGCTTCGTGGAGGTCAGGTTTTGAGGATGATATAGGTCTAAAGCGGCTCAGATAGTCTCAGTGATCATCTGATCCCGCATCAACTCCACCATCAGACCATCACATGCGTGGTTCGGAAGTCACGTTAAGCCGTTGGTCCTTGTATTTCCATTGGTCATTGGGCTATTAATTACCCATTCTAAGAAGAGTTGGCCTTAGTTTGTTTACGACTACACCTCTTAACTCATTACTACCACTCATCACACTCATCCTTCACCACATATTTGCCTTAAAATACCCTCATGAGAGTGGTCGGCATCTCAAATAGTGATTAAGTGATACGTACACTAAACGTAGATCGGGCAATACTAGTGTTTTGGCAGTGCGCTCCAGAGGAAAATGGCTTAATAAATATCTATTTTCCCAGTTGCAGGACCTTGTTTTATTACAGTTACCTTGGTTGAGGGCCTGTAGATCTACGGTGCAGGTTGTAGTAAACACGTGTTTCGCAGCGCTTGTGCTGCATCATCATAGACACACTAAGTTACTATTTACATTGATATCATTGTACTATTAGCAAAACTTAATTAGAACTATTTACATGGTCCACGGCACTTGTTCACTCGCGACGCGTCGGTCGCGGAAGAGCATATTTGCGGAGCGGAGGGTGTGACTGACTGTTGATGAAATGAGTCAGGGCGGGCGTGTATAGCTGAAGGGCTGGCGTTCGTTGTTCCCTAGAAAACAGGTTGGTCGGTCTCGACTGCGGGCGTTGACTGAGTTGAATGGTTCTGCAAATTTGAATAAAACTGAATTTTTAACGTCTTCTTTTTTGTTTAATAGAATTCCGCCATGAGTGTCGATGTATTTAAATATTTCATAACTTTCATGTGCAAAGGGCTAGGTTTTATTGCTGATTGACACAGTACTTGGAAGATGCTGGAAATTCTATTTTATGGGTTGGAATATTATAAAAACCTTGGGGTTTCCAGGGAACAACGAACGCCAGCCCTTCAGCCACACCGTGACCTCATTTCATCAACAGTCCACTCTCGCTCCAAATGTGCTCTTCCGAGGCCACGTCGCCCAATGAACCGCATGAACAAGTGCCGTGGACCATGTAATTGGTTCTAATTAAGTTTCTTAGTTTTAATGGTGTTCGGTTTATTATCAATGTAAATAATGACTTGGTGTGTACTGATGATGCAGCACAAGTGCAGAAACAAATACCGTAGAATCTACAGGCCCTCAACCAGGTAACTGTAATAAAATTCGCTGTTGCGGTCATTGTCGTAACTAATATAGCACCGATAAGTGCACAAATTATATGATTTTCCTGCAGTAATGTAAGGTTTTAAAATACAGGGTAACTCAAAAATGTATGTACGATTAAATTTAATATTATACTAATTGTGTTTTAGTTATTTTAAAACATCTGTTTTCATAGTATAATTAAATAATTTTACTATTTAGTTCAGTGTCTTTGATTAGCAATATATGCTTTGGCCTGTAGTCAGTTTTCCAATATGTAGCATGTTAAATGTATGAATTTTTAAATACAGTAAATATATTTTTAGACAAATAATTGTTTTACTATTATTAAGAAATATGAGCTACCGGATAGAGTTCAGCAGCCGCTATTCGAGATAGAAAATTCAACATCGGACATACTCAAACAATGTTTTAAGTAGTTAACATTACATGTGGAAAGTGTTACAATACAAGTACAAGTGTTTTTAAACGCAACCCAACTTTCAAACTATAGCAAGTCATTTTTACAGTGCTATCTGGTCATACATTGTATCTTTGTTTTGTTCACTTCAATATCTATCAGATGGTATGTATTGTTGCAGTAATGTAGTGGTTTTTATGTCCTAATTTGATATTATTGTGAAATAAACTCAATCATGGTTTTTAGCAAAGATCAAAGTGTGTTTATTGTTGAAGAAAAATTAGGAGCAAGATAATTTGTTTTGTCAAGAGGCGTTTGGGGTCAAGTTTACAGGTGTAAGTATTCCAAACAAATCTGAAATTCACAGATTTGTTAAAAGGTTTAACGAAACAGGTTCCGTAGGGAACAGAAAACATAACAGATTGCGGACTGTACTGAATGAAGAAGTGATGGAGGATGTTAGGGTTAGCTTGGAAAATTCTCCTATGAACTCTTTAAGAATTTTGAAATAACAAAAGCAAATAACCCAATTGTCCCTGCAAACTTGATCTTAATCACCTTTTGACACAAAAAATATCTTTCTCTTAAGTATTCTTCAACAATAAACACTCTTTGATCTTTGCTAAAAGTCACGATTGCGTTTATTTCACAATAACATCAAATTAGGAAATATAAACCACTACATTACTGCAACAATATATACCATCTGATCGATATTGAAGTGAACAAACCAATGATAAAATGTATGTCCAGATAGCGCTCGAAAAAAGACTTACTATAGTTTGAAAGTTGGGTTGCGTTTAAAAAAACACCCTGTATAACCAATTAAACGTCCCAAAGTACTATTTTAACTGTTTATGCAAGTCTGAAGCCGCCTACAGACACGTGTAACTCGCATCGCATGTGTAGGGGTTATTCGCGAAACATTCAACAACATGTTTGCCGAACACCGAGTATCCATCGTGAAAACCAGCTACACACAAGCGAATGTGGCTTATAAGCATAAATGTGAGTTTACGTTTATATTTAGCAAGTCTCCATAGGAAATAGAGGTAGGCCTATTCATTTATATCGCGGAAAAACGTGGAACACACAACTGACTACAGGACTAGTGTGGTACAATTCGAATAAATAAATAAATAAATCATTTATTGCGTAGGAACAAATACATGTTGTAATCGTCAATATTGTCAAGTTATTTTCCTAAAATTTTACATTCACTTTCCATCGAAATCTCATTCAGACATACAATATTACATTCACGCCAATCCTCATGCATTCGAATTTTCCTACTACTGCTTCTTGTGCCGGTCTGTTGATTATGGGGTCTCCCAGCTGTATGCCATAAACTCGTCTGTGCTGTAGAAGGTCTTTGAAATCAATTCAGCTTTCAGACGAGTTTTAAACGCGGGCGTCACTGCATTTTGACGGAATTTGGAAGTTTGTTGACGAAGCGAACTCCTGCCTGAGATGGCAAACGTTCATAACTACCGTCCTGTGTCTCCCAGTTCGGTAGTTGTTCCTGCCTCTAGTATCATAAGAGTGTACGTCAATACCTCTTATGGGCTCGCATTTTGTTTTGAAAAAATTGCCGTCTCTAAAATGTAGAGGCAGGGACGTGTCAACACTTTGAGATTTTTGAACGCTGTTCTGCGACTCTTCCACTTCAGTTTTGCAATGGTTCTGATGGCCTGTTTTTGAAGGATGAACAAACGTGAAAAATGAATGTTTGCACATCCTCCCACAAAACCACTCCGTAGGATAGGTGTGGGTATATTATACCGTAATATGCCGTCATCAGTATCTGAATAGGGTAGTATTTGGACAACTGTCTCAGAACATAAATGCCTGATGACAGTTTTGAGCAGAATGAATGAGAGAGAATGTCAAAATGTATGTCTGACTGGGATTTCGATGTTAGAGTGCGTGGAAAATTTTAGCTTTTCAAAAGTGACGTTTGCATAACATGTTAACATGTTGAACGCAATAAACGATTTATTTATTTTATTTATTTATTGCCAAATAGAACGGAACGTCGTAGAACAGGAAATAAATTGATTTCAATTCAAACAAATCCTTAAGTAAGTAGGGCAAAACTTAAAAAGTACTAATACACTTACTTTTTAGTTTATATTGGGTTCGCTCAATCTAAACATTCATTTGGAAATTTTCATAAGCATCCCTATCTACACGTAACGATATTTTCATTGCTTAGTACATCCTTTTCGGTTGTATTGTTTGTTACTTTTCCTTTTATAATATGCAGTATAAAATCCTTCAAGTTTGAGGCCGAAGCATGACTGTGAGCGTAGCGAAAAGCCTTTAAACGCCCGTAGTAAAAGAGGACGAAATACTGAGGCCAAAGGCTGAAGTGAGGTTGTAAGTGGAGAGAACTACAGTTAAAATGAGTTATTTAGTGTAAGTGATAGAAACAGTATAATACCCAAAATATAGCATTGATATTTCAGAAAAATTTAGGTAAATATACTCAAAAAGTTGATATTTAAATCTCGTAGCGTACGGGTACTGTCTGTTAGTAGTGTATAAAAGAGTGTTGCCTGATTCAAAAAAGATAAATAAATAAAAACCTTTTATATTTTAAATTTTTTTTATTTTTGGAAATTTGCAAGGATCACCGTAGTCTTTGTAGCTACGTAAAGCTATGTTTTGTATTGTAGCATTATAAACATACGTACATATAAATACTCCAGTATGTCGTAATGAAATACAAAAATAGATCGTGTTGTATCTCGTTTTAAAGGTTCGACTTTAATAACATTTCGGCACAAATTAAACTTGTTTATTTTGCTGTTCGTATACAATCGTATTTTAATGCTCTTTGCTCAAAATATCCTCTTACTTGACCTTACCTCCTCCCTTCCATAAAACATTCGTCCTAAATTGTATAGCAAATTGCCTCTGCGGATTCAAGAAGTGCACGCCTAAAAATAATTTAAAAGTTTACTAAATATGTTTTTATTGGAAAAGCTTGTTACTCGGTAGATAAACTCTTTGAAATTTAACATTAAGAACAGTTTTTGATGTTT
Organism: Matsumurasca onukii; assembly: GCA_018831715.1. Taxonomy (NCBI): domain Eukaryota; kingdom Metazoa; phylum Arthropoda; class Insecta; order Hemiptera; family Cicadellidae; genus Matsumurasca; species Matsumurasca onukii. The sequence continues at coordinate 26,127,410 of CM032064.1, forward strand.
ATCACACATTATGGTAACATAAGTTATTATACTCATAACAATTCTTTCTTTTATATGTTTAATATTGTTTTGGTGTTTAAAGAAATGTATGACGTTCATAATACAATCAATTGTATTACAAACGTCATACATTTCCTTCTTTCCATATTTATTTATTATTAAATATTATTTGCTGTCAATTTACAATGAATTTTGAATTACATTTGAATTTGTATTTTCATTTAAAACCGTACTGTTTTTACCCAATAAACTATGTGAAACAAGAAATGCAATAAGTCTACTGACAAACACATGCCCATAAACATGATCTTGTAAATAAAATAAATAAATGTTTTATTGAATAAATATGTGTACACATACTTCTCAATCGTCAATAATTATTAGCTAATTTTTTGGTATCACACACATCTGAATTACATTTAAACATACATAAGTTACACTCACACAGTCTCACTCACTCGAATTTCACCCATCTGGCCCCCGTCTTTCTGTCTCTTAGCACAATCTCACAATTATAACGATTGTTAGAATTTTCATGATTTTAATATTGTATGTAAGTTAGAAAAGAATCTCTTTTACCTTCAGTTTTGAATACTAACACATTCTTTCTAATAACATAGTGTCACAATGTTGTGCTGACAGCCTGCAGAACTGATTCCTTGTTATCAAAGCAATGTTGGCCAGATTGTTTTGATAGTCAAGGTTATGCTGAGCAAGTAATAAAAGGTTATTGGCTTAGCTCCTCTGGGTTCAGTTGCCTAGGAGAATCCCTGCGTGTGGAAGGGTCACCCTTCACGATGCTGCCCTGGGAGGTAGGCCCTAACCTAGGTCCCAATCCAAGTCTTAGTTCCAAAGTCAGTTTTATGTTCTTTTAATTTTAACTTATTTCCGAAACTTATTTGCTCAGCTCTTGCAGTTCTAGTTGTCTCACATTTTATATAGATTCATATTATAATACTTTTATTTTAGCTTACTTTAAATGGAATTATTTTACCTAATTAGATTCAGCTTAAATATTCAATATTCTGAAAGCTTAAAGTTGTAGTATTAACAAATTTTAATATAGAGTCCAGTGACCCTCTTACACCTCTTACAGTAGTTTATATGTTTGACAATTTAATTTTGATTTGCCTATTTCCTTTCTTGGCTAGTTTGTTATTTATTCAAATAAACTCAAGTTTTAATATGGTTTGCGAGTGCTTTTACTCTACCATCTGGCTGCACTAGTCCCCGACCCCTTAGCTTGATAGGGAACGTTACACAATCATGTGTCATAAACTCGTCTGAACTATAAAATGATTCTGCGATCAAAAATTGCTTAAGACGATCTTTAAATGCCTTCGGCATTGGAGCACACTTAATCGAATTTGGAAGTCTGTAGACGAAATGAACTCTTGTCTGTGAAGGCAAACTTTCATGAGCTACCGTTCCGTGTCTCCCAGTTCGGTAGTTCTCCCTCCCTCTAGTTTCGTGAGAGTGTACATCTATACCTCTTACGAGATCGCATTTTCCTTTAAAAAAGACAGGTTTCCAAAATATAGAGACAGGGTAGTGTCAACAGTTTTAAACTTTTGAACGCTGGTCTGCACGACTCTCTCCACTGCAATTTGTACTCCTGAACACGATTTGGGAGGCAGTGGCGTCTTTTCAGTATAATGGGGGGATAAAAATAGGTAGTAATCATTTCAGGTTGACCTGGAACGTTTTCAAAATGCAACATTATTTTGAATCATGTGTGAAAGTCACTTGTGAATTGTCAGTGTCATTATTTACAATACAGTAAATAGTTTTTTTGTACAAATATAGTATTATATCTACTTACTGTACTTTGTTCCAGCATCTTAATGTTTCGAATCTGAGGCTCCATTCTCACCCTTCAAATTAGAACTTCAAAAAGCAACCAAAATACGGAAGGATCTCCGAAATTCAAGCATGTCGCTAGATGCGAGGCCCTTACCCCTCTCGCAGCCACGTTGTGTCAAAATGCCTACTTTGGCCACATTTGGGATTTTGACCTGCTATTGTGTCTTTGTTGCATCAAAACCCCTAAACTCATCCACTTACTTGTAACTTTTGTGTGTTGCAGTCCCCAGTATAGTGGTGCAGAGCGGAACACACAGTCCGCCCAAGATGGACCGAGCCACTCGCAGTCGGCAGTGGTCTATGTCACAGCAGGTAAACTCAAACTTCTCACAAACACCACAGCCTCACAAGGAATGCTTACATTTAACCTGTACTTTAAAAGTCCAAGCAGTGTTTAAAAACGACTGCTAGGTTTATGCTAGTTTTGTACTTTTGTAAAAGTACTTGCCCGTATAATGTCCACTACTTTAAGAGCCAGCACTAATGTATCTCCGAGTTGAAGCTTCAGCTTAAAGGGCAGCGCTGCACTTCTACAGAGCTCTCATACCATTGTATATTTAATTGTAGTTATTAATCTCCTCGTATTTATGACTCAGTGTTTACGGTGGTAGTGTTTTAGTGCAAGTGCACTTAAAGTGCCGCAAGGGCAACCATAGGGTGTCTTCCGGGGTCTGGAATACCCCCCAGGAAGAAAGGGGGACCGGGGGCTCTCTCCCGCAAAGAGAGTAAAAATATTACGTATGAAACATGTTTTTGTGTGTTATGGAAAAGAAATTTACCATGCTTAAAGATTGCAATTTTATATCGTAATTTTTTGTAGAACTAGCGTAACAATAAGGTTAATAATTCAGTATAACAATTTTCCTTGCGATGAAACTCTCTCGTCTTGATCTTAAAACTATAACAATAACCACAAGTTTGAAATACAAAAGGTAAATTTATTGGATTATTTGCAGATGTCCCTTAATACGAAATTTCAAAGTTGTTAAAATCTCTCTGTATAACTTAGTGGTACTACCACTTGTACTCAACCACCTCCTATCCCAATGAGAGTGAAAAATGCATTTACTTGAAATTTAAACAGGAATACTATTAATATTTTGTTCCAAGAAATGTTGTATTGTTATTGAGAAACATAACACCGCGTCACAGTTGAAATATAATTACTGCTAAACGTTTCAGTCTCAGCCAGTCAACAAGTTACTGAGGATGACTCTCCACAGCGAGGTCGACACGTTTAGCAGTAATTATATTTCAACTGTGACGCGGTGTAAACCGGAAGCCTTAGATCTTAGTGATGGCAACGGCCGCGAAAGCCTAAGAGTTAAGATTAAAATATTTTTCCTCAAAAGCCCTGCCCCCGAGTATGAGCACCCATGTGAAGTGGTAGCCTATATTTGTCTTGTCAGTTGTGTAAGTGTGTAATGTGTGTGTGTTTACAGAGCACATGTGACGAGGATTGTGAGCCGGTGGTGGGGGTGGTGGACACGCAAGAGCAGGCTACCCAGTCACCGGACCCTGCAACCCCTGATACTCCCGAGACCCCCGCCACGCACACCACCTCCTCCCCCGCACAGACCAACAACATACTAACACGCTCAAGGGTCAGTCACAAGCTTTACCCTCATGTACTCGCTTCGAGCAAATATACTAATAGAGTTGGCATTGAAATGGCAATTTTAGGGCTAAGAAGCCAACATACCAGATAGTATATGCCTACTAGTATAGATAGTATGTGCCTACTAATTATATAAATCTGTTCACTTTCAAATAACATTTGAAATACTGACTTATAGCAAATTAAAATTATGATTCAAATATTTTGTCCGTTTTAGCTTTAGAATGAATTGTTTATAAATAAATTCTGAAAAGTACGATGGAACGATGGTGTTCAGTTTGGTAAACAAGGGTCACTACTATGATAAGCCAACAGCTTCAAACTATGGCTTTTCAAAGCTTTTCAAGGGTTAACAAAGTATTTTCTGGCAAATGATCTGACAAAACCTGTATACTTCCCGATTGCATGGGTACGGGAAAAATTCAACCAGAAAACTTTGCTCGTAATCTGCTAGAATTTAAAACACAAACAGGAGCCCAGATCATTAGTGCATCTTACTTCCAAAAGTCCTAACGAGTACTCAGAAATGGACCTAGTCATAAGGGTTTCAATGATAGACTCGGAAAACTGATATCAAACAGGGACGTCTCAACTCTTGAGTCAGGAAGTTCTAAAAAAACTCCAAGAAATCCCTGCCGTCAAATCCAGCCTGAAGCTGTCCAGGAGAAGCGAGCTACGCTGAAGCAACAAAGAACTCAATAAGCCCAATCTGTACGGCAGAAGCTAGAAAAGTCCCCACAAACACCCCATAGGGAGCTCAACCAACTGTTTTTAGACTTTGTTTTGTTTTAGTTAGAGGGCTAGGTTTGTGCACTTATAAGCATCCTAGTAATTGCTTCGCAGCCATTGGGTCATTGTACCCTATTTTCAGGAGATCACTAAAACTATTCATTTTAGCCCAAGGATTCACTAAATTTATATATATTATACCTCGTCAAGCAATCCTTATTTGGAAATATTCTCTACCGGTTTCAGTACTAGTGTAACATCATCAGGAGTTGCAGATTTTATCGGCCATTTGGCGTCGTCAGATTCTTCAAAATAACACGTCAATGTACACAAACTACATGACGATAACTAAATAAATTAACGAATAAACAAGGTTCACGAACAAACACGAAGGCAAGCTTGCACTCACACTGTTCCGGTCACGAGGTGACAGTCGACTGACATTATAGCTGCAGTTATGGGGAACCGGAATTTTGACACAAACGGTAGAGGAGGAAACAGGTGTAAAAGTGGGGTAAAGAGACACAAAATCTCAAAGCACACAATACAATGAACGTTCACTAAGAGACACGCTAGGATTCGGGGTAGAGATAGTGGCTACTCGTCGGTTACGAGTATGTTTTAATTCAACTTATTTTATAGAAAAGAACCTAATTTTAAAATTTAAACCCATTATTTAATCAATTTTAGGTGGACGAGGCCTTTCTAAGGATTCGATGATAATATATTGGATATTTAAAGACCTCCTAAATTGAAAGATATTGATCCACCTAAAATCGTCTAAATATTGGTTTTGCATTTTATAATTATAGACTTTATAGTTTATTTTCTATATAAAACCAATCTTGAAATTTAATCTAAAACTTGTTGTAAACCATACACATTTGTTTTATTACAAAGTAAAGAACAAGCACATTGAAAATAGTTAGACAAAAATACTTGGATCAACAACTTCAATGTAAATTTATCATTAAAACTTTGAGCAAATTAGTCACCAGTGACAAAACAACGGCTAACAATAATTCACCAAATCGTCAGGGAAAAATCTTAAACACTATAAAAGTATAAACGTGTTTGAATTTATTTCAAATTATTTGGAATTACTGTAGTTTCAAATTATCAGGAGTTTATTAAATAATACAACACCTGCCTCTGAAGTTAGCTGTGTAGCTGAGAATAAATTTTAATCTATAGTAGGAACTAAATTAGCTAATATAGTGTCATGGTAGTGAACTTCTCCCTAAATCTTGAAAACTTAGCACATAGTGTTATTATAAATACAGTTACAGTAGTTTTCTAACTTTTAATTGATTATAAACAGTAAGTAGTTAATTGCAATGGTATAAACTTAGTAGTACATACTAAGCGTATGTATATGGTGTATAGCTTAGTGTAGGTGCGTACTGAGCAAGGACTCGGTGTGAGCACTTGGCTCTAAACAAAGGGAGCAGCTGTTGATTTTTTGGAAATGATTACAAGTCTTAAACCTAGTCTTTGCCGCCCTCTTACAGCACTCCCCCCACTCTACCTCGATTTCCGTATGCCTCTCGCTGCCAAGTTGTGTCAAAATGCCTACTTTTGACCTGCTATTGTATCCTTCTTGTGTCAAAACTCCTAAACCCGCAGTTATGTCACTTCTTCTCTCTCTGTCTTGCTATCAGCTGTTTTGTGTGAACTATGTAGAGCACAATTGATAGCAATTCGATTTCAGTAAATATGGGCTGGTTTTTTTTTATTAATTTGTCACTCTTTGCCTGTCTTAATAATTTTTTATAGCTCTAACGGGTTTTGAGAAATTTGACATTAAAATTTTAAACGGCCTCCATTTTGAAATGGATTTAGTTACAGACATGAAATCGTTTGTACTTATTCTATCTATTAAGGAACACATTCATAAAACATTTCAAGTTTCTATCTTTAATAAATTTTGAGATCTAAAATAATTTGTATAAAAGACATATAGATAGACAGACAAAAAGCTATGCACTGTAGACCCATGTTTACATTGTGAAATTTGTTTTTCTCAACCTAAGGAACAATTTTATATGAATTGTTCTAGAGCTAGCACCGGGACAACCTGTATGTGAGATTTTATCACAGAGAGTTATTGAAAGACCACTAAATACTGTTTATTCAATAGGTAATATGTTGCAAAGCTAAAAAACCCTAATTTAACTGTGTATGACAGTGTTTGCATTCAACAAAATATGTTAATCCAGTATAAAATAAGTTTAAATCTTTCTTTGTCTGTCATTTTCATCATTATCAAGCCCCACTATAGGGAGTGTCAAACAATCGAAAGTCGAACAATACAGTTTCTTCTGTATCAAATTGCCTAATGATGTTAGATGGTTCCCAGTAAGTCAGGACTGGTGTTAAATACTTTGCTTTACTTATGCAGCACCACATTTTTGACAGTTGGTATTTTGTTGCAGTCAAAAAACAGCCTGAAGTTATTAAAGCGGAGTCAAGCTGTGAACGAATCAACGAGTCCACCGCCCGACCTGCCTCCTTCACCCGTCAACATTGCGCTCCCTCCACCTACGTCCGCTCCCATCACTCTGTCCAACAACAACAATAACAACAACAATAACACAGTAAACAACAACAAGAGAAACGAAACCCTCGGGCCAAACACTCGACCAACCATTAAACGTGAAGGGTCCATCCAAAGCTGTGATAGCAACCGCTCCGGTCACCTTTCCCGAGGTAACTGATCAATGTATACTTGATCCACTGTTAGTGGCCAGATTTTGCCATTCATTAAGTCTATTAATTTCTTTGCAGGGGGAGAAGAAAGAGTCAGGCTTGTTACTATTGGTGTATTGTGGTTTCTAACCCAAAGTTTATCCAAACTAACAATAGCAATCCATATTACAAAATAACCACCTCAACCAAATTTACGTTTTGAAACTCTTGGTGTAAACTCTTCAGGGAAAATCAGATACAATCAGTTTGATGGGTAGTTTGGGTGGTGGGAATTTATAGACTGTAGCGAGATACGTTGGTTTTAAGTGTGTGGATGGCTTGTGCAATGGGTTTAATTTTGTGGCTGGATTCTAAGTTTGTGAGTGGCTTGCACAATGGGTTCTTGGTTTGTGGATGAGTGGTGATTTCTAAATTTGTGGATGGGTTCCGTTTTTTAGATGTTTTGCAAAGTTGGTTCTAAGTTGGTGGATGGCCATTGTGGTGGATTGTAAGTTTGTGATTCTTTGGGCGATTGCTTCTAAGTTTGTGGATTGTTTGCAGGGAACAGTTCCGACCAGAGCACGGAGGTGTCGGTGGAGAAGTGGATAGTAGACAAGATCAACAGCAGCAAGAAGGACCGCAACTTCATGCTCAAACTCGAGAGTGACTTCCTCAATCTCATAAAGGACCAAAAGTCAGTAATCACATTGTGTTAAAACGATTGTACAATATAATCAGCTTTGTCTGAACCTCACTGATCCAGATCAGCTAAAAATAGTTGAAATTTTACTTCTGAAAACGCAATCAAGTTCTTAAACCGTTTAAATCTGGGTTATAAAGGCTAAGATAAGTATCATGTCTCCAGATTCAGTTAACAGATGAACATAGCATTGTCTGTGTTTCGATGTGATTGTTTCCAATTGTCCACACAATAACGATGTATCGGACTGTGTACGCCAGTACGTATCCAAACGTTGTGGACAGGGCCGAATTCAACAGCATGCCACCTATAGGCTAAATTTTTATTTGCCGTCTCCGCGGGCAGGTGTGGCTGTGACCTTGAATTTTGTCCCATAAGAGCAATGTAAAAACATGCATTTTCTTGGGACACCTCACACCTAAAGTTTTCACTAGATTTTTATGAAATAAACTTTGTTTTAAAGTGCATTAAATGTTTCATTGGCTCCGCTGAGCCGAATTTCCATTTTCCCAATAGTAAAATCCTGACATATATTCAAAAATTAAAGAACTTCTGTATAAGATTTTTTTTTAAATTTTACTAGTAAATAACACAATTTTTAATAAGGTGGTCAGCGAAGTCATTGCAATACATTGCTATGTTTAAAATAAAACCTATTTCAAAAGGATCAGATGGAAATAGTAGGCATGAGGTGACTCAAGAAAATGCTTTTACTTTTTTCTCATGGGACTAAAAGAAAATGGCCGACAAGTACTGTGTATATTTAAAGATCTGCCTAATTTAAATACTTAATTCCACCATGCGCAACAACGCTTTAATGAAAGAATTTACTGCGGCCTGTTTTTTACCTTTTAAAATAATTTTTACATTAATAAACATGATATATTTGCAAACTAGAGGAGTTTTCCACTACGCGTGTAGTCTTTTTTTCGAAATTATGCGTTTAAAGTGTGAAACATGGAGATGTAACACTGACATTAAGGGTCCATCTCAGCTACCCTGCGACAAGTTTCCAATAATCCAAAACACACCGACACTATACAAGTTTAAACTAAGTAACGCCAACGATTAGTAATGACAAGTAAGTAACGATCCTAGCTTTGTGCAAAGCAGACGTGTGTAGAGCGTTTTTTTTTTTTTTACTATGCGATTAAGTGTACAAAATGGAGTACAATGCAGTGCAATGGTGTAAAAAGCACTGAAACTTGGACAGCTTGGAAGTTGAATTATGAAACTATTGAACAACTTATGAGAAATCGGGCTCCATACAAGTGTTGGAAAACTCCTCTAGTTTCCAAATATTTCATGTTTAGTAATGTTAAAATAATAAAACTATTTTTGTAAGGTGAAAAACAGGCCGCCATAAACTCTTGCAGGTGGTTGATTTGACAGTTAGGCCGCGTCAGTTGAAAGTGTTAAAACTAATGTTACTAGAAATAAAACTATTGGTCTTCTACGATGGAAGTGGTGGTTATCTTATCCATGGTGTAATAAGTATTACATTATTAAGTAAACATTGGCAGGCTAAGGTTGGCGGTTTGAACTTTTGTAAATCGTATTTTATCCCCTGTAAAATTGACTCACATGCATTGTCACACATAAGGTATCCAAAACCTTACACTTGTTAATTGTTATGAATCATCACAAGATTCATTGCAAGCTAAGAGCCTCTATATTATGATCGAGAACTACGAAATCTAAACAAACCCTATTATAAGATGTAGATTTCTTTAAAAACAAGAGGTTCTTTTTCATAAATACATCTATAATGAAATATTTCATAATCTTTAGATTTTTTGAATATTTAAATTGTGTACATTAATTTTTTTATATAAGGAAACAATTGTCATTTGTGGGCTAACCAGCTTACACCCAAAAGACATTGGCTCATATTCAGTTTATATAAAGTAAATTAAATGTATTTACCTATTGCACATGCTTTTTAACACAAATTAGTCAATAAATTCAATCAGTTCTACATTTAATCAATTGAACACAATTTATTATCTACAAAGTAGAGGATAAATTTACCAAAATTAGTTTTCATGTATTAGCTCTTCATTATATGTTTGTATTACAACCAATTTATTTTTAAAGTAAAATTTGTTCACAAAGATAAACATGTTAAACCGCACGTCTTAAGCTCGTAAAATAGTCCCAACTTTAAACCATTTTTTAAATATGTTTCGTGCCTTAAAAAAAATGTCTGCAATAGGGACCCTCTCCTCATTGTGCTAAATCAGATTTGCTAGTTAGAAGAAAAGTGACTTTATTGGAATAATACCTAAAATTGTTTGTTTTATACTGTCATACTTTATACTTTTGTTTTATATTTTAAACTCAACCTGTGTATGTTTAGGAAATCTTGCCTGAAATATGACCCCCTCCCTGCATATCAACGAATGATCGTCCACAAGTGTTCAGAATATTGGGGCCTAGAACATAATACAATCAAAGAATCTATGATGGTCATTTCCAAACCGAAAACTACTCTCCAACAGACAAGAACATTAGTGATCTCATTGACAGGTAACAAATCCTAATTTTAGTATTTTCAACCTCTAGTAAATATTTGTGTTTATTAATGTCATTCTCTCTTTAAAACTGACCACATTTGACACATATTTTAACTACAATGAAATACCTGGTATTCAGCCTGAAGATCCTACCATTGTACATGTCTAGGAGCTAGTTTATTCAGCACGGACATGTGTCACTCTCGTCCGTATACCTAGCAGGCTTAGGAGGCACATGCCATTGTTTCTGCAAGACTGGGGTGGGATTATTTGTGTGGAGCGAGAGGACTTCTAAATATATATTGTGCAAATTCGAAGGGTGAGGCAAATTATTTATTATTATAAAAATAAAGTTATTTGAGTTTTGATCCCATCATCAACGACTTTTAGTTTTTTCATTGTGTATACGCGAACATAGTGATGCCATTGTGATAGTGTATGGTGGCTATAATAATGATCGACATACAAGTGAGTAGCTTTAGACGTATTTATTGCCTTTAGTTTATGAGAACTTATACACAAGCTCTCGTATCATGTAACCCTACCGGAAAGTCTCCAAAGCCACTTAAACAATGCCGCACGGCCAGCAAACATGAGTTTTATTTGTCACAAGGCCTAGTGGCCTACAAGTCAGGTCTACCTGGCATCTATCTCATAACTTCAATCAACTATGCGATTTCTACCCCTTCCTACGTCAAAGTGAGGTGCGCCTAGAATAAAAATCCGATGTGTATATTTTACAAAACCAACAAGGTAAATATACCATTCAGAAAAATGTTATTCTATAGTGACTTTTTGTTTTTTATTGTATTTTACTTATTTTATAACATAACACATATGCAGCAAGTTTATTGGCAACTCGTAAACATTGTAAACAACCAAAATCAGAAAACCCGTAAAAAACGGAAAAATATATAACTAAATTTTGATTATGATTCTATGTAAAAAAAAATAGATTGAGCATCTTTTGTATATATTTAAATACCGGTAGTTAAAAAAAACGTTTCACTATTTTTCCAAGGGCTTTGTAAATTTCAGATCCGCTATTCGTTACTTTAGGTGTTCAAAGTGTCCTGACACACACATACTTTTTATCTTCAGGTAAGTATCTGATATCAAAAAGTTCCTTGTAATGTGCTGAAAAAGAAAATATACATCACTTGATACTTACCTTCAAAGGAACCTTGTTACAAGCCTCATGTACTCTTTATTTTCTTAGTATTATTTTCAACAGTACCACCATAAACAACATAACTACAGGGGTTTTTGTGATACCATGCGCTGAGGGCTCAAAAGGGCGTGCCAGTATAGAAATTTGTAACTGCCAGAAAGAGGGTAAACGACAATAATTATTGATGGAATAAATCATTGGAAATTCAATTTGCAGCATTGTTTTTTTGTGAAAAATACATTTTAACAATATGGAACTTGCCGTAGCTCTTTGCATTTGGGAAAAACCTGTACTTCCAGCGCATGTTTTAAGTTGTTGGTGTTTACAGTTTTGAAATTTAAACGGCAAACTGCATATCATTAAAAGGTTTTTTTTCACCAAAACAATTCTGCTAACTGAATTTTTAATAAACTATTCCATTAAAAAATGTTGGGTAAAACTTTTAATTTTTGAAACTTCAAACGGCAATAACTTTTGAATGTCGTAAAGCAAAATCCGTTCTAATAACCCCCAGCAGGCGCACCCCACTGGTGCCATCAGACCAACAATTATGTAGAAAAGTAGTTTACAGTTCCTAAAAACAAAACTTGAAAATTAGTAATGACAGTTTGAGTACCGAACATTTATCACATTTAGTTTTAGTAGGTTGTACCATTTGACTTCACATAATAGGAATTTGATGGAAAATCAAGCACAAGCGGCTTTACTACATGTATGTTTTAGATATCCTTCATATAAATATAGATTTTAGATGTTAACCTTAAAATGTAACTTTAGACATAAAATTAGTTAAGTTTTTTAGAATAGTAGAAAAAATAAAATCATAAGTTTAAATCCTCAACTCTTAAAGATTAATTATATGTTCAATATTGTACCTGTCTTGGAGGCAGAGAGGACCATTGTTCCTATCCAAAGCAGGTAAAATTAACTTATTGTCAAATTGTCAAAACAATTCTCTCTCTCTCTCTCTCCCCTCTCTCTGACTCTTCTTCACCCTCTCTCTTTTCCCTAGACCTTTAAAATGAAGTGTCATACAATGGGTCTCACTGTTTAAAAATGTTGAGGTGCTCCCTGAAAATTCCATTTTGGAGCAATGGGCAAAGTTGTAATTTTGATAAACAAGTTCACTTCTATTTCCTATAAAAATTTTACATTTGTCTATCTTTATCCATTTAAAATTTAACACATTGTATCAATACTTTTAACTCACCGTTGTGCTCTGCTCTTCTTACACAGGTGCTATGAAATATATTTGCTCCTACACATCTACGATCATAAGATCTTTGACTGTTTACAACACATTTCATTGTTGGCCCTACAACCGGTTGTATAGTATACGAGGGGGTACCCGTGGCGGATTGGTATCGCACGCGACTACAGAGCTCATCACTCCGGTGGCTCGGGTTCGATCCGCGCAGTCAGCACTTACATTTGTAATGTGACTAATACGGTGACACTAGGTAAAGGTCGAGGTTAAGTGGTAGAGAGGACTTTGTAGTCCTAACTTTGCCTCGTTAAATAAGACAAACTTTACCTTTTTTTTACCCAAAAGTATCGGGAATCGGTCGATGGCGAGGTGGAGAGCGCATAGTTTGCATTTTGGCCGCCAGGATGAAGCGCCAACTCTTCCTGAGTTCAGAGCACTCACTGTGGTCAGTCTGAGAGGTTGTGAAGAGGAGCTGTGTGGGTTTTTCTAAAAGTAGTTTTTGTTCTGCCTCGTTTTTCTATTGATAGTGTAATTAAATGAACAAAGTTCAGCAGTGTAGTTTTGCTTTTCCTCAGTAAGAATGCGTCAGAAACGGTTGCAGTTTTGAGCAAAACCAGAGTGTAACAAGTATTTTTCCCAAATTCAAGATGGCACTCTATGGATTGAAGACAAGCCTCGTCCCGGACGACCTTCAAAATCTAAGACTGGTGAAATTGTTTAGAAAAAACCCGTTAATATTGCAAAAATACCATAGAAGATCATTGAGAATGCTTCTTTGCTGTCTGTAGTGTGTAGAAACTCAGTTTGCGAATTTCAACACTCGGTTTGTGGCAGTATGGAGATTGGTTCTTTCATCATGACAATGCCTACGGTAGCCATCTCAGTCGCTAGTTTTTGGCCAATAACAGCATGACGAAAATGAAGGAGTGAAAAGGCAAACGAGGATGGAGCGTGTAGCCATTTAGACTAAGGGGTATAAGGGGTGCTTTAAACCGTAGGAGCATCGAATGGACAAATGCATTACACTAAATGGAGAGTATACTGAAGGTATACATGTAAATTTGTAAAAAAAAATAATAAAATATGGTTTTTATAATCTAATTCCCGTTATTTTTAGTTACGCCTTCGTAAATATTTTAAAGTTTATTGATTACTGTGTTTCCTCTGATTCAAATCCAAATTTTCCCTTCACACCGAGGTATAGTATTCATTGGTTTGAAAAGAACCAATGCTATGGTAAGATCCACAATATCCTAAGCTAGTTCATTTTTTTTGGAATCATCAAACCGTTGGCCAAACCACAGCGTAGGTTTCCTTCAACTGACCGTTACAATATGTTAGTAAGCACGTTGATGTAATGTGAACAATTGTTTCTTAATACCAGGATCTTGTGGTAAACTAATGAAGTTACAGTAAAAAGTGACTTCTTACCTTTGATTTGAGGTTTTAGTTGCTAATTATTAAAGGTACATACATCTTATTGGATTAACTGTCTTAGTAATTCAGTTATTTTTATTTTCAGAGAATTAAACCTTTCAGATGAGGAACCCAGAAGATCAATACTTAAACGAGATTCAGCCTCATTTGAAGAATCTGTTACTTTCAAGGTGGGTTATTCAGTAGAGAACTCAGTACATATTTTTTTTATTAAATAAATAAATCTTGTAAGGGTTTTTGCAAATCATTAAAAATTGTCAACATAGTTACAAAAACTAGCGTTCACAGCAACATGCAATATGGATGACCGAAATTGCACACATTAATAAACAATATTATTACACAATGTATTGATTTTTGAGCCAGAGCTTACTAACAAATAAGTCTAACATAACAACTTGAATTTAAATACCCATTATATGATGGGTATTTTCAATAATGATTAGATTTATGTGTACTGAATAATGAATGAATTAAAAGTCATAAGAAATAAGGCTTTAATCAACTTTAAAATTAACATGGTTGTTTGTTTACATTTTAGTAACAATTATATAAACAGAAAATTGTTAATAAGAAAACATATGGTTGAAAACAGTATAGTGGAAAAACGATATTATTAGATGTGTACTATAACATTCTTCCCTTCTTCATTTTGGAACGTAGCTTATTAAGTAAATCAGGAGCTTTTCTGAGACGAGAGGATCGACCCAGTTGAGGAGGTGTCGTGGCCTGCTCTTGTGGAAGCTGACTGTTGGATTGTTGATCTGCTACTTGTTTTGTACAAGGGATTTGCCATTCTCCAAAAGGTGGTATGATTACATCATCCATTTTGACTACCTCTTCTTCATTTGATTCTTCACATGATCTTCTGTGATAATAACACCCTGATCATCTTGGAAATGGTCTGACAAATTTGCAGGTGCAAGGTGTCTGAGATTCACTGTTGTTTCTCTTCATCACGTAGTTTCACAAAGGGCGTAATCAGGATTTGATTGGATGAGCTCACTTTTCAGTTAGGGGTTCATTTTGTTTTGACGCACTTGTCTTTTCATTAACACTTTGCCTGGGGTCGAACCAGGAAGGTAGTGTGACACCTGTGGCAGTTCTTCGCTTGTGATAAAACATGCCTTCTGCGTGCGGCGTACAGTTGGTGGTATGCAGAAGAGATCGGATTAGTGTAGAGATTCTGGAAGTACTCTTTCCATTGAGAAACCATCAGATTTTTAGTTTTCAGTGCTAGTGTGATCGTCCTCCAAATCATACCATTGTACCTCTCGTGCCCATTTCCACAAGGGTTGTAGGAGTAGTTCGACTTGTGGCTATCTTTTGATAACAGATAGTTTTTCAACTCTTCCGACATGAGAAGATCCGATCAGTATGGATGAATGCTGGATATCCGAATAGAGAGAAAACTCGATCTAAGCTTGAATCACACTTGCAGACAAATTACTACAGGGAATTGCAAGGGTACCTGGTGTATTCATCAACGATAGTCAAAAGATATTTGTTGCGTGTTTTCAGATGGAAGTGGTCCCTTGAAGTCTAAGCTGAGCCGTTCAAATGGAGCTGTAGCTTTAATCAAAATGCCTTGTGTGTTGTTGAAAAACCTAGGTTTGTTTCAGCATAAAATCTTGCAGGATGAGGTTATTCGCCTTACTTCTTCTATATGGTGTAAGGTAGGTTTTGAATTTCACCAGTGGACCATCCTAGTTACTCCAGGGTGACATGGTGTTGTGAAGTGACACTAGTTTGTCAATTGTGTGTGATGTACTACAGACTCTTGAGCGTCGGCTGCTTGGTTTTCTACCCCTGGACGGTAGATTATTTCATAGTTGTATGCTGACAACTCTAGTCTCCATCGAACAATTTTCTCATTCTTAATTTTTCCACTGTGTTTTGTGTTGAACATAAACAGAAACAGACTTCTGGTCTGTTATGAGTTTGAACCGTTTGCCAATCAAGTAGTATCTCCATTTACGAAGTGCTTCTACTATCATATGCTTCCTTCTCAATAGCGAGTGGTTTCGTTCACTTTGTGATGTTCGTAAAGAAAGCGACAGGACGTTGATTTTGGGTCAAGATTGCACTTATTGCAAAGTCAAGGCGTCAGTTTCTACACAGAATGGTTCATCGTTTTCTACATTTACTATCATGGATTTCTGGACACATTGTTTAGATTTTCGAAGTCTTTAACTAAGTTTTCCCCAAGAGGAAATCTTTTACATTCAGTCAACTTATGAATTTTGTCAGAGTACTGGGGTATCCATTTTGAATAGTAAGAAAACATTCCCAACACCCGTTTCAGTGCTTTTTGGTTGTCGGGATCGGAAGATTGATAAGTGGTTTCTGCCGCTCCTGTATGATGGGATCTTCAAATCCTGAAGATGGCGGAGAGTGAAGTTAGTTGTTAGTGTGGGTCCTGTAAAAAAGTAGTTTCAGATAGTCAAAGTGCAGTTTGATGTCATCGGAAATGTAAAAGTTGGTGGCACATGGCCTGTGCTAATATTGAAAAAATTCATTATGATCATTATAAAAATATTGCTAGTAAAATGCCGTCTAAAATGGTACTGTGGTTCTTGAGAGTCGTTAGATGCGAGCCGGTCAGCTGTCAGTTCTGAATCGAAATCAGCTTACGGAGTTGATCACGACACTGCCATGGTATTGAATGTTGTTTCTACCGAAATTAGTGACATCAGCAAAAACTATTTAGCTTTATCTGAGCGACTTTCAGAAATTACTGACGAGAACAAAATGTTCAGAACTCAACTAAGTGAAATTATGGTTAGGTTAAACACAGTGACTAGCTCTAAACCCAACATAACCATCAAACCAAGTGATGACGAAATCAATGAGAAAAGTGTTAATAAAAAATTGACAAGGGAATGGCCTAAATTAGATGTAAAGATAGCAAATACCAATAGGAAGGACTATATAAAAACTAGAAGTCAGTCTGGGTCATACCATATATCAATTGAGGATTCCAATAGATCTAGCCTCTCAGGCTTAGATTCAGAGGACAGGCATAGGTCTGGGCCTACTCCCGAACAGTTAGCTAGTCCTAAGCAAGCAGCTATCATTGAAGAGTCTTGGCGTGTTGTGGATCACAGGCGAAAAAGAAAAATGAGCACAAGCCATTCAAGGGAAGTAACTAAGGAAGATAGGCTAACAAATGGACATAGAAATCCTCACAAACCTATTTTTAAAAAAGGTGCAACTTCTATTGCCTACCAACAATACCAAGAACCTTTTGGATTTTCATATCTAGGCTGGAACCTGGTTTTACAAACACTTTAAGACCAAGATTGTTAAAAAAGGAAAAGTTTAACTTGTTTAACGAGGCGAAGTTAGGACTACAAAGTCCTTTCTACCACTCAACCTCGACCTTTACCTAGCGTTACCGTATAGTCACATTACAAATGTAAGTGGTGACTGCGGGGATCGAACCCACGCCAGCGGAATAATCAGCTCCGGAGTCGCGCACGATTCCAACCCGCCACGGGTCCGCCATTATTGTGCTGTGATAAATAACAACGGAGGAATTTAGGTTTTCCTGAGCTCACTTTTTTACAATTTTTTTACACTCAAGATTTACATTTAAGAAATATATGTAAATATGTAAGAAACATAGGTAAGGAGTGCGCTCAAAAAACCAAAATTTCTCCGTTATTAATTATCTTAGAACAACAAGCTTGGTCTTATTGTGCTTGTAAAACATTAGCTATGTTTTATTATAAGTATATTTTCACTATGAAGTTTTGAGTTATGAGTTTTGAAGAATTTTGAGTTATGAAGCTTAAAAAATTTAGTATGGCCGCCATTTTGAAAGCAGAAGTGATAGTATTTCAAACTTATTTTAAATTTTAAACTTGATTATACTAACAAGTGTGCAACTATATATTAAGTTTATACATTATTCTACCTTGAAGATAAAAATTGTTAAGTGAAAAACACAGACAAACAGACGGAAAACTAAACGAGATAGGACTATGTGTTATTGCAAATTGTTTGTTTATTTTGACTTCATACATCACCTGGTGAAGTTTGATCCTCTAATTACTGAACACCCTGTATACATATATGTCCGTATATTTTCCGTATATGTTTCTACGGAAAAAGAAATGATTGATTTATTTTCAATGCTGATTACCAAGAGTAAGGAATAAGAAATGATAGCGTGTAACACCACGGGACACAAGGGGCGCCAGAAATCTTAAAGATCAGTCGGTAACGGCTAAATATCTCAAAAATATAGGCATACTATTCGCGTCGACTTTAGACATATAAATCCTACACATCTCATTAATTTTCATTTGATCTTTGCCAATGATAGAAGTGAAGTGACTTACTGGCGTTCTCGATGGCGCCCATGTTGGGGTCGTTGTGGACCTGTAGCTTGTCGCGGGACACACAACAGCTCCAGATCATGCCTCCACTACACAGGTCCAGGGGCTTGCCTCCGTCCAGCACGCAGGATATGCTCAACCCACAGTCGAACTTGTTCTGGTTGTACCAGCAGGTCTGAGGAATCACTGCAACACATACCGTACATATCACACTTTGCACAGTGGACAACACTCTTTGCAGTAAATATCTCTTTGCACTGATTGACAAAAACTTTGAAGTAACTAGAGTTTGGCTCATACCCTCCAATCAAACCTCGCAGCCATCGGACTGTACGTATCTACCAGCGGAGACGAAGAATTCTTCTTTTCAAAAATTGAACGTTGTTGTATAGCTTGACGGTAAAGAATAATTTTGTTGACATGGGAAATTTTTATGTCGTCATCCTAGACGTTAAAATTTCCTTGAGGGTTAGGTTAAACGGTTTTATGGCTTGCTCAAGTCATATGCTCTTGTTTGGTCAGTAATTTCGCCACCAATATGAGAGTCGCCGTAGATAACGTGGTTAGCGACAACGCTGTGTGATCGCAAGGGCGTGTGTGTGATCGATACAGCTATTTTGGATTACTAACACCAGGCAAATTGAATTCTTTGGCAAATTTAAAACTTTCTTCCAACATTATGACCGAATTTACAGGAAGAGTTTCAAAGCTACGAAAGCTTACAATGTAAATAAAGCTTTGCGCAAATCAAAAACGTCTAAACATTTCCTGAGTCATAATTAACGAACCGACAAAACGGCAAAAGAGTTAAACTGAAAATTGGAAGCGAACGAGTGAGACTACCACTCAGTCACTTCAAGAATTATTGAACAAAAGTGCCTGCGGATCGATTATCTCTTACTATCTCTTACTACTACAATACTTTATTTACAACTGTCGACTATTTTAAAACTGTGGAATGACTAATAAGTTCAAAATAAGCTTACTATGACTTGAATGTTTCATTTCAATGAGTGAAATATTGGACTGGCTAAAGGCTTTAAACCCAGTTACCACTAGTCTAGGCAACGTTGATCCATACATTGTGGAGAAAATGTCATGTCAATGCGCTGCATATTTGTCCAAGAACAATTTCTAGGACAGCGCCGACTTCAAATTGACATGATATTTTCTCCAAAATGTATGGATCACCGTTGCCTAGACTAGTGGTAACTGAGTTTAAAGCCTTTAGCCAGTCCAATATTTTACTCATTGAAATGAAACATTCAAGTCATAGTAAGCTGCTTCTTAAGACTAAATGTGGTTGGTGGAATGTCAATGAATTGTGTAAACAAGAAATTCGAAGTTCCATTTTGTAATTTATTACGTTTGGTAGTAGCATAGAATAAGATACTTATATGCTTATTCTATGGTAGTAGTGACTAAATACATTTGTAGTAGACTAAGATACGTGATATTATGCATTTAAAGTTATTTTTCCCTTTTTAGAGCTCGTATACCTTGAACTTAATAATTATTTTTAATTACATGAAATTATTTTGAACAAACGTAGATTTTGACCAGTTTGAGGTGGTTACCTCATCAGCCTTTGGGCTTCAAGCCCTTCATCTTCGTTATTGCTGGTTTAGCTTAATT
Source organism: Matsumurasca onukii (assembly GCA_018831715.1). Lineage (NCBI taxonomy): Eukaryota > Metazoa > Arthropoda > Insecta > Hemiptera > Cicadellidae > Matsumurasca > Matsumurasca onukii. The sequence continues at coordinate 26,147,317 of CM032064.1, forward strand.
GTCTGAGATCTTTATAAGCGTATAGGTCAAAATTTCGACGGTTTCGCTCAAAGTAGCGGTTCTACCACGGTTCTTTGTCTCCTACAAATTTTTGAGACAATTTCATTTGTACAGATCGGTTAGTTATAATTTCTTGTTACATCAAAGTAAAAATTCAAAGGCTAAATTACGTGGTTATTATTTTGGTACATTTGTGTATTATTACGTCTTTTTGCGTAAATTGTCTTAGAACATTTAAATTTCTATTTACAGGGCTAAACATTTTTTGTAGATGTTATTATTATATGAGGTTTAAAGAAAATAAGAATAGTGTTAACCAGTTTCAAAGATGTATATTTGCGACTGGTTTCGGCTATAAAGCCATCATCTTGGCGAATATAAAAAGATATTCAATATAAATACTATAATATAAATTTTATTTTGATTAGCTTGGTATCTTTATTTTTAATATTGCATTGCTAAACCGCCAACTATAGCTCAGTACACGACTCCGCATGACATTTCGGACGTTTTATTAGGGTGTTCAAGGGTTGTACAAAATTTTAAAACATTATACTTTCTTAGGAAATGTAGGTATACACAGAACGATATCGTTACCATGTTTGAAATATTTGTTTCTGTGGCTTTCAAACTTAATAGACATGTTTAAAATGGTGTGTTTTTTAGCAAGAAGTAGTCCGTAGCTCCGTAAATATAAAGAATATCATATTAACCAACAATATTATCTGAAAGACAATTAAATTTTACCCGCACTTGGTGTCTTCAAAACTTTGATCAAAAGTATAGCTCGGCTTCTATAAATGTATAAAGTCAAACAAAGAAAAATTGTCATGTATTTTTTTAATAAAATATGTTTTATTTCAGCCGAAACCAAAGACTCCAAGGATACCAAATTGTTGGAAATTTAATTTTACATCGAAATAGTGTAGTTTAAGCCCTTATGTACTTCAAAATAGTGCGTTTACAGCTCAAGATATGCCGCGAATACAGGGTTTTTTGAGATTTTTTGGAGTTTTTTACTTTTTTTATATACAGGGTGATTCTAAAATAGGGCGCCAAATTTCAGGGGTGGGTTCCTTATGCAAAAGCAATGAAAAAGTTCCTATAAACATGGGTCCTAAAATTCTTCTTTACCCCAGTAGCCGCCATTTTGTATTTTTTACTTAAAAATTTATATCTCCAGAACGGGTTGACCGATTGCATTCTAACTTGGTATGATGTTCATGTGTCACAAGGTCAATATAAGACAAAATAACTATTTCATAAAATCTTACAGAAACAAAATGGCGGCTGTTTAAATTTTTCAAATTAAAATACCATGAAAATGGCGCATAATACAAAAGAATCATACAAATAAAAAGTTGTACTTTATAATTTTACATAAAGCTACGAACGCATTTATCCGAATTTTACATTAATACTTTCACTTTTGCGTCCTTTTACAACTGGTACATTACCAGTTGATCTATGATGTCGGGATTCCAACATCGACGTCCTGGAAGTTAATCATGGTAGGCCTATGACAAGACTGTATGAAGACTTGGTCGAGACGTTTGCCTTGGTTAGGTCTTTTTGATCTACGTTAACGATGTTGGCTCATCGGTACAGAGGGGACAACTCGTTCAGTACGCGGATGACACGACTCTGTGTGTCAAAGCATCGTTAATCCAAGATCTAGAACGCGTGACGTGTTCAATCCCAAACAAATCCTACGAAATCAACATTATTCAATTTCGCCTCCATTAAACGACCTCGGGTTTTAATTCAACAGTCATGTTGGACAATACTGAGATCAAAAAAGTCTACTTGATCGAAAAATAAAGGAAACACAAATATATGTTATGGGACAACGATCTTTAAATTCATAAAATAATATCAACAGTACCCTTTTGACCTTTTAGCGAAACAACAATATTCAAAACTTGAAATTAAGAGTAAAACTGTTACATCAACATTAATGGATTAAATTAATGGCACAGAGCCTGTAAACCTTGACGGTTTCGTATCAAGGCGATTTCAGCCAAACTCGTTTATGTCATCGCTAATACTATTGTGTTAGAAAGTGTCTCGACGTTGAAAGATAAATAATTGCTAGTGCACTTTTTCATTTGTCTTGTGTAGTTTACAAGTTTTATTATTAACTTCACATTCTTTACAAGACATTGATAAGCTAGGAAAATTAAATGTGTTTAATATCTTATACATACATTATTCAGAGTATTGCGAATCTATGGAAATGGTATGTTAGGTAAAAATAAACAGAATATCAGGAATAAAATATTTCAAACCCACTAGATAATATCCTCCGATACCGCTTAATCTTTTTATATGGTCGTAATTCAACGTGGTTAGTTGGAAAAGTTAAAGTTCATTCCAGCCCTCGGTTAAAAGTATAGGCTCTCCTTTGTAATTTCCTTAGATGTCATTGAGCGGATTCCGATCATGGTTTCTCTTAAGTCAAGAGTTATGAACTGTTAAATTTAATTGTACTTTATATGAACTGTAAATTAAATAAAAAAGCGAAGCCGACTGCCTTTATATTTCTTGAAGGCAGCGTCTGTGTTGGCGTCCAGCCCGAGAACACGTGAGTGCCATGGTCCGGGTGGTGAGCTCAGTTATGTTATCTTAATGTTCTGATGTGGAGTATTTCATATAGTCCAAGTTTAATAGTCTGATCTAATTATATAACAATATTATTTGTATCCTCCTCGTAACACGTGATTATTTTTCGTTAGATTTTTACTTTTAGTAATTATAATTTTGTCTAATACTTCTAAAAGAAAGTGTAATATTTGTTGTATCCAAATTATAATTAATAATTATAACATACTAGTATATGATATTAACTCTTCCTTGTTGGGAACTTATTCTGCAGAATGTGTTATGTATATAAATATTAGTGTTCTATTTTGAATAAAGATTATTTTTATTTTGTATTTGTATAATATATTGTCCATCAAAATGTAGTTTAGTTCAAAGTGGATAAATTCATTGCTATAATTATGGATTAGCCAATTCATTTCGTTTAAACCAACAACGATTAAACATTTACTCGCAGCTACTTTAACAGGTTAACGTAACATTATTGAACATCCTCCCTAGACCCTAACAGTTCAAAAAATTGAATAGGTCGGCCGGACAAAGTGCTAACCCTTTCAGAAGACGTTTTGAGTCATAATCATAGTTTTCAATCGTAGCTTTTAAAATTCACAAAACTCTTTTGGTTAAATCTTGAGTATTATAGTCCTATCCCACATTTCCATTAATTTCATCTTCTGATGACAAATTTGGTGAATAATCAAATATCACCATCACTGTCGTCCACAGGTGTGCCACTTTCTTCATGTTGAACCACAACAAGTTTCCTTTTGACCTGTTCATTGTACAATGTACATAATATGGTCATCCATCATAATTTGCACAAACGGCTTGGCACTATGTTGACACAAATATTCCTAACGAAGTACAGGGAGCAACAAAATGCTCATCAATACTAGAGCTACCTAGCGGCCATACGAGTATGTCAATAACTACATAGAGGCAATTATTAGTTCACATAAAACCCCGCTGGCGCTAGAATTATCCATTAGCCTTATTTTTAACAAAGTGGAGGGTTAGCACTTTGTTCAGAATTTAAAATCTTGTATAATAATATAGAAAAGTCTTAGTTATATGTGTCTTTAAATCATTGGTTTTAAATTGTTCAACACAACGTGACCGGTTTCGGGGCTTACCCATTTTCACAGCGGTTGTACAAGTATTTAAATATATAAATATTTCATTTTTTAATAACAAACATGGTCATCTGTAAGTTAAAATAAAACAACCTTCGAACAGTTGAAATGAGGAGTAATAATTTGTAAGAATTAAGAAAACGAATGTATATAAACTAAATCAAGATTACTGTGGCTTAATGCTGTGGATTTTGTCGAAAACTGGATTTCTCATACTAATATGAGACGTACTTATTAATTTCAGATCAAAATTTAAAATTCCCATTTAAACGCCTGGGAAACATATTTTATAAATTTAGCTGAAGAAAACAACATTTTAAATCATGAAGACGGACCTATTCAAAATTCTAGTTTATTAAGAAAAGATTTTATAAAACAAGTCGTATAGTATATATTATTTTTTAAATCCTATTAATTTATATATGATTTATTTAACCATTTGATTATTATTGTTTTATATTTTTCAACATGTATATAACCTTACTTTTTGTCATTTTTGAACAGACCTGACGATAAAGGCCATTGCCTTTGAAAGGCCTCGTCCGAAATAAAAGTTATAAATATTGGTTTTGATGTTTAAAATTATTTTTATTACTCTTTCTAATATTGAACACCTTCTTTCTGCCTTCAGTTTTAAAATTGTTAATTCTGAGGAGTTAAATTCGTTTTGACGATTTTTTTAAGTGAACCTAATTGTTTGTGATGATTAGATTAAGTCCTTACAATAGTTGATTGATGGAGCTGTAAGAAGAACGTGTATAATTTCAAAACTCCGGCTACGTTTCAGAACACAAAACAAAAACAACAAGAACCCGAATTAAATGAATAAATTTAACCAATCAGGAGTGTACAAACTAACATGTTCAGATTACGACAACTTTTACATTTACCAAACAGGGAGTTTAGTGAACATAGAGAGGACGTCAAATCGAACAACAATACATCCATAGAACCAATTATGCAGAACACACTTTGAATTCAAACTAGTATTATAAAGGATTAAAAGACAATTTGACAGTGTTAAGAAGAAAAAATCCCAAATATTAAACTGTAAGGAGGATGTACACATTTAGATAGATCATAAAGACAACCCAGGAAAAATACTAAACACGTCTCACATCGGTATGAGAAATCCAGTGTTGACAAAATCCACAGCATTAAAACACAATACAATAATCACTAAGATCTAAGGTTTCCGGTTTACACCGCGTCACAGTTGAAATATAATTCCTGCTAAACGTTTCGACATCGCTGTGGAGAGTCATCCTCAGTAGCTTGTTGACTGGCTGAGACTGGATTGGCCTGCCGTGGCGTCTTCTTATATACCCAAGGGGTGGGGGGGGGGGGTCCTGTCACCGGATTGGCCGAAGTGAGCGGAGCCTGTTGCTCGTTGTCGAACTGGATTGGCCGGCTTCAATAGGCCTTCTGAAGTACTGGCTGCCAGGTTTTGATAATGTTATGCTGTCTTCTTTGTTAAAGTTGTCTTCATGCTTGATTATTTCTATGGTTTCTCTAATTTTCACACGACTTCAAGAGCATATACGGCACACGAAACAAGAGGAACTAGAAAAGTCGGCAATAGCAGAACACAGCTACAAGACAAAGCATGGAATTGATTTTGACAAAACCAAAGTCTTGGCAAAAAATTTCACACTATTATCCAAGGAAAATTAAAGAAACCATAGAAATAATCAAGCATGAAGACAACTTTAACAAAGAAGACAGCATACAATTATCAAAAACTTGGCAGCCAGTTCTTCAGAAGGCCTATTAAAGCCAGCCAATCCAGTTCGACAACGAGCAACAGGCTACGCCCACTTCGGCCAATCCGGTGACAGGACCCCCACACCCTTGGGGTATATGAGAAGACGCCACGGCCGGTCAATCCAGTCTCAGCCAGTCAACAAGCTACTGAGGATGACTCTCCACAGCGAGGTCGAAACGTTTAGTAGGAATTATATTTCAACTGTGACGCGGTGTAAACCGGAAGCCTTAGATCTTAGTGATGACACTGGCCGCGAAAGCCTAAGAGTTAAGACAATACAATAATCATGATTTAGTTAATAGACGTAAGTTTTACTAGTTATCACTCCTTACTTCAACTGTTCGTAGACTGTTTTATTTCAACTTACAGATAACCATGTTTGTTATTAGAAAATGAAATATTTGTATACTTAATCCGCGTATAGCTGCTGTGAAATGAGCAAGCTGTGAAACCGGACGCGTTGCGTTAAAACATTTACACCAATGATTTAAATAAAGACTACTATGTTTTTTCCTATATTATCATACATAGTTAAAGTATCCGTGTTTTATGATTCTCTTTCGGAATTAAAATTAATTAAAAACATTTGCCAATTTAAAATACGTTTTACAGGGTTAAAGATTGTACTATCGGTAATTGGATACATCATTAGGTATTCTGGTGTTTGTCGTTACTGACGGATGATTTCCTACTAAATTTCAAAAAGGAGTTTGAAATGAAATTTCAATTAAATTTTAGATACAATTATTTTCAACGTACCTTTTCTGTTGTTGTTATACCAAAAATATATATTTTTCTCGTTTAAATGAAATAGAAATAAGTTTAAAACTATAATAGGTTCCTACTCGTAGGTAAGTATTACTTGGTAGTTTTTGATTGGTTGTTGCCTCAAGACATATTTTAGCTTCAGATTGTTTACAATTTTCGATTATCATCATGTGAAATATGACATCTAAAGCCACCAAACTATCAGTATTTCTATTTGATCGATTTAAATCAGCTATATTTTGAGTTTAGCTGACGATGGGAAACAGCGGGATATAATACTGATAGTGTAGAATAGCCAAAGGTGCTGGGATATACCTTTAATACGGCTTATTGTTGAAAGCTTATGAGAATAGCATCGGTTTGAAGTCGGTATTGTGTCGGACAAAGTGAACACTGCGATTAAGGGTCCGCTCATGCTGCGTGCGCAGCAACGCTTCAATGCAAGGGTTTACGGCGGCCCGTTTTAAACACCTCAAAATAATTTTTATATCAATAAACATAATATATTTGGGAACTAAAAGAGTTTTTTGACACGCGTTTAGAGCGTCTTTTTCTAAATTATGCGTTTCAAGTTTACACAAACCTGGACATTTCAAAGTTTATTTGTAAAACTAATGAGCAACTTTTGAGACATCAGGCTCTATACGCGTGTCAGAAAACTCTTCTAGATTCCAAATATAACATGTTTATTGATGTAAAAAACTATTTTGAAAGGTGAAAATGGACCGTCGAAAACAGTTAGGTCGCATCAGTCGAAAGAAGGCCCGTTGTTTAGCCGTTTGTTACGTGCTCGGGGTCGTGTGTTCTTGGGCGGACGAATTCGACTTTCTCTGAGGTGACCATGAGGCGGACTCTTAAGATAGTAGAAGTACAAAAATGGACAACATAATCATCGATGTAAACGGATATTTAACTATAGCTAAATTTAATTATGGACATTATTATACAGTGTAGAAAAAACGTCTGCAACTCGTTAAAAATAAAATTGTCTGACAATTGAATGACATGTTTAAAGTTTTTCAGCCCGTGGGGGACGTCCCGTCAAGGGGTTGGTATGAAATCTTAAATGTAAGCCTGTGTCAAGATTGGTATCAAAACAAAGCTTTACTTGGAATTGAATGCCCCAGATTTGAGTTCAAAAGATTGACCCTGTCTAAAGTTATGGACGTTTGATCCGGCTGGATAGAGCGGCCGCAGGTCCAACTCAGTGTGCCGCTTATGACATGGGACAGAAACTACAAAACTACGTTTTAAGCAAGTTAATTTACTTGAATGTGAAATTTTTTCTCTAAAAGCATAGATCTATTGATGTTGCTTCATATAAACACTTAAACTTTACTTTCGTCATCAAATAAATTTTGTACTTATGAACTAAAAACTCGATTTTTCCATAAGAACATGAAATTCAGTATTTAAAATTATATTTTATAACCAAACTAAATTTTCCCATTTTTAAAGTATTTCTTTTAACCAATTTAGAAAATTTTAACTGTAACAACTCTCTACCACATCAAACTAAGGACACGTTGATGCTGATTCTAATAGTGTAATGTTTTGAATATTGAATACCTCAACATTGCACGTAGCTATGTTAAGTTATCGTCAGGCAGCCTGGTTTACTTTTAATCTACAAAGTTAAAGGTTGTTTAAGTCTTCAAAAATGTTCAATGTGTAAGATTAGATTTGAGGACTAACTTTACATAGATGTCATCATTTTAGCATAGCCTTAAAATATAATCGTGTTAAAAGAATATACACTTACATGGAAATGTGTGGACTGTTTACTTCTCAAAGCTTTTAGTCTGAAAACTGCCTACCTGAATTTCTGTATTCAACCTTATACAAAACAGAATATTGTTCTTGATTTGCATATACAATATTCTGCAATTCTGGGAAAGCTTTAAAGTCCTACGTATAGACTACAGAGATCTCAGTTTTAATACAATTTCCTCTGTGTTTGTTGTTGTTTGTTTGTTTTTCTTGTTTGAAGCTATCATTTCAAAAGGACAACGCACGGTTCATAACGTTGTCACATAATAGACTTTGAATCTTTGGTCTGAAGGTTAGACAAATGAATTGTGTTTGTAATTTAGAAAGTGAAACACCTTTTGCGTCGACCAAACCATTCTTACTCAGCGTTTATCCTCACTTTTACACTCAGTCAGGTGGAACGAGACTTTTCAGAAAATAAATAAGATCTGAATAAGTCAACATGCATTAAAAAGAATCAAATCACGCCAAGTCCACACACAGCGCTTTAACACTTACAGGGTGAAAAAAATAACAATAAATATAATGTTCGATGTATAGGGCTAATTGTACAAATTTTATTGTATCATAAGGTATTATTTGATACTTTTTTAGGTGTTTAATTCTCATTTCAACTTTTTACATTTGTATCGTATCAGTTTTAAAGTGTACCAAATGTCTTTTACAGGTATGCAACGTTATGAACATTTGAATCGAATGTGTGTATCGTGTATACATATGAAAGGAAACGTTGATGTTGTAGTTTTTGTTGCTGTAAGGCTATTAAATATTTATCACTTTGGTCCTAAAGCGTTTGTTAATGCATTTCATAAGATAAGTTCGATTGATACTACTTAGTTTGGTAAGGAAAGTACATTATCCAATCCATATTGTCATATACAGTCAAATTAACTTCAGAATCAAAGTCAGAATCAAAATTCACTATGTATAACTTTATTTGTCAAATGTTTGACGTCGCAACTTTACTTGATCACGAACTGACTTAGGCCTGACGTCCGACGTAGCGTACAACTTATCAGATATGTACATCTTACTGGCTACTTGTAACTTGTCCTCTCAGGTGCTTTAATGTACACACTTTTCAAGTTTCAGTAGGTTCCCGGCGGATTCTGCAATAGATACCGCAGCTGAAATACGTGTTTGAGAGGCGTCTCACCGGTCTAGCGTAATCAATGAACACTTACAGTGATATTTACCTGACTGAGCTATCTCGTGTATAAAAAATGAATACAGTATGACACTTACTCTTGCCGAGCATCTCCATGAGATTGTTGTGGAAGCCCCTGTAGCCCTCAGCAGTCTTGTTGGCTCGCACCTTGTCCTGTAGCACCTCCATGAGCATCATCTCCTGCTGCAGACTGTTGCTCAGCACGTTCACAGGGTACCTCTTGTTCCAGCCCTGGTCCGGCCAAGGGGCTGGCCCCGCCGTTCCTCCGTGGTCCCACTCCGAGTAGTATCTCGCCTGCGACTCCTGACCCTCCACTTCGTAGTCTGCCGACACATCCTGGTACCTGCTTTTCCCCACAATCTTTATCTCTTTAGATTCTTTGGTATCATCTTCAGTCTTTCTCCGTTGCTCCTTTAAACTATAAATATCTGTAGACTTATTGTGACCTTTTTGATTTCTACTTAACGCTTTGGTTTCTTTTTCTTTGTCGCGGTAGTCCCTCGGGTCGACCGTTTTTATCCTCTCGAACTGCACTCGGTTTTCCGGTTCACTTTGGAAAGTGTCGGCAGCATAGTCCTCGCTGCTCGGGTACCTCACGGCTTGTACGGTCTGGAAGAGGGTGGTGGCGAAGCTCAAGGTCGAGGCCAGGGTCATGCACCAGACGAGGCTCTGGAGTCGCATAGTGTCAGCTGGTCATCGCCCTCTCATCTTACCCTCCGACACTTAGCTGGCCTAGAACACAACAGAAATGCATCTTAGGTAAAAACATTAGACCGTCAAGATACAGTAGAGAGTAAACTCATAGAACTGACACGTTGAACCCAATCCATATGGACAGCCTATCTTTAACGACTACACAGGGATATCCTTAAGATAGTGACGGACACTTGTGGCTTAAAGGGTTAAGTAACTCAATGCTACAGTATGAACGACTATTGAAATAAATTCTAGGCTACGGAAAATGAAGTGTATGGCAGCTTTCAACAATTAGATTTGAAACCATCCTCTGACGAGTGGTACAATTAATATGCATTGCGAAGAGCATCTGTGTGTTTAACTACTGTACTTTGTCATCAGTTCACGAGAAATGGTTTTACTTATACGATTGGTTTAAGCCCGTCTTTTATTAAGAAAGCACTCATCAAAACTAAACTGTATTTAGTCGATTACAGTGTGTTAGAAGTAGTAATAGTGTAAAGTAACAGGTACTCTGATATAACTTCGCCATTTCACCTACTCGATACCAGGAGACACAAGCTTTTAGCCTTGATTAATGATTAGACTTTGTTATAGTTGACGGAAAATCTGGTTATTCCATCCATTCCCCACTCAGCGCTCGATAAACAAGTTACAAATAGCCGTAACTATGTAACCAAGTTGCCCTAACTGGGTGCACTTGTCTGACAGTACCCGAGTGGTATGTTATAGCAATAATAAAGTGCAAATTACTAAATCGTAATGGAATAAGTAGTTGTAGGGACGTAACGGAATTGATTATGGTATCAATATAAGTTTTCCATTAGTTTGAGAATGGAAATGTTAACATAAAAATTTAGGTTTAGTCAGCGATTGATACAATATAGTAACATCTTATGTATAATAATATTGTCATTAAACCTGCCTTGGCTTGACATAACTTGGGGGTCTTGACATAAAACTACGTCGAACTTTTAACTGACTTCAAACGCAAAGAGGCGTTACACAATATTAGGCCTGAAACCTTTCTTTTTTGCGACTCAAATCTTATGGACGAGGTTACACTAACACAGGCTTTTCTTGTTTTGTTGACTTCAAACGCAAAGAGAAGGTTATACGAGTAGAACTCAACCTGAGATTAACTGCAAGTACTTTAAGAGGCTTTAAATTGAAAGGTTCTTTAAATTCATTTTAAAATTCAAAGAAACTTTAAATTCAAGAGGCTACAATTCGAGCTGAAACTGTAATTTCAGGAAGGTAGTCAAATAATTCAACCAAACTCTTTTTTTTACAAAACTCAAACACAAGGAGGGCCTAGATTAGATTAGATTGTTTGGGAATATGGTTATAGGCCACGTGCACGTCAACCCTTTGGTTTATTGTGCTGGCTCCCTGTTCTCGTACTTAGGCGTCCACGTATGCTTACAAAGCTCGAGGATCGCGCTACCCAGTTCGGATGGATGTAACTCCTGCCACTCACGAGCCTCTAGAAGACCTTTTTTCCTGGCCTCGAGGAGGACCTATCGAGTTATGAAGACGTTTGAGTTATGAGCAAAACGATAACTAAACAGACCAATAGCTGAAACCTACTCAGACCACCACTTTTATCTTCGTTTATTGTAATAGAAAGTAAAAGAATGACATGAATTATAAGTAGCATTAGTTCTACTATCAATTTAAAATGTACATCTCTCCTTGCGTTGTCTTCAAATAGACATTGTAATAGACAAACCTTCCTTGCACAACGGTACAACATTGACCAGTTAATGGATGTTGACACTCCAAATTGGGTTCAAAGCTTGATCTAGAAGTTTTGAATTTTAAAGTTTAGTGGTTAGTAGAAATTATTTAACATTAGAAAACTTTTGGATAAACCGCATGAGAAAATTTAGTTTTCCACAGTGGCTTACCTAAAGTTTGTCTCATTTTTAAATATATCTAGAAGGTTAGAATTAAATATATTTAGAAGTTTTGAACATTTGAGTCATACTACCCACAAACTTAGTAAAACTATTAGTACATTTTTCTTTTCTTATGACATCTTTGGCATCTGCGCCACCACTTAGTATTTTTGACGGAGACAACCTGTTGTGTTGTTGTGTTGCCTCTGATCTCACGGCCTGCACGGTTGAACGTCTGTCCTACACGGGCATGTGAGTACAGTGAGTATGTGACTGCACCACTGGCACCCCCTTCTCGCCAACCGTGACGACCGAGGAGTGCGTGAGTGAGTTTCCTCGACCGTGAAACAAGCAGTCTGCAGTTTCAATGGACAGAATGGCGCATGCACTCTTAGAAAAAGACATTTACTCAACAAAGGAATTCTATGACCAAGAATTTCTCATTTCTTTATTCTAGAAAGGAAGAATTGATTGGACATTCCTCTTCATGTTATATGCCTGAATATGGTTTGGGCAAGGCATAACTTGTTATTGTAATAAACAACAACAATAAAACTTTAGTTTTTACAAGAATCAGAATTTTACTTTTTCCTTAAAGCGAAACTTATTTCAAGCAAAGTTTAAATATTGGCTTTTATTTCATTACACATAAAGAATGGATATGTATGTACAGAATAGTACATGACATCGCCAGATTTTAAACAGAAGCCTCTTGATACGAGCTAAAGTTTAAGGTCCGAGGTGGAATCGAGGTGGTCCTACCAAGTACCATCGGACGCCCGTCTTGCTGTTTATGAACGTTTTTGTTGATAATCTTATGGCAAGTGTATCAGCTGTTTCAATGATGTTCACTTATTAAAAGGTTTGTAATTGCACTTATTACAATTTATTACTCTAATTCACTGTAGTGACAGTATTTTTGGCACTTTGGCCTCAGTTTGGCTTTCTGTACGATCACGGGCTAACGCCGTAATCAATTTGAATTGTTTCCTCCGCTCACAGCCTCGCTTCGATTTTCAGCCTCAGCTTTTCGTGTCCTACTACTACAGGCGTTACGAGGCTGTTTGTTACGCTCACGCTGTTTTGGCGGCCATTTTGAAACGTCTAACAGATTTTCATAGTATTTTCTACGTTAACGTGGTTAACATTAAAATACATTTTAATTTTTAAATGTCAACAAAATCTGTTGATATTAACTGCTTTTATATCATTAAGTCCGATTTTTTGTGAAAATTCCCATTCAAAGGGGAATCTCTATACAGTATTCCGATTTTCTTGCTAACGAACTTGACCAAGGTATTTACAAAAGAAATATTTGTACCCAATTTTACGAAAATCGGACAAAAATGCGACCTGTAGAGAGCTTACACATGTATAAATGTGTATACAGGGTGTCACAAAAATGTGTAGCGCGCTATGCAGAACCGGATTCTACATACAAAAGGAAGACGAAAATTTCCAGTAACTTTTTTTATTTCGGCTTAGCTAAGCCGTAATCCGCCATTTTGTAACTTTTTGCAAATACTTAATAATCCAAACCCCTTTGAGGTATTTTTGTGGAACTTGGTTTAAATATTAATTGTTTTCTTAATAACATTTTTGTATCCAACGTATCTCATTTCAAAATGGCGGTCATTTAAGAGTTTCAAAGTAAAATTACAATCTGATTCCATTTGACTTTGAAATTTTTAAATGGCCGCAATGTTTGGAAAACGTTATTAAAAAACCAATTAAGATTTTTAACACAAAAATAATTCAAAAATTTTTTGAATTATTAGTTTTTTCAAAACTTACAAAATGGCGTAATACGGCTAAACTAAGCCAAAATAAAAAAAAGTTACTGGACATTTTCGACTTACTTTTGTATGTAGAATCCGGTTCTGCATAGCGCGCTACAAATTTTTGTGACATCTTGAATATAATTATGAAATAATTCAAACACTCTTGGGGTCTGGATCGGTTCTAGGTTCATGGTCCGGACCCGGGTCTTGCCATGCTGACGGTATGACTATATAAGTCTTTTCACAGGAAATTCGGTAATATGTAATTAAAAAGAACTAGCCCAGCTAGAACAACGTATTCCCAACGGTTACAACTAAGAATTTAATACGCTATACTTAAAACAGAATATTTAAATTTTAAATATACTCGTACAGGCCATCTATATCGTGGTCCCGAGTCATCTAATAAACTGTATTTTCCAGAGTGGCGTCTTTTCAATAAAACTAAACAATGTGGTGTATGGATAAATCTTTTTTCCAAACGTACTAACTTTAAAAAAGAGGTACATAACAGTAAACATGTATTTTTGGCAAAATATTACGATTCTTAGTATACTATCTTAGTCACATATCTACTATGTGCGACCAAACCTCAATTACAAATGGAACATAAAAATCCTTGTTTAGAATGCATCAAGATTTCACCAATAACATTTGGTCTAAAACAAGCATTTTAAATATTTTCAAGATAACGTACTATGTCTTGAATGTTTCATTTCGACGGGTGAAAGCCGTGTTGAAATTTTAAACCCAATAACTACTACCAGTCTAGGCATCGTTGAGTCAAATCATTTTGGGGAAAATACCCTGTCAATATAAGCAATATAAGTCGGCACTGTACGTTTTTCCAGGACAATTCCTAAGACAGCACCCACTTTAAACTGACAGGACTTTTTCTCCTAATACAACATTTTTGCAGAACTACTAGTATGAATCTAGACTGCTGTCTGAGTAAAGGGCGAAGGGGGATGCAGAAGGGACCGTACTCAGGAGACCCATGTAGTCATGTACTAAGTCAAAGTCAAACATTCTTTATTTATAAGATACAATCCTGTTCACAAATAGCGTCACAATACAAAGGAATAGATAGATAATACAATCTAAACAAGAATAATATAAAAAGTTAAATTAAGGACATAATCTAAACAATTATTTTCAGTAACAGGTTTTACAGATTAATAAAATTTAAAACACTAGGCCAATATAAAAAAACATTTTCTATTACTAACAATGCCTAAATACTACTATGCCTCGTAATTAGCAAGTTCTGAACCTGGTTCCACTCTTGAGCTTCGATAATAACGACGAGCACAATTGCCTGAGCCACTGTTGCCCATGGAACCGTACCTCACTACCTCGCTCACTTTCCTTTTCAAACAACAGCTCTATACTGCATTGTCTCAAACGCTTCACTTTCGATCGTTCTAGATTTTTCGGGCTCAACTATCATGATGGGTGGGATCTTCTCGCGGGATTGTATTAGTGATTTGAACACATTTGGACACTCCACTGGCACACTATGCCGATACATTTAGTTATATAACTGTGAAACGAGCACCACATACATTTCGAGCTGCCGGGAGTCCAATACACGTGACAGTATTGCCGTGGTGCGCGTAAATGCATTAAAATTCAATCCTCACTGAAATAATAATAATCATCACTATACGAACATTAATATCGTGGGTTTCTTGCTTAATGTTGAAAAATATACGTTCATATGTTTTATCTCATGGGACCTTTCTTAACGAAAGAATAATCATACTATAACGTATTATATACATTATGAAATTTATGAAAACTGAGTCACAAGTGCCAGTGTGTAGTCAGAGAGCTGTGCGTTTCATTGGTTGGTCGAGTAAACTTCAACAAACCAAACGCTAACGGAATTCCAACCATACGAATAAAGAAAACATAATTTAAAGATTTAAATATTATTCAACAACTCGAAGAACGTGCGAACAACTCGGTTTATATCGCAAAGAGCGCAGAACAAATAGTTTCCGAACGATGGACTATATTTTCTTGTTTTTTGACTTCAATAAGACAAAAATAATTGAGTAGTTGGTGTATCATAGTTCCTCCTATGCGATATCAATGTTTGGGTGTAAGTTTTTATTTAAATTGCGTTTGTTCAACTGATGACTTTATGAAATAAAGTTTATTCTCTATGGAAACCATCTGGAACCAATGTGCAAGTTTTAACTACTGCAAAGTGCTAAAAGAGCCCGAAAATGAATCGTTTTGCGTCCAAGTGTTATGATTTGCTCCTGGTACGGTCTCTAAAACGGTAAAACCTACACTGTCCAAAGCCCCCTCTCATAGTGTTCAACACTATGGAAATCGGTAAGGACTGCTCCAAATTTGTATTGCCTAATAAAACTATACAGTTTTCAAATAGAACAATTAATCTATTTAGCCCCTTTCTAATCTTTAATAACGAACTTCCCTGCATACGAACCACGGACACTTGTGTTGGGACTGACACTGACTGGCAGTTTTGGCGGAGTGAGTCAGTGAGTGTGACAACGAGAGAAAGAAAGAGAGAGTTGAGTAACAGTGGGCGAGTAGCAAAGTAGCGAAGCAGGGAAGCAGGGAAGCAGGTGACCTTGAGCTGGTGAAGTGCTCGAATCCGCCACTTTCACACCGGCCGCGAACCCACCACTCCATCCCACCAGTGAGAGTAAGTGAATCTGGCCGTATGTGACATCTCTCCCACAGTCAGATCTCTTTACGCCCTGACGCCCCCTACCGGCGATAATCATCGCGGGGCTTGGGGGTAGAAAATAATGGGTGAGTTCCAACTCCTCCACCAAAAAGTGAAAGTGGTAGGGCATTCCAACTCCTCCACCGTAGAGAGAGAGAGGAAATAATTAAGAACGCTTGGGCACACCAGTTGACACGCATCCCTCAAAGCTATCGCAAAGGGTGGGAGGAGGGGTGAGTGCATCGTCCGTAGTTTTGAAAAATTTACATACAACTATTAAAGTAAATACTTTCCACTATGTCTTGATATTTGTATGGTTTTTAACCGCTATTTATAAACAAAGGAAATTGAAACAACAAACTAAATAGTTTACAATACTTTATTTACATATCATCAAATGTTGTAAAACATTAATTCATAGGCCCTAATTATTTCAAAAAACGTTTGCTGACTTTTTCTACATATTCTTTTCGAGTAATTGTTCCAGACATGTAATCGCTTTTCGCGGCACTGACTTCGTTAAGAGCTTGGTTCGAGCTTTTCCTCCGGGTTTACTTGGGGGTTCGTTGATTGAATTTATTTTCACATTCACAAGTGTTTGAGTATTCAAAAGTTACCTTGAAAAAGTGTACACATCAGGATACGCGTGGTAAAAATTTCTTAGCGAAGTGAGCATGGAAGGACTCACATGGGTTTGTTATAGTTACACAGTCCTTTTCAAACGATGCCCAAAGTTCCACTGGGAGTAAGGCATCACTTTCCAAATAGTTCTCAACCAGATAATTACTAAATTTCACACTCTTGGTACTGTTAGATAGTTCTGCCGTAAAATCCTCCGAATAGGCGTCATGAACATCTTCCGGCTTCAGATACGGCAACTGCTTTGTCGGACCCAAGAGCTGCCAGGGTGCGTGTCAACTGGTGTGTCCAAGTGTTCTTAATTAGTTCCTCTCTCTCTCTCTCTACGGTGGAGGAGTTGGAATGCTCTACCACTTTCACTTTTTGGTGGAGGAGTTGGAACCCACCCGAAAATGATCAATACTTAATAATGACGACCGCATTTTTTAGCATTCTGAGCATTTGGAAGCTCAGAAAAATGTGCCCTCCTCCAGGGTTATGTTTTAATTAGCAAAAATTGTACGAAATGTGCGATACAAAGTCAATTATGACAATTCATTGCCGGTGTGTACTGCAAGGTACATACATTGTGTATTGCAAAGTACCGGATTGCAATACATTGCCGGTGTGTACTGCAAGGTACATACATTGTGTATTGCAAAGTACCGGATTGCAATACATTGCCGGTGTGTACTGCAAGGTACATACATTGTGTATTGCAAAGTACCGGATTGCAATACATTGCCGGTGTGTACTGCAAGGTACATACATTGTGTATTGCAAAGTACCGGATTGCAATACATTGCCGGTGTGTACTGCAAGGTACATACATTGTGTATTGCAAAGTACCGGATTGCAATACACTATGCAATGCAAAATAAATTGTACTTTTCTGCTTAATACGAAACTACAGTATTATAAAACTCATTGTGATCGATAGAATGAACCCAGAGATTGGCAGTTTACTTAGGTCCAAGTGAGTCTGTCACAAGTTCCGTCTCGCGGTTATATAAATGTATAACACCCACACTTAGAAAGTAGTTTGAACAAGGTTTAAGTGAACTATTCAAACCGGGTGAACTATATTTTTGTCAGGGATTGTAAGTTGGTTTTATTAAACGGATGTGTTAAAGCAACACCTACTTAATGCTTACTTAGTTTTGAAAACAGCTTTGTGCCGAAATTTAAATCTGTTAAAGTTTGCGTGTGTTATAGTTTTCTCGGAAATAGATGATAACTTCGTTGGATTACTAATCATAATAATAAACTTGAATAACTCAAAATATGATTTGACTACATAAAGTGGACCTGATTGGCCGTGAACTATGAAAATTTTTTGATTACAAAACTGAACCGACTTCAAAAATTAACAGGCAGGTTATTTTTAGTGCGTTGAAAGTACGAGTATTACGAGATACTTTTTAACCAACTTCCTACGCAAGGCGGAGGTTACACAGTTCGACCTCAGACTTTTTTGTCTTATATGTTTGTTCACGCATAACTGTTGAACGCAGCTACTATTTTAAACGTGGTCTGTTGTGTTATTTGTTTTCACAATGCTCCCATATAAAGTCTTTTGAATAAAACTTAAGAGTCTATGTAAACAAATTAAAAAAACTCCAACGAATCTCATAAACTCTGCATTTGCTGCATATTTTGCGCCGTAAAACACAGTACTGAAGCAAATAAGGGCTTCAATGACACTATTTCGATGTATAGCTAAATGTCCAATAAACAGTATCCTTAAATACATCGATTCTTTGGTTTTGCCGAGGTGAATTATATTTTAGTCGAAAAATCTATGAACATTGTTCTTTGTTTGTTTTTGAAGGAACGAAGTGGGGATCAAATTTAATTAAATATAACCGGTTAGTATGATATTCCTCATAGTTACGGAGCTACGGCCTCTTTCCCGCTAAAACCCCAAATTCTTTAGGATTTCTTTTAAGTTTGAAAGCCAATTGGAACTCTTATTTAAATATATTTAACATGGAAGTAATATCGTTTTGTGTATATCTAAATTTCCTAATACCAAACATAACATTAATGTTTTGAACATTCTGAATAACATTTAAAAATATTAATAAAACGTCCAAAATATCATGCAGAGTGCATGCTTTGTGCTGAAGTTGGCGATCTCGCAATGCAATAGAAATAGTAAAGATACTGGACTAGTCAAAATAACTGTTCTGCGATATAATATCTTAGTATTTTAAGCCCCCGGTAATAAAAAGTGAACTCGTTCAAGACAATTTACGCAAGACTAATTTACTCACGTATTTTAAGTGTTTGAAATTATTATTTTGATGAAACAGAAATGGTAACAACACCAATCTGTACTAGGTAGAATTTTCTACAAAATGGTACCCCTGATATGTTTAGAACTATGTATGAAGATTTTAACAATTAGACGTTTTGGTCCGTAAGCCTGAACTATCCGTAGATTTTGAGTTGCGAATGTATAACTCTGGCGTTATAGAACCGTTACTGGAAAAAAAAGATTTTCTAGAAAAAAAGGCCCTCGACATAGTTTTAAATCTGTGTGTATAGTTAAGGGAGATCAACATTAACAAAATCAAGTAGCCATGAGCGAAGTAAATTTCCACTAATTTGTTAGAATAGTGGACAGGAGTTTGGCGCTGTCTTAGAAATTGTTTTGGGAACAACTATTTGCAGCGCCGACTTCAAATTGACAGGAAATGTTCTGCAAAATGATTATTCATGGTAATCAACGATACCTAAACTAGTGGTAACTGGGTTTAAAACCTTTAGTCAGTCTAATATTCCCCTCATTGAAATAAAACATTCAAGGTAGAGTAAGCTATGTAAAATCCTTGTTTTGGACCAACTATATTATTGGTGGAATCTTATTGCATTATCAATAAGAAATTTAAAGTTCCATTTTATAATTGATGGAGTAAATACGTATGTGATAGACACGTGATATTTTGTAATTAAAATTATTTTTCCGTTTTAGAACTTTTCATCCAAACATTTTTCACTGTCAGACTTCATTCTTACACCGTAGGTTAGCTATTAAGTTATTGCGATAAAATTGCTCTGAAAGTGGTCGTTATGAAGTTGTTTCAAGTTTGTCATACGTTTCATTATATTTAAAACTAATTATGTTTACATCTTAAGTGACACTAGCGTTGTTTAGTTGCATTGCATGCCTATGCATTCTTGATCAACAAGTTTCCGATTGGATTTTAACTAATACTGTATTTGAGGTATACCGTCTGACGAATAGAATTTACCGAGTTTTTGTGTGGTTAGCTTAATATTATATGCGCATTTCTTCCAATTCGTCAAAGAAAAATTATTATATTTTATTCACGTTTTGTGTTTTTATCTTGAGTTGATTTCAAAGTAATATTGTAACTTAAAAATAATTAATAATTATGTTTTGGGCTTATCATTGTATAGTGAATTTACCATAGATCAAGAAAAGGTAATCCAAAAAGCTTTAAAAATAAATACAGATAAAGTTCTATATTATCAAAGTTGTGATAATATAATATAATACTAATTAAATTGAAAAAAGATAGTAGTAAATAGTTCACAATAAAACATATTAAAAGTTAGCTGTGTAGACTTAGCTATGGTTATAAAGTGTCCGTCATGTTAGTTATTTTTATTTTTTTACGTCAGCAATGATAAATAGTGTTGTTATTATTGTCAAGGTGAGTAAAGTTAAGTATTTATTATTGGTTGACGTTTTTAGTTTACATACGCGTAAATCAGTTTGTAGGTCTCACTCAACTGACATTAGCTTTTAAACTTACTTAGTCCAATTGTACTGCATATTATAAAGTACTTTCATGTGTTAATGATTGCTTTAACAAATAATCGGCAAAACTGATTTATTGTGGTATCTACCTTGAATTGACTGTCTGAAGGGGGTAAAATCTGCTACTGACTGTTCTTTCAATCTGCACACGTACACACATAGGCAGTCTATACAATGTCGTTGTAAATTTAGTTCTGAATATCAATGTGTTCTTTTAGTTAGATTTGATTTTTGCATTGTTCATTAACTTTTGAACTATTGTGATGTGCTTTCGTTATTTTACAGGTATAACTAGAGAATATAAAGGCCCTCTGGTACATATGACTAATTCTACAAAAATATATTAACTTTAGCGTCATTTTCTGTCGCAAAACAGATGGTTTAAACCAAACCTTATGTGTCAATTAACGAAAGAGCCAAATTGCGAGAGCCTAATGAGGTCAAATTTGAGTTGGCGAAAACCCATGCTTGTTTGGTTATTTTGTATCCCATGTTTACATGGCGGTTCTATGTATATTTAACGTGTACAATTAAAGCAAACTTAGTTAAAAAATAGATTTTCACAATTTATGGTCGTTCTTAGTTTAAGACAATTGCTATAAAATGTTACTTTTAATGTCAATAATTAGAAAATAAACGCTTACTAATATGGTTTCAAATAAAATAGATAAGACATATGGGATTTTAATACAGAACCATGAATTTGAGGTGGTTTTAAGGGAGAGGGCAAATTCAAACACATCATCGTCACCTATTCTTAACAACAACTTCCATAACGGTTAAGCTACGCACAATGGGACGGATTATAATCATAGAAATACTAAAAAATTGTCTTCTATATCAATATAATGTATTTTATAAGATATTTTAGTATTGAAACTCTAAAATAACGTTCAAGAAGATGAAAATGGCATTACAAATTTTTAACCTGTAGCTTGGCTAATAAAGATTAATAAAGGTTAATAAAGATAAACCATTCACAAATATCAATGTCCATCAATAACAAATGTCAATGAATATAAATACCTCTAGAGCTAATCTAAAAATACATTTATTTGGATAACACAACAACACCATTTCTGTTTTGCATTCAAGCTGTTTATCGATCGTTGTATGAAAGAAAATGTGTTTATTGAGAATTTTAAAATTGTTTACACAATTAGATCCACAGGTTTGGAAAACGCTAAGCAGCATTATTGCTGTAAATGAAACGTATTTTTGTTATGATTTTATTTATAATGAATGGATTGTTTATACGATATTGTTGTTAGGTTATCGATTGTTGGTTTCGACAAGCAACTCTATGGAAAACAAAATAACAAAAAGATGTATCGAGCGCCAAAAGTAATTAAGACTAATGCTGAATCAGTTACACCAGAAATGTTCCTGAAGAAATATGCACATTCATTTACACAAGTTGATGAACGATTTTAAGTACATCGTGAAACTGTGTTGAAATGGACTTTGGTAATTGTTATATGTTGGGTCTATCTACTAGTCCTTCAATGTAAGTTCTAGTCCTTAATAAAATACTCGTTGATTGATATTCCAAACGTTACAGCACACCAACAAAGGAAACTACGATGAAATAGTGCGTCCGTAGTACAAAAATAACAGTTAAATATACGAAAGGTTATGTATACACAATCTCAAATATGTAGTAACAAGGCACGGGTATGTCTAGTGCTAGTTTATACTGTAGATATGTAATGACGTTTCCTTTATAGTATGTGACTGGTAATATAAAAACTTTATAGAGCAGCATCTAGAAAAAAACAATGGCTGCAAACTTCAGATAAGTCTAACAAAATTATTATTTTTATATTGTATTAATTAAGGAAATATGTTGATAACTAGAAAGAGTCAAGAGAGGGTGACTTACAGTTAGAGGGTGGGCGCGTGAGGACTGTGGCGGGTAGAGCGGGTAGAGCGGGAGCGTAGTGCACTATCACTGACACCTGAGAGAGTACGAAGAAGAGAGTAGAGACTAGAGACTGAAGGCCGCCGTCGTTGCCCGGTTCCTTCACCGTAAACTTTCTCCGTCCTGCCCCTCCCCCGCCCCCGCCCCGTCGTGTCCTGTCCTCTGCCCAAAATTGAGGTCAATGTGTCTTTCTTTACTCTCTCCTCTCGTTTTCACTGCCACGCATCTGACTGTAACAGTCCCGTACGTCCTCAACACACGATATACTACTAGGTAATACCGGTATCGTCTTTGGTAACAGTCTACAGTCCCTACACAATAGACATTGCAACTTTTAAAGCCACACCGGTACGTCATCGTTGTGTAAAATCTTTTGATCAGCTAAACTGTCCTACTCCTCTTCATTTTTACTAAGTGTTGGTGTTCCTACGTACTAACTACGTCATGAGTGTTGAATTATTTTAATAGCAACTGTTGTAATGGTAATGGTACAAATGTCAATTTTATTGTATGGGATTTTTTTACAAATGTCTTTATTTTATTTAAATGATAGCTGCAGGAGAAATCCCTAAAACAGCCACCAAATATGGAGAGTGATTTTCAAACAAACTTTGTTTCCAGAAGAATCCTTTTTATTGAGTTGGAACCCATCGTAACATAGTTAGTGGAACCAATACCTACCTAGTTCCAACGATGAAGGAACATGATTTGAACGTTAGTCATAAGTCCGCCAAGCTTCCTCAGTTTTTGTATTCGAGCAACTTTTTATTATAGTCTGGCTTTTATTATAGTTGGCTTTGTTAACTGTAAAGCTAAAAAATATCTCAACAACAGCTGTTATTTTAAATCGAGCCAGAGCTAGGCACCAGAAGGGTCTGCACTCAGGGGGGAGCAGCTGGTACAGCACGGAATGCAACAAAAGTACTCTTGGGACGTCATCTTGGTAAATAATGTCTACTTATCAAATTGTGCACAGTTACTTAGCAACTTAGATACAAAGCAAGATCGGCCGATTTATAGAAATGTTCACCGCAGATATGATAGTAATAGACATTGCTACGATCAGACTTTACTAATGGTAATGTGATACTCGACACGAGTAAACCCTTTTATCCTCTAACCCCGACTTATACTATAAATAACGAATGGAATTAAACTAAAGTGTGATTGAACTAGGACTTTAAGAGAATCCGTGGTGGATTGGTATCGCGCGCACTTCGGAGTTCATTACTCCGGTGGTGTGGGTTCGATCCCCGCAGTCACCACTTACAATTTGCAATGTGACTACACGGTGACGCTAGGTAAAGATCGAGGTTGAGTGTAGGGAGGAATTTGTAGTTTTAACTTTGCCTCGTTAAATAAGACAAACATTACCTTTTTTTATTTACTACTGTATTTTTAGTATTTTGGTTTATTCTACACTAATTTATTCTAATGTATAAACGTTTAAATTAACGGTAGCTAAAATTAAGTACTTATAACCTGATTAGTAATGAAGCATAAAGAAATATTTAAAGATAACACCTTTTCCAAATTACCATTTAATAGTGTTAAGCTCGTCATAGTAATTTAAC
The DNA here is from genome assembly GCA_018831715.1 of Matsumurasca onukii. NCBI lineage: Eukaryota > Metazoa > Arthropoda > Insecta > Hemiptera > Cicadellidae > Matsumurasca > Matsumurasca onukii. Next base: position 26,171,510 of record CM032064.1, read on the forward strand.
AGTCTGTGGCAACCGGTGCAACAAGTCTTCTTCAACTGAGGACGCGACAGAGCTGTAGCAAATCTAGCGGATCCAACTGTTCCTATTCTCTGTTCTGTGAGTTCTGTGAGTCTATTAACAATTGATAATGCTGAGCTGAGAGTAGAAGTCTCAGTGAGATCTGGGATGAGAGAGACTCGCGTCTCAATCTCAGATATCTGTTATCAGAGGAAACACATCTTCAGAGGAGCCGAGGACTGCAGAAACGTTTTCGCCCCAGGCAGCAACACTCGCTGCCAATTTCTAACTCCTATCCCTGTCGTTGAGGTCTGAGGTTCGTACCTTTCTCCCAGAGTTCACTTTCTTGATGCCAAACCACCGGCAGTTCTAGATACAGCGTTGAACATCAAGGGTGCCCATTGGCAAGGGGCCCCTTGGCTTCCAGGATAAACTATTTTATTTAACAATAAAGATAATTTTTGTCAAATCCTATCATAAAACAAAATGATGACAATTTAATCTTAAATTTAATGACAGATTAAGTTGAAGTTAATTCATATTTTTCGCTTTCAATGGAATGAGAGGTGGTTGAGAGAATGGAAGTGGTAATGTCGCTGTTTATACAGAGTGATTCAAAAGACTTTGCACTCTTGTATTTAAACCGTATTGAAAGAAAATAGCCTATGTGATTAGAAATAACTGAATTTGAACTAAAATATGGAGTCTTGAGGTTCTCTCCATTTACTTTGTGGTAATCGCAACTAGTACAAGACTGATGCTTTCATTGTATAAAATATATAGTATTATTGATTTGATACTTTCGAAACCGTTTTTACATAAAATCGGTTGTTCATGTGCGTGCGGGTGTTATTATTCTTAAGGCATGTCAAGGAGCGGTTTGTCAAACCCAGGGATAGCGTCTGAGCTTCATGTTTAATAAGCACAACATTATTACGTATACACATTAGTTTTAAATACCTTTCTTAGGTAGTTATTTGAAACTATTACTGTTGTCGACCTAGGTGCAAGTTAACCAGTTTGTTTTGAAAGAGGTTTGACCAAGACCATACGGCCCTTTTAAATGGTTTCTTAGATTTTTGAGGTTTCTCATATTATTTCGCTAAACCTTTCTCTTCGAATTACTTCACAATGAAGTGAGAATTTGTAATGTTTTACACCAGAAAACCTCTGGGTGTTTAATTTTATTTCAAATCAAATCCAACCAAACCTTTTCACTATTAGTCATTTTACATTAAATAGATCTCGTCAATTTTTAAACTAGGCTACAAGGTTTACAGTATCTTATACTATATCTTAAAATTATTTACATGTTATGAGCTTGCAATTAAAAAGTTAAAAATACAAGAAACTCAAATGTACGAAAGGTACAAAACACAATTATTACTTAAAATGTGACATAAAGTCGTTGACAGAATAAAAAACAATTCTTAACACAAAAATCTTTCATAGCCTCAACAAATATCCTAACGTTGGGCTCCTCCCTCAGGCCAGTAATTCTATTGTAAAAAGGGCCATTGTCAAAGAAAGAAGTTTTGTGTTTATGAAATTTCAGAATATTGTGTCTTATATGACTGATGAGCATTATTTTGTTCAAACAGGTTTATATTACGCTTGACAAATCGCAGGGTTTTACATATAATGAAGGCAAACAGAGAATGTTGTTTTTTTTAGTTGGACGACTAGAATCTTGGAAGTTGGCTCCATCAATTATTTTCGTGGTATGTTTTTGTAATATGAACCCCCGAAGAATTTTTGTAATATGCTCTCGAAGAATTTCCCCTTTGAGTAATATTGTAGCTGATAATAGAATGGATGTAACCAAAATAAACGGAAATTAGAATGCCATCATCTATAATATCACGCAAACTCCTCAACAAAAACACAGCTGACCCGAATTCGGGTAGAATAAGTGTCACATGATCCTGCCAGCTCAATTTACTACCAATAAATAAACCTCAAAACTTACAACTACTCACTAAATACTCACTGGATTATTATTAAAACTTATCCTAAAATTAACAACTTAATCAAAATCAGTGGTTCTGAATTTAACGACATTGGTTTTGGTCATGTTAAGTACAATCTTATTGGAAACAAACCAATTGCCAAGTTTTAAAAGCGCTTGGTTACACTTCCGAACTAAAAGATTATCGTTTCCCTCAGTTGTAAGTAGCTTTTTGTCATCCGCGTAGAGTGTGCAATGCAGAGGTTCGAGACAGTTGGAGAGATCATTGATGTCAATCAAAAACAGAGGTGGACATAAAACTGATCCCTGAGGGACCCCACAATTAATTTGTTTCCCTTGAGTAGGCGGAATGGTATGAATCAACTTTAATTCTCGTTGTTCAGTCTTTCAGACCAATTACCGAGTAGTCAAAATAACGAGTAGTACCTTTATTTGGTGGATCCTCTTGCGGTTACATAAGATGTATCAGTAGTTAACCTAATTTCGTAACTAATTTTACAAGTTTACAATGTAATCTGTAGCTTTTGATCGTATGGTAAATTATTCTTCAAGATTGCACTAAAACGTGTTTCAAAGGTTACATTTTTCATACTTTTTCCAGGTGGAGACGTCCCTCTTCCCCCGCCACGGTATGACCCCCTCCCTGAAATATATCCTATGAGCGCCCTTGATGTTTATTGATTGTTTTTACTCAATTAACGCATGTTTCACAAAGTACACAATTAGCCTTTGGTAGTTAAATAGTTAATTAGTCTTTGGCGGTTTGTATACGAGGTCATCGCCATTATTAGCTAAAACCTCTTTTCAAAGTACATATTATCCGTAAAAATGTAACAGTTACAGACCGTCTGTTTGGTTCATATTATGGTAAGTAAAATAATGGTGTTTGGTCTTTTGACATAGTTAGTCCTTTGCTATTATCCTGACAAGTCATAGGAAACAAAACTTCAACTCTCCTAAACCAGAGATAAGGATCAAATTAGATAAATATTCAAATCCACACATCTGCCATTTGATTCCTTATTACATATTGAGGTAAGGAAGGTCTCATAACAGATAGCATTATAACCATTTATTTTCCTGCAGAGTGAACTTTCCTTTATTTTTTTCTTATATACGTATGAGAGAGAGCAGGAAACGTTGTTAATGCAAGCTAAACAATCTTTGCAAACCATTTCTTGTCCTAGACTGAGAGGGTTAATTGCTACAATCTTGAAGAAGTTTACACAGCACCAAATATGTCAACACTTAGATGGTTTGCATACCCTCTTCTCCGGTCAAATGAAAGTTGCTACGTGTAGATTATTTATCCAACATTGTTCCTCTAGATTATAGAACTAAATTTAAGTAACCCACAGGAATCAATGCTTTCACCCGGGAGTACCATGACTTTCTAAACTGTCTGGCTGATCGCTAATGGATAGGTTCTTGCAACATACAGTATCTTCTATTGCTATTCATAAACACTCTTACTCAATTCACGTTGGATTTGTTACGCTCGAGTATTAGAATGAGTAGTTAATATTTTCATGGCTGATTTCAAACTGTTGAGAAAGCGATATATCAAGCTTCAACAATAACTTCACGAAGTTGTGATTTGTAGTGTAACGATTCGAGGGAAACTTGGAAAGTTTTGGTTGTAGTAAAAGCTTGAAAGCTCTTTTTGGCAAATCTAAAATTCGAAATTACAGTCTCATATACTGTGAACTATTATTCTGTAAACATCTATAAACAAATATATTTAAAGTTGATACATGATATGAAATGAGACTATTTTAAAACCATATATGCTTTTAAAATAACTCCCAAATTTAAAACAACCGAGTTCAACCAGTCTCTTTAGAGTTTCAAAGTTCCTAGAATAAAAAAAAATATATATACATTTTACGTTATCATCCTTCTAGGGTTAACTGTAAAGTCACTGTTTCAATTCTGCCTAAACGTCGTCTTACTCCATACTTACTTTGATAGTGTATCTTTATTTATATATTAGTTATTTATCTAGTAGCTCATCTTATACTTTAAGAATCAAAGCTTATGATGAGCTTATTTTAATACGGAAGCCATTAAACACTTGAAAACACTACAATACGAGTATAAGAATATTTTCGAAGAGATCTATCGCGTAACGACAGAAACTATTCATATAACTAATACTGTAAGGGAGTAAGTATTAAAGTGTGTTTTGAATGACTCCGTATATTCTGAGTTTGAACGTTTATCACAGATATCTTTCGTCGTTGTAGTGAGCAGCTCACGACAAAGGAATTCTTAATAACTGAAAACCATGGGAAAGTATCACTATCAAGCTTCCTAACGCTGAAAATGCAACTAAAGAAATCTCAGACGAAGGTCAGGTCTGTTGGATAGAAGCCCAGTAGGATAACTTACTAATCAGATAAATAAAATAGGTTGATTAGTTGTTTATACTTTCCTTGATGTAGGCCTACAAAATTATAAAAATGATCATTTTAGTTTGACTTAGCATGAAATTACTTTCAACTATACGTACTCTGATTCCACCCCAATTGTATAGAGAATTGCGACATTATTCGACTACCACTATAGTTCAATGATCAGCTAAGGTCAATTTCAAAAACTTTTGAAAGTTTAAATTAAATTATCAAAACAATGACACAGATCAAATAAGGTGAGTGATAACTACATGTTTGGAATGGTAGTAGATTGAACCAAGTAGGCCTATAACACTGTGGACTATATTTCTGTCGTTCATTCTGCCTTGGAGTCGCTACCTGGGGAAAATGCACAGTGGTATCACTTACTAGTAACCTGTGTATGCGTATCCGACTGATTGAGTGACAATATTGTCAATACCAGTATTGCTGCGACAAAGCGAGCTGCCAATACGAGTGACTGGTGAATGTGTGGATGTAAAGCCGTGGATGTTCAGCCCCGGGCACTTTCTGAACTTGAATGAGTGTTAATTTTCCGCGAATGTCGGACCTCGTGCACGGTGATGGAAGAAGAAAGCATTGACCTAGTAACAGGTTATACTTGTACTTGTGCTGGCCCCACCTCGCTTCCTCCTCGGCCCTACTGCTCGGACTCGGAGTGATCAGATGTAGTCACACCCCTCACCCTTCCGTTTGTTTTTCAACAAGTTCTTTTTTCATGTGGATTTCGTGCCCTAACTGTTCTCTGTCCACGCAACCTTGAACTTTGAATGGCGTGACTTCGTTGTTACTTGTTACACCACGTGCAGGTTATAACAATATGCAGCAAAAGTTAAACAATAATTATGTTCGTATAAAATAATATGATCTTATCAACAAAAACTTTTCCCATTCTCAACTGCGTGAGTATAAGTGCAAAACCACCGATGATTTTCGTTAAAACTCTTTACCTACCTAATTTGGAATGGTTTTAAAAGAACACACCTGTTTGAAACATATTTACAAAATTAATAAAGTTTTGTACAATGGCTTCCCATTTAATCCAATATGAACAGTATTTTATTACAAACACATGATTTTTAGTTGCAATTGATTTTTATCTTCGAAACCAGGGGTAAAGAAGTACTTATTATTTATGTTAGTACTAAATGTTATCGACAATTAAGTGTATGCTGGTGATACTATTTTTAACCCAGCTTTTAAACGTTGCGTTCTAGTTCTTCCTTTAAACGATCAATGCGTTTAAAATCTGTGTAAATCTGTGTCTGATTACTAAGCACATAAGGAAAATATTTTGAGAAAAAGATTAGGTTTCCAAAATGCAGGATAATTTGTTACGTAAAAATACCATTCATTAGCATTTTTACGTAAAGTTACAAACTTATGTTTCATCAAAACCAAGCTAAAACTTGTGAGTAGGTCTGGCGAAAAGAAGAAACACTCAGTCATATTCATAACGAGATGGAGTACGGACAATAATGTCTTTGATGGTTACAACACGAAGGGCTTTAACTTTGTCTTACATTTGCAGCGATACATTTTTATTTTTGATTGACTTGAAGCCTAAAGCTATGTATGTTTTAACTCTTCTTCTTCAATATACTTTGTATGTGCATTTAATAAGTCAGTGGTTAAGGTAAAAGTTAAGACAAAAGCATAACAATGCAAATTCAAATTTGTTTGGGTTAATATAACATAAATGATTATTCATCTGGACGGATCAACCGAGATGTTTATTGTTCGAAACTAAAATATTTAGAGCATTAAACAAATGTGTGACATATGAAAGCAAAGCTAGTGACGCAATTGCTTGTGACGTGGCGTGAGCTTGCTTGACTTTCTCTGCGCAGGCGCTTTGCTTGGCGTGAAGGTGAAGCGAAGCGGTGATGACTGACGAGAAGACGTGCCTCTCTGCATAGTGAATTTAGTAGTGACTTAGTAGCCTAGTAGTGGCCAACACTATAGGCCTACTTCTATCTCTCTTCGTTATTGTCAGTCTGTTTGTCGTTACTCGTTACTTTTCTGCCGATACTTTATCAGGCCCGTTTCAGTGAACATGTTTTGTGAAACTGGGCCTGCTGGTTTAAAGATTTCAGCGGAATGGCCTATTTTTCAGGCACAGGTTTTGATTTGTTCCTGGTCTTTGAGGGTGTTTGTAGTTTTTTAAATCAGTACCAGAGTATTAAATGATTTATTTAAATATCCCTCCGTTGTATAAAAGTACGTGTCAAGTCCACGGTACGCTTTGGTATACCGTCTGAGAGTATTAAATGATTTATTTAAATATCCCTCCGTTGTATAAAAGTACGTGCCAAGTCCACGGCCCAAATACGCTTTGGTATACCGTCTGAGAGTATTAAATGATTTATTTAAATATCCCTCCGTTGTATAAAAGTACGTGCCAAGTCCACGGCCCAAATACGCTTTGGTATACCGTCTGAGAGTATTAAATGATTTATTTAAATATCCCTCCGTTGTATAAAAGTACGTGCCAAGTCCACGGCCCAAATACGCTTTGGTATACCGTCTGCAAGCTTACTTTACCCATAGCAGACCCGTGGCGGGTTGGAATCGTGCGCGATTCCGGAGCTCAATAATCCGCTGGTGCAGATTCGATCCCCGCAGTCACCATTTACATTTTTTAAAGTGGCTATACGTTAACGCTAGGTAAAGGTCATGATTGAGTGGCAGAGAGGCCGAGAGGGCTTTGTAGTCCTAACCTCGCTTCGTTAAACAAAACAAACTTTACCTTTTACCAGTGAACACGCTTTAGTCAAATTCCTTCGCTATGTTGGCCTAAGCAATTTCTAAGTGATGTAACTCAACAACTGATGCAAACTGCATAGACAGAATACAGTCAGATGTATAGATGAAAAAGCACCAACCTTAAACTCAGTTTACGTTCCTAGTTCCCTTCGCGTGATTTCTTGCTGTGTACTTGAATTTCTACTGAACATTGCTCAGGATAGTATAAGCCTACACCACTCGAAAACTGTTCAGGAGTCGGGCCAATAAAGCGAAGGGTTGAACGTGTTTATGGGTAACGAAGGAGAGTGACTCACGGCCGGGGCCGACAAAGGATTTCAAAGCTCTCTTGGTCCGACCACCTCATACCACTAGGAGGTTTTTATTTCACGAAGGTATTACTGGCGCATTACATACGTTTTGTGGTAACTAAATGATCATTAGTTTAGTATTTAACCTACTCATGTGTCCTGTTAGTGTTACAATATTATTGTTTTCTCTGGGTTGATGTTGTTCATTTACAATGAAGTCAAGCAAAGACTAGTATAAACGTAAAGAGCACGTTTTATTTGAGCAAATTTTAATAGAAAATTAAAACCACAACGTGAGTCACTCAGTAGCAACTCTAAGGGAGTTATTTTGAGTGACAACGAGAAACCCCTGTTAAAATTAAACGGTTTGACACGTAAAGGATTTGGTTTGTCGTTTGTATGCTACTCACTCATTAATTTTTGGCTGAAATAAAGCTACGTACTATTATTAGTACTATAGTATGTAGTCATTTTTCTAACACTGTAGTTATAAAACCCTTGTACTAAAAATTACTACTTTATTTTTGAAGTTTATTCTTATACTTTTAAAATGAACTGAATAATAAACCGTGTTAAAGTTTAAATCATGCGTACGCTATAGGTTTCAACATTTAATGATACTTTCTTTCCGGTTTCCACATTTACAATAAAGGGCACAAAGGGATAATTTTTATCAGATCAATCGAAGTGATTACTGTATTTAAAAGCCATAAAATACTGCCATATAATTTTAAACCTTACACGAACATATACAAACTGGCTGACAAATGTTTCTGACATTTCTATCTAATTCACAATGACACGAAAACTGTCATCTGGAGATCAAAGACTGTCACGAAGACACAAAAATAGAGAGGTAGAGTGATAGGTAGAGGTGGAAGGAGAGAGGGTTTGAGGGTGAGAGTGATAGGTAGAGGTGGAAGGAGAGAGGGTTTGAGGGTGAGAGTGATAGGTAGAGGTGGAAGGAGAGAAGGTTTGAGGGTGAGAGTGATAGGTAGAGGTGGAAGGAGAGAGGGTTTGAGGGTGAGAGTGATAGGTAGAGGTGGAAGGAGAGAGGGTTTGAGGGTGAGAGTGATAGGTAGAGGTGGAAGGAGAGAAGGTTTGAGGGTGAGAGTGGAGGGGAGAGGTGTGAGAATGGCCCAGATGCCGAGGTTTCACTCTCTACATCGAAACAGAGACAGTGCAAGTACTGTAGTTAGTTGGCAGTGACGTAGGCCAATCTGTTCCCCTACTGTCTACCGGCCATGACCACGTCATACTCATACACAAACAACAGTTACTGTTTACACTAAAGCAGTAAATCTTTAGAGAATGGTACTTTGTAGAGTCACTTTCAACTCTTCTACTCGTAACCACAGACCACACGACTGGGCATATTCCTGACTCCGCTCTCCGCATGCAACAAATCTGTTCAGCAGCGTTTACGGCCTTGTTTGAACTGAATGAATGAATGAAAACGGTGCTTTATTGATCACAATAGAGCTATTTACACTTTACAGTAAACAGGTATCTTACAAGAGACCTGTAGTGTCTAACACTGTCACAGCAACAACCTAGAGGATCGTCTGCTGAGTTGGCTTAGACACTCCTGTAAAAACATGCATGGAAAATGTATAAGCTCAGTTCACAACGGTTGATACAATTTGTATGATTAATGATTACAGTATTATAGAAAATAAACCGTCTGTTATCCAGCTGATATCTTCAAAGGAGCTAATTATGAGCTTAGTTAAATACATGTTTATTATCTGCGCTCACGACCCCCGACCAAAGCACCCAAGCGTTTCTGGGCTGGACGCTAACACAGACGCTGCCTTCATAATAATATAAGGCAGCCGGCTTTTCGCCAGCCCGTACTGATCAAGAGTAACCAACGACCTGAGAAGTGAGCACTTTTCACTGAGAAAAATCTTTTTGGTTGAACATTAAAATGGGGTTTTTAATAATTAAATTATTGAATTAATTCCCAACGTGTTTTCCATGCACATTGCATGTAGTTTTTGACGGCCCATTAATCCCTACCGTTCGAATAATGTTTAAAAAATACCCTATCCAACATAATTTGGCCAAAAATACGTTTTCTTACGTTAGCTAAAAACGGACACCTAGCAAAAAAGTAAAAAACTGTCTCGTTTTCATTCAGGTTGCAAAGAGAACATAAGTAGTTTTTGTTTTACACCCAAGGCTTAAAATTAAGGTCCACTAACTCCGCTCTGACCTTGATAGCCCACGATATCGTGGCAATGTCCGAGTGGTTTGCAAAGACACTCCTGTCGCCAAGGTCAAGGTCGAGAGTGAGGTACTGACTATGATAAAGAGATGTTCTTGCCCTGCCCTCTAGCTCAGCCCACCACAGACTTCGCATTTCACTTACCACTTCTACCAACTGTTTACTTATGTCTACAGATTGGAAGTCCACTTCGATTCCGCATTTAAGGCCCAAGTTCTGCCATTTCTTGACAACAAAAGTGCGCGTACTAATACATTCTCTCAGAATAATATTAGGGAGCCGATTTAACGGCAACGCGCTCACCTTTAATAAATAGTTAATATTTAAAGTAAGTGTGTAAAAATAAAGCTTTTCAACACAAGTTTCCAAATAACAAACTTAGCTTGCCGTGTTGAATGGCAGCCTAAACAGTTTTTAAGAAAGCGGTTGCACGTTAGCGGTGTTCCGGTCCATATAACTCAATGTGAGGTTGAAATAATATTATGGAAGTTTTCTATAGTTTTTAGTGAACAAAAAGTACACGACGTTTCGGGATCTGGATTCTGACCCCGTCTTCGGGTGAAAAGTAACACAAAACATTGGTAACGAGCTAGCCTAAAAGTATTCAGAGCAAGCTCACCAATCATCCTCCACCAAATAACCTCCCCCTCCTTTATCTTTATAACATCTAGCTGGGGTTTTTAATTTCTTAAGATTTGTGTAAATATTGTATTGCTTTCTAGGCTAGCTAGGGGCTTAGGTTATGTGGGAAGATTGGTTAGTGGTTGGGCAGCTGTCACTCGCGGTCGAGCTTGGTGAAGTTGGTGTCACTATTATTTTGTATTGCCCCAAAACTATTTAATAAACTACCCAGACATTAAATTAGAAACCAACCCCAACTAATTTAAAGTCCTACTTAAAGAGTATCCTTTAGAAAAGGCCTGTTACTCAGTTGATGAGAGTTTTCTAGATCAGTGAATAGGCCTACTATAACAATAAAATCAATTGTATTTTTTTATTTGCTTGGTTATTAATTTAATTTTTAACCTTTATTATTAAAAATAATTTTGTACTTAGGCCTAGACTGTATATTAAACACTACACTCTAAATATGAAAGAGTGAAAACCACTCAGAAAGAGTGAAACCCAGCCACCATCATCAAAGAGTGGCTCGATTTTCACTCTTTTGAAGTGGTTTTCACTCTTTCACATTTAGATTGTAGTAGAGAGTACCCGCGCTTCGCCTCGGGGCTTTGTTAACATAGCTGTGTAAAATTTTAAGAACATTTCAAATTAAAATTTTAAACATTTACTTTCCTATATATCTTTGGAAAAACTATTTGTTTTTCCTGTTAGTTCACCAAATTCTCCTTATGAGTGTTAACTACCTTTTGAGGGTCATAGTCACTTCCACCGTTCCGGCCGTTTTTAGAGCCCACTTTGGTTTTTGCAATTATTTTCCAGGAATTTATTTTATGCAACTTGGTTGGGAGAGAGGTAAAGAAATCGCAGCAGTGGGGGGAGTGCTGTACGAGGGCGGCGACGACCCTAAACCAGGTTCTCAGAAGTTACTTTTTATCATGCACAGAAAAAAACAATAACTGCCCACTTTGGTTAGGGCTATAAGTTCACACCGAGCGCTTAGGCATCTACACCATGTTATACGCCCTATTACTAACGCTAAGCTCATTGCAATATTATCGTACACGTATACAAAAATTGTCTTATTAAAATAATTATATAATAACACTTTCCACATTTAACAGATTTTACACAGTCTTAAACAATAATAAAATTTTCGATGAAACAACAACAATATTAGAGAACTTGAGTCATAGTATTGGATAAGTGTATAATTTGGTAAAATAGGGCAATGAGTAGGTAGCATTTATGGCGAAATACCTCGCAAGTTCATTCTTCAAAGCTTTTTTCATAGTACTAAATTATAAAAAACAATAATTTAGCTACACAAAATAACACAAAAACAAAAACTGACTGTAATGAATAATTGTTCGCTAAAGACTAAAGACTCTCCGTTAGTCTATGGTCCATCGCTATCAACCACCACTTTATCCTTGATTCCTCCCCTATTCATTTGTGTCAAAGAGCCGCTTTGGAGAGTACTCGGATTATTTCCTAAATCACGATGACAGAAAACTGACAGTTAGTGTCAAATTTCCGGTTCCCTAAAAACGTTACAGACATACAGGAATTTGTTGACGCCAGTTTCGGTCTATGCAACGTATATAAACACTAAATAACCAAAAACCGATAGATTCTTTGCAATGTACAGACAAAAGTCTTACTTTATTTATATAGAAGAAAGATTTATACATCTGACAACTGTAATACAATGTATTTGGTATTTTTACAAATAAAGAATTTGAATATTCCTTAACGTGTTTGTGAATGTTTATTTATTTATGTCCAACGCTGACCACCATTTTTACAATCATTTTACACAGTGTGATTAGCATGTTGTATAGTTTTCTATGTCAAACACAAGGCAAATCCAGCAATTTAGTGTTTTATTTTTCAATTGTAATGTAGAAAATCGTCATAGGCCTGCGCCGGTAACCAAAATAGCTCGTGGCAACCGACAATAAGGCAGTTTTGCTTAAACCTGATAAATAAAACCCTTAATCAATTAATATTTCGCAGGTGTAACGTACAGTTGTCAATACATGGGAAGATGACATCGTTAAATCGATTTGTTATTTACTCCCTTTCAACCAATGTTTCGTTTTGAAAACTTGGTTTCACTTTTACCTTTATGTGATTAAAGGGATTTTCCCTTTACTTGAGTGTCCGCAGTAATTTAAAGTCAAGTGTACAATAGTGTTATTTCTAGCATTGGATATCTCTAACCAATATAAATGAGCCGATCAACAATTAAAAACCGTGCATTACGCAACGTAAAATTAAACAAAGAAGACAAAAAGGTCAGTTTAATTGTTTTATCTCTTTATTTGAGTTCACAGCAGTGTTACGAATCCGATTGACTGCAATAGACACTTCTGCAGCTCAAGTAAGCTTGTTGAAGCTCAAGCAATCTGTGAATCTGATGGAGGTTCTGGCAGCGTAGCGGACTCATGATCCAAAGGTCCCGCGTTCGAATCCTATCTCCACTCAGATGCATTTTGCTCGGATTTATCAATCTTTTATTAATATTCAGAGTGTCATACATTTTGCCGTTAGGTTGGCTGGGTCGAAATAAAGAGAAAATATAATGTTTTGTTTCTAAATACGCTTTGTTTCGGCCATTTTGTTTTTGCTCAAACGCCTTTTTGCTCGGATTTGTCAATCTCTTATTAATATTCAGAGTGTCATAAATTTTGCCGTTAGGTTGGCTGGGTCGAAATAAAGAGAAAATATAATGTTTTGTTTCGAAATACGCGTTGTTTCGGCCATTTGTTTTTTGATAATTATTTATTATTTTTCACATCGCTTGTAGAATTTGGCTCAAACTTGATGTAAATTAAGTGTAAGACTATTTATGAAAAAGAGATTACCAGCATGATATAACTTACCATTTGTATAAAACCGTGCAGCAATAAATATTGTTATTTGGTGTATCCTAGTATGGTGTATATGCGGAGTTCACAGCAGTGTTACGAATCCGATTGACTGCAATAGACACTTCTGCAGCTTAAGTATGCTTGTTGAAGCTCACGAAATCTGTGAATCTGATGGAGGTTCTGACATCGTAGCGGACTCATGTTCCAAGGGTCCCGCGTTCGAAACCCATCTCCACTCAGATACATTTTGCTCGGATTTATCAATCTTTTATTAATATTCAGAGTGTCATACATTTTGCCGTTAGGTTGGCTGGGTCGAAATAAAGAGAAAATATAATGTTTTGTTTCGAAATACGCTTTGTTTCGGCCATTTTGTTTTTTGATAATTATTTATTATATTTCACATCTCTTGTAGAATTTGGCTCAAACTTGATGTAAATTAAGTGTAAGACCATTTATGAAAAAGAGATTACCAGCATGATAAATAACTTACCATGTGTATAAAACCGCACAGCAATAAGTACTATTATTTGGTGTATCATCTTATAAATTATAATTGATGTTATGGTTTTAAAATCAATACGAGAGAGAATCACCGCAAAGGTAATTGTCATATTGAATAGTTATTAACCTCGTTTCAAGCTTGTTCTAAATAATGACAATAGAAAATTGTAGTCTTTAAGTATGGCAATTTTCTTTCAGACCGCACAAAAACGTGTTTCATGGGTTAGATTTTAACACTTTTCCTGGAGGAGAGCACCCGGACTACCTCTTCCTGGGGGGTATTCCATACCCCCAGACCCCTCGGTATGTTACCCCCTGGTAGATACCCTATGGCAATGGGAGCCCTTGGGCCTTGTCAGTGCTGAGGCACCGAAGTTTGTCACATCGGTGAGTGAGAAGGGACGATGGTATACTGCGGATAGACGACCTTGCCTTTCAAGTAGTTCCCTGCTTCTCCACTACGCAGCGTTGGGGTCGAACCTGTGAGCACAGATGGGGTAGGCACTTCTATAAAAATACTGTTGAATCTATAGGAATTGTATAAAGCTTTTTTGGAAACAACGAACGCGATCAGTGTATTATGGCTTGTGATAACATACTTATTTAAAATTCAAATTTTGCTGCTTTTGCTGGCAACATTATTGCTTTAACAGGCTTGTCTTGAATGTTGCTTTTCTTCTCTTAGGTATGATTTACATTTCATATTAAACACTAAGTGAGATACTTCGCTACGAGATTTCCAGTATTTTGGTCTCTCTGAGTCTGAGTGGTCAACAGGTTAAGCGAAACTATCAGGGTTTCAGGTTAAGTGGTAGAAAAGTTTACAGTCCTAAATTTCGCCAGAATAAAAATAGTTTTTTCATTTAATTTTGACAGGCGCTTAGGCCCCGGCGGGAGTTGATGTTCACATTCAAAATAAAAATGTGAACCCATAAACAGTATAGATAAGTGTTAGCTACCTTGTGAGAGTCATGGTTACTCCCGTTCCACCTGTTTTTTTTAGGATGTTATATGGACATAAAATGTAGCTAAAGACACACTGAGTGATTAGCTTAACCCTCAAACAAAGTTTCATTGCTATAGTTGCAGCCGATTTTGACTTAAAAACGGTCCAAAATGCCTAAAAAGTTGTTCACTTGGCTTAACCCTTGAATAAAGTTTCACCGCCATAGCTTCAGTTGAATCTGAGTTATAAGCGGTCCAAGATGCCTTAAAACGTTACAGACAGACAGACAGATCGACAGACAGACAGACAGGAATTTTTTGCCACCAGTTTCGGTCTATGCAAAGTATATGAACACCAAATAACCAAAACTGATGGAATCTTTGCAATGTACAGACAAAAGTCTTATTTTATTTATATAGACTAGTAATGCGCGACTGACACTTGAGACTAGTAATTTTAAGCAACTCAAACACCTAAACCTAACGTTCAGCCGAGGCCTATAATCAGTGTTCGTGACTCGCCGTGTAGATTTTTCAAAAGGCTTGTTTAGTTCCAAATAACTTAGCTCACATTTTAACATACGTAAATAGTTGATTGAAATTTGCCATAAATGGAAACGGAATAGTTATCCAGCTCTCTTACCAGGACGATACAACTCTATCAGTGACAATTTGTGATGAATTCAGAGATCCGCACACTCATTTATATAAACTCTTGCTACAGAAACTTTCAAAGGTAAAATATTTAAGAACAACTTTGATATAAATTTTAACAACTTCAAAACCCCATTTTATTCGTATAAAATTCGGATATAAGAGGGAGCGATTCAAACAATAAACCTAAAGTGGAAATTCGTGACGGAGCCACAGTGTCAAAGAATATTATAACGTTTTTGTAGGAGTATACCTATATGTGATTCAAAAGGTATTTTTTTACTTTGGTTGGGTTTTTGCGTTAATTCAAAGTTGAACATTACGAGAAACAGTACGGAAATATGATAGTTCTGTAATGAATTTTGTATTTAATGCTAATGCATGGAAGTGGTCACCGCTCTCAGGGAAAACATTCCCATGATTATAACATTTAAATAAAAGTTCACCGTCATATTCCGGTGTAATGTACCCGTCAATGCTTCCTGGGAAACCATAACTTTTATGTTACACAGCAAACAATTAAACAAAAAAGAGAAATTGTTCAATTGATCAGCTGTTTGAACTTAGACTTGAACACGTCTTGATATATAAAGAACATTTATTTAAAAAATGTACACCTTTCTTATTACATAAATAAGCTGCTCAAGAACAAAGGATGCTTTTAACACAATAAATTTAAATATAAGATTATGAGTTTTCTAAATTATTATACAGATGATTTCTTAAAATCTGGATGCTGGATCTGATTGCAGTCGTTGAAATTTCAAATAAAACTTTCTTTTCTAATTTAAAGTTTGTCCAAATGTCACTTAAGAATTTAGGTATAGTCCCTCTTGAGCCAATTAGTAGTACGAATATTTCAATGTTTTTAATTTTGTATTTTTCTTGAAAGAATTGTTTGGTTTGATTGTAAATTTCCTTTTTTTCTTCTTGTACTTCCGATGGTTGGGATTTGTTCTTTTCAAAACGGATCGTTGGGTCAAAAATGTAGCCTGATTGGGGTTTTCTGTTGATTGCCAAGATGTCAGCTCGGCGAATAGATCCATGATCAGCTAAACCTTCAATTTCTTCATAGACTTCATAACCTTTTCTCCTTAAGGCATTTGCCATTAAACATCTGATTTCATGATGTCTTTGGTTTCTCAAAACGTCGCCGAATGTATATTTTCCAAGAATGTGGGGTATAGATTCAAAAGTGTATGTCTCGCACAATGGCGACACTGGTTCCCATTCTTGGATCTGCCGTGGTTAGACCTTGTTGGTGCAACATCTCCAATTAATTTTAGCATATCTTTGAGCTCTGATGTTGAGAAATCTTTCGTTTTGTATATATTATATCAGTTAACGTGTCGGCTAACCCTTGCTCCATCCCCAGGTAGAGCTTAAAACATGGGGGTTGTAGCTTATTTTGAGGATAGCACAAGAATTTACCTCAACACTCTGATTAATTAGTTTGAATTTAGGATTAAATAAAAATACCTTGAGATAAAGGAAAGTTATTAAATTTAATTTGACAAATACTCGCAGTGAGGGTACACAGGAATGAATTACAATAGATGAGAACCGATATTGAGAACAGGCTACCATTCACAACTTTTATGGTGAAGATTGATTACAAGTTAAACTTTAAATCGAATAGGTGAAATTAAAATAGATAATTGGAATTGAGTGAAACGTGAATTATATTAAATTAATAATTAGAACTAAACTGAACTTTAAATAAAATTTAATACTACTAAATGAATGAAATTTAAATAAGTTGTGAAGGGTATTTAAGTTTGGCCCCTAAACCCCAGAGTACCTAACTTAGGAGAAGCGATCAACGAAAACTCGAAGCTGACGTATTAATATTTATTTTGGGACATTCTTCGAATAGACAAGAGTATACGTTTACTAGCTGTTTGGGTGTCTACCCGTGCTCCACCACGGGTAAAATTTCTTATCCAGCTTGTTATGTAAGTTTACAGTATCATAAATACATTATTCAGTAATTAGCTGAGTACATGCACCTATTCACAGCGCCAGAGGCGGCCCAAATACCTGGCAACCCCAATTTTATGTTATTCTAATTTGCTTTTGTTTTTTTTGCTACACAATATTTGTATTGTCCTAAGCAAATATATGTTGTTATAGTTGTTATTGTTAAACAAGAATTTCTATGGAGTTCGAGGGATTTCTAACAACTGGCTGAAGTTGTACTTATCTCAACGAACTCAGCAAGTTCAATTAGGAACTTCACTACCAAGTTCAACTCCATTAAAATTCGGAGTTCCGAGGGTTCAATACTGGGACCTTTGTTGTTTTGGTTTAAAATCGATGATCATTTACACATCATGAGGGCACCATTTTTTCGCTGATGATAGGCCTACTTCGCTAACTGTATCAAATCAAAATGTTAGTGGACTAGAATTAAGTATCCTGCTATGAAGAATGAAATAATAGTGTTGAATACTTTCAACTGTTAAACCTAAAAACTAGACTACGAGGCAGTCAGATAAGTACCGGTATTAGGTATGAAAAAAAGTAAATTTTGAACTTAAACACATTTATTTCTCAAGATAATCTCTTCACAGCTTAGTTACTTAAATAATAAACAATACAAATGTAACCTAAAAGCCACGTTTTATATGTCCTGGAAGAGAAATTTTCAACACTTAAGGAGTACAATTTACTATGAAACTTTGTAGAACTAGCTTGAAAATAAGGTAATAATAATAAGGTAATAGTAATTCAATATGACACTTTCCTTACGATGATACTCTCTTCTTTTGATCTTAAAACTAGAAAAGTACACAGTGGTGCTACCACTTGCATTCAACCACCTTCCCTCCCAATGAAAGTGCTAAATGTACTTGAAATTCAGATAACAAATAATAAAATTACAAATATTGTTGTCTAAGATTAAAATAATTTTTCTTAAAGCCAGGATCGAGGGGCCGCGTTTCCCCCGTTGCAGCGAGTATGGGCACCCATGCTGATGAATGATGATACTGTTCTCGTAGTTGTGTTGTAACGCAGAATGCACAGTCGGTAACGAAGATTGACTAGCGTCTTGTCCTCGCGTTAGACATACTCGAAGTAGTTCACTATAAGTAGCAGCACCGTACACAAATTGAAAAACTGAGTCAAACGCGCTTTAAAATACTGTATAACGGTTTAAACCATTTAGTGTTGAAAGAAAAAGGTACATATGATAAACACAATTACTTTTAATTTGCGTTTTTGACGTTGAAACATATTTTGGGTTCGTGTATACCTTTATTTCAAATTGGTTCTCAGCGGTGGCTTTGAAATATGGGATAAACGGGTATTTCCAATAGGAGGGCACAAGTTAATATTATTCCACTGACTACATGCAAGTCTGATTACATTATATGCGAGCCCACAGCGTTGACCTTCACCTAGGTCACACTGTCGGGCTAATAATAACTAATGTATAGTATGACGTAGGGTACAGGACTAGACTGTCCGGCGAGCACCCAACAACTTCCCCCTCCACACCCATAGTGTGGCGAGGCGAGCCGCGACCTTAAGTCTAGCTCTTGAGATACGAATTCCTTTTGTTATTCAGGGCTTTGATGCGGTGTTTTTAACTTTCTTTTTCAACGGGCATGCTATATTAAAACTGTAATTTTGATCAACCCTTAAACGAAGTTATACCGCCACAGCATCAGCTGATTTTTAATTATTAGCAGTCTATTATGCCTTAAAAACAGTGCCCACTTATGTCCCTCGTAATTTTGTGTGTGGATGTTGTATGAATATAAAATATAAGTTAAAACACACTGCCTAATAGGTTATGTCTTTAAACCCTGTTTTAGTTAACAGCTTTTTTGGTATAAGCGGTCTAATATATGACTTAAAACGTGTTTAGTGCCCACTTTGGTCCCTAGCTATTTATTATGTGGATGTTGTATGGATATAAAATATAGTAAAAGACACACTGCGTAATGGGCTAAACCCTTAAACCAAGTTTCAACACCATAGTGTTTTGCCATAACACGTACTTTCGTTAGATTTTGATGTGTTTACAACGGCTATACCACTTCTACATGAGCTGGAAACTTGAATTTTGGTACAGTTCGTCAGGTTTAGCATGACCGGTGAGATACGAGCCATAAGCGGCCAGCAGGAAATCTCAAGGTAACCGGCCATGCTATATCTAACGAACTGTATGTTGGCAACTTTACGCCGAGCGTAGGAGCCATAGATCTCTATACATTTCCATGGAAATAAATAGAGATCTATGAGCGAGGCCACTTATTCGAGCGTCTTTAAAGGGGGTCTAGGGGGCCGCAGGCCCCCCACCGAGCGCTGCAGGCGCGAGTTATCCTATCTTTCTACTCGTATCTACGAGTATATACAGAGTGAGTTTTATGTCCTGGCACACCTGAATATAATTTAAACGGCCTGAGATATCAATGTTAGACCTTGACCTTAGCTTATTTAACACTTTTTTACTTTTCAGGTTGTTGAACAATTTTCCCCCCTTTTGCAAAGAGGGGGTAAAGGGGGCAACTAAATATTTTCAAATGTAAACCCTTATCTTGTGACCCCTCATTTTCAAGGAAATAACAAAAGAAATCAAGTGGTGCAAACTAGAGGTATCTACGTTGCCACTAACAAAAGTTACAGCCATTTCAATAGAAGTAAGCTTTAAAAATCCTCATCTTTGCAAAAAATCGTGGAAATAATGACAAAGCTCATTTAACATAAAAAAGATTACAATAATAAATTTATTTATTTCCTTGTCCTGTTGTTAGTTAGTTACTTGAGTCAACATGCTTTGGGATTTCCCGGGTTATCTTATCAGTTTCAACAATTTACTTGGACTTTCTCCTGTGTCCTCTTCTCTTACCTGTATTTACCAGTTCATATCTTAGAAAGCCATTACACTTTGTTCACGCAAGGCAAGAGTTCTACAACTTAAAGTTTAATTTTCTGGTGAATAGTGTTAGTTATTTTTCTAATGGAAGGTTCTGAGTTTGAAAGAATTACTGTGTTAATGATGAGAGGGTATGGGGACCGTATGAGATCATACATACAGTGAAGTAGCAGACCTAGTCAATGAGGACTTTCCGAACCGAACCAATCCCATAACGAGGTTTACAGTGGCAAGAACTGTTCTACAGTTTAATGATACACAATCTATAAAAGACAGACCCAAACTAGGACGGGCTCCTTCAATTGATGAAGAGAAATCATTAGATGTTATGCAGTCCTTTGTTGGAAATCAACACTTATCTACGAGAAGAGCTGCTTTGGAGCACGACATCAGCCAATCTTCGGTAAGAAGAATTCTTAAAGGTAATAAACTCAAACATTTTAAAGTAAAACTTGTGCAAGAGCTTATTGAAGACGACTATGACCGCAGGGTTGAATTTTGTGGTGTAATGATGAGCAAACTAGACGCTGAACCTGAGTTACTGAACAGATTCCATTTTAGTGACGAAGCCACTTTCATGACCAACGGTAGCGTCAATAGGCACAATTGTCGTTATTGGACAGATACAAATCACATTGGTATGTAGAGGCCCATACACAACGCCATTCAAAAGTTAATGTTTAGGCAGGAATAGTTGATAACCGCTTGATCGGTCCATTTATAATTGATGGAAATTTAAATTCTGTGAAGTACGGTATTTACTATTTAGAGATGCTTCAAAACCAGACTGTGCCTGCACTCCAAAATATGTTCGGACAAGAAGCTCAGAACATTTGGTTACAACAAGATGGAGCACCACCACACTATGGCCGTGAAGTACGACAGTATTTAAATAATGTCTTCCCAAGAAGGTGGATAGGCCGAAGGGGCGCTGTGGAATGGCCAGCAAGGTCTCCTGACCTTAATCCTCTTGACTACTTCTTTTGGGGCTACTTGAAATACCTGGTGTACCAAACAAAACCAACTGACGTCGATGACTTAACTGAGAGAATTTTGCACTTGTCTCAAACCATTCTTAGAGAATCTTTCTTGAACGCTGTCTCGGCTTTTTACACACGGTTAGCACCCTGTCAAACAGCCGAAGGTGAACAGTTTGAACACCTGCTACATTATAACAGGTAACTTTTTAAAAACTTTATTATTGTAATCTTTGTTCTGTCAAATAAACCTTGTCATTATTTCGTGTCATTATTAATCTACTATTTAGGTCTTGCAGAATACTTTATTTATTCAACGTTTATTCAGACTAAGGTACTTACCTCTACGTTGAAACACTTTTACATCCCAAGGATAAAACACCATATTTCCTACAGTATTGTTCCTGGGAAAGCTGTGCATAAACAAAAATGTCCAGAATTTTAATACTTCAAAAGTTTGTGATCAAAATAACATCAAAATTAAAATTTAGAGAATCGTGCAAAGATACATTGAAATCGGACGAAATTTTGACAGTAGTTTTACTTTATTCTTTTGAAACTATGGTATCCTGTTTCGAAAAAATAAAATCTGCACAAACGCTTCTCTCATATGAAACCCGTAATTTTTTATCCAAAACAAATCATAAATTAAATTACATAAATCGAAAATAATTTATCTAATAAAGGCAGTGCATTGTCTTTCAAGAGAGCGCGGTTTCATGCACCGGCTAATACCTAATAAGTTTGACTATCGCTAAAATTAAACTATTAAGTGCATATCTATAAGAAATTAATAAATTATTAGCTAAATAGTAGCACTTCCATTCCTCCCCCCACTCCTCAACCCCCTACGTCAACCACAGGACCAGTTAGATACCGATCCATGAAGAGACCACTGGCCCAGTTTGCTGTTTTAATTAAGGTCCGTTTTCCTAGCTGCGGCTCAAGCCTGCGGTGCGGCGAATGCGTCTGGAGGTCTGCGGCCGAAAATTGGAGCCGCAAGCGTTCGCCGCAATGGTGTTTTCCTAGCTGCGGCTGTAGTTTTGCCGCACCGCACTCCTAAATAGCTTTTAGTCTAGTAAAAATGGCTGAAAATGCAAGTTCAACCTCGAACGATCTGTTCTTCAAGTATTAACTAGACGAAGAGGCAGAGGACGAAATAGTCCTTAATTGGCTTAAAACAAAACAAAAAAGAAGAAGCGTATGCGATGTGTTTACAAAGAGGAACGGTGAAGGGTGCTATGAAACATTAGTGAACAGGCACCTTCTTCAAGATGAAACCAAGTTTCGGGAGTTTTTCCGGCTGAACGTGGAACAGTTTAACTACATTCTTGAACTAGTAAAAAACGACCTGACAAAACAATCCTCATTCCGAGTTAAAACACCTATAAGTGCTGCAGAAAAACTGGCTTTGACTCTAAGGTAAGTGTGTCTACGATACCTAAGGCGATTTAGGAGTCGCAATTTGAAATGGGTCATAATAAGTTAAGACGAATAGTGCCTTTTTTTTAGTAACACTTTTGTATTTATGAATTCAATGCAAAATTTAAACAAAGCCTTGGAACGATTCTAGTTTTGGAAATATTTAACTGCATAATAAAAAATATGAGGTCAAACTAAAATAACATATAGTCAGTATTTCGTGTTTCATTTGTCAATTTCTTTTTTAATTTTACTTAGTAGTTAGATTTGTGAGCACAAAATAGGTCCAAGAATAGAAGGGGAGTTTAATTCGTCTTTAGTTGTATCCAAATTTGACTGCATAAAATCAAATAAGGAAAAGTTGTCCTCCATAGAATAATCTGGGGAGAGGGAACTGTCTGAGGGCGTTGTGGTTTTAGAGGTTGATTTGGAACACACATTGATAAATCATTACTTTTGGCTTCCATGTCCATGACAAGCTGAGACGCGCGGCGGATGGCTTTGCCGCGCGGCGGGACTCCTCACTCGAGCAGTCTCTGACGCAGCGGCTGAGGGAAGATTCGCCGCAGCCCAAATTTGATCTGCGCATGCGCGAACCCCAAAACTTGAGCCGCACCGCAGAGTCCAGACGCACCGCAAGCTTGCGCCGCAGCTAGGAAAACGGACCTTAAGGTATTTTCTGACCGCTGGCCCAATTCGACAGCCCCATTATAGCATTGTTAATAAAACACATGCTCTAGAGTGCCCATAAAGTTTTGTATTCGTTTAGCTCGTCTTGTTACCAAAATGTCAGGTTTAAATATATTTGAAAATTGAATTTTGTTAAATTACAGTACTTTTATTTATGAATTAGGCTATGTTTTAATAATATTTGACTAGTAATTTGTTTCCTTGATGCTTTGTAATTATTTGTACTAATAGTTGACGGATTTTTTAATAACTTAATTGTTGGAGGGACAAGACATATAGACAGTGAGCATATATGTAATCAAAGACAATGTACAGGGTGATTCTAAAATAGGGCGCCAAATTTCAGGGGTGGGTTTCTTATGCAAAACAATGAAAAGAGTACTTATAAATACGGGCCCTAAAATTCTTCGATACTCCGGTAGCCGCCATTTTGTATTTTTTACTTAAAAACTTATATCTCCAGAACGGTTTGACCGATTGCATTCAAACTTGGTATGGTGTTTATGTGTTCCAAGGTCAATTTAATTCATAAAACTTTAATTCATAAAACTTATAGAAACAAAATGGCGGCTGTTTACATTTTTCAAATTAAAGTACCATGAAAATGGCACACAATACAAAGAAATTATAAGAATAAAAAAAGTTGTATTTTTTAATTTTGCATAGAGATACAAACTTATTTTTCCAACTTTTTCATTAATACTTTCACTTTTTGCGTCCTTTTACAATTGTTACATTACCAGTTGATCTTTGATGTTCACCTCTTAGGTGTACAAGTCGCACCTGTCAAACAGGTGAATAATATTTACAGTCAGCTGATCCACAAGTGAGAACTATTACCGCATTAGGTTTAAAAACAGCTGTTTTCAATTTTAATTGCTAACCAGCTGATAGCTAAAAGTAAAGTTAATATTTATTAACCCATAAATTGTTTTACGCTTTCTTGATTGATTTTACGTTATTGTGACTTTTTGGTAAAATGTTAAGTTACTACGTTAAGTTGAACAGCGATACGCGATTAAGTTTTGTGTTAAACTCGACAAAACTGCCACTAACACTTATTAGGTAAGACATAAAGCAATCTTTAGGGGATGACGCAATGTCTCGTGCTTCCTGTGTTTATTGGTTAAAAAATTCTTAAGGAGGGCAGAGAGGACCCTGAGATGCAAGGAGGAGATGGTGCTCCAGTTACTGCTATCACTGAAGAAACTAACCCTGCAAACACAACTATAGTCATTATTTTTTTACCATAAAGGAATGGTGTACACTCATTTAAATCCAGTGGACAGACAATCAATGGAGAGTACTGCAAACAAGTTTTGGCTACATTGACGATCACATCTCTCGAAAGCGTCCAGAACTTGGAGGAAACTGGTAACTTCAACATGACAATGCACTCATCACGTTGCAAACATTGTGAATATTTAGCCCTAACGAAACGTAAGGACCGTTTCCTACCCCCCTTCTAGTCCTGTCCAAGGACCAAAGCAAAAAGAAACTGAAGGGACGTCGTTTCGACTTGGAACAGGACGCAGTAAAAGCTTTGGAGGCGGTTTTGAAGAACATGTCAAAGGATGGCTTCTCTTACGTTTTCCAGGCATGGCAGAGGCACTGGGATTTCACTTAATAGAGAGTACATTGAAGGTGAAAAAATTGCTGTAGGTTAGGATTAAACAATAAACGATTTATAGAGCCAGTCTCTCAGTCTTTATTGAACAACCCTTGTAAAAAGCAGATTCCGAGGAGGCTTTAAATTCTATATCGAAGCACTGAAAGTATAATGAAACAATTCATCTTTTTCTTGACAACTAAAAAAATATCAGATTTAACAGAAAACTTTTTAAAAATTCAATTTTGGTTGTACCATAAATTGGGCTCTTGGTTTCAAATGTCTACTACATTTATTATAGGATAGGAATGGCAAAAAGGAGGATAGGTGATCACTGAATAAAAACATGATTTAATAATATTACATGATTTATTATTTTATTTAGTATAGTGATAGAAATAAATAATATAAAATTGATAACAAATAAGACCAACCTATACCTACATTTTGCTGTAGACCTACTTAAATCATATACGTTATGCCAGGTGGAATAAACTACTGGTACATAACAGTATCTACAACAATAATTTTTATTGCTAACAGGTATCCTACTATGAGGTGATTTTTCAAGTGATCATTTTAATTATAGGTTGTATTGATTACATTAAAAATAGTACACTAGAGTTAACTAAATTTAAGACCGGATCAAGCCACTAATACTTCAGTCCAGTATTTAGGTTGTAAAGCTTTTGGGAAACAATTAATAAATAGTACAAAAATATATAAATTTAAATTATAAAAATATGTATAACATGCTATAACAAATTAAAATGCCTAATGGAAAACGGAAAGGTTAAAAGGAGTGTGACGGAATTTTGTGTAGACTCCGGACACTACACAGTACACACTACACTGGGCTAAGGCTACAGGACAAACTTCTTCTTGGAATGGGAGGAAGAGCAGTTGGGCTCTGAGGACTTGGAGGTCTTGCAGAAGTCACTAGACGAACCTGCAGTAGACTGCTGATGCTGAAACAGACACAAATCTAAATGGACTGTACAATGCCAAACTCTAGGATATTAATCAACACCAAACTTGTACTTACAATCACAGAGTTCTAATTTAGGTTTGTTAGGCTGTAACACTATAAAACTTTAAAATAAACTTGATTGTGTGTCATCGATTTTTTACGGGGGGTAAATATCCACCCAGCAGGGACCTCGGGTCCAGAAAAATCAACACTACTGCTCGGTAAATCTCAATCGAGCCGGGGCGTTCCAGAGTTTTGTACGCTTCTAGCTGGACGAGTAGACATCGGTTTGGTTCTGATTGCGGCCGAGACAGAAATTTAGCGTTTGGTGGGTATGGCCTCACCAAGGCTCGCGTCTTGATATCTCGCACACCTCTACTTTTGTACCTACCTTTTGTCCATGGAGAGAAAATTTAATAAATATTGAAGATTTAACAACCAAATGCATCAGTTAAAATACAATAACAGTATTAAAGATAACAAAGACTACAACACCATCCTGCGATTGAATGTGACAATTGCTGACCCTAACTAACGTTTTGACTGAGGCTAATAACCTTTTGACCCAGTACCAGCTTATAAGTGACCACCTCTAGAGTTAAACATAAATTTGGTTAAACTATATCAAGACGGATGATGTAAAAGAACGTTCGACTACGTGAAAGGTTGGGTAATTTCTGATGACTTGTGGTCACAAGTGTACGAGAGGGTACCCAAAAGTATCGGGAATCGGTCGATGGCGAGGTGGGGAGCGCACAGTTTGCATTTTGAACGCCAGAGGATGAAAGGGCAACTCTTCCTGAGTTCAGAGCACTCACTGTGGTCAGTCTGAGAAGTCGTGAAGAGGAGCTGTGCGCGTTTGTCTAAAAGTAGTTTTCGTTCTGCCTGGTTTTGTTTTGATGGTGTAATTAAATAAACAAAGTTCAGCAGTGAAGTTTTGCCTTGTTCTCAGTAAGAACGCGTCAGAAACGGTTGCAATTATTAAAAAAGCTTACAAAGACCATGTTTTGAGCAAAACCAGAGTGTAACAAGTATTTTCCCAAATTCAAGATGGCGCCCTGTCCATTGAAGACAAGCCTCGTCCTGGACGAGCTTCAAATTCTCGGACTGGCGAAATTGTTCAGAAAAAACCGTTAATATTGCAAAAAGACCATCGAAGACCATTTAGAATGCTTCTTTGCTGTCTGTAGTGTGTAGAAATTCAGTTTAGTGAATTTTAATGCACTTAAGACCTAAATTGTGGCGATATGGAGATTGGTTACTTCATCATGACAATGCGCCTGCCGACATAGCCATCTCAGTGCGCTAGTTTTTGGCCAATACCAGCATGACCACCCTTCCCCGACCCCATACTCACCAAATCTTGCTCCACGCGACTTTTTTATGTTCCCCAGACTAAAAGATTACATAACATATCACCGTTATGACAAAAATGAAGGAGTGAAAAGGCAAATGAGGATGGAGTGTGCAGCCATTTAGACTAAGGGGTAAGAGGGGTGCTTTAAACTATACGAGCATCGACAAATGCATTACACTAAATGGAGAGTATACTGAAGGTAAACATGTAAATTTGAAAAAAAAAAATAAAATATGGTTCTTATAGTGGAATTTGCGTTATTTTTGTGTACCCCCTCGTATGTTGGTGGGACTTGCCTGGAGAATGTAGAGGCACTGGCTGAGGCTGAGCAGCATAGCGTGGGAAGCTGCTTTCAGCAACAGCAGATCCTGGTCCACATGGCGCACGTCCCCTGCAACAGACATGCACCTCATCAACACCCAACACCATCACTGACTCTTACTTCATTGAAATAGGTTCATAAATACTTTTTTTTAAACCCATTTTTTCTTTAGGAAAGTCCGTCCCCCAATAGTTACTTTCAATAATCTGATTTTGTTCATTAGCAAAATGAAACTACATGTAGATATACAGGATATCACAAAAATATGTAGCTCGCTGTGCAGAAGCGGATTCTAAATACAAAAATAAGTTGAAAAGGCCGAATAACACTTTTTTGATTTCGGCTTAGTTTAGCCAATCCGCCATTTTCTAAATTTTTGAAAAAATTAATAATTTAAAACCTTTTTGAGATGTTTTTGTGAAACTTGGTACCATAAACCTTGTTTTCTAATAACATGTTCCAAAAATATTTTTTATCCAACTTATCAAATTTCAAAATGGCGGCAATTTCAAAATTTCAAAGTCAAATTCTAACATGATTCCATTTGACTTTAAAAATTTTAAATGACCGTAATTTTGAAATTTGATAAGTTGGATCACAAATATTTTTAGAACATGTTATTAGGAAAACAGATAAGGTGTACATCAAGTTTCACAAAAATATCTCAGAGGGGTTTTGAATTAATAATTATTTTCAAAAATGTTATTACGGCTTCACAAAATAACGGATTACGGCTAAACTAAGCCGAAATCAAAAAATGTTATTCTGCATTTTCAATTTATTTTTGTATGTAGAATCCGGTTCTGCATAGCTTGCTACACATTTTTGTGACACCCTGTATACAACAGGACCATTTGTAGGAAATTTTGTGAAAATCAAACTAAAAATGTGTTTTGTAGAGTGGTCACAAGGGCCAAAATATGATCAAAAGGGGCACTTCCGGTGTAATTTTTACCCCTTTATAGGAAATTTTATAGGACTCATGGAAGCTATTGCGGCTACGCGTCGGCTATGTTTATTTGACTTCCATTATAGCCTATATACAAGGAACATGATGTAATAGTGAACAGATTAAAAATTTAACCCAGTGATCAGAACCAGCATTGAGAATCGATAAAAATTCAAATTTAACCTTCCCTGATAAAAAGTAAACAACCCCCATCTCCCCTCCAACCTTCCCTTGCTTGCTCATGAGCCTTTCCTGTTGCTGATTGTATAGGGGAGTCGTTAGTAAGAGGGTAAAGGGATTTCGTATGCGACTTACTTTCAAGTATATTTGGTAAGCATTCTTTGTGAGAATGAATAGTTTTTACTAAGATTAAATACCTGTCAAAACTTTTCACTTTTAATTCAATGGAACGGAATTGAAAAAGTGGATTTTTGGAATTGTTTTATCAATTACCTAATAAAACAATTTCTTTACAAATTTTAATTCCACGAGGGTTTTGACTTTTGATATGGCTAGGGAAACCAGTCTTGTAAGGGCAGGTTGCCTGGTGAACAAAAGGCCAGCTGTTCACTCAATCTCAACAACCTGGAGCAATATCTAAAAAGGTAAAACAGGTAAAGTTTGTCTTTTTAACGAGGCGAAGTTAGAACTACAAAGTCCTCTCTACCACTCAACCTCGACCTTTACCTAGCGTCACCGTACTAGTCACATTACAAATTGTAAGTGGTGACAGCGGGGATCGAACCCGCGCCACCTGAGTGATGAGCTCCGGAGTCGCGCGTCATAGCAATTCGCCACGGATCCGCTTACTAGAATATCTAGCGGAGGGATTGGCACTGGTGGCCATCAACTGTAACTGATTCCTATTCTTACCACAGTTGGGGAGATCATCGACGGCTCTGGAGAGCATGAAGTTGCTTTGCTCGGCACGGAACAAGTGGTCCTTGACTGCAGAGAACGCATCCCATACAGCCAGGGAGCTGCCTTGAACTCCTCCGTTGCCTGCAGATATGTGTTCTCTGGCTACCAGAGGAGGATTGTTCTGCATGAGTTACACAGAGCATAGTATTAGTTGTGTTCTAATTTGTATGTTAACATACACAAAAGCTATTCACGTATTTGAAATATTACTAAATTTACATACACTGGTAAAATCGGAAAGTTTGTGTGTGAAACATGTTGGTAAATTTTGTTGAATGTTACATTATTTTTCAAAAGTGACACACCCATTCAAACAAAATTTAGGCTAACTACTACGGGAGCAAAGTATCTATAAAGCTTTCTTTTTTTCCTTCAGAATTCAAAAGTAAAAGATCAAGAATAAAGTTGAGCCTCAATTAACTGGGGTATTGGGAGGAAAAAGACCATAATTCACAGTGGAAAAAACCGAAGTTATGTCTCAGCGAAGACATTTTTGTGCCTCTAACTATTTTCTGAAACTAGTCACAGTCCACCACTGCCGTCAGTTTTTGGGAGTTTTGTTTTTTCCAAGAATCAAAATTTTTCTAAAGATCTTACGAGAGTGGACTTTGTCCCTAAGTTGAAATTATTATTTTCTTTTTTACATCCAAGCTGCACATCATATGGGCAGGAGTAACCAAGACTCTTCAAGATGACTATAGAACCACACAAAACATATTAAAATGACACCTAATATGGCATAGATGTTTGAACTGAAATATTTTAATACCTTCCTCTACTATAATTGGCCACTGTTTTGAAATGAAATATTAGTAGATTATAATAGGAGTTGTATCTACATGAAAATTCATTTAGTTGGCTAAGCACCTCTAAATATATCAAACAACTCTTATACAAACAAAAGGTGTCCACTGAATACTGAAAATTAAAATTCACCTTTTTTCAAGGTCCAACCTGAAGGACTAGTTTTCTAAGTTGAAAAACTAATTCATGGTACTTTTGAATAGTCATAGCTTTGGTACTTTTGTTTACTTCGGAGGTCTGTTCTATGTGTCGTTTCAGTCTCCTTATGGCTTCCGAGTACCGTTACACTCCTATGATTGCTTCCATAGGCTGTTTCATTCCCACGACTATTTTCGAGTGCCGTTTCACTCCTGCAATTGGTTCTGAAAGCCACTTCACTCTTATGATGGCTTCCAAGTGCCGTTGCACTCACGCGACAATTTCCGAATACTTTATTAGCCCCGCGATACATTCCGAGCGTCGTATTAGCCAGGGGAATCATGGCTGCATGCAAAAATCCTAAAACCATTTTATTCTTGTAAATTCCAGCAGGAGTAACTGTGACGCTTGTAAGAAAGGCTTTTCCCGGTTTTAAGGCAAAATTCACGACTTATCTCCATTTCACGTTTTTACAATCAATTGGACACCCTGAAAGATGTTTTCCGCCACTCATGGTATTTGCCCAAAACAGCCCCTTTTGTGCACCTAGATTTATTATTTTAATTTTATAAGATTCTATCTGCATGACAATTATTTCGGTCAACTGAACCTGTAAAAAAACATCTGGATAACCCCACTTTCACCCCTTAAAAACCATGTTCCACCCAGTTTACAGATAATGATTTTTTAGATCTTGATTCCCCCAGGTATAAAGAGCTAAAACCAATTTTTTCACCGAACTACTATCTTGTTGTTATTTCGTAACAAATATTGTTGTGCTTACATGAGCAACTGCCATGGCATGCAACTCGGCCACAGCCCGCAGGCGGTTGACCCACTCTTGACGAGCTCGGGCGTCCTGCGCACGCAGCTTAAACATCTCTCCCGAGGATGAGTTGACAGTGAACGTGTTAGAGTCTTCATCGCTCGGGGATATCACAGCCGACTCGAGGTGCACCCAGCCTCGCGGTGCCTGTCTGCTTTCAGCTTCACTCTACACAATCACAATCAATGTGGGTTATTTAACAACTTTCAACAAATAACTTTTGTACGCTACCTAGGATGAAACAAGTTCATTGGTTTACAAAATCTAATATTTAAATTGATAGACCGCCATAAAGAAAGTAAAATTTGATACACTGTTGAGTTTGTTAGCCACCTAATAGGAAACATGAAAGCGCGACATGTATGCCGTTCAAGAGAATAACTTAAGTGAGTATGTGTTAAGGCAAGTATTAAAAGTAACAAACTGGAAATTTGCAACAAAAAACTGCATTTAGATAATTAATTGATTCTACACTATTAATTAATCACTCAATGGCTACTAACTATATACATATTCCAGTGCCTCCTAACAATCAAGGCTAGAGAAGAGGAATTTGCAACCAACAATGATGTTCACAGTTACTCCACAAGAAACAATTGTGACCTTTTTGTCGCCAGATGTAGACTGAATAAAACAGCACAATCTTTTCCTGTTTCAGGTGTCCGACTGTATAATGCTCTGCCCTTGGAAGCAAGAAATTTAGATTTAACCAATTTTAAAAGAGTGGTGAAACGTTGGCTCATTAAGCACCCTTTTTACTCTTTACAAAGTTTTTTTGTGGCAGAGAAGACTGATTTTTTCTTTAGTTTAAGCTCAATGACTTGTATATATTTTTTTTATCTCACTAGTTGTATGAAAATTGATGTTACTGTATCTGTTTTGTATAATGTACTATTTTATTGTAAAAGGAGATGTTGACGTTGTCGATTGTGTAAACTTAAAGACAAAATAAATCATTTAATCATTTATAAGGCAATGTGTAGTTCCTTATTTCACTTCACACTTCCTAGTCTATTTACAATTCGGCACTAAGTCCCTTCCACTCGCTTGACCTCCTGGTAGAAATCCCATAAAGCGTAGGGGCTTTTGACAATAATCCTGTCAAAATAACTAGCAGATGTTCACAACGGGAAGAAAGTAATTTACTGATTCACGCACTAGGGTGTGAGATACGAGGACCTGACTCACAAACTTTCATACATTGTACGGAATTGACTGACTTCCCAGCTCCAAGGGGGAGTATATATGGGCTAATGAAACTTGCAAGGACATTCAGGAATATATTCAATGGTGGGCAGATCAAAGGTATCTGTGGAACCTTCTCGGCCGAAGGCAATAATTGTAAAGTCACCATGTCTCTATATTCTCGGCAGGGCCGGATTTAAGCATAGGCGATATAGGCTGCGTCTAAGGGCCCGCAACACAAAGGGGCCTGCACCACAAAAAGAAAAATAATTCTAGTCATATTTTAACGTTGTATACTTTATACATCTGTCCATAATTGTGGATGTACAGGGTTAGTGTGTTTGTGAATGTAATTAATGATGGCAACACTTGTGGCAAGAGCAGCGGGTTAATGAGCGAAGAGCGGGCAAGAATTCATGTTGGAACTTGACTGTGATTCATCCCTCCCTGGTGTGAATGTCATAACATCATTATTTAGTTTTTGATGTTTTGTTTATTTGTTGGATCTGTTAGCATAGAGAGAAGAAAGAAATAACCTTAGGAATTTAGAACTTCTCAGCTTTGAATGTCGGAATACTGAGAACTACTAGTTAGGCCTAAGACTTCTGTCAGGGAAAACAGGCAGTGACACATCTACCAGGCAGTAGACTAATTAACTTTTCTAGGTTTAAGGGTCATGCACATAGTTTACGTTTAATATACCTACAAAAGCAATGACCCATAGTTTAAAACTATTAAAAAATGTAAGTTTTACATCTTTTAGTGTCAACTGTTGATGTTCTCCTTTAAGATTTACAATTTTAAAGTTCTGCAGATTAAACGCATAATGTATTTTACTTAATGGACAATTTCAACATTGAATCGCCCTGCAACACTATATTACGCACTCTACAATACATTGCCGCCAAAACATGAACTCAATATAGCCCACATTATTGGTGAGGGCATTACCACCGCCAGGTGTAAATAGTTTTGTAAAAAATTTTATCAAGTTTTATTATTTCTATGGCTACAAGTATTACAGTAAGTTACCAAATAATAATTGAGAATGCCAGTTTTAGGGTCTAGTATGAACCAGCGAAACTGCCAGCCTTTCATCACATTTGTATATTTGTAAAGTTGGCCCTCGTAGAGCTGACACATCATCTCTGCAGACATGCTGTCCGACCTGCAACCATACAAGCTCATAGTTATTAAGAAAATGCTAGACTACATGAATAATTATCCTTCAAATTGTATTAAATTTAGCCTTAATTTTTTAACTTTACCAGATATCAAGGACCTAAATATACCAAAACTTGCTGGCTACCGCACTAATACTACTATATATAAACTCAGGATGTGTATTAGGCAAGTTAACATTTCTACCGTGTAAAATGCCTAAGGCACTTTGCATTTACACGGAAACAAATGCTGTTTTCATGTTGAATCTTGCCAACCACTTGGAACATGTTAAGTACTCAGTAAGTTTGCTGATACCTGTGTGATTTAAAGCAGTTAAGCTAATGGAAATCTCTTGAAGAGTTCGAAACGTGCAAGATAATGTGTAAGATCATCAAAAGATACAGAAAGGTACCTAAACCGCAGGACTGAAGGACTGAGAGACAGTTTTCCAATCAACTGTTAACTCTCTGTTAAAAGTATATGCAAGTTAAGTCAAAACTGTTTTTAACTTACAATGTTTATTTTTCCACAAAGTTTTTTTTTTATCTCATCCTCAAATGATAGACTGTATGATTATATAGCTACTAATTTTATATTAAAATTATTTTTATAGTTTATCAAACTTCTTTTAGTTTATATATGTATTTGAACACACTCTATATTGTCAAAAATTAAAATGCAAATCAAAACATACAAATTAAAACTAGATCTCAAACATTTTTCAGCTTGTCTATTGGTGAATACTTGATTGTAATATAACTTAGAAGTTACTGGTGATTGAAAAAGTAGCCCAAAACCACATTTTATCTAGTTACAACTTGATTATCTTTCCGGCTGTACCCAAAGAACGTCTAGGTAAACATGTCGTTTAGTTTCAATGTAAGTGTAGTTGGACCAGATGAAATGTAAGGTATGTACGTTAATGCCGCCTAGAAAAATGTTTTATGTCTAAACTTGCTTGATCATTGGAGCTATTTTCCTTTCCTCAGTCCAGGCTAAGCCTCTCCTTTAAGTAATCTCCCCAAGACCAATTCTCCAATCACACCTTTTGTATGGGTGTGTGTCTATTTGACACTATTTATTGTATCCAATGATACTTTTTTTATAAATTAAGATATTTTGAACTGAATTGAATTGAATCTATCATAAATGTCCGTTTTTGTAATATCTGCTTTTAAATTTTCCTTAACTGCAACGATCCATTTCATTGTTTCTTCTTCAGAACTACAGATTTTGTCTGCATAAAAGCCTTCTGGTTTGATAACTGTGTTGTAATGTCTGGGTGTTGCGTACTTAGAGATTGGTTTCTTATTATAAATGTTCTAAGCTAATCTGAAGGCTGTTGTTATCATTTATCAGTTAGTTACAACCTTAAGGTTATCAAGTAGATAAAAAGCATTATTTATCCTATTTTTGAAGGGAACGAGTAGGCCTACAGATTAGATTAATTATTGTGTACTTAGATGGCAAATGCAACAACTTTATTTTTAATATACTATAACAGTTTAAACTTAAACTCATTCTGGCTGTTTATATTAATATCTGAAACTTAACCAAATAATTGAAAAAAAATTCTAAGTGTAGGTTGCTCTACTTAGTTAACTAATCTCCCCCACCATGTCAAAAGATCTTTATTGCGTTATCATCAAGATATAGTGTAGGTAAGGCAGGGAGATTTTAAAACAAGAAAAATTGCATTAGTTTCTATACAAAGTGGTTGTAGGTATCAGAAACAGTGAGTGTTAAATTAACCAAAAGTGCATTTGTTACTTCATTGGTTATACATAAGAACAAAACTACTTTAGGTAAACCACTGGGCTATAGATTTATTTACATTAAAAGTCATTATGCATGAGAATATATATAAATGTCTAGTAGAACCCCGTTTAACCGTACCTCATTAATACGCATCTCCAGATTATCTAGATTGATTTTTGGTACAAAATAATGACAATTACAGGGTTATTTTACATAAAATATTACTTTTGAAGGCTCTTATCTACAAAACCTTATCAAAATTAAAGAGGTTAATCAGGGCTTAAAGCAGTAGATAGTAAAATCAAACAGTTAAAGTACGTAGTGTATGTATACTCAATGGCATTAATACATTCACTGCTACAAACATGTTTCAACATGAGAGTTTGTATTTGATTCAATGTTATGACCGCGGCACGGTTCCGCCGCTAGCAGCGAATGTGTTACATAAGGTATGCTTGGGGGAGTCTAACTGGGTCACGCATTCTGAGAAACAACAACAAATGGCTGAAAGACATTCCAGTGACATACAGTAGACGCTCGCTCGAACGGACCTCGCTCCACCGGATTCGGGATGGTCCGAACCACCCCTCGGTAAAAAAAATTCAAATTAAAATAAACGAAAAACATATTTTGATTTCATAAGGCCTTCAGTGTGAGTAGGCCTACTGCCTACGAGAGTGAGAGGTTTTAACATGTGTGGCTCAGCCAAACACGTCAGTAACCAATCTGGACCTCAAACTACATCATCTTGAGTCTATTTTTATCGATCCTAATGCACCAGGATATCCTTATCGGTATCTCCCCGATCGTCCGGATTTTTCAAAATCCGGACCACCCTTCCGCCACATTGGTCCGTTCTATCGAGGGTCTACTGTATTTGCTCTTTCCTCAACCCTCCTCGCAGTCTCAGATGCACGCACACTTCCACTCTCAGTCTCAGGACTCATCAATCAATGGTTACGAATTTTATTTTAAGAAAATGTGTCTTCGTTATTTGATGTTTATTATATCCAATAACCAACTCACCATCACCCCCTCTATAAAATCACTAACCCCCACCCTCCAATGCTCTGCAAGTGAGCTAAGGATTAAGCCTTCCTGTGCAGTCAACGTACAGGTGACAGTGAACCCTTGTCTGTGTGAGTGTGCTCACTTGGTATAATATACCCTCAAGCACAAGTAGTCAAATACTTTTTATTTAACCAGCAAATCACCCACTACATCAGCATATATTTTTAAACTATATGTTTCAGACAAGTAAGTAAAACTGTTGCATATAGGCAAAATGTTTAGAACGAATTTTGACTTTTAAGATTAAAATTATAAGACAGCTTTTCTAAGTGTAAGAAGGAGTTAATCTGAAAATATGGGATCAATAATTCAAGTGGTTTGGTTCTGGGGCAATAGCAGTGAAGTCTTCAACATTGTTTGGCTGCCAAACTATCCAGAATTGGATCTCCTGGCGATTACTTTACCGTACTTGATGTAAATGCCATATGATAAATAAATAGTAAAAAATGCTACCTTATAATGACTTGCAGGCAACAATATTGTTTTAATAAACAAACACGGTCATATGCTTTCTTGCAGGTATGTTTACACAACTTAACATATTTGCTGCTAGTGGCATAGAACCAAGCGACGGGCTCATAACATTGAATTAAAATTTTCATGTTAACTAAAACATGTCTGTAGCAGTAAATGGATTTTAACCATAAAGAATAAAAACAACATTTTAACATATAACCTTACAGAATGATAGTTGCGCAAATTGTTAGAGGTCAAAGCCAATCTACACCTAACCTAATCCAGAACCACCTCTTTTCTCAAGGAAGAGGATTTAAAATTCCCAGAGGTTCAAGTGGTGCATGAGAAAGAATAAAGATACCACATAGTCTAGAATGTAAACGCTCTACAAAATCACTGATACAACTTAAACCTATCTAGTTTTACTCGTGCTATCACACCTACACACTCCATACTATCATACTTACATATTCAACGAAGACGATCGAGAGTTTAATACATGATGGTGGTCACAGTAATCCAAAACACATTGTCTCTTTTTGCTCTTCTTCTTTCTCCTGCGAATCATGTTCTTCATTCTTACATATCCCACTTGCAAAGAACATTATCCTTTGATTCTAATTGCCTAATGGATATGTTTGAACATGGTGAGTTAGCTCTAGGAAACAAATTTAAAATAAAAATATTGAATGAAGGTAGAAAAGAGAGATTAGTAAGCCAACATAAGCCTAATCAAGTCTTAGCTGTGTTAACTGAAGAAAGTATGAAAGTTTTTCTGTACTGTCTCTACAGATCATCTAGGCCTTACAAAGCTCGAACAAATTAAATCTAAAAAGGAAACTATGCGTTTTGGTAGTAACAATTGCTATTTTGCATTAGATTATTGTTAGCCTACTACATCTATCACCAATGCTTACTCATTCCGAAATGACTTAGGTCTACTCTTTACTCCACTGAAATGTATAGTAACTTTTAACTTTCATCAACAATCTAGAGAACGCAAGCTTTTAAACTTGGTTCTTTTAATTAAAAAAACTACATGTAAAACCTAACATTTTTCATTTTTTGAACATGTTGACTTCATTCAGGTGACATAAGCATAACTTGACATGAGAATTGACGATAAGAAAATAAGGACAAGAGACGAGCGTGAAGTATGCCCCACTTTTTTGCCTCATTTTAGATAACAATCCTTTTCGACTAAAATCACCATATCTTTGTGTTTTACACAAATATACATAACCAGCCAGTATATACACATAACTTTATAAGAGTTTAGGTAATTTTCATCATAAATATATGGGTGAGGAGGTGAGTTCTCAAGTTAGAGTACATATAACATGTACATGTTAACGACGCGAAAAATAGCACGTTTTCGCAAGACAAACAACTAATTTGGCAATTTTAATCAACTTTTTGGATATTAAACAGTAGGATTTAATCTAACTACTTTGACTTAGGTTTACGTAAGGGTGCTATAGCGTTCTATGTAGTGTGACGTCACGGTGGGGAGTACCTTACTCCAAACTTTAACGCGTGAGTACTCGCTGATCGCGGGAGGCACAACAAGTTCGAGTAGTACAATGGATAAGGTAGATATTTACCTGTAAGAGTTCATTAAAATGATATCGACAGTGAGTATTGGATGGCCGCTATAGCGCTCTACGTAGTGTGATGTCACGGTGGGGAGTACCGTACTCCAAACTTTGCTCAGTCCCCAGCCCCCAGGTAGTCCTTTTCCTTTTCCTCCTGAGGCGGTCCGAATTGACACCCCGTGAACATGGATGAGCAATTACAGTACGCATCGCTACATCTTTGACAAGCGGCCCCCACTGCCCACAGCTTCCACTATTTACCATGAGTCACTCAGTACGAGAACCAAATCAATACAACTAACAATGTAACCAGTAGCAAACTTGGACACAGTCGAATATTTGTGAATCGCATCTAAACATTTGCAGTCTGTACCAAACACCTTGTATAGTTTTAGCTTATTGAACACAAACGACAAGTAACACACAAATGAAAGACATTTATTATTAAGACATCAATTTTTTCTTGCATTTTAACTGTATCTATATTGGTTTTGGAAACTTAACCTGACCCAAAAGTAAACCATTCTTCACCATACTTAACTGTATCAATTGTAATACGGTACAATAGTTGATGAAAATGTGTGGTTTCCTACTATTTTTGATAACATTTTCAAATTTGTTATACAGTATACAGTTTATGAGATTGCTAGCACGTGAGTTGGCGTCAGGGGGGGAGTGGTAGTTTCCGTGTTCTCTACTAGGCGCCGTTAGTGTAGTGTAGTTCTTGACTATCGTTTGCGCTATATGCAATAAACGATGTGTCGGACTAGACTATTTTGTCGTTCCGCTCCGATGTCGTACTCAGTTCGCCATTGGAGCGCAAAAGGTTAAACAACCCGAAATGCTGGTTCAAACTACTGGTATAGCTGGGCGTTTATTTCTTTGTCAAGCACGATGTATAGCGGATCCGTGGCGGATTGGTATCACACGCGACTCCGGAGCTCATCACTCCGGTGGCGCGGGTTCTATCTCCGCAGTCACCTTTTACATTTGTAATGTGACTAATACGGTGACGCTAGGTTAAGGTCGAGGTTGAGTGGTAGAGAGGACTTTGTAGTCCTAACTTCGCCTCGTTAAACAAGACAAACTTTACCTTTTTTTACCTTTTGTTTATCTTGCTCGTGTAATCCAGAGAGAGAGATAGTGAGAGAGAACGCCGCGCCGACCTCTGGGGAATGCCCCGGTTGCGCATTCCTATCCTTTATAGCGAGTTAGTGCAGTTACTGACGCGCCAGTTGAGTTAACGACAACAGTGCAGTAGCCAGTACCGGCTTGCGGCGTGTACCCCTACAATACAATGTACCAATGATTGCTTGTATCAAGCTACTTTGCAAGAGACGTCAGCCGATGGGCACGTGGACAGTACATTACTACTTGTCACCATACAACTGGCGGGCAGTATAGTTATACTGAGAAACCACAATTAGAATACGTACACACTGTCCCTTTACCGTGAGGACGATCCCGCCTGATAGAGGGCCGCGGGACTCACTCTGGGCACCAGCTTTAAACATGGACTAAAAACTGCAAACGTTGTTTTAAAGTGGGTTATGTACCCAAAAATATGATTCATTCGAAGCATATAAAGCTATTGAGAAAATTAAATAAAAGTACGTTAGTTTAAAAAGTAGTGACAAGCTAGCTACTCTATCCGAGGAATTCAACATTAACAGATTCAAATTCATAAATAAAATTGAATCATCCTTCAACGTAAGAAAGATTATTTCTGGCAAATCGACATTTTTTAGCGAACCTCCACTAGTCCGGCATTTCCGCTAATCCGGCACTTCCGATATATAGGGCAGGATTAGTAAGTCGTACTGTATTTAATTTACTTTTTAAATAATAAATTTAGTGTTTCTATATTGTATTTTATCACAGTTAAGAAGGCTGTAATTTTCGAATTACACATTTTGTACAAATATTGTTAATTCTAAGTTTTATGTAGCTTAGTCATGTTCACCTTAAAATATGTGTACTACATGTTGGATGAATAAACAATTTTGATTTGATTTGAGACTGCTGCATATTACTCTTAACTCAAAATCTTGTTCTTTCATCAAACAATAAATTATCAATTACGTTTATTAAAATTTGATTTTCCCACAAGAACATCATCGAGCTCGAATTATCGTAATATTTTGTTTGGCAAGGAAGTTTCACGTTTTTGCTGTTATATGCTGCAGCATGAATGGCTCTATGCTTGTATTGACCACTTTTCCCATTTTGATTTTTGTCCGTTAATCCACTTAAAACATTGTTTGCAAATTTTCCCATGTTAAATTCCCTATCTCACTCGGGCTCTCCCCACGGGGCCTCCTAGCCTCAAGAGAATAACTTGCAATGTTTATAGTTTATACACTTTAAACGTGATTTAATTAGTGTTATTCAAGGAATTTTTCCCCTAATGACCATTTCTTTTTTCCACAGTGAATCAAATAATCTCTTCTAGCTTATCACTGTGCGTGGGGAAGGGGGGAGAACTACATTTATTAAAGAAAGTCGCTGAAATCCGTGCTCGCCAGACTCAGAGATGTAGCGGCGTCTGAAACATTGATGATTACCACGCTAGTTTGCATAGGATACTCATGCATCATGATTGTTGCATAATTATAATGAACAAAAAACAATTTTTCACAGCTTTTTTCAAGAATATACTGAATTGAAGTGATCTTTTACAAATACACGTTCATTTCACTTTGAATTGTCTTTTCTTTTATCTGACGACTGACTGTATTAGAGAGGTTTGGCCTCCGTTGCCTTCTTTGACAAGCAACTCTGGTGAAAGGGCGAAAAAATGCTTCAATTTAAGAAAATATTAAAGTGTATTTGAAAATTAACTAAATATCTTACATACATCAGGATAACGTAAGACTAAGCAAGCATTGGACAGCTAAAGTAGGGTACATATAGTAGCTGAGTTGGCAAGCCTTTCTGCCAATATCAATTCATAATAATTTAGTCATTGTACAGTACGATTAGGACGTTTGAGCAAAGTTATCCTATTAATCGATCTATTCCATATTTTGCAAGGTTTTGTTCAACTCATTAAACTCGTTGATGAACAAAATTAACAATCAAGAAATTCTTGCCAACTTAGCTGTTGATTACTAGAACTGGCTTGAACTGAACAGTAACAGAATATATTCACGTTAATTATTTATGGCCAAAACCAGTTAAGTAAATGGTCTTGAGGTTCCCGAAAGAAGGTGAAATTATAATTTGTATTACATTTTTGTTAATATTAAACTATCGATTGTAAACAGAAAATGTAAGTAAGTTTACCAAATATTTCACACAAATGACATAACAGTATCTTGCTTGAAACACTGTTAAAAGTTGTTGTTGCTCATAGTATATAAGACTTTGAAACATATCTTGCATGTTTGAACTGCTCATAGCAAATTAAGGAACATTTGTAAAAACATTGTATCGTTAAACGATAGCCAGAATAAATGTTGTACCTTATGTTGGAATTACCTCTAATCCCATATCACAAAATTCATTAAGTCATGGCAGCGTTTACACATTTACTTGCACACATCTACTTGCGTACACTAGAAATACAAGCTATATTTAAAATGACTTCATAACTATATAAAACATGCTTGTGATTTTGAAACGAGATTTTGACGTAAATAACATAACAATCATACATCAATTATTCATTTTGGCGAAAGATGTTAATCTTGACAAGTTTTAACAACATAACAAATAAATAATAATATTAAATTAAATACGTTTCTGGTTGCCTTTAGAGGGATACTCAGGTATCTAACTGTTCAGCTTGGGTTTGCAGACAATCAAAAGCGTATTAAATTTATTATTATTGCATAAATGCTTTAAAGGATAGACAAATTTTGAAGAAACACTTTCGCATGAACCACCATTTTATTAAATTATTTTTTTATGTTTTAATTTTTGTATGTTTTTGTCAATTGCTGTTGTGTTTTCTTATTTTAAATCTTTTAGATTATTAAATTTGATAATATACACTTGATATCATTGGGTTATTAATTATTATCAATAGCAAAAACAACCCCAAATTAATAATATAAACGTTAAACAAAATATAGTTTATTTCTAGCAAATTTGTGCATAAAAATATATATGAACTACATCACATGTGATCCTATATTAACAATTTGTGATAGAATAATGAATATATATAATACATAT
The DNA here is from genome assembly GCA_018831715.1 of Matsumurasca onukii. Lineage (NCBI taxonomy): Eukaryota > Metazoa > Arthropoda > Insecta > Hemiptera > Cicadellidae > Matsumurasca > Matsumurasca onukii. The sequence continues at coordinate 26,214,054 of CM032064.1, forward strand.
AAATTAGCTAGCACTCTCAGAAAAATGGCCAACGCTACTAGTATGTTCACTATTTAGTATTTGTCACTGAAAAATGGCTAATATTTGATTTACTGTACTAAATAATATTGAGCCTTTATTATCACATTGTAGTCAGATCTTAAATAATACTTTAAGTAAAGAAAGTTGCACTTTAAAGTTCTTATAAGTTAATGGAATTTCTTCAATGTCAAATTGTATATTTCTTGTGCATTTCAATATTGCACTGATAAAAAACACATTTATAAATAATAACTTTTATCCTCAATGAAAAATATAAATATAGAGCTACAAAAGTACACTGTCTATTTATTGGACACTGGTCATAAAAATGATTAAACTGCAGTCTTAGCAATGCTGGGGGAAAATTAGAACATTAAAGAAGGAGGTAAAGGCAGGCCCGGATCCTGTAAGGCCAAGCTGCACAAGCTGGGGCATATCCGGGTTAGAAGTCATATCCAGCTTGCAATGCATGTATTCAGATGAAGTTTTAAAACTATTTACCTATTTTGATTTTCAGCTGTAAACATAAATGTATTTTTACTATTAACACTACTTGTACGCAACAGTATCACTTTTAGAAGTGTGGGAATAGTGAATTTATTTTCTATCTTGAATCAAATAGGAGGCAACACGAAATGTTGTCGATTTTCTTGTATTTGCCCTTTACAAGAACCACAAGGGTGTTAAGAGTTTGAAAAACATTGATTTAAAAATGTAACTGCAGCAATCACATGCGTTGTACTGATGTTGACTCCATGTTTGAATTTAGTTGTTGACGATGGTAGAATTTTGAGTTTGAATTATTAGAGCACTCGTGTTCCACTGTTAATGAACAAGAAGAAACATTGTGGGAGCTGGAATATGATGCAGTCTTCCGGTGAAAAGTAACCTAATAGGCTAACACATAAGAACATGAATTGGCCTGGCTGTCAGTGTTGACTGGTCAGCTTACGCTCATCAGTTTAGCCTAGCTAATTTTCTAATGTTTTGTGTTATGATTTGGGTTACTCTTCACTTGAAGACGGGATCAAATCCAGATCCCAAAACATTGTGTTCTTCTTGACCACTAACGATCGGATTATTTCAAACTCAGATGTTACCTACGTGGAATTCCAAATCTATTAATAGACACTTTAGCTAGTATCTTGCTAATGCTTACAACTTTGCCTTTCCTTATCATTCTCTTGATAGTTGAATCCGAGGCTAAATGTAGCAATTATTATAGATTTAATCCTCACTAATAAAAGTAAACTTTACTTACAACCAGAATTAAACACATTATGAGAATCTACATTTTTGTCAATGCTACAACGCTACTGCCTCACATGATTTGCAAACTAAACATAACCTTATATTCAATATTGTTCAAAGTTTTGATTTGTGCTTATTTTAAAACAAATGGCACTAGATTGAAAGCATGTATCCACCAACTGAAGGACTTTACAGAGGTATCTGTTCTAGCGTCTATTGTTAAATTATTTACTTATAGAGTTATGGCACACAATCAGTATATGAAGCGGTTTTGGAAAAAATTAAAATTAAAGGAATTTGCGCTTTTCTTTGGCTAAACCCCCAAATTAAAAAAAAGGTTACCATTTCTTTTCTTCAAGTGTATCTAATGATTCATTTAAGACATCTACTGCGCCAGGTGTATTGGTACCCCGATCTATTACACAGAATCAAATGTAATTTTGGTTTTAACCTGATAATCACAGTGAATGCGCGCAAGTTCAGGTATTTTGGTCAAAATTGTAAAACACAAAATTGTGATAGAAACACGCAAAACAAACAAATGCCGAGGGTTGCATCCACCCAAATCTCGTGGAATGTCATTAAGAACAAGAATTATAACGAACTAATTGTAACCAGACATATGACTTAATGTATTACTTGTTACGCGGTTTACCATAGTTTTCTGGGCACTCTAAAATACACATAGTATATTACTATCTACATAGATTTATCATTTACAAATACAAACCAAAAAACACTGAAGAAAATTCTTCAACTTTAAAAATTACAGCCATTTTTTCAAATAATACTATAAAACTTCTCATAAAATAATTGATTACCCACCTAAGAAGCTAATACACTAGTTAACTTCTTAAACTTTCATGAACTGACTGTTAAGCAACTGAAACATTTGTTGTTACTAAAATGGTCCTAGTTTGACACCTTCCAAGGTAATGATAGCGTAACAAAAATGGCATAGAAAGAAAGATTTAAAAATACAGTACGATCTCAAAATCCGGTCCTATATCGGGATCGAAAGCGGCAGATTAGCGGAAAAACCGGATTAGTTGAGGTTCAGTAAAAAAGACTCAATTTGCCAGGAATAATCTGTCTTACATTAAAGGACGATTCACTACTCTTAAGAATGATTCAATTTCATTCTTATTCTTCCTTGTGTCGGTGAGTTTTTGATTTGCCGATGTTAACTTATCACTACTTTCTAATTTTTTAAAATAACTTTTTACAACACTTTTTATTAATTTTAAAATTAACATGTTCACGTTTTTGCGATATCTCACGACCTGTACTGAACGGAAGCACCGATTAGCAATAAACAACGCACAGTTTGGTCACACGCTTTACAGACAAGTAGAGACTTGAAAACAAGTGGCTAAATGACGTGGTCACAGCGCCAGATTACTGGACGTGTCGGAGTGGCGAACGGCCGGATTATAGAGACTGTACTGTAGTTTGTAATAACGTATCCAAGCTATGGTGTACACTGTACAGTGAAACTGATGTTTATATTTTGTAACACTTTACTCATTGAATGAACAGTATTTAGTGTTATTTCAATACATTTCTGTGGTAAAATCCTCTACATAATGGAAATTGGATAGTTCAACACCCTTTTGGTCCACAGATAGGTGAATTGTCAAGTTTCTACTGTACTATAATTGTGATCTATTTATGCAGAGACATGGCAGTTGCCGGATTTGTATATTATAGGACAAGGAAGCAGGCTAACCTTTTAATCAATCCACTTCTTCTTGATAAAGCAAGTATGTGCATTCTTTGCTTTCTTTTGAGTTTCAAGAAAAAGAGGACATCTTAAAAGGTAAGTCTCATTTCCTGCAAACATTCTATATTATTTGACTTAATTACTCACTAAGCGTGAAATATGCCAACATTACCATTTGCATCAAAAAGTACCCCTACCTATTCAACAAAGTGTCAAATGGTTATACCGTAGTTCTTAATTATAATTAATTATGATATTATCTTAATGGTGATTACTAGTTAATCAACTGAAATGATTTACACCGAATGGTTATCCTAAAGTACCGCTATTTAACCAATGTTCAAGTGATGAATTCGGGAAGGCTTGGTCATACATTAATGGTGCACATTTTCTCAATGATTCCTCTCTATAGAAAATTGGTTTCCGGCAATCCGGCAAATGATAGTCATTCAATTTCATTTCAGGCACTTTTCAACAATTAAATTACTACTTTTTGTCATTAATGCTGTAATAAGGACAATCTATACTTTTGAGCATAAGTTCAAGACCCTTTAAAAATAAGTTCAAACGGTTTACTTTTTTATTAAAAGTATTTGGCCGCCTCTTTGAATATAAGGCACAAAGTATTTCAAATCATTCAAAGCCTAGTTTATTATTCTTAAATTTTCAACAGAATCTATATATAAATATATTACCTATAATTTATTTAACACTGTTCTAATGTATAAAAATAAATAAGTATGTTTTTATAAAACAAGATTTAAATACAAAAATTTTATCACAATAACACAATGGCTGCTGTGGAATGTCTAGAACTATTTAAAAAAATTGTACCAAATGATGTGTTTGTGCTTTGACTATCACGTCGAAATCACATTGTCAGCAGCCAATGTGATGACAAACTCTGTCAAACAACTACAGTATAATTCAGTTACGTATTGATATTTCAATGAAAACAATCTGGTAGGATAGCAATGAGGAAACCCTAACTTAGTACCTAGCTACACTCCGATGACGTAGTAAAAAAAACTACACTACCATATACAATTTGAAATAATAACATACTACTCAAGTAAGCTATACACTTTAAAATATGAGATAAATTTCAACTAAATTAGTATTATATTACATCTGTACAAAGATGAAAAAAGGACAACAGTGGCCATACAGATACAACTATTTAAAAAATTATATGGATGATATTTTTAATATAAATAAGATAGAAAAAAGTTTGTTTGAATAAAATGAAACTCATTCAGCAAGCATCCACAATGGAAGTTGTCATAGAAACCTCTGTCCCGTTGCATCTAAAGACAAGTGTATAGAAGGTGGCTGAGAAGAGGGACTGTATATGTGTATTTTATTGAACACACTTCTTCTCCTGGAATCTTCTTGCTGTTTTAGCTTTGTCCTATTAAGACAAACTGTTCTCACTGCTACAAATTTAACATGACGAATTCATAACTAGAAAAAGAAAAGTCTGCTACTGACTGAAAACTGGAATAAATAACGTACTATAACCAAAGCACTTCATGTGTTTCAGTGATATTTCAGATTATGAGAAACAGCTGACTGCATGAACAGTTATAATGTGCCTTGGTTTGCAATGTGCCCTGTGGTAAAATAGCTAATAAACATTAACAATAGAAACGGAAAATTTCAGTTGAACATTATCTTCTTAGAACACATAGCCCTGAAATAATAGTCACCTCTTAAAGTTTACCACAGTGATTGTGGAATAGCATCTATTGTTTTGTGTGTACAGCTATGTCGCTATGTTGAAGTTGAAGGCACGTCGTGGAGGACACTTGCTAGAACAGGCCGCAGTCCTTGAGGTTGTTCTTGATGATGACATCAGTGACAGCATCGAACACAAACTGGATATTGTTGGTGTCTGTCGCACAGGTGAAGTGAGTGTAAATCTCCTTCTGGTCTTTCCGCTTGTTCAGGTTTTCAAACTTCATTTGAATGTAAGCTGCAGCTTCCTCGTATGTATTGGACCCTGAGAGAAATCAAGAATGTAAACACGGACTGTTAGGATATTCCGCTTTTCCTAGCGCTGGATTTAAGAGGACAATGGTCACATTTTACTTCATATCTACAAATTATTTGTGTTCCCCTCGGCCTTCAGCTTACGTATTTTATTGTTATTATAGATCATTGTGCTACACCTTATTATAGTTACATTAACGATTCCCTTAATTTTTGTTGAGAAATACCGATGGAACCCAGTGGATGTGTTCAAAGCTATTGTTTGTGTGCATACCTGTGTGTATAGTTTGTCATTGTGAGTGCTGGTTTCTTATTAAACATGTACAGTATGACATAACTTGGAAAACTAGTTACCAACTCAAAAATGTTACAGATTTTTTCCCCCTAACTGTGTTTTTGGATTAGCGGGGTTCGGAATAACGGATTAGTGTACTTTGCTCAATGCTCATCCAATAATGAGTCTCCTGGGTGTAAATATGATCCTGGTCCATCCTGCCTCTTGCGTTTTCAGCTCCTTAAGCCAATGTCAAGACTCAAGAGTCTAGTGTAATCAACACAACACGTTAACTTCCATGGATGACCAATCAAAACCGACATGGTTAATCGTATCAAGAACCATTTATTCACAGAGTTTTTTACATGTTCAATAAAATTATAATAAATTATGGAAAAATAGATGCTCATAAAGACTTTACATCCGTGAGTGAGCAAGATTTCAATATTTTCATTAGATGACAACATTGAGAATAATGATTTTTTAACTACTATAACCATACGCATAAAAGAAAATATTATCTAGCAGAACTAAAATACATGGTTCTGTATTATGATTCTTTACACGCAGCCAGTTAACTTTGTGGAGCTAATTAACTTTGTACGTTAATATAGAGATAACATTTTTATTATAATAAACAATTTACGGTAATTTATTTGTATCAATCTAGTGGTTTATACTAACACTAATAAAAATTATTTATATTTGGAATATTATATTTAAGTAAATTATTACATTTAGCATGTTATTTAATGAAAAAACTGTAAGAATAGCAAGATATTACATTTCTTTGAAATAAAGAGGAGTGCCCCCAAAAATAACACAATGGTAGGCTACTTTCACAAGGCTAAAATGAGTACTACTGAGTCACAACCAGACGCAATTGTTAAAATGAGTACTACTGAGTCACAACCAGACGCACTTGTTAAAATGAGTACTACTGAGTCACAACCAGACGCACTTGTTAAAATGAGTACTACTGAGTCACAACCAGAGACGACTTGTTAAAATGAGTACTACTGAGTCACAACCAGACGACTTGTTAAAATGAGTACTACTGAGTCACAACCAGACGCACTTGTTAAAATGAGTACTACTGAGTCACAACCAGACGCAATTGTTAAAATGAGTACTACTGAGTCACAACCAGACGCACTTGTTAAAATGAGTACTACTGAGTCACAACCAGACGACTTGTTAAAATGAGTACTACTGAGTCACAACCAGACGACTTGTTAAAATGAGTACTACTGAGTCACAACCAGACGCATTGTTAAAATGAGTACTACTGAGTCACAACCAGACGCACTTGTTAAAATGAGTACTACTGAGTCACAACCAGACGACTTGTTAAAATGAGTACTACTGAGTCACAACCAGACGCGACTTGTTAAAATGAGTACTACTGAGTCACAACCAGACAGACTTGTTAAAATGAGTACTACTGAGTCACAACCAGACGCGATTGTTAAAATGAGTACTACTGAGTCACAACCAGACGCACTTGTTAAAATGAGTACTACTGAGTCACAACCAGACGCACTTGTTAAAATGAGTACTACTGAGTCACAACCAGACGCATTGTTAAAATGAGTACTACTGAGTCACAACCAGACGCAATTGTTAAAATGTATAAATTCAACAATACACATCGCTGCACTGTGCAAGGCTTTAATTCCAGCGTTGACCGCTCAAAGGGTTAATATAGGATAAATCAATATTAAAATAAAGTATGTATTATTAATAGTAAAACATAGCTTTTGAGTGTTTAAATGGGTTTTTCATTATTCTCCATTATTTTGCAATAGAGCCTAAATACTGAGTATCAGCGTACAATTACAACAGACCACTTAGCTATGTGCAATAACTTTATTTCCGATGCATTGGTATCAAATTCCATTTTTAAGTTCCATACACATTGAAAACATAGTAATGGCCGTTTATTTAGAGATAACATGAAATTTAGGCCCATTTGAGGACATTTCAAATTTGAATTGAGCACTGAGAATTGAATCTCAAACCAACTTATTACTAAAAGAGGTAGAATAATGCTTACCTGTATATTCAGGGAAACAGATCGTAAGAGGGCTCTTTGAAATCTTATCTTCAAACAGATCTTTCTTATTGAGGAACAAGATGATCGATGTTTCAACAAACCATTTGCTGTTACAAATTGAGTCGAACAGCTTCATCGATTCAATCATTCGGTTCATCTCTTCGTCTTCAGCAAGAACCAAGTCATAACCTGTACAACGATGAAACTACTACAGCATAACCTCGGTCAAATGTGTGATGCTTAAATATATAATTTAATTTCTTACTAATGTTTTTTCTTCTACTTTTAGCAGTCGTAGATAGTATATATGCAAATTTTCAAGTGTCAAAATTTACTAAAGTTAGCTTTAGAGAAATATGGGGAGCAGAGTTTTAAGGTGGAGAAGAGATTGAGCGAGTTGAGATAATATTGCAAGTTTGTATTAGTAGATAAGTTTTATCATTTTACGAGTTAAGGAATTACCTGAGAGAGCAACACAGAAGATGATAGCAGTAACCCCTTCAAAACAATGTATCCATTTCTTTCTTTCTGATCTTTGACCTCCCACATCAAACATTCTGAAAATTGCAAAGTAACATTGTAAAGTATTACAAAGAAACATTAAATAGTAAAGTAATATTTTTATAAACATTTCAAGTGTTAGTGACATGGATCTGGGGAGGCCTTGTACGGCCAAGAAAGCGTTAAATGTTGAAGACAAAGCAGATTCTAGTCTCCAATCAGCGTCCGTGACAAATTCACGACTATCATTACCACTTGCGATGATCTGTTTATTATTGTTGTAGTACTGTACAGTTTCATTTCATCCACTAACTGGTTTTGTCTCTTTAAGTTCTCCGAAAACTAGGGTGTGAAAGTTCATTTCTTCAAACTCCTTTTGACTTTTGATCATATAATATGACGGAGATTGTTGCTTTTGTTTTTCTGTGAAAATTGACCACTAACCAATTTTGATTACCACTTAATACTATTTATTCAATGAGTAAAGTGTTACAGGAGTTTAAGAAGCAAACCTCAATTTTACTGTAAAACATAGTTTGCAAACATAATTACTAAAGAACAAAATATTTAAAAATATACTTTCTTTTTCTGTCATTTTTGTTATTATCAAGTCACCACACCACGGGAAGTGTCGAAATATAGTGTTGAACCATGGAGTGTTGAATTATCCAGATTCTACTTAACATGTTAGATTAGATTTTTTTAAACTTTACATGTTAATTTGTGTTTAATACACTACTACTTATTGTCCTTAAAATATTCTTACAGAAATCATATTATTAGTTTCTAGATAGCTGAAAAAATATGTCTATTTGTAAACTCACTTGAAATGGAGACCTTTGAATGTGAAGTGTGTTTCAATGATGCCTGTTGTCTTAACTCGTGTACGCAGTACGTCCTGCTGAGTGGGAATGTAGTTAGGTTGTGCGATTCTGTCCAAAGCGTTGAGATAGTAAGCTGCAGAATCGTTGAGTTGATACTCTCGGGAGCGAGAAAAGCACAGCTCGACACCGGCATCTTGCCACAGTCTCTTCATCAACATCACTAGCTCCGGAGTCAACTCTCCTTCCTCCGCTGCACTTGCCAAGGTGAAGAACTGACGAGCCGCATCCTGCACATTCACCACAACCACAAGCTGAAATGGACTGCACACATTGAGGATATTTGCTCTAAACTTGCCAGAGTGACATTTTGCTTTGCAAACTTACCAACCTAGTCTCTGATTCTTTTCTGGTTAATGCACACTATGCAGTCTTCCACAGTCATCTTAGTTATGGCCTCCTACTGTGGGGACATTCCTCTAAAACTGTGCAAGTCTTGATCCAACAAAAAGCGGCGGTGAGTGTTATCACATCTGGCGGTTGGCTGGACCACTGTAGGCCTCTTTTCAAGAAGCTCAGCATACTGACCGTCCACAGTCAGTACATTTTGGACTGTGCTGTCTACATTAAGACCAACATTTTGAATTTTGTAAGAAGGGAGGAGGTGCACAGCTATGGTACCAGGAGACGTGGAGAGATCAACACCCCATTCTGTCGCCTCAGCAAGGCCAGAGACAGTTTCCCTGTCCTCGCCATAAAAATCTTTAATGACCTACCAGCTGCAATCAAAAGTCTTTTTAACAAAGAGTATATAGTATAGTTTTTTTTTATGACACAACCTATCCCGAAAGGGTCTCGGCGAAGAAGAAAGGTATAGGTAAGGTAGGTATAACCGCTCAGCACCTTACCTTCTGCATTAGTACAAACATGACTGCTTACTGTAGTTTCTCTAACATCCTCTAACTGCTCTGTCTGTCTGTAATATATGTGTTGTAAAAATAAGGGAATACCTACTACTTATCACATAGTTTATGTTTCAAACAACTAGCTTGAAAATTAAATTACCACGGTAAATGTAAAGAAATCAGGGCATTAAAGAGTTGTAATGGAAAACCCAACTAAAAAATCGGAAGCATAACTGAAATTGAGATAACTAAGCAGACAAAATGATTAAAAAGATGTTAACCGTTATCAATGACACGCTTTACATCTGAACTTACAACGTTCTCTCTCAGTTCTTGCTTGACCAAGCTCAACAACAGAAACAACATAAAATTGGTGAATAGGTCTACCAGCCGGTTTCAGACCAAATAGGTCTGGAATTGTATGGAACAAATCCTAAACTTGACAGTTAACACTAATCCTTCGACACCAAAAAATATATTATAAACATGTGGTATGTACCAATGTATTTTTTAAAATTTAAATACAGTGTATGACTCGATTCACTGTGAGTCTCTTTCCCAAATTAAAAAAACAGGGTATAGATGTTAAAACTTTAGTATAGTAAAGGAAACACTAACGGACACAAAATTAATATAAAATGTATGGGGGAACTTTCAGATCAATTTCACTTAAAAGCCGGTCTAGACAGGGAGGGGTCTATCTCCAATTTAGTCCAACTGTGTTTTAGAAAAGTTAATTCAGCAATGGCGATTTCTTCAAAAGTTGAAAAAAATATGGATCAACCCATTTAGTTAGGTTGAAATCGTATCAAAATTGATTGTTTGACATTTGCAAAGGACTTCACGGTTTTAGCTCAAGACACGGCAACTGTCAAAGAACAAATTGAACCCTTAAAAAATTGTAAAAAGTAGGTTTACAGATTTTGATCAGGAAAACAATTGGTGACCAACCTCAGAAGACTAACTCAGAACATTTATAATGAGAAATCGACAACACTGTGACAAAATACAGTTTTCAAACCAGAATGCCTTTATGTCATAGAAATAATAGAAATACAGATAAAGATCAAATTCAAAAAAGAGAAAGTCAAATTGTTAGAAAATATCACACCCAATCAATACTGAACCACCAAAATGGCCGACCTCAAACTCACCAACTTTTAAGCCCTTAATTAGAGAGTCGGGAAAAGGTAACCTAAACCTGACCACGAATTCACCAACTTTTGCCTCCAGGTAGACGTCGGGTGATGGAAGGGTGCAAGCGACCAAGCGTGCCGAATGTGACCGCAAGGGCAGTGACTGACGCTGCGCCCCCATGTACACCTAAGACGTCCGTTCATCGAACCAAATGACATTTTGCATAGAGAAAAAACTGCACTGCCAAAGAAAAAAGTTATGTAGTTTGAAATTAAAGCATATTGTACTTTTCAACCACATTAATTTTAACTTTTAAATAGACATGTTGCTATTGTTTGAATGGGTGATAATAAGTATATTTGGGTCTTTCAGTTTGTAAAAAGATATTTGGAAGCCCTCTTTAAAATCCATAATTCACCCCCTTTTTACAAATTTCCAAATTTTCTTCAATACTTGTCTACGTGTGATTGGACTGCAAGTAGTGTTCAACAAACGATGCCTTTATGGATGTTCGATTGTTAAGTGTTGAGGTAAACAACTGTAATATGATTAATGCCTTCTTCAAGTGAGCAATTTCCACACAAAAAGTTACGGATCCCATTAGTTACATATTTGCAATACCTGGACATATAATAACCTATTTATATTGAGGATGCTAAGGCGAAACATGTCTATTTAAAATTATTGTAAATAAAAAGTCCAATATTCTTTCATTTCATAGTAATGAATACCACAATGTAAATGGACGTAACATAAAAAGTTCATTTCTTTGCTCTTCGCAGTTTTCATTTAGCAGTGACCGTACATAGTTTAGTGACCGAGTGTAATGAAGTACCGGGATTTGCATTTAGAACTGTGTTTGGACACGTGATGGACTACAACAACTTAAAAATAGGGTTTAGTGAGAAATGTGATGAAAAACTGTTTTAAACAAATTAGAAATTATTTTCTGAACGCGTTTAGAGATGTGCTTTCACAAGGTGTAGTGCTAAAGTGTACAATGTTGAGGATACATTCTCATGAATTGACGGCGAGCATCACCATGAACCACCAAGCTTTGAACCAGTTGAAGCACGCAAGTGTATATCAAACCGTATCAATATTGCTTAACCTTGAGTAAACAAAAGCTTTGTAGAGTTTCGTTGCATTCCAGAATTACTAAATTTTCTAGATATTAGTCATTTGTAAAATTCAAAATGATTGATTACAGGCTATAAAAAAGTTTGTGGTCGGGATTAACGGGGCTATAATCGGGGATTGGACAGGTAACAGTTGGATAAGGGATTAAAGGGGCAAAAGTTGGTGGGAGCTTGGTGGTTGGGGATTAACGGGGCAGGTAACAGTTGGTGAACCAAAATATAGACATAATAATAGAATTTAAAGCCATATTAAAATGGATGCAGGATTCCAGAGTATGTAATAGAGAAAATTTTAGCTTTTATGAAACCCAAAGTAAAGCGAAAGCAGAAACAATTAAATAGATCATGGCTGTTAAGGATGATTTAAAAGTGGCAGATATACCTCAAATGGACATTTAAGATGGAAACACATTAAGAAAAAAATTGTTTGATTATAAAGTTGGTAAGAGGGAAGTTACTAAAAGGAAAGGAGCAACCTGGCCCGATGAAAGGAACAAAGCGACGGTTAACATATATCACATAGTCATACTGATTCTATACATGAATAGTAATAATAGGTTAACAAGTATTTACCATAATCAGATGGTAAACTCCTATCCTAGGGCTAAAATTAGTGAATAAACAATAATACATCAAATGAGAATATAACGATTTCAAACAATAATTATTGAAAGCTACATAGTATGAAAAAACTATACAACCAATAACTACAGTGGAAAATAAAAATTTACCGCTTTGCTTGGATCCGCAAAGTCAATTCTGAGCTGGCCCATTGCTCGGATGATGGCCATGAGACTCTGAATGGTGTTGCTGTAGACAACTGGTCTGTACTGTTCACATTCTTCCTTAGAGTAACCCGTTTCATGGATTATCTTCATCTGCTTTACAATGGTGCTTTTGCCTGATTCTCCCGCACCTGCGAACATTACATGAAAAATTCATTTCCAGACTTGTACTGTAATTATTGTTGTAGTTGTTACAGTAATCGTTATATTTTTCTGTAACTTTTTAATTTGATCGCTACATTGGTAAAGCTGCAACGGGTGATCAGTACAATTTATCGATAATGATTATATGTAACAAGTAACTTTTTATATGTCAATAACAGATAAAGATATGTAAGAATTTTATATGCCCTCTGCAAAAGACCTAACAGCGTCCTGTTGTATCTCAATCCAAAACGCCTACAAATACTGCTGTAAAACGATCTGGCTGTAAACGCAGCAAAAACATCACAAGTTGCTTCTGGCAAAAGAGCAGACAAAGTGGAAACCATTCCCAATGTAGACATGAAAGCTCATACCACATTTCTGGGAATTACCCTTGACAAGACATGACTTGGATACCACATCCGGACAACCTCTGCAAAAAGCTTAACACTGGCTTCTTTGCCATCAAACGCAAAAACAGTTCTTGTGACAAAAACGCAGCCAGGACTGGATACTTTGCACTATTTGAGTCTCATCTTCGCTATGGTCTAGTTGTGTGGGGTGGAGCCTCAAAAACTAACCTACAGAGGATACTAGTCATTCAAAAGCAAGCAGTTTGAACGCTAGCAGAGTTACACCATCTTGACAGCTGTAGAATGGCGTTCAAAACACTGAAAATCCTAACAGTTGTAAGCCTCTACGTTGAAGCAACTATAACAAGTATTTGTGAAATGGACTTTCAGAAAAACAACAGCATACACCAACACATTACAGGAAATGCTGATCTCTATCACCTCCCAGCCCATCACATGACGCTGTATGAAAGAAAGCCAACATACATCGGAAGAAAGCTTCGGAAGGCCGACAGTTCAGATCAACCCTGAGAAAGTGGCTGGAGGAACATCCCTTCTACTCTCTAGAAGATTTTTTTTGAACATAAGGCAGTGTAGACTGTATGAATGTGTGTAAACATCAAGCCTTTAAATAACAAATTCTTTTGTATTTTGACGCCATTACAATTCTCCAACAAATTTGTAAATAAAGATATTATTGTATTGTACAGCCAAATTCGGCACTGTTTCGTGTAGACTCAAAATCTGACACATATGAACGTAGTTTTGATTGCCTTTTTCTTATTGTAATCTTGATCTCCATCGGAAAACTTGCAAACAATCAGATTTTATCTACATGCTTTTGAGCAAGAAGCAAAAGAAAAGAATCAAGAAGTTTATTTTCCATTAAATACAAATAAATATACAATAGGCATTGTCAAGTTTTTTAAGGTCTTTAAATGGTTAGATCTTTCATACAATTTACCTTTGAACTTTGTTGTGTATGTATTTACAAACATTAAAGAAGATGTCAACAGTAGTGCTATATAATTATACACTCATGATCTCTAGTAAACTAACCTGACCTTAGTAAATTGGAACTATTTTTTTATGCCTTCCAACTCAAGTTAAAACATCTATAATTTTTCACTTTCGTTCTGCTTTCATACATAGTTCATCATTAGTTAATTACTTGATTAAAAACTGTTTTGAAAGTATAGTTACAAAAACCTTTTAACAGCCTAAAACTTACACAATGCAACGGTTGAGTCAAGTTTGGCTCTACAGTTAATTTAGTATTTACCCTTGACATAGAATGACACTGAATGCTAGATTTTGTTTCTTAAGCAAACTTGGCACTACAGCCTAATGCGGTAAGGCTTGTTATTTAGTTTAGGCAAATACCAACTTTTTATTTAAAACCATTTTAGTTCTGCCCTAGCCCACTGGCATACTTAGACCAGTATGAACATTTCAATCCAATTAAGAAGGTTCCAATCAGGACTTAATCAGGTTACTTCAAGATGGTTGACACACATCACCTTAAGACTTTTTGGAAAAAAAGCCTTCCTACCGAGGAGCAGCTTTCAACAAATGCCTGCCACATAAATTGAAGATGCTGCCGGAAAAATACCTTAAAAAGACTTTGGTGGACTGGCTTACGGCAAGATCATTCTACTTTATCCAAGAGTTAAGCTGGGCACAGACTTGAAGAAAGAAGACAACAAAACCATTCTTTTGTAATTTTAAATTGACGCAAAACTGGCTTTGTTCATGTCTTTGGGGAGGGCATCTCACAGTAAATTACTTACATCTAGTTCTATAAGGAAAAGACATTTCTCACAAAATGGTCAGAATATTGTGGTAAATTTGTTTTGAGAGAAAACAGTTGGACATTTGACCCAAATAATGCTTTTAAAGATAATTTTAAAACTTTTTGAGAATATTTAATGATTTTGAAACTGCATTTCCTTTAAAAACATGTTCTGTAAACAATTCAAATAATGGTGAAAAACTTTAAGAAACCTGGGTTACTTTGGGTATAAAACATCAAGCATCCGCAAAAGACAACTTCATTTAGAAGCCAAATCCTCTAGAGATTTAAACTTTTTAAATTATGTCAAGAATTACAAAAGTTTTCAAAAAAGTGTGCAATGCAGCTAAATTAATGGCAAACAAAAGTTTCATTGCAAAGTCCGAAAATAAAAGTAAAGCCGCTTGGTGCCTGGAAAGGCAGAAGCTTGGATCAAATGTGACAAATAAAACTCAGGAACTGAAATGTCTAACTGTAAATGGATCACAGATTGAGGAGGGAAATTCAATAGCAACTCATTTTAATAATGCATTTTAAGTATAGCTCAACATATAAATGGAGTGGTAAACCCAGAAATTTCTGTTTCTTTCTTAAAAAACTGTAATGTTAATACAAATTCAGAGGTATTTAATTTTGAGGAAATATCTCCGGATACTATATTTTATAAATCAATAATGAGTTTAAAAAATAAAAGGTCAACTGGATGGGATGAGGTTCCAGTTAAGGTATAAAAGTCATCTGCCAATTTTATTTCACAGCCATTAAGTAATCTCATTAATCAATCTTTTAACATGGCGTTTTTCCTGATCAATTGAAATATGCTAATATTCATACTATATTCAAAAAAAGGCAGTCGAGACGACTTAGACAATTATAGACCGTAAGTGTACTGTCAAATTTTTCTAAAATATTCGAAACTGTGGCTTATAAACAACTTAGTTCTTTTCTTGAAAGTAAAGGATTACTAAGCGAGAATCAGCGAAGTTATGTTGTAATAAATATATTCTATTCTAATCGAAACACTCGCAAGTTAATATTTATATTTTTGGTTGTCAAAAAAGATATTCACAAGAGCAAGGGATGCTAACAATTTATTTGGCAGTAGTTCTTCTCACCTTCAGAACCATCTCTGCTACCAGATACAGTTTGTAAGGTTTAGCATGGCCGGTGAGATGGGCTATATAGGGCCATAAGCGGCCAGCAGGAAATCTCAAGGCCACCGGCCATGCTATACCTAACGAACCGTACATGTCAACCAGTATTCTATTTATTTACTGGCAATAACTATCCAAGTTATCAATCAACAACATAGGAAACATGTATTCAAGTAAGTACTGTACATTATCGTAAATCTTGTATATAAAGGCTATAATAACATTGTAATACATAAACAAATCAACATCACTTACCACTATATTGAGTAGTTATGTTACTTACTTGAATTTTAGGTAACAGTAATTATAACTGGCTAAGCGACTAGCAAGGCTACTGGGCAGCCTGTCACAGTTATTTAGAGTGAACCTTAACATAACCTAGAAATCTGTAGTGGGGTAGGTACAAAAGCTAATCTTGGACATTTAGTAGGGCCTAGTACATATTGTACATAGGCTGGGCTAGGTACTTTTACTTATTTTATCCAGGATGGTTATTTAACTAAGGATATAAGCTTTGGGACCTCATAACAAAGTCAGACTTTGTTATCAGCTTGTTTAGGCCGAATCTCTTAACATATACATGTGCAATAAACTCGTGTATGCAATTTAAGTGTAGAGCTGTTGAAACGTCAACCTGTGGAATGGAAGGCTACTAACCTAATAACAGTAGTTTGACTTCTCGAGCAGCTCTTTCCCCATCGGCTCTTAAATCTTTGTCAATTTTCTTTGAACGCTCTACTGCTTCCTTTTCTCCAGAACTGATAGCACAACCCATTTCAAAACAAACTACAAATTCATAATACCAAAAATAAATCTAAATTTTGTTCACTCACAGACATAAACGGGTACAACAAGCCTAGTTCAACACTCAACAGTTTCAGATTCAACACTCACTCGTCAGTGTGGCCACCAACCAAACAAGTTTTGACAGTTTATCATGATCGGGAAAATCAAATTAATTATAAATGTTAAAATAATATATGTTTTTGGAAATTTTTGCTGGGCTAATCGCAAGTAATAATATATGTGCTGGCTAGCAAACTAAAAAAATATATAAAAGATTGGTTTGCAATCCATTGGCAATTTTAAAATCAATGTCATTATGGTATCTGCTTGGTTATCAATTACATTCATAACATAGTATCGTTGACTTTCCACTTTTGTAAGAAGGAAAGTCAATGATAGTACTGTAATATAAAAGTAACTATGTTATCTTATTGATGGTTAAAATAACTGGATAAATAGTTGTAACTTTTAACAGTGAATTTATTTATTTATTTACGGTTGACATAAATTTACAAGATTTTGACATATTTTGATATAATAACATTTATAATGAAAATAAATTCTAGATTTCACAAAGAAAGGTTTTAATGGCTAAAGAAAACTAAAACTAGAATAACAAAGATAAATATAAATAAATTATTAACGGCTATATAATAAGGTAAATATGAAGAAAACTTAAACATAGATTGACTCATATTACAAATCAGTGGCGGCGCTTGACCTTAACAGTAGGGTGGGCTCACCGGGGGGTTTGAGGGACCTCCCCAGAAAATTTGAAAAATGTAACTATGTGTAAAATTGTGAGTTTTAAGAGTTTTTGAGCCTATCCATTATCTAACAAGTTTGTTTCTAGAAATGTTGGAAACACATTTTTAGACTTCCAATAGAAAATGGGTGACGCTCAATAACGACACATTCTAATAACGACACAGGTGAATAATGACACATTCCGATTTAGACACAAGATTATTCAAGAATCTTGGAATGCTGTGGCTAGCTCGGCAGCAGCTACCAAAACATCTTCTTTGGAATTCTTTTTTGCAAAGAAATCGCCGATTGGTTTAGAAGAGGTTGCGTCCTGCATACTTCTCGAACGTATTCTCATAATTTTTAAAACCAGGACAATATTATGTCCCGAAGATCTTTTTCGGGACACTGGGACATTGATGACGAAACCGGTGACAGTTCCGGAAAACCGGGACGTGGCAACCCTAGTTTTGATGGATGATGGCTGATGAGGCGTAGTCTTGTAACTATTATTACAAACTAGGGGCGGCTGTTCCCCAGATAGGGTCGTTAGTTAATTACCCAACGACCAATGGAATGGGTCAACTGCTTAAAGTGACACCCGAACCACGGGAGTAGCCAAGGCGAAAAAAGTTATTACTGCAGGGCTGGAAAAATGGATGTACCTGACTACTCTGATTATCAGATCACTTGATCAGGAGCCCTTATCGTAAACCTTATTACTTGATGTACTGTACTTGAATATACTTGAAAGGGGTAAATATCACGATGAAAATAAATGAGTTTCTCCTAAGTTTAATGTCATGTAGATTGATGATTTATGAATAATTTATTTCATGATACATGTGCATAACGCTTTACAACGAATGAATAGCTTGGAATCCAATTAATACGTACTTATAAACTGCAATGTTTTCTTTCAATATATATGTTTACCGATTGGAGTTAATTAATTTATTTAGTTTGGACTTTCATAAAAAATCAAGTTTTAATTTTATCAGTTTATACAGTTATTTTGTTATAGTATGTTGATACAAAGGCGTAGTTTGCTAGGCAGTGATCCTCTTATTCATCCGTCAGTTCAGTTCAGTTGCCTGGCGGTGACTATTATTGGACGTACTCTCAGAATCAATTTAGTGTGTGGAATATTTTAATAATTGTGTGTTTGGAAGTATGTTTGGGTGAAAAATGTTGTTTTAGTAATATATATTGTAATGAAAACAAGAAAACTGTCTCACAAATTAACATGTTCGGGTTGTGACAATGGCATTTTGTTCTACTTGCGATTAGGCCTTTTATTAAGGCCTGCTTAGTATGTAGAAAATGGCTTCAAACGCCACTTCTAAAAACCTCCAAGCCTCACAAAATAAGATTCCGAATCAACAACTACCACCACCAAATAATCTCAACTATGAACCTCTTGACAAATCATCTAGCAATACTCTAAAGGTACGTTAATCTCACACCTACCACCTTTTAAGAATCTGATCAGTGTTGTCCATAATTTGAGTTTATGAATCAATCTTGAGGGTAGGCTATTATTATTTAGGCTCTAAAACATAGTTTCAGCTCGTATATGCTACAAATTATTGAGTAAAGTCCCTGACAGCACTAAAGTGGTCAATCTACGTTCATTCCTTAATAGGCCCACTCATCATTAGACCTAAGTCTCTTCTTTTGTACTTTCTGTTGTTATCAGAATTTGTTAGTGAATAACTATGTGTCTGCTTGTTTATGCAATTCCAAGATAATTTAGTTATTTGACCCAGCTACTTGGCTTTTCTGGCCATTGGACAATTAATACTACCAGCTCCTAAAAATCATTGGTGTCGTTTCACCTAGGTTATGGACTGTTAAGAAATGGTGAAGTTATGTTCCCCACACAAATTTGTCTCTAAGTAATTTCGCATACTTAAATCTCATCACGTTACTTTGCTGTGGAGCATATGTGGTTCCAATTCACAAACCTGGTTCCAAAGATGTCTTAATTACAGACCAGTATTGATTGATACTGCTGTATCCAAAATTTTCGAAAACTAATTGTGATGAAACTTAGTCTGATATTCTGCAGTTTATGCTCACCAAAGCAGCATGGTTTCACCCTTGGCAGATCGACGCCTTGGAATCTAGTAGTGTGGAATCTGAGATAATGCAGTATTTATCGCAAGGTCTCAACTTGATTTGGTCTATTTTGACTTTTCAAAGACATTTGATAAGCCAAGCCTTAGTCAAAATATCTTTATTACATTGTCTTCATGATTAGTATTACGCCACGTACAAACAAAATTGTTGGCAAAGTTAGTAGGCTAAGTTATTAAGTTTACAATGTCAATTCAAAGAATTCTTTCAATGTCTAGAAGGGTTGGTTTCGTAGCCACAAGGTTTTTGTTAAACAGAAATTGGTGCATTTTCTTCAGATTGTCTGGTAGTGTCTTAAGTAGTGGAGAGCTCTTCTCTTATGTTCTTCTCTACCACATGCTAAGGTACGAATTGTGAGCTCTAAAAACTCGGTTTCAATTCGCACTAGGGTCATTAAGCACTTGGTCCGTTTATCTCTTTTGCTTTGTTATTTCGGAGGTTGTTCTTACTGGTTTGTTCTAAAATAAATTATAATAATGGTTGTACTACTGTAAAAATCACCTGGTTAAATCTGTAGATTATGTTTATATAGTTTAAGGGGTTTTATTTGGATGTTGTATGAGGGAATGTTCTTTTCTTTGTTGACTACTGCTGTCAATCATATACAGTGTGAGTTTAAAGCATGGAAACACCCTGTTCAATTTCGAATGGATAAAGTTTGAAAAATGAAACCCAGGAGACCTTCGTAGGAAATTAAAAGTAAACTTTTAGTTTCTGTTACATTTTAGTCCGTTTCCCAAAAGTAGGATTTGTGGGTCAGCTAAAAAAGGTTGAATGTAAAGATCCATTAAGTGATACCTCATTTTAAAGGGACAAAAGAAGAACTGTGGAATAAGAGCTTTCTATTTCAACCCATTACAAAATGGTAGCTCATTAACACTAAGTAAAACTTAATGGAGGGATGTAAGTAAAAAGTATGGGTACAACCTGTTACATTTTAAATGGATATTGATAGAAAAGTGAAACTCAGAATACCTTTGTAGGAAATAAAAGTAAACCTTTTAACTTAGTTACTATTAGATTTTTGTCCATTTCCTAAAAATAGGATTTGTCTGTCAGCTCAAAATTTTGAATGAAAAGACGCATCAAGTGACATCCCATTTGAAACGTCTTGGTTAACAAAGAACGGTGGAAATAGGAGTTTTCTATCTCAACGCATTACAAAATGACAGCTCATTAAAACTAAGTAAAACTTAATGGAGGCGTGTGAGTAAAAGTATGGGTACACCCTGTTAAATTTTTAATGGATAAAGGTAGAAAGGTGAAACTCAGGCCACCTTTATGAAATATTATAAAAGTGAACTCTTTAGTCACTATTACAACTTTGACCATTTGCCCTGAATGGGATTTTGTAGTTCGTCGGGGGGGGCTCAAAGTTTTTAATAGTAAAGATCTATTAAGTGACACCTCATTTTAAAGGTCTTGATTAAAGAAAAAGAACAGGGGAAACTAGAGCTTTCTATCTTTATCCAGTACCTAATGACAGCTTATTTAAATGTTTAAATCCGGTTTTAATATTTTGGAAATTTACTGTTAAAAGGTAAAAAGGTAAAGTTTATCTTGTTTAACGAGGCGAAGTTAGGACTACAAAGTCCTCTCTACCACTCAACCTCAACGTTACCTAGCGTCACCGTTTAGTCACATTACAAATTGTAAGTGGTGACTGCGGGGATCGATCTTGCGGAATGGATCCATGCGAAATGGATGTTTTGCCTCCATTAAGTTTGACTTAATTTCAATGAGCTGTCATTTTGTTATTGGTTGAGAAAGGAAGCTCTAGTTTCTATTGTTATCCTTTAACCAAGATCTTTAAAATGAGACATCACGTAATAGGTCTTTACATTTAAAATTTTGAGCTACCCTTCAAAAGTCCCATTTTGGAGAAATGGGCAAAGATGTAATTTTGACAAAAACGTTAGCTTTTATTTACTGGAAATAAATAAATATATCTTTATTTGTCATTAGGATTTTACAATCATTGACAATTGTCAAGCTTAAGGTTACTTACTCTGACAGGTTAGACCTCACAATTTCCTTGTATAACTAACTACTTAAAGTACAATTGAACATTGCCTGTTTTATATTATAATAATTGAAAAAGAAAATAGAAAATAACAGTTAACATTCCAATACTTTTAACACATTTTAATCTAATTGTATTTTTTTTACTTAAAAAAACTAAAGTATTGTAGAATGAATTTTGAAGTAGCCAGAGGTAAAATTTACGTAAAAACTGTTTATTAGAATAAATGTCTGATAAATGTTCTATTGAGTTAAAAAAAAAGGTAAAGTTTGTCTTGTTTAACGAGGCGAAGTTAGGACTACAAAGTCCTCTCTGCCACTCAACCTTGACCTTTACCTGGCGTCACCGTATTAGTCACATTACAAATGTAAGTGGTGACTGCGGGGATCGAACCCACGCGAGTGGTTGGTCCTGTGATACCAATCCACCACGGATCCACTAAAAGACTTTAAAGAGATGACCATATGACTATTTGTCGTCTTACCTAATCTGTGTAATTTAATGCAAGTATTGTTTTTCCCTCTTGTATGATAGAGCTCTGTGAATTTTATGGGTTGGGCTCAGAAAGTTAATCAAATCAAGATCAAATATATACAAGTTAATTACAGTCTAGATTTCCAGTTGGATAACAAGTGGTCTGCAATGTTCTAATCCCCAGAGGTGGACTGAGTTTTGTTTTTCCTTCTTTTAGCATCTAAAATTTAACAGGGTGTATCCATACTTTTAACTAACACGCCTCCATTCAGTTTTACTTAATTTTAACGAGCTGCCGTTTTATGCTGAGTTATGATAGAATCATTTAAATAATTAAAATTATTAAGAAGCAAGAAATAACAAAAATGTACAAACAGTGATTTGAAAATACTTAGAAGAGTCAGACACACATTCAATTCAATATATGACAGCTAAATTGTTATTGATATATATATATGTGTGTGTATATACTGTCTACAGGTCACATTTTTTGTCAGATTTTCTTGAAATGTGGTACAAATGTTCCTTTTGTAAATATCTCGGTCAAGTTTGTTTGCCAGAAAAATCTGACCACCGCAAGTCCCCTTTGGGGGTTCTCAAAAGGGATTCAAATGCTTTAAAAACCGTAAATTTCATCCAATTTTGATAAATTTTAAATACATACCTACTTAGCCGTATTCATCAATATACCATAAAAATTATAAAAATCCATTAAATAATTTCAAAGTGGCAACCAAAAAAGTGATTTTTGTCTATAATAATGGAATGAGTTGTCTTATCTCAATGAAATTTGAAATATGTTATCGCTTTAAGATATCTAAAAAAACTTGCAGTAAAAGAGCATGTTAGTCTGCTCGGCGGAATGCTGCCTGAAGCGAGGCTGTGAACACAATACACGCCCGTGGTTACGCCGCTTACAACCTCGCTTCAGCCTTTGGCCTCAGCTTTTCGTGCTCTTTTACCACGGGCATTTAAAGGCTTTTCACTACGCTTACAGTTGTGCTTTGGCCTCAGACGTACAGAGTTTTATACTGCAAGTTATACTGCATATCATGAAAGGAAAATGAAAGGAAAGTAACAAATAAACAATAAAACCAAAAAGGATGTGCTAAAAAATTTATAAAAAAAACGGTACGTGTCGATAGGTATGTTAATGGAATTTACAAAAACATTGTTTATATTGAACGAACCCTGTATAAACTAAAAAGAGTACGTGTATGATTTATGCAACATCTATATTATACACGAAAACAAAACCTAGTTAAACCGCTCAAACCAGTGGAACATAGCCCAGCTTAAACAAAATAGTAATTTCACCGTATACTAAATAAAAATACACTGAAATAGATTCAGATATAGGCCTAAAGAAAGGAAGATTGAATTTCTATATTGACAAAGAATGCAACCTTCAAGACTAACAATTTTATGAAACTTAAAGTAAGCCGAAAGTAGAAACTATTAAATGGATCGTGGCAGTTAAGGATGATTTAAAATTTTAAAAGTGACAGGTATCACATTAACGGACATGATTGATTGAAACACATTTAAACAAAAATTGTTCGATTGCAAAGTCAGTCAGAGGAAAGTTGCTAAAAGGAAAGGAGTAGTCTGGACTCTGGACTAATGAAAGAAAAAGCGCTCATTCTAAAAGTATGAAGGAACATACTTTGCGTGTCTGAATCGAACCGTATGTGAATAATTACTGAACGTTTTACATTATTCCCAGTCTTTTCAAACTGTTTGGAAAGAATTGATCTGAAGAGGGAGTTTCCTTTTTATTGGATTAAATTCACAAAATAATTCAAGCAGTTAGAATTTAAGGGATAATTATCCTGAATTGGTGCTTTCACTGAATTCTAAAAGAAACAGAACTTTTAATTAGCATAATAACCAGGTTTAATCCAAATAAATGGTACAGTTACAATGTGGACATTTTATAGTTATTTTACATGTTACAAATGTTCTATATGTGCCCCACGGGTCACACAACAGACATAAATTCTATAGTCAAGTTCTGACCAGACTTTTCCAAGGGTATCGACTTCAACACTTTCTATGGCTCTTATTACACATAGCCTTAATTCTAAGAGGCCCAATGGTAATGGGGGAATAAAAACTTAATAAGAATAAGAAAATCTTTATTTCCTTCAACATTGTACATGTATGATTACATTTTTACATAGAAAACTTAACTTAAACCTATTTTACACAGTGAACACAATTTTGACATAACTATTGAAGGTAAATAAAATAGGGCCTCAAAGGCAAAGCCTGATTTGAGGTTCCGTTACTTGTTGTTAATGGACTCTGATGCCTGCTCTACCTATACAATTAAATGTAGAACTTTAAACAAATTGTAAAATTATTTAATGCTAGATTCAGTTTACAGTCAACATTTTTAATTTGCTTATAATTAATTTGAACATTTTAAACCACAACTAACTTACATTATAATTGTTGGATCTAATTAGGAGTTAATTCAACAAATCTTCAACTGTACATACTTCAAGCAACCATTGTTATACATTGCGCTTGAACAAGCTCATATTTTGATATCCTCAGGCAGTTTCTCAAATACTTTAGGTCCAATAAATTCCAAAGATTTTTTGTAGAATGTTAAAAAAGGTTTTGGTGTTTGGAAAAAAGATGTTCTTCTCAGATCATATTCATAAATCGTTCATCAAACGGAATTTGTCCACTTCTCTTATAGAAAATTAACAATACTTTATAAACAAACAAATGTCTCATCGGCAAAATTTTGTTTTGTAAAAATAAGGGCCAGGATGGATCTTAAACATAACCCCACGGAAAGAAGTCGCTTGGGGTAAATTACCTCGATGAGCAATGACTGCTTCGCTGGATTAATCGTGCAACTGACGACAATGTGTCACTCATACATTTGTTACCTCAAAGTCTGGACTTGACCCCATGTGACCTCTTTCTGTGGAGTTAAGAAGGTTAACAATGTTAAAGATACAGTGTTTACTCCCTGATTACCATTGAGCCTCTTGGAATTAAGGCAGTGTCATAATAAGAGCTATAGAAAGTGTTGCAATCGATAACCTTGGCAAAACCTGGTCAGAACTTGACTATTGAATTGATTAAACCTGTTTAACTGTGTTCATGTAAAAGTGTATATAAAATTTTAAAACTTTGCCCTTGCAGTCTAAATGTAATATTTCACCAGATTCTTTTAACACATTTTTTGTTGATATAGTTGATGAAATTCAAAGTACAATTGTAAGGCCAAAAGTTACCTCAAACGATCTAGTTGAGAGGAAAAGCATAACTTCATCAACCTTTTGTTGGCAATTCATTACCCCACATCAAATTATAAAGGCAGCAGGTAGATTAAGTAATTCTAATAGTACGAACGTATACTTCCTATCTAATAATATTATATAAAATTGGTATCAACTCTTGCTCTCCCTTTTTCTTTTTGTATAAACAAATTTCTTGAGGAAGGTCATTTTCCTGATCAATTAAAGATATCTCGCATCTGTCCAATCTACAAGAAAGGAAATGTAAATACCCCTGACAGCTATCGTCCAGTTTCCATACTACCAATTCTATCTAAATTAATAGAAATAATCATCTATGACCAAGTCTCATGGGCAGTGCGTTATCCTGGTGCAAGATCCATGACATTTTTTTTTTAGTACAATCATGCAGTGTTGCCAAAACTTGCAAATAATAAAATTGGTGTATCGTTTGACCATCTAGAACCCATTAGTCATCACAATGCCGTTGATGTCAAAGAACACGATCAGCATGGCTTACCCGCCACCTCTTCAGGCCTACTTGGATGTTGCTCATCTTCGGTATTCTCTCGGCCTTCAGAAAACCTTTTACACCCTTCGAAAACACTTTCACAAGATAAGGACACTTCATCGAATACTTGTTTTAAAAACTTATAGCACACAGCCAGAGCTTTTTCAATTTTACAAGAAATTTCAGATTGAGTTGTTGCTAGTGTTTTTTAAAAGAGATTTCGATAGGCATAACAACTAAACACATTATTTTTTAACCTTTACCGACAAAAAACGACAATAGTGGTAAACATAGATTTTTGTTCTGGAATAGTCGATACTACCAGCTTTCCAACAATACAATTGTTTCTCCCCAGATGACACTAGGATGTCCTCCAAGTGACCAGTCTCGTTATTTAATAGCCAGACCTCGTATAGGCTGGAAAGCCCAGAACACAGTCCAACACCACATATGGTTAGAATCACAAGAATTTGAATATTGTTTCAAAATAAGTCATGTACCCTACACTAGGATACAGTACAAGCTTTTTCAGAGCTCAGTTTGCAATTTTCACACATTTTCAAGTGTATTTTATCTCTCTCAAGCATACTTCCAGTAATTCAACATTGTAAATCCCGATATAGGGTTGAATTAAGAGGAGGATCATATACTGACGGTGTCTGTTAAATTTTTTAGCTGTACACTCCTAAACTTGACATTTAACCTTCAATTATCTTGTCTATAAAACACCATACACCAAATTTACAATTTTTTAAAATAAAACTTGATTTTATTTATGTAAACAAGTAATCTGGGGTTATGCACTAAACTTGATATTATTAGAAAAATTAATTGTTATTTCATGTTGAGCAGGATAGTTATGAGCCTAACTCAAAATAAGTTTACTTGGCACAAATCCGTTGCACTGAACAAACTTGTTTTTGCAGCGGAACCCCAAGATGGAGTTTAGCAAAGCAGACTTACTGAAACTCCTCAGTTATCTTGAAGGGGAGCTGCAGGCGAGAGATGTAGTGATCGCAACACTAAAGGTAAGGTGGTAACATTCATTGTTATACGTTATTTCTAGTAATAACACGCTTTGGTTTTATTTATCTCCTACCTTGATCTGTATATTATGTTGTGGATTAAGCAGGTAATGAGCAAGTCGGGTTTGCACACACATATCCTCGATTAAGGATTGCTTTGAATAGAACTTGGGATGTGCAGCATAACTTGAAGAAAGCGGTAACTTTGGAAAATAGATTTCATTTTTTATCCTTAGTGTAATTTAAAACTAACATTTTTGATATTTTGTTTGCAGTCAGAAAAAGTGAAGCAGCTGTTGACATCCGGCAGATACCGACCCCTGACCCTGAATGAACCGACGGCAGCACTGCACAGGGACAACTTTGCCGCGGTGAACACAAAGGTAGACGAAGCGCAGATCTGCAGTCTGGCCGAACACCAACTCAGCTCACTGGAGAGCCTTGTCCTGCAACAGCGCCGAGCTCAGATCAGAATAGCCAGAGTTCTAAAAGACGCTGAACTCCGGCATAGAAAGGTAACTTCTTTCTATCCCGATATGATTAGGACACTGCAGATAGAAAATAGTCTAAATCTTTTGCAAATCAAGGCTTTCGGACGTATATTGATGTGCTGTAATGCATGTGAGGTTAAAAATTTTATAGTCCAATAGTCTGGTTGCTTGTGTCAACATTTGGATGGATTGTGTGTAGTGCAGTGTGAAAGGGGTACAATTCATAAATGTCAAACACACACATTCACAGTCATCTTATAATACCTTATTTCTTAGGTGTTAAAATAGTTTGCCAAAAGTTTGCTATAGACTAGTTTTAACTTAAAAGTAAATAGTATAATATGTTTAAAGGTTGTTCAAGAATTAGTTGAAGAGAAGAGGAAGCATGAACATGACACAGCGCAGGGAGACGACATCACGTATGGCTTGGAAATAGAGAAAACGTGGTTGAAACAAGTATGTTTGCATTTAACTCCAAAATTCTATAATCTATAGTACTGAATCTCAATTAATATGTAAAAAAAACACTTATCAGTTGCTAACCACAAGTTTTTATAATTTAATATATAATTTTTATATAGAATTTTTTAATATAGATATTATAATTTTATAATAGGCTACCTTCAGCACGGCAGCACTTAACTGTTAAGAAATTTGCTCACATTTTGTTTCAATGGCTGTCAAAAAATCCATTTTATACCATAGATGAATACTTTGAATGTGATATTTTAATTTAAATAATAAATAGTATAAAATAGTTATATTAATTAAATTGACCATGACGATGTCTATTGCAATGTTGTATTTGCTGAAGGATAATAAAGACTTTCCCAGGGTAGTAACACTTTAATTTGTTTTGAGTAAAGTCAGTAAACTATGAGTCTTCAAACTGTCAGCTTATCAACGAGCCTATAACAAACCAATTTCTCTCTCAAACAAAAAATATGTTTGGGTTCGGTAATTTATATACAAAAGGTACATTTCTATTACATTTGTACTCAGTTTTTGATCACCAGTAATCTCATAAAAACAGCTAGGCCATTGACTTGAAAGCATTGTTTTAACAGTCGAATAATATTTTGTTTTGTTGTATAGGAACTAGAAGCAGAAAGACAAGCTAAGAAACGATTAGAAAAAGAACTGAAAAAACTTAACGATATGGCAGAAGAAGAAAAGAGTAGACAAAAACAAATCGTATTACTATTGTTAGCTGAAAGAAAAAAAATCATTATGAAATATGTAGAAGAAAGAAAAAGGTCGGAAGATTTAGCTCAGGTAAAAATAGGTTTACGTATTTGAAAGTCGTCAAAGACACTAATAATAGTAATTACTAATTTCATGTAGAATATCTGGGTTGATTCGGGTTAAATGACTTGTGTGTTAGGACCTACCTCCTCTCAAATATATTTTTTGGAAATTGTTAAGTTTGTTTTGATTTGATTCTGACTAAGGAAGGATATGGATCTGTGGGGCTTCGGTTGGTCGGGGGTTATCCTTAACTATCTGAACCTGTTGTCTTCAAACTGCTTTACAGAGGTATTCTAAATCCAAACCGGTTACCGGTTTTGGTTACCAAACCGGAGGTAACCAATGATGTTCCAGGGCTGCAGGTTTTGGTTACCAAACCGGAGGTAACCGATAATGTTCCAGGGCTGGAATTCATAAAGTTCCAGGGTTCAGTTTCATCCAAAATCCTTGTAGGAAATTACTTTTAAAACAATATCCCATCGAGAATACAACTTTTAAAAGTGTAAAATATTGGTTGTGGAATTGGCACTTATGGTCCACAAATTGGGCTGGGCACCCAAATCCCAGGATTGGAAGCTCTAGTGCTGACATTGCCCGAGAGCTGTATAGTAGAGGTTGACAAGAATTTTTATTCTAAAAAAATGTAAGATTAAAAAATTAAAACAAACAAATTTTTAATACCATAAAATTGACCAGAAGTAATTATAACACGAGGTTTTCCTGTAAGCTAAAAGATTCGTTCCTAATATTAAGTGCTAGCAGTTTCAATAATAACGTACTAAATATTTTTCATTGTCTTCCATACTGCAGTAATCGGAACAACGGTTAAGTTCGAGAGTTCAGACTTTCGATCCAGCATAAACATTACCATCTGATCACATGATGCCATTCATATTACGTCGCCTGTCAGATCAACAGTACTTTGTTTCGTCCCTTGTCGTGCTACAAAATGATCAAACATGATGTAGGCCTAATTAATTGAGATTTTGGAATTACAATAAAGAAAATGGTTATAAAGCAAGTTTTAAATAGTAACTGATCCAAATTTCGATCAAAAACCGGGAGAACGCTCTTTTGTTATTATGTTCAGAACCTAACCTCACGATAGAGTTTGGGAAAAACATAAGCTCAGCCTGTTGATAAACTCATTTTTAGTTATACAAATTGTGTTTTATCCACCTGAAATATACATAACGCATATTTTACTGCACTATCAAGTAAATTTTTGTTTACACCCTAACAAACCCGAATTAGAAATTTGTGATTGTCAGTACAAGTTAGCATATTAGTAGACCGGTGTAACTGATAAACTGGACTAATATTTATTTATGTGTACAATACTTAAACTAAAGGAGCACTCAGGAAAAATAAACAAATTGCATTTTCAATATTACAATAGTATTCTAGAACAACTGAGCAAACTGCTCAATAATAGCAAAAACAAACAAATGGGGTGAAAAATTTATCAACATTAAATTTCTCTTCTCGGTATCAATTTTTGAGATCTCGGCTGATAATCGCTCAATCTCGTCTCGACCTTAAAAACCTGCTCTCGGCACACCTCTACTGTATAGCTTCCAAATTCTGTGTTTAAAATTAAAATTTTCTCTTAGATTTTAACAGAAGAAAAAGGACGTATGGATTCAATGGCAGAAGGTTTAGAAGAAGAAAGTAAAAAGTCTTTACAAATGGAAGCAGAGCTGGAGAAACAACTAGCACATTTCGATTCCGAAAGTCAGCAGTTGAAAGCTAGTCTTTTAAAAGAAGAAAAGAGGTAAAGTAAATGTATTTACACTATAGTAGTGGGCTAGAGCGAGTCTGTAAGGTTCTTTTGAATAGAAGGGATTACTCCTCGATGATTGATACACATGCGGCGGAGAGTTTGACCATAAAAAACCTGCTCTACCACACCTCCACATTTTAAATATATTTATCTTAATTTTTTAAAGCAATTGGTAATAGTATTTAATTTAACACTTTCACTGTGTCGAGTGTTGTATAAAACTAATTTGTTGCAAACAAATGCAATTTCCATGTTTTATGATGCCAATCACAGTGAATTTGTTGAAGCAATGAGATCTAATTATGTGTTTTGTATAAACTCCGCAGCATTTCACAAACACATACACACAACACTAGAAATCACTTCACGTGCCAAAGACATAATCTGGAGCTCTACAAGAAAAAGACCACATTCGAAGGATATACATTTTTGCCGTACTTGCCTCAAGATATTACAAATGAACAAAACCCCATAACATTTTATACAAAATTAAAATCTTTCTTAATGCACCTATCTTGCTATTCCTCAGAAGAGTTTTATGATTTCAGAAATCCTTAAACAAATTATAGGTACATGTTGTTACTAAAATATAGTTAATTAATAAGTTTAGTTATTTTTAACATAACATAACATACGTTTAATGCCATTTTACAAAAATAATTGTGTTGACATGTGTGCTTAAAATAAGTTTACAGATAATTTAGAAATGATAAAACTATGTTATTTAAATTAAATAGTTAATTAATATGTTAATAGTTAAAATTTAATTTTCTGTTGCCAATGTTATTAGTAAGTACATTTTTAAAACGAAAAGTCAAAGTTAAAAAAATTAAATCTTGTAATATAAATCCAGGAAACTAACCTTGAATTATTTACAGTTGTAAAATTATGTTGATGCTGTTCTGTACAAATATTATATGATTTTTAATAAAGAATATTTGAATTTGAATCTTTTATTAGATTCTTTGCTCATTCTCTTACTTTGAACAAGACTACCTGTATGATTACAATAGAACACTGTAATGTTTATTTATTTATTCACAGTAAACAACTGCCAGGAATAACAACAATACAAGTACTCAGTTTGACTCTCCCTGGTTAATCCCGACTATTCAAACATTCTTATCTATGGCAAAGTGAAGGATCTTTCATTAAATAGAGTTTAGGTTCAGATACAGCCACTATTCAAATATCTATCTATTTTCCTTGAAATGAAAATAAAATGGATGTTTATTCTAAGAATTGTTGTGAATGAAAGCATTTAAACCGTTTTGCAGGAACAAAGAATTGGAATGTGAGATAGAAAAGGCAAGAGGTGAAGTAGTGTCTTTAGAGAAGCAACTGGCGGAGGCACACCAAGTAGCAATGTTTCAAGCCAATGCAAACCTGGTTGGTACAATGGTTCATTCGCGTGCCCCGCCACCCCCCAACAAACCGTCAGCCATCCCACCCCAAACATCACCCAGATTAACGCCTCCAGGTAACTAAAAACTTAACTCATTTCTCCCATGGTTTATTTGAAATAGCTGTGTCAGGGTTGTCAGCGACCGGAAAATCGAATTATGCACAAATTTGCCTGCCGTGAAAAAAACGGAATCCTGTGTGAAAATCAACATTTTTGGAAAATTTTCGGGAATTTCATTGTTGTTAGTAAACACAAATTTATTTTCTTAATTCTATTGTCAAACTTACTCCCGGTTTGTTACGCAATTTTTGGGAGCAAACAAGTTTCTATTCGGCTAGCGAGGGTTGGGAAGTTAGTGGGTTGGCAATACTGGAAGAGCTCGGCAGAATGGCGGCAGCCAGCTAGCAGACGACAACTGCCATATGTTGTACTAGACTCGCACTCTCGGCTCATCATTGTGCAGTTGTTCTGTTGTTGTCTCTCACTTTTCATTGTTCTTATTACTGTTACTTGCTGAACAAATTGTATGAGACCGAGAGGACGGCTATACATTTTATAGATAAGTGCTTTTGTTACTGTTTTAACAATAATTAACCAAACTGATTGCTCAATCATTTATTTCCTAACCTAACCTCCCTGCTGGCCTAGAGCTTGTTTTTGGCTCTAGCGAAGATTAATGCTTACGTATTAAAGTTGTATATGTCTATTGATCTTATATTAATTCATTATATCAGTATATTAGTTTCTCTCTTAAAATCACAAAATGTAATTTCTAAGATGACAGTGAATATTAGAACGTTACACAATTTTTAATGTCCATGTTTCCTTTTTAACTATCAATAAATGTTTAAGATTTCACACTAAGTAAATGAGTAGCTACAGATCAATATATCTTGTCATAGTTTATTCTAAATCATAGTTATATTACGGTACGTAAATTTATTTGCATAATTATATTGTGTCAAATTTACTCCCAGTTTGTTGTGTAAATTTTTGGATGAAACATGTCTTGTAATGAAATTGAAAATGTGGATTTGTTGGATATGATGAATTCATGCAATACTTCCACGAAACACATGCAACAATCAAGCTTGTTTCAATTGCCATCGAAAGCAGAAAGATGCGTTGAAAGATGGCGGGAGGGGTGAGAGAACGCTGTGCATATACAAGAGTAACGAGACAATAGGAATTTCACTACTGCACATCGGTTTCGCGCACTTTGCTGAGTGACTCATTGCGCATCAGTCGGTCGTGTCGGGCAAGGCTCGTTCAGGCGACCAATCAGAAACCTCCGTTCTTATCTCTTGTTTATAATTATAGGCCTAACGATAACGACGACTGGGATGTGCGCTTCTAAGGAGACTTGGATTGTTGGTCAAACAAATACAGGACTCGAATTCACTTAAACCATATTCTAGCAATATAAACGGATCAACAATGTTTTTGTTCAATTCTTGAGTTGTTTTTATAAACTACTCTGTGTTATTAGATGGTATTAGACTATGACAACAAAAAACAACTATGATGACTCTTGAAAGGTTGTACATTTCCTGTAACACAATAAAGGTTGGGGTGGTCTCTTTCGTCATTTTGGATTACAAAAAAGTCGTGACAACGAGCATTGTGGCCAGGCAAGGTCAACGATCCATCTCCTCGCAGTTCCTCCCCACTAAAAGTTTAATCACATTGATCTTTTTGAAATACTGTTTTTGAAACTAACATATGATCGCTTGTCATTATATCTGTGATTTTTCATTAATCAATTATAATTTGTGCATAATTATTGTGTATTACTGTATTAATTTCTCATTTGAATTCCTATGTTCGATCGTGACGGACGAACTGCACATTTAACTGAGTATGGCAGAATATGGCAACCAGGTGCTGCGCTTTTGCTTATCTTGAATTCTCGGGACCCTTTCCTGTACAGTAGTGATGACTCATACTATGGACAAATATTCTTAACTCCCATTTTCAAAAGGTATTGGTAGATGTAACCAACCAATTTGTAATAAATTACTTCTTTTAAACATCTTATGAGGTAAAATGTGTGGGCAAATTAGCGAGATACAATACCTGGAAGTTTGTTATTTTTAGCCGGGAAACCCGGGAAAGATGCGTGAATTTTATTTATTGATCTTGCTGACAACCCTGTGTGTTCACCCTTGTAGTGCCAACATCTAATTTTGACAATAGAAAGATGTGGCTGCTAAATTGCTGATAATTTTCAATATTGCTGCACTTGCACGAAATGTTTGTGATATTATATATGTTAGTAGTGATATATATATGTTAGTTCAAATCAAATTAAATGATAAGGTCGCTAACTTGCTTGGTTCAAATGAAAGAAAGCTCAACTCTCCTTGATAATGTAAAGGAAATTAGGGCTTCGTTCATGAATGAATAATTATTACCTGTTCAACTTCTCTAACTAATAATCTTTTTGATGGTGATCTAATTTTCATGTTAAACGGTTCTTCATGATAATTTCATGAAATATTTAATTGCAAAGATGGGGAGAGTATTTAATTTGTTTAAATTCAAAACGTGAGATCCTTTTAGAAATGAAAAGAGAGATAACGGGCATGCTGGACCGTGGACAGATAGTGTAACCTGTAGTATCTGTTGCTTGCAGGCAAGAGCAGTGTGTGGGTGGATGGAGGTGTGGAAGCGGCCACACCTATGATGAGTGTTGCCAAAGTTGTTCAGCCAACTGCTACTGTTTCTAGTGTACCTGTATGTGGACCGAGTAAGTATACTTGGACTTTTACTCATCTACTTGGTCAGATTATTTTCTCGAGTTTTGGACTCTTTCTGTGACTTCTGTAAGTTCTTGGCATACTCAAACCATCTCGGGTTTGCTCATCTATAGTTTTCAAGCTAGCGTGAATAACCTGTCAGATATACTCTAATTTGTGTTTGGTTCAACTAAGGAGTACAGTTTTAAAATAAATTGTCCTGGGATTATCAAAGTAAGAACATACAGAACAAAAGATTGAATATTACAAAATGTGTAATTAAATTCAGAGGAGTGTTTTGTTCCAGCAACTGGTATTGCTCGCAGTGTTTCTCCAGGCCAAAGTCTTCGAAGTGTTGTGGTTCCTTACCCGTCAACCACGGCTACCTCACCAGCACCAGCTGAGGTTTGTTATCAATTGATTTGATAGAAATCCAATTTTTTGTGGCATGTAGTTCACTCCCAAGTAGGGATTTGGAGGTGGGCTCGTTAGTAAGGCCTTCTGTGTGTGTAACACTTCGTTTTGGAAATCAAACCAAGATAAATCAATCGATTATTTCTATTGTTTCTTTCCTCCTGTTCATAAAAAGTGACAACATTGGAGACAGTATATCTTAATATATACTTAATGTCTTATCTATGTAGTCCAGAAAAACCGCTTCCCAATCCAAAAAATCAGTCGCACTTTCTATTAATGAAAGATAAGAGCTGTTAAAGAAAGTTTCCTTTGATATATCAGTTGCAACAAACAAAACCTGTAAAGTAATCACTACCTGTAAGGCTGTACCTTAAATATATTTTGTGATTGCAGGTGGAGAAGCGGACAGGAGTGGGTGCTGTGGTGACTTCAGGTGTGGTGGCTGGTACACCACAAATGACACCCAGAATGCCTAACCCTGCTACCAAGCTGTTCTCGACACAGGGAAAAGTAGCGTCGGACGCTAAGAAACAGCCGCCGGTCGGCCGAGGAGCACCACCACCGGTGCCGCCCAACAAACCTGTCATCCCACCCAAGAAAGATACAATACTCTGTCGGAGAGGAGATGCAACCCTCCCGTCCGACGATGCTAAATCTAGTCCACAAACCCTCAAGTACGGGATGACAGTGAAGGAGAACAAGGTGGGAGGAGGCACCGGAGACCAGGTGGGTGAAGGCGAGGGAGATGAAGCTGTTGTCGAAGACCTCGAACTAGACTTGCACCACCTTGCATTGAACTCTAGTAGCTAACTCCCACATCACAGTCAGGGTTCATACCAGTACACAGACACACACTTTGAAAATACCTCTAAATATATGTGTGATAAATTCCTTCAAGGCTGTGAGGTTCCTTAATTTCTATTTTATTTAAAATTTAATAAAGTATTGACAGTTGTTGAAAAATTTGATCGAATACACATAATGATGTACTTTAAATGATCAATTATCCAAATTTTAAGTTTTAGTTGTTTGTTAGAATAAATCCCGAATTGAAGACCTCCAAAACTCTTCAAATCAAATCACAGTAAAGGCTTTAACTTCAATTATCCAGATCAATATGAGAACAAAATAAGTTTCAAAATAATTTGTAATAAATAGACTTTTATGAAGCAACAAAGTGTGGTATAAATATAATTAATTATGTTAAAAATGTTGTCAATCATCAAATGCCTAACAAATCATAATGCTTACTTCTTCATTGTTATATAAATCCAAGAGATCAATCCAAATGAATTCCCTTGAATACGGTGTATCAGGTTATCAAGATAGGGTCTTGATTATTGCTGTGTGCATACTATTTTAACTGTTTTACCGCTTTAGTTTATTAAATTTTAAGCTACTAAGACATTTAAAAAACAATTTACTAGTCCCGCTACAAGCCTCTGATGAACTCTGGAGAGCCTTGGGTGCAAACCAAGTCATAATTTCTCAATTTTTCAAATTTGTACGAGGGTCATCCAGAAAGTAAAGAACGTTTAGGCATGGTTAAATAAATAAAAAAAGATATCAACACAAAACTTTATTTACAAGTGCACAGAACCTTACCCTACTTTTGTACGTAATCACTATGGATTTCAAGACACTTGTTGTAACGTGGGACCAGTTTTTCTATGCCCATGTCGTACTCATTTGCCGCCAAAGACTTGTGCCAGGATTTCACACATTCTTGAAGCTCCTCATCGTTAGCAAACTGTTTTCCATCCAAAAAATCCTTAAGCTTTGGGAATGAGTGATAATCACTTGGCGCCAAATCAGGGCTGTAAGGGGGATGACTAAAAATTTCCCAACGTAGACGTTGAGGTTCGTTATGAGTTCTTGCCAGATGCATGAGGCCGAGCTTTGTCATGGATCAGCAACACTTTTTCTGTCAGCATTCCCCAACTCTTGTTTTGGATGGCACGTCGAAGTCGTTGGAGGGTTTCACAATAGGCCTCTGAGTTGATCGTTTCTCCCCTTGGCATAAACTCGACATGGATTAAGCCCTTTCGGTCCCAAAAAACACTTGCCATGACTTTCCGCGTGTTCAAATTTGGTTTTTCCTTCCTGGGTTTTGAGGGCGAATTTGAGTGGTGCCACTCCATTGATTGCCGCTTGTTCTCTGGAGTCTTATATGAAACCCAAGTTTCATCCCCGGTAACGATGCGGTCAAGAAATCTGTCACCATCTCTGTCATATGCAGTCAAAAACTCAAGGGCTGCTCCCATACGATTTGTCTTATGGGCTTCAGTCAAAGTTTTTGGCACCCACCGAGCACACAGATTTCTTGTAACCAAGGTGCATTGTCACTACTTCATGTAACAGAGATCTTGAAATTTGAGGAAACAATTCATGTGGCGTGCTCATTGTGAAACGTCGGTTTTCCTGAATCTTTTCCTCGACTTTTCCCTTCAGTTCTTCTGTAACACTCTGATCTTCATCATGTACGCTGGTTCTTCCTTGACTGAACATAATGCACCATTTCCTCACAGATGACTCGTTCATTGCACTATCACCATAAACACTCTTTATTTGCTTATAAATTTCAATAGGCTTAACGTTTTAAGCGTTTAGAAAACGAACAAAACTTCGCACTTCACATTTAGCGGGATTTTCAATTGTCGACGCCACTATAAATCACTGTGAAAACGAGACGCTTGACCACACATCTACGAACATAACCTCAAATTGAAGAGGAAGACTGGAGCTAGCAGCTGCGCGCGCACTGGTAGTGGGGAGAGGTCTGCGCGGCGTGTGATGCACAATCATTCTTTACTTTCTGGATGACCCTCGTATATTTGTTATTCTATCTATTATATAACCTTATGATAGAAAGACATCTAGACAAAAAGTATTTGATTTGAAAGTCAGAGGAGAAATACTAAAAGGAGAGGATAGCTTGGACTGATGTATGAAAAAAGAGTTCCGGACACAAATAAAAAAGCTTTTTATGACAACAAAGAAAAAACTTCTCAAGGCGGCTTTCACATACTCCGTGTGGTCTGTTATAATACGTCCTTCCATTAACAATAATAAACCTGACATATTTAGTGGTTTTCCAGTAAGAAGTTAAAGTTATTCACTGGAATAAAAAATACATCAACATTAAGAAAAACTGAATATGTTGAGATTGCAGGTCTATCACTTTTTGTAGAACTTAAACATAAAAAAAACTGTTCTGAGGTTAAATGAATGTAATTAACAAAACGGTAAAAAGTTTTAAAATATTTTTCACGTTGCCATATATAGGAAACTCTCTGTATTTTGTGTTCTACTGTTTCAATTTCAAACTTATACTCAAGCTAGATTTGAGTGTGCTTCTTTTATATTTGCATAATTTAAACATAATTTTACCGTCTACTGTATTTAATAAACTCTAAAGCAAGGGTTGGTTAGCATAGTTAGTTCAAGAAAGTAGGTATAACGTAACACAATCTACTGACCTGTACTTCAAGGAACATGCCTTGAATATTTAAATTTTACTTCTAAATAAAACTATAAAAATATAGTTAGCCTTTTCTCAAAAACATTATGATTTAAGTAAAGAATATAGTGCTAAACAATATTTTAATTAATAATTGACAAACTTGTATGAACCCTCTATCTTTTTTATCTGTTATTTCAAATTTATTTTTAGCATCACACTGCATATTTGTTCCTTAACTAGTTTTGTCCTTTTTAGTATTAGAAAATGACTTTTACATTATTATTTGTGTAGAATCAAGATAAATAACTAATATGTTTATTTATTTTGTCATATTTTATAAATATTACCGTGTATAGATTTGTATCTTGAATGCTATTGTTTTCAACCATTATTTTCTGTATGTATTATCTAGGTCTATTTTTAATAAACATTATAATTTTGTGCATGGCTTTTGTTTTAATTCTTACTCCACTAGCTTCAGTAGTATGTTGTTTAGTGATTCTCAAGTATTAAACATTAAAACCTATCCTATCAGGTTGCCGGCACAGATTGGATATTACATCAGTTATACTACCTGACCTAGTGTTATGATGAAGCTAGAATGCATTAACAACCATGAAACAGTATCATTCCACTGATGCAGCAGTATCACTTTGACTTGGGATAAATTATCTTTAGCTTCAAGAATGTACCTTTTTTTCTTAAACCTCCAGCAGAACGTTAAGTTCAAACCGGTGAGAACTTACTCAAGTTTTAAAACACTGAATTACAAGTGGGTGTTTCAATTCGGGCGTTGGCACAGACTCCTCCCTTGCCCGCATCTAGTCTAGCTTCCCCCCCACAACACAGTGAGACTCTCACTCACACTAATTGTTGTGTAAAAGCATGTTGTTCACCTCAACTCCTAGTCCTAATGCAGTAAAGAGCTGCGAGTCTTCCCAGCAGCTTCAAGCTCCTGTCTACTTACGACTTTTCGGTTAGACTGGATTTGACTTCAACAATAACTAAAATCCAGTCATTAAGGCAGAGTAATTCCCAGTTACACTGATCTATTCCGCCGGAGCTAGTAGTACTAGATAAAGGTAATGGTTTCAACTTTCAATAGATAACCACTGCTTAAGCTCAAGTTTAAGCTCTTGCATTTGACTTGTTATGATGTTGCTTGAAAATATAACACATTAATATAGGTAGAGTAAAGTAAGTTGGAACCTCGTTTACCCATACACAGTCTGGACATCAGAAATACACTGTTCTGAATTCAAACAATTGCAACCTAGGTATAAATAAATAAATTGTTTACTCCGGAAACATATATACATGCTATGCAATCATCGTTAGGTTGAACTAAAATTGTCCATGCATTCTGACATCGAGGTCCTATTCGAACAAACATTTTCTTCATTCTCTCTCTCTCTCATTCATTCGAATTGTTCCAATCTAGCCCTATTGTACTAGTGTTTTATTGTTTATTTGTACTAAACACAACACTATGTACATGTTGGTCCGTTATATGTTATGGTAGCGACGCGGTTGGACCCTCCGCAGGGGGTTGCGGACGTAGCAGGAACCGGCGGCAGGAAGACCAGTTGAAAATGTGCCACCGCTCGCCAAGCCCCTCGCCGGAGGGTCCAACCGCCGCTACCATAACATATAACGGACCAACATGTGTACATAGTGTTTTTTAGTGCCTAGTGTTTTTTAGTGTAAATAGAACAATAGTGTAAACAGCCCCGTGAAGATGGCCTATCTTTAGGCGGAAATGTACATCGGGATACAATAATCATAAGGTCTACAGGCTACAATAACAGCCTAACAGGTAACCCTATTGTACGTCATAAGTTCTGCAGCTTCCCAGTTATGTGCCATAAACTCGTCTGTACTGTAAAACGCCTCTGTGACCAAGATTTGTTTTAGATCTTAAACAATTTTGATGAATGCTGAAAATTAGAAGTCTCTCTTGACCCAGAGAGAAATGGTGGCAATTTTAAGTTAATAAAACAACCCCAATTGAATTTGCGCCTATTCAATATCATAAGAGTATTTCGACTGTATAAGAGATTCTGAAAACTGTCTCGTTGTTTGACAAACGTTGAGCAACCCTCCTTTGGGCTTCCCCAACGATTTAGCTACCTCATTCAAATAGTCGGAAAGCGTTGACCTTTCTTACCAGTTTGTAGAACTTCCGAGGAGTTTACAGTCTACCAGTATCATTTGGGCTTTATTCGTGGCGCCAGTACAGTACTGTGTCTTACAACTGATGCACCATGGATCTTAGTAAAAGAGAACGCTTAACTATACTAATGATGCCAGGCTTTAAGGACAGTGCAAAGTCTTATCAAAAAGTTAGAAATTTACTCAACAACAATATTTGATATCTAAATTTGTAATGTATAAAACGGTTCATCGTTTTGAGGAAACAGGATGTGTAAGTAACCGTCCCAAATCAGGAAGGCCAAAATCAGCTACGAATGCTTGCGTCCGTGGCTCAGTGGGTAGAGTCAACACTTGCAACATGCAAGGTCGCGGGTTCAATTCCCGGCGCAGGCACAAGGGTTTGGACTGCTTTCCCTGAAAGCGTTTTGTGATGCCCACAAACCCTAAGTTAAGTAACTAAATAAAAATGCCATTGGTGTAGAATGAAAAAAAAACAAAATGAGGAAACTTCTTTAGATGTTTTACAATCTGTTTTGGAAGATCCGCATGTTTCATCGGTGCAATCTCTCAAATTTTCAGCATTTCCCAAAGATCTGTACTTAGAACTTTACATCAGAACAATTTCAAACCCTACAAAATCCATCTTGTACTGGATTTGTCAGAAGATGACTTTGATCGATGAGTAGAGTTTGGCGAACTGATGGTGAACCACATAAATTGTAATACAATTGGAATAAATGACATTGTTTTCTCAGACAAAGCGACTTTCATGTTAAATGGAAACGTTAATCGGCATAACTGTCGCTTCTGGTCAAGTGTCAATCCTCACCAGGTAAGGGATCAACATACCCAGCATCCTCAAAAGTTGAATGTTTGGCTTGGTATCGTGGCAGGTCATTTGTTGGACCGTTTTTTTATATAGTTTGGTTCCAGCAAGATGAAGCAACCCCTCTACCCCCAATATGGCCTAAATGTTCGAGAGTATTTGAATATCGTGTTCCCGAATAGCTGGATAGGTAGAAGAGACGCAATCGAATGGCCTGCAAGATCGCCTGATCTATCACCATTGGATTATTTTGTGTGGGGACACATTAAAGACGTTGTATACAAAAACAGACCTAAGAGGGAAAATAGCACAGGCGGTCCAAAGTGTTCCTCAAGAATCCATACTCCTTGCTACGTCAGCGTTCTACACAAGGCTAGGACATTGCCAAGCAGTTCAAGGAGAACAGTTTGAGCACCTAGGCCTACTGTCATAAAAGTGAGGTAATTGGTCAAGATATATTTGTACAATTAAATGAGACTTAACCTTCAAATACATAATTTTTCATTGTACACAGGTTTAGTTCTTTGTAAACTTATGCCTTAAAAATTCTGTACGACTTAAATTGTCACAATTTTTTTCTGGGTTAAGATAGAGACTTCTTATTTTCAGCATTCATCAAAACTTTCTAAGACCTTCAAAATGAGGTGTCACTTGATGGGGTTTCTCTATGAAAATTATGGGGCTACCCTACCAATCCCCCATTTTGAAAACTGGGGCAAAGTGTCAGTATGCATTAAAAGATACTTTTGATAACTTTAATACGATGTGCCGAGTTTGGTTACTGAAAAAACTGGTTAAAAAGTTATAAAGGCGTTTCCACATTTTTGCCTAATATAAAGCTGTGTAATTTAAAATCTACGCCATTTCTTTATGGGTTAAGATAGAGACTTCTAATGTTCAGCATTCATCAAAATTTTTTAAGACCTTCAAAATGAGGTCTCACTCGATGGGGTTTCCCTATGACAATTATGGGGCTACCCCACCAATCCCCCATTTTGAAAACTGGGGCAAAGTGTCAGTATGCATTAAAAGGTACTTTTGTTTACTCTAATAAATGTACAGAGTTCATAAAGATTATTAAGAGCAAATAAAGATGATTTGTCTTTTTACCTATTTAAATTTTTAAAAACAAAAACAGTCTAATAAAGCAAATTTATAAGCCTAAAGCTTTTCATGAATTAGGTTCAGATCGTCACTTTGTAGCAATATGGACCAATTTGGTACAAGTTTAAACTCTAAATTACCAAGAAGTGAGCGACAGTTGACCTGATCGTTTTGACTCAAAAGTTAGAGGACTTTTAGAGATTTTACTACTTTGTTTAATAATTTCAAAATCAACTTCTGAAATGTAAGTAGAAAAGGCAGACTTAAGACTTTCAGCCGCTTTAAACTTGAATTCAACAGGAACTTAGTTGCCAAAAAATGGTAGTCAACAGGGAATTCCGACTTGAAAGCTGAGGAGGTTTACTGCTTTTTATTACGTCTCACTGGTTTAGGACAACTAACCATGTTCTTGGCCTTTTAATTTAAAAATAAGCTAAGCTGTTGAGAAGTGGTGGTAAGCCAGAGGTTTTTGACTAGAATTATATTACTCTGCCTTTTCGATGGTTTAGTAGGCTTTTCAAATGAGATCAAGAGTAGTTATCGGGCGAAAATGGTGGTTAACCTGGGTAGAGTTTACTGCTTTTTACCACTATTTGTTTAAATCTATGTTTGGGGTCTTTCCTGGAAAGAGAAAACATAAGTGTGAAATTACGCACATTTGTGGCAGTGTGTAAGACCACAGATCTAGTATTGACACATGAGTGGGAACAATTAAGACTTCTTCATACAAAACTTAGTAACATTTGTTTTTGCAGTATGTTTGTATTGTATCCCGTTAAACTATCTATAACTTTATTTATCATTTATTACAATACAAAATATAATACCTAATTTGTGTGATATTTGTTCACTTTTGAGGGATACTTGGTATATTAATACAAGAATTGAAAACACTGAGAAGGACCCTTTAAACATTTATTTTAAAC
Organism: Matsumurasca onukii; assembly: GCA_018831715.1. NCBI lineage: Eukaryota > Metazoa > Arthropoda > Insecta > Hemiptera > Cicadellidae > Matsumurasca > Matsumurasca onukii. The sequence goes on from CM032064.1 coordinate 26,257,622, forward strand.
CATTTGTCTAAGACTCTCTTAAATGATCTTAACGGCACAATCCATGCACTTTCTGGTCATTTATTAAACAGTTTGATTTTCATAAATAGATGGCTGTTTTGTTTTTTCTAACCTTACTTGAGGAAGTTCGAGAAAGTATCTCTTCCTAGTGTTATACCGTGACTGTAAGGCAACCAAGCATTTATTTTACACTAACCAAGCAACAGTTGCGGTCACATTGTTTTCCCCCAATTAAATGTTATGCCACACTTTCACTTTGCATCATGCGTACTACTGAGTGGACACTCCTGCTGATGTTATACCTTAAACTATTTGATTGAAAAGTTTTAAGAAAAATATTTCCCTCTTAGTTTGCTCTTGATCAATTTTGAAATTGTGTTTTCTTATAAACCATCTAAAGGATCCAAGAAAAATATTTTGTACTTAATATTCCTTCACCATCTTTGTATTCCAGTAGACCCTCTCCAATGGAAGAGTAACAAGTCGATAGGAGGATAATGAATCACCATATAATTACCTTCGTGTCTATTATGCAGTAAGTTGCTAAGCATAAGTTTTCTCAATTATTGTTTTATTCTAGGATTTAAGTTAATTGGTTACCCATATTATACATTTAATTTTAACTCTAGAGAGGTTCAACTTTATGACCATAGAAGTCTTTTGGAACTTATGTTGTATCATTGACTGATTTGCCCAAGTTACTTTGAAAGTACAGTACCCACAAGTTTTGTGTACCTGTGCTTTGGGCCTGTGCATAGTTACAAACTGTTTTTCTTTTCAAGCTTTGACTATTTCATTATATTACTACCGATCATTACTCTTAATTATTGTGATTATTGCTCATTGCCTCAGAGCTTTAATTGCCACTGAATTAACAATCAGTACTTTATATCTCATAACTACTAATTATTGTGCCTTTTTTTCTTAATGTATCAGTACAACTTGATGTTTTCTACTTTGGCATTGCCTCATCAGATATGCACGTTTTCTGAAATGTTTGTTGAAAAATGTTCATTGGAGCAGTAGGTAAAGAAAACCTCTTTACAGGAAAATCACAAAAATGACTTGATTTCATACAATTTAAACTTTGCCTTCCTATTTCAAAGATTAATCCATCATCCTACAAAAAAGATGATCGATCCTAAAAATTCGAGCACATACAATTATGGCGTTGAACACTATTTCCTATGAAAATAAATAAACATTAACCAGCTTATCACTTTTTTCCAACGTCAAGGGCTAGGATTACCTAATTTTTATTTACCCGTACAACAACGACTACTTAACCTTGAATTTATTTCAGTAATCGGAGATTAATAACCAGGCCGACACGCAGCTAAGCGCTAAAGCACCGCTTGCATGAGTGCATCGAATTTCCTTTGCATTTCGTTACTCTAATTCGCTCCACTCACAGCCTCGCTTCGGCCTCAGTTTTATGTTCTATTACGACGAACGTTACCGTTACGAGGGGGTTTGCTGCGCTCACAGCCTTGCTTCGGTCTCAGAGTTGTGGGATTTTTTACTGGAAGTTATACTACATATCATAAAAGGAAAATGTATTTCAAAATTTGACATTTTAATATAGTTAGATAGCAAAAAATCGCTTTTTTGGCTGCCATTTTGAAACAATTTGGTGGATTTTCATAATTTTGGTATATTGATGTACGAGGGTTGTTTTTTAAGTAAGGGCCATTGGTGCGTATAGTCTTGTAGTTCGTGCGGATGCCGCAACAAGCCCCCGCGCCACTTACCAACATCCTTTGCAGAAACACTGGTGCCAGTTTGAGCTCTGTAGCTGACTTACGCATCACTGTGCTTCTTTATAATGTTCTAGATCAAATCAAATCATCTTTATTCAACAAATTGAACACATACAGGACATTTCATGTACAATTCCTGAATGGCGTTATTACGTAATTCATAATAATACAAAATTCAACACTTGTCACCAAACAATTACTTTAAATAAACATTAGCATACTGTGATTTAGTTATTTATACATTAATAATAGAATTAAAGTTCTTCCAATAAATATAGGGCTCTCAAAGTATTTTTTAAATTTTTCTTAGAACAAAGTTAGACTTTTTATTTCTTTAATATTTTGAGGAATTTTGTCATAGAATTTTATTTCTGCAGTTTTAGGGGATTTCCAGAAAAATTGAAGAGAGTGACTTGGAATAGCCAATTTGTTTCTATTCCTAGTTAAATATTCATGATTAGAGCCCAACTTGGGCAATTTAAGTTTATCCCCTCTGATAGCCATTACTGTTTCTAAAATATAAAGTCCATAGACTGTTAATATTCCTAATTCACCAAAAGGTTCCTTTAAATCATTACTCATTTTTTTAAACAAGTTTCATATAATTTTCAAAGCAGCGCTGTCGCCGGTCAAAGCATCATCAGTTATAAACTGATCAAGGTTTATAACCGATGATGCCTTGATCGGCGAAAGTGCTCTTGCTTTGAAAATTATATGAAACTTGTTTAAAAAAATGAGTAATGATTCAAATCCTCTAAAGTTTCATCAAGAACACAACGAAGAAAAAGTTCCTTAACAGAATCATCAAAACTTAATTTTAACATTATCTTTATAGCTTTTTTCTGTAAAATTAGTAACTTGTTTAAGTTACTCTTTGCCCCGTACAACACTATACCGTAGTATATGTGAGAATGTATATGTACATAGTTCACCATTTTTAGTAAATCAATTGAAAATTTTGCAAAATTTCATAAGAGAGATTATTGAATTGCCCGCCGCAATGAGATACGGTCAGTGATATGTTTTCAGAAACCAGAAATATCTTTATTGCGTAGACAAAGACAGTAAAATCATCACAATAATACAAATTTACAAACATTCATCAAAATCAATTTACTGAAAATTGTTTTGTAGTGTAGAGTTCATTCCTTTCTAGTATCATCTTCAGTTGTCTTCTAAATTTACTTATTGGAAACTGCTTCATCCATGGTGGGAGGAAGTTGTACAGCCGGAAGCCAATTTGATCAGGGTGTGTTTTTGTCAAACGGCAGTGGGTGATGTCAAGCTGATGTCTGTTACGAGTATTGTGACTGTGGACGTCGCCTGTAATAGGATTAAGATGTTCTCTTGACTATAATCCAGAGATGGTTCGAATAGCGGACTTTTGAATTTTAAATATTGACTCAAGATGGGGTGAGGACCCCCACACTAGTATGCAGTAGGACATTCTACTGTAAAATCAAGCAAAATATACCATCCTCAACGTTTCCGGTGTTGTAGAGCAAGCCAATCTTCGAAGAAGAAACACTGCCCGGGACAACTTCTTGGCTAGATCTGAGATGTGGCACTTCCGTGACAATCTGCTATCTATTTGCACACCTGAAAAATTGACTGCAGCTTCATCCGTAGAGGCAAAGTTGATGCTGAGGTGTTGTGTCTTTTCACGGTTGAGACAAAGTCCGTTTCCTGTACACCATTTTAATATTGTGTTTGTTGCCGTATCTGTAAGAACTTGCTGCTCTTCTAAACTCCGTGACTCTATTCAAACTGTAATGTCATCCGCAAACAGATATGGGCTGATATTATTTTGCTCCAAGTAGTATGGCAAATCATTAATAAAAATAAGAAACAGAACAGGCCAAAGGATAGAGCCTTGTTTTACACCCCTTGGTATGCTGGCTGCTTGTGATGTTTGTCTATCGTGCTCAACTACCTGGTTCCAACCCTCAAGATAGTTTTTGATCAGTAGAAGATGCTTCCCTGCAAAGCCATAATGTTCCAACTTATACAATAACAGGTCATGTGGGACGAGGTCAAAAGCCTTAGACAAGTCGTATAAGCTCAGTGATATGCCATTTCTTCCTTCAATCCCTTTCAGTGTGTCCTTGATCAGGGTGACAGCTGCTGTTGATGTGTTCACTCCTTTACAGAATCCAAATTGCTGTTTATGAAGAAAATGATTTGAAACCAAAAAAAGATTCATATGGCGCAGCAGAACTTTTTCTATTATCTTCGTAAGAATGGGAAGAATACATACTGGGCGGAAGTCGCTGTAGGATTTCATCATGCCCTTTTTCGGGATAGGTGTCATTTTTGCTGTTTTAAGAGTTGAAGGAAACACCCCACTTTTGAAGCATTAAATAGCACAGAGGCTCGTCTATGAGGTTAGCTATCGATTTATGTAGTAATGTTGTTATTCCGAAACTATCATCTGCTTTAGAGTTCTTCAGTTTCTTTATAACTGAAGCTACTTCCTCCACTGTAGTCTCCTCCAATATTAGGTTTTCCTCTGGTGTCGGCGCTGATCTTAAGAATGTTGAGTCGAATCATTACTGGAGATGAAACATGGGTATCTCATATCACACCCGAAAGCAAGCAACAATCGAAGGAATGGCGACCTACAACCTCACCCGTCAAGGTCAAAGCCAAACAGATCCTGTCAAAGCGCAAGATTATGGCAACTGTGTTCTGGGACCGACGCAGTGTTTTGCTAGTAGACTTTATGCCACGAGGAACAATCAAATCAGATGCCTATTGCGCAACTCTAAAGAAGCTCCGAAGAGCAATTCAAAACAAAAGGCCCGGCATGCTGACAAAAGGAGTTTTGCTCCTCCACGATTACGATAGACCTCATACCTCTGAAAAGACTCGAGACTTGATTAATTCTTTTGGCTGGGAAGTTTTAGACCATGCACCATACAGTCCCGACCTTGGTCCTAGCGATTTCCACCTTTTCCGGTACCTTAAAAACCATTTTAGTGGCAGTGCTTTAATGACGATGTTGAAGTGGAAGGGGCCGTGAACTCTTGGCAGTCAGAGCAGGCGGCCGAATTCTTTAAAAAGGGATTAAAAAACTTGTTGTACGGTATGACAAGTGTTTAAATTAACAAGGCAACTATGTAGAAAAGTAGGTAAAAGTATGTAAAATCAGAAAATAAAAGTTTTTTCACAAAAATATTTGTACCTTTTTGTAAAAAACGGCCCGGACTTGAAAAAAAAACACCCTTGTATTATAACAAGCTCTTTTTTGATAATTAAAACCCATTTTGGTGAAAAGTCCCCCCCAACCGGGGTTTCCGGCAGTTCGACTTTGCTGGTTAACAAACTCGACCAAGATATTTACAAGAGGAACATTTGTACCAAATTTGGCGAAAATCAGACCAAAAGTGAGACCTGTAGAGATAATACATATATATATACATATGTATAACAGTTTTAAATGGTAACAAAAGGTTATATAAATAGTATAAATAACTCACAGTTGCAAATAATCTAAAATTAAACCGGAAGCCTTAGATATCAATCTAAAATTTGCTTTAAACGTCTTCTAGGGGCCAGGATTGGTGCTCATTTCATGGTCCCGGGCCTGGGTCTTACCACGCTGACGGCATGAATATCTCATTTTTCCAAAGAAATTTGATATTAGTTAATAAGCAAGATGTAAGCAATAATTAAAACTTAATGAATTATTTGAAACACACTGTATTTTACAGCTTTTAGAGTGAATACATTTTTATTTCATGTGGTATTCGAACCTTTTTTGTTACAGGTCGGATGAAAAGCAATATTTGTACAGTACCAAAGAAGTCAACTAACTACAGGACCATTTATAGTAATCTGATGATAATATTATACAAGTGATAAGCTTTAATTTTAGTGTGCAATGAGCATCTTCAGGATTTTCCTGCTATCTATCTTTAAATTTAATTTTTTAAATCATCCAATGTAATTGAATAGGTATTTCCAGAGTTATGTAGGAACCGTGTTGAAAGAGATAATTTAATTTTGAGAATAGCTAATTGATTCACCATACATACCGTAATTGTTACTTCAAAAAAAAAAATACTGTGAAGCTTTAACTCATAGCGTTATCAAAGTGTCTATGTACTATCAATATAAAATCATAACCATCAACTGTAACAATCTAGATATATTCCATTGGGGTGTTAACATGTAGTAAGTCAGACGCCTGAAATTCCGAGTTGTAGAATTAGGATAGTTGAAACACTTCCTCAGCTGTATCGATAAGTACTGTAAATGTGTATATTGGTTAAGGTTGTAAATATATATATATATTTAACTAGTGTTCGATTGTTAAATCGGTTATATTGTGTAAGTAAAACATCTCAGTACCAGATAATCCTGCCAGAATCGAGGTTTAGCTTGAGAGCTTCACAAATTATTCAGCTTTAAATAATGGACTTTGTTAGACTTCTTTATCATTTGTTGTTTACATTTATCTTGTAGATATTGTGATAAGAGTGTAAAATATGTTTTGTTACAGTATTTTCATTTATAAATATTGATACTATATAAAAAAATACTGTTATTTCCTCTCAATCAATTTTTTTCAAACGAATAGTAAAAATTAAATTTTATATATGTAAAGAATACAAAAAGGTAAGTACTCAGGGTTAACAATTTTGTGTGTTTATAATGAAATGATAAAAAATGAAAGAGAGTAAACAGTTTAGTCAATGTGTTTTTTATTTTATCCTAAAAACCGTTTACTTTAAAATGTATTCTACCACAGTATACGAGGGCTACTCAGAAACTAAGTTCTGTTGCTCTATACATTGCAGAAGAGTCAAATCATATATGCAAATTATATTCTGAATGTGTAGTAAGGTAACTTTGTGGTGGTCATTACCATAGAATGATAACATTTTTATTTGTGAATACCACTTAATTTATTTGCATAACAAAACTGTTATAAGTTTTGATATAAAAATTATAAACATATATCAAATGACATTTGTAAAGAAAAACGTTATCTTTCTAAGCAAACTATACTGGATAGCCTGATTCATTGTAAATCTGACAGTCAGTGGTGACCCGTGGGTACTATGACAGAGGAAACCTGATAATGGTGAGACAATGCCGAAGGTTGGGAAAAACCCCCAAATCCTAAGGGGGTACAGGGGTCCTCCGCCCTTAAAAAATGCTTAAAAAACAGCAGCTTAAAAAACTTTTGAGCTTTTTAATCATGGTAACTTTCTTTTATTTGCCTGAAACATTGTGATGTATTTTTAAACCTTATTGAGAAGTCAGTAATCAATGATAACACATAAAAACTGGCATATCCATTATTTCTGCAAAATTAATGAGGTAAGCCAACAGGCAGTTAAGGCTTGTCAAGCTTCTTCGAATAAATTAGGTGACATTGTAATATTGCTAATATTAGGTATGCAAATATAATAAATACTTTACAAACATTTGGAGGTCATAATATGAGGTACAGTCAAAAAGTACTCAGAACTTATTTCTGGAGACACCTAGCGCGGTCACTGATCAGAAATTTTGTATGCAGCAGTTGGTACTATACCTAGGGAAGAAGTATAGGTGGTGGGCAGATTTGGGGAAGTTACTTTCAGACAGTAACTGATTATAGTTACAGTTACTCTGTATAAAATGTAACTGATTACAGTTACAAGTTACAGAAAAACCATATAACTGATTACAGTTACTCCGAAATGTAACTGGTCAGTTACAAGTTACATCGGGCTCAGTTACCAACTGGCTTCTGCGGTGAAATTAAATAATAATATTTTCATCCAAAACTTTGTTTAGGAAGAGATTTCTATCGTTTTTTTTACTTTAATTAAAGATTACATTGATTGATACGAGGATTAAAAAGGAATAGCCTAATGCTAAACTTACTAGTCACTCTTAGCCTCGGTCAAAACTCAAAACATAGCCTAGAAAATAAAACCAATGCTTGACAGGTCCATCCATTCTTTTTTTAAATTTTGGCTAGCCTGGCTAGGGAATCTGAATTATTGATTAATTAGGTATATCTGTTGAAACATCCTACTTATGCCCGGCCAAAGTGTTTCACCTTCTTCTCGAGTATCTTGACTAGTTGGTTCATTTTCAGACATTTTTACTGTTGAAATTTAAACTATACAACTATTAGTCTATTACTGTGTAAAAATCAGTATGAGGCAGGTTAACTTAAACGTATTTAGTCAAGTAGTAATTGTCTATTGCAGTTGTAGAATTGGGAAAAGCCGGAAAAAGGTTTACACTTAATTCAAACTGTTAGTGGTAGCCATTAAGCGTTAGCGAATTCTACCAAATGACTTAAATGAGTACACATCTACTCAAACTGAAACAACTAGCAAAACATCACATTCAACTCAAACTGCATCTATCGTGAATAATTGCTTTATAAATTATAATGATAAATATTAAATTTAATATTTATATCATATCAAAATTACAATGCAGACAGCCGGCTAAAGTGTAAACAGCATCTTACTAGTTGACTACATTCAAACATTGCCGTTTAGGGGTTATGATGATGCTCACTTTTTGTTTTCTTTGCTTTATAATAACTTGACAGATATAGTCCATAGATAACACATTTTAGATATTGTATAACTGTATAAAATCACTTAATAGCACATATATCAAATTGAAATTCATATTAAAATACTTGTTTTGAAATCGCGTATTTTTACGATTCCAAGCTGAAAAATGTAACTAGTTACATGTAATCGTTACCGGCAATTTGTAACGATTACTCGTTATTCGTTACAGCGTTTCGAATGTAACGGTTGCGTTACAAAGTTACAGGAAAATGTAACGATTACAATTTTGTAATCGTTACTCCCAAGTCTGGTGGTGGAGGTATTGCTCATTTGCCCCGGTTCATGTGTGGTGAGGGCTTGTTGTGTATCTGTTAGTGTTCAGTGTTGTATTTTAAAAATTGTCCGATTTTTCTCTTCTTGGAGATGCTTTTGTTTTCCACTCAGAGGACTGACGTTTTGTTTCAGGGTCATATAGAAAACACCATGTTTGGTCGTCAGTTAAAATGTTTTAAACAACATTTTAATCAGCATCGGCCATATCAATGAGCTTGCCATTGGTTAGCGCTCAATGTTTTCATCGTTGGTTGCAGTTGAAGGTCGTCCACTGCGAGGTTCATCCTCAATGCTTTTGCGACCTTTACAAAAACATTTGTGCCAATCATAAACCTGATTCTTATTCTTCCACTCATCTCCGTAGGCTTGAACTAACATCTCAAGAATCTCACTAGCTGATTTTGAGAGCAAAACCCAAAATTTAATGTTCCTACGATGTTTGATATACGCCATATAGAAAATCTGACACTGAACACCCATCTCTCTTCCGTATGAGTAGTACCAACTGCTGCGGATGAGATTTCCCATCAGCGACCGCATGAGGTGACTCTAGAAATAAATTCTGGGAATTTTTTGACTGAAACTTGTATCACACAATATGTAATAAAGTAGATAGGGCCGAATTTCCAAGGCTAAGTAGGCCACTGCCTGTGGTGGCAAATTTGGAAGGGCAGAAAATCGAGAACAGCAAATTTTGGCCTTGCGAATTGTCTTTTCTATTCTAGCTAAAATTTGTTCAGGCAAAAGAAGGTTTCCAGCCTGAAAAACTACTTAAGGTCAACTTTGAAGGACAATAAACTTTTTTTGTCAAAAAAAACTGTATTTGTATCAATGCAAACTGCAAAGTGCCCATAGGCACCCAACAAGTGAAAATAAATTCAATATTTTCGTACATATATTTGTTTCAAAAGTGTGGCTGTGATTATACAACTTTGGTTGACAAACAATATTGTAGTCAAATTACTCTTCCTGGGTGAATTGCATTGCCATTAACAGTAAATATTTTGATTTACTCAGTTCAATTCATTTTATGGAATATATGAATTCATTCATTCTGCAGGTGAAACGCTAAACTAATAAACTTGTGTATTAATTTATTTTGGGGTTGCAAATAAAAAGCTCTTACATAAAACAATACTGTCTTTATTATAAAATGCAATAAATATAGGATTGACAAAGTATAAAGTCTTGCGAGTAAAATACTTCAAAATCACAGAAAGCTTCTCAATGGTAAAAGTTGTCTTTTGATACATTGATGGAAAGACATGTGGTTAAGGAAGTTGATGTCTGAAAAAGAAAATAGGCAAGTTAAGATCCAAACCCTTTTTGTAGAATTTAGAGATAGTACACAAAGCTCAACAAGAGTACAATTTCCGGTGCTGTAGAACCTCAATAACTCAAATTTGTAGGAAATTTTAGAAAATTCAAGCTATTAAGGTTTTCTTGTAAGTTAGGTTTGAGTTATCTAGGTAGTTTGAATGAAATATTCAAGACATTGAGTTTCAGTGTTTCTTGCTTTTTGTGACCTCTACACCTCGAAGTTTCATGCGTTTAACCTCTGTAACGTAGTGCTGATTAAGTTTAATTAATGCATACAAATTTAGATATTCAAAATAAATTTTATTATTTATAAGAAAGTAGTATTTTTGTTAGTACAAAGAATATATAGAATGTACACATGTTACACAACACAAAATATTTACCAAAAATACGAGATTTTTCTTTTGTCGGTTTACAATTTTTAAATGCTTAATAAGCGAAGAACAGATAAGTGAGATTCTACAATACTGTATGTTATAATTCTATTTGAATCTAAGATGAAATTGTAGAGAAGCAATGGACTGGTGGTAACATACCCTTGCAGCATGAGCCAGCGCTTGAGAGTAGGAACGAGCAGACCGCCGAGGATGATCTGGGTGGGGTGGTAGACCAGCAGCGGCAGTGTGATCTGAGAGAAGTGTGCATAGCCAGCAAACAGAATCCGTAGGATCGGGATACCTATATCAACAATCACAACACCCTAAATACTGTATCCGCCATCTTATTAAATCTTATTACTTTGAAAATCAATTTGAACCGTTGTAACACTCAAATTTTACACTAGGCTAAAAACTAAAACTGTTCCTTTCAGAATGGTTTGATATATTTATTAAATCATGAGCTTTCTAGACTGATAAGGTTTGCCATGTGACCACATTTCACGGTGTAATGGGTTTCCCTGCTCTGGGGCTTGCTCTCTGCTCACTTGCAGGCCTGGCTACTTTGCCACTGCTGTAAGCTGGCCAATGTTGCCGTGGGGGGCCACACGACCAGAGGAAGTCATCACTTGCATTGTCTGAGGATTCCATTCCACAAGTTTAACAAACTCAGTTTATTAAAAGAACAACACAAATTATTCTTGTCTATATACTAAGAGTCACAGTTGCTCCCGCCAACCATTGTAAAATAACTTATCAACTATTGCCAACAACAGACAGCTAGCTACACACAAGCTATTGACAAGGTAGCAGATCCGTAGCGGATTGGTATCGCGTGCGACTCCGGAGCCCATCACTCCGGTAGCACGGGTTCGATCCCCGCAGTCACCACTTACAGTTTGTAATTTATTTGATTTATTCTTCCAACTGAAAACCATTTACTATAAGAAATTCCTCAAAGAGGTTAACATGGTTGGTCTAAAGACCAATGCATAACAGAGTAGACGATTTGTTAATGAGTGCTGATGATAGATGCTAATAATATATTAATGAATACTAATAAGTTAATACAGATAAATAAAGTATTTGAATAATATTAACACAATGATACAATCTGAAAATGACTAACAGGTGATAAAAGTGTGTGACAATAATCTTTGTAATATGATCATTGTGATCTTGAAATTCATTTAATGTGACTAATACAGTGATGCTAGGTAAAAGTCAAGGTTCAGTGGTAGAGAGGACTTTTTAGTCCTAACTGCCTCGTTGAACAAGACAAACTTTACCTTTTTTAGTCACAACACACTCAACTCTCGGTGGGCGTAACTAAGAATATACCCAAACCAAAACTCTACTCCACCCGTGCATTGAAGGACTAGTGTGCAGCATGCAATGTAGTCTGTACCTAGTGTGAGAGACTTGTGAGAGGCGCAGAAGGTTATGGCTATCACGTCCGGAGGGGAGTAGAACAGCGAGGCAGTGTGGAATATCATGTACAGCAAACCCACTTGCAGCAGCAACACTGTAACAGACACAGAGTAAGCAGGGTTTGCAAGGCTCAGGTAAAACAAACTCTCGTTTACTTCTCCATTTTTCAGTTTTGTAGTATGATACTACCTATGTCCCGAGAGTTGGGCTTCAATGTGGTTTTTAAGAAATTCATTGTTACTCCCGCCCTTGTTAAAAGTGGAAATAATAAAATCTGGAAGACTGCTGCAATCTCTAGGCTATTATTAGCATCCGCCAAAATCACAACTTTCGTTACCTCTCTCGAATAGTTGATCTCTCTTCCATTTTGTTCGCACACGTGACAAAACTAAAATTTTTGACAAGAACTGCCGTTGGCAATAACAAACAACATTGAAATTATTGTTATTAATCAAAATGGTACCTAGACCTCATTATTATTTCTGACCATCTTTAAACTATAGATCATCCCGACAAAATCACTGCTTTCTTTAGTACTTACACACGATTCTAGACTGAAATTAAGGTTTGTGATTAAACACGACTTTCTTTTTATCCATGAAAATCTTTAGTTAGGGTCATCATGGCTGCGTTTCCTCAACTCCGGCTAGTGTCCGCAGCACAGATTACACAGAGTACAGTGATACAAGTACCATATACACTGTTCTCAAAGTTTCCTTTATGAAGCTAAACCCCTGCGTGATTCCATGATAGCCATTGTGCTGGACAAGGAAGAGACAGGTTATATCAGAGATCAGTTATGGCTAATTAAGTGCTGATCTTTTGGGAAAAATAGACCATACACACTGCCCTTTGTCAAACATATTCAAATGTACATACTTTTCATTTAATAAGAATAAAAACTGCAAATTTGTGTCATAAATTAATTGCATGTGAACCGAGATGTGAACACTTTAAGTTTATTGGAGTTAAAAGTATGTCACTTTATAAACACAAGTCCACAAAATAAAATATAGAAAAATCATTATTGGGTAATATGTTATTGTGTTTGAGCATATATAGCAAGAATTGCTCGGGAGTCCTATGGACGGATTTTCTACTTTTTCTTTATCTGACCCTTCAGGCTTTTTGCAGGAGGGTCAGCCGACCCCTCCAAACCCACGAGGTCGAGGGAGTGTGGGTGTTTTGTACATTACCTAGGCCGACAGTAATGAGAATGTCGGACGCGTTCATGCCCACGTCGTGTGTGTTGAGAGCGTCGCAGAAGGTGGTGAAGATGATAAACAGCAGAGCCAGCTCGCCGACCGTGGACAGTGGCAGTCTGTGCACCAGTGTAGCTAGCCCATACCTTCAACACAACTCATCATCAGGCACACAAGTTGCACTAGTCTTAGTGCTTAGTTCACTTATTTGTTAAAATATCATCTTAGGTATTTGAAAATAAAAGCTTACTAAAACTATTTGTATAAATTAGATGCTGGATTAATCTAACAACTAGGCCGACACGCAGCTAAGTGCTAAATTGCCACTAGCTCGAGTAGCCGAGTACAGAGAATTTACTCTAACTATGACAGCATAGTTTTAGCCTTTGGCCTCAGATTTACATGGTCTGTTACTATGGATGTTACAAGATAACAAGGTTTGCTACCAAAGGCAAAAGTTTTGTGTGTGAATCCGATGGAAAGTTTTCATGTTAGATGTCCCATGAAAATGCATTTTTCACAGGGTTTCTTATGGGACACAGCCTGCACTGTGCACTAACAAAGCAAGTCCAGCAGCATGCAAGCAAAGCTTCATACTTTAACTTTTAGACGCAAGTTCAGTTGAGTAATTTAGTATGCGTTGAAATAATGCTTAGACGAAAGCACTTTGGCATCCAAAGCAGAATAAAACGCTTTTTATTTTCTAAGGGCATTCTTAAATTTGATAGCTTTGGATTTTTATTTGAACATTTTCAAGGAGTCTCGAGTACATACGGCCAATTTATTTAACAATTTAGAGTATAGCTGGGAGTGATAAGATTTTGAAACATTTAACTACTGTTACAATTTCTCTGTATTCTGTCTTATTTTAAGTAGTGTTATATTTACTGTAGTGTTTAAATTTGAAGATACTGTATTATAATGTTAACATTGTATCAGAGAAAATGAAGATTCTTATTAGTTCTAGAACTGGACCGGACCTACTTATCAGTCTGAAGGAGCTTTTTAGTAGTTAAACTGTTGAACAAATCAAAGGTGTGTGATTTTCTGAGAACCCCAGATTAGTGTTGTATAGCTCAACACTGTGAAGACACAACTTTGTAGCCTCCTCAAACAATATGAACCTTCAGATCATTTAGGCACAATATCACTAACATGCTCCTTCCAGTCTAGTTTTGCATCCGAATTCATTCCAAGGAATTTCAACAGTTTCATTTCGTTTAACATGGGTTGCCTAATAGAAAAACAAACACCCAGGTAGTTTTATAATACATTGTACTATTGAGAAATTAGTTTGGTAGCACTTTGCAAAATCTGACGTGATTGAGGTTCATAGTGCCAGCTTAATCATTAGCATAAAGAAAACTATTCATATTAGAGCTTACGAGATTTTATAGCAAATCATTGACATAAACATTAAATAACAAGGATACCAAAGAATAACTTTGGGCCACATCAAGTTCTATATTTCTACCTTGTGATATCTCATTTTGAAAACTGAAATATTGTTCCCCATTTTGACTTTTATATATGAGTTGATAATCTTAAAACGGTGTCATCACTACAGCGTCACAGTGAAATACAATATTGTTCCCCATTTTGACTTGTTTTATAATGAGTTGATAAGTTTGATTTGAATTTTCTTGTAGTACATGAAACTTTCATTTATAAGCATGATACAGTAGGAAGTCGATAATCCGAACGTCAATTATCCGAAAACGTCAAAAGTCCGAACGCCGTTCCAGGAAGAAAATGCAAAAGATATGTTTTCGTCAAATATGATTTAAATATCACTAAGGAGGTACACCAGAACAATATTTTTGCGAGCGAGATTAAAATATAAGTGTGTTTGGAACTGGAACGCTCCATATCATATGCAACAATAAGTTGTTTACATGCCCACAGTGGTGACCACGCAACAGTCCACAGGTGTGGATGTACGTAGCCGGGTGACTCACGCAGTGTATTGTGGCAGCACCTTCAAGAGCTATTTTAGCTCGCCCCTACCCCTACATCCGTCCTCCCTATCCACTAGCAACACACTAGTCTGTACCCTGCCATAACAAACAGTGACAAGTCGTTCTTACGCTAGGTACAGTGTTCAGTTTAGTGTGCTTTTATTGTTTCGGCTTGTTATCACATGTGGTGTGAGAGTTTCTCCCAATGGCAACGCCAACGCAATTGAAAAGGAAAAATGTTTGCCTTGCAATTCAAAATAAATTTAAGATGTTCTATAGGTCATGTATTTGCAGTTAACCTATTTAAATTGAATAAAATAACAGCATTAAAGCACACACATCTTTTTTTGCCTTTTGTTTGAAAATCCGAACAATTTGAAAATCCGAACCACCCTTGGTCCCAATTAGTTCAGATTATCGACGTCCTACTGTAATATGTGACTGTACCGAGTGTTAGGCTCACCTGCGAGACAGTTGACCAAGACAGAGAGGCAGAAGCACTGTCTGGTACAGAACCACCACCGAGTTCATCAGAGAGACCACTGCCGTCGAGCCCAACTGCATCAAACAACAACCATCAACAGACACACATGTAGACAAGTGAAATCACCTTTTCAATTGTTTTATTATTGACAAAATAAAATGCTGTACAAATATCCCCCAACAATACATAATCATCCTTATTTGTCTTGAAACAACAGGATTGTGCATCAACGTTGGATTCAAGTAATGCACTAGTGTGGACAGCTAAGAGGCATGCTTCTCAGCAATTCCCATCGTGCATGCGTTGACGCATGTGGAACTGAATGTTGAACTGCAGATTGAAACGCATGTTGAAATGAACAGCGCACTAGTGTGGCCATAGCTAATGAAGTACAGAGCACTGCTTCTCAACTGACTCTTGTTGAAAAAAATTAAATTGGAAATAATTTTTTAAATCCTTCCAAAACAAAGAAATGTCACAAAAAAGGTCTGGAACTGAAATCTAATTTTTTTCTCTACAAAATTCAAAGATTATCTAATTTACATTACTAATAAACTGAACACAAGGTAAAAATTTACAACATTCGTAAAAAAGCTCTACTTTTACAATTACAGCACTCATGATGCACAATAGTAGAGAGGGAGTGCCCTGTACCTTAATTTGGTAAATTGTGAATACCAATCTGCAGAATAACCTTTTGAAAGCTAACACTGAAAGGAGATTCGAGATAATAAGATTTAACAACAAATCCGATTGAACAAATACTTGTAGACTTCTAGGAAACAATAATTGGCAAGAATCGTTACACTTACAAGGAACAGAAGGATGGTAGGAGTGATGAATATGCCGAGGAAGCTGCCGACGACGGAGACGAATATTGCGGCGGCTTCACTCCCTCCTACCGCCTTGGTCAGGATCACAGCGGAGGAGACTGGAGGAGGCATGCAACTCACTGTGGCCAACCTAATACATTCGACACACTACACTGTACAACATGCCTCATTCTAGTCATGTTGCGTTTGTGATAGGACGTGACCGTGGTGCCTATAAACCCGAGGACTGGCAGCTAGTCACACATGAGCTCCTGCTGTGCAAGTACATTGTGCCAGATAAGGGGAGGTTGCTTGACATTAGACACAGCTGCTTCAGAGACAGCTCTGCACACTGTGATTGGCCCAATGCTGTCAAAAAAATTATAACATAGTTTTTTATTTAAATGTTCTTAATATTGCAGCTTTTAATTGCTAGGAAATACAGAAAAGTCATCTTTGTGTATTCATATATTGAATATTGTTTCCAAAACTCTCATTAGTAGAAAATTGAAGCTTTAAACCCCCCAGCCATCACTGTTCTGGGTAAGATGCAAGTGAATCATGAGTACTATCCAAATCTGATGATCAGAAGCAATATTTAACAGGCAAAGGTGGCACCCCGCACCTTGGCAGAAACTAGCTATCACTATTTTTGATGGTAAGTTGTAAAGATTGGTGAAAAGTACTCACCCTTTTAAAATCCACTCGTTGACACCAAACATACTCCTTAAGATACTATTTATGAACTGCACTAGTGTTGGGATGAACACAAACGTGAACAGCAGTATGAACCCGTGTACTTTGACTTTTGTAGCAGCATAGAAGAAATCGTTGAAACTTATTGTCAGTCCGCTTATGAAAAATATCAGTGCCACTGCTCCATACTTGACGGTCCATTCTGGTTTTAATATCCCTACAATAAAAAGAAAGAAGCAGATAAGGGTTAGAGCCAGTAACCTGGGTTTACACTTTACAGTAAGTAAGTTGATACAGTAGCACACGCTTTGGACTTGGAAGGGTGCTCCTCAGCAGCTGCTTTATGGCGGGAGACTACCTTACCGATGGGTATTGCATAGCCTCCAAGTCCAAGGGGGTACAAGGATCCTCTCCTGAAGTTTAAAAAAGAATAGCTAAAAACGCTGCTGGACTTTTTGTACTAGTAATCTTTTTTAGATTTATCTAATAAATTGTGATTTAGTTTGAAAGTCTTGTCAGAACATTATAATTAACAATAAACACGAACACTTATATACCCATTATACTTTCTGTGTGAGGGGCTAGAGACTGCTGTCAAGACTCGTCAAGCTTCTAACAATAATCTAGGTGACATTGTAATATGTATACACGTATTAGGTTTACAACTCATTGATTAAGGTAGATACTTTATACACACATTTTGGAAGTCATACTATAATTTAATAAAGTAGAGTACATTTAACACTATGACGGGGATTTCAGACACTGTCAGACTAGACTGACGCAAACTATGCACAGTGGCGTGAGTATGTTCCACGGCGCACCTTGCGGTCACTTATTTCTTTTCTTTAATTCAAAAAAGTTAGTTGCAAGATTCTCTAAATTAAGAGCATGTGCCCGTTTTCCTATACTTAGTAGGGCTAGAGAGCTTAGTCTTGTGTTTGCTATTGAAGTCCTCAAATATCCACTGCTCAGCTGTCTGGCGTCTGCTGCATCTTCAATTCCACGCCTGAGGCTGTATTGACTGCGCTGCATTACCACAGACAAGCTTGTCTGAGGCAGTAGGAATTCAGTGACTCGGTAGGTTGCTTGCACGCTATTTTCCATTTAAAATCATAAACGAAACAGGTACCAATGACACTTACTTAACTTGGAAACAGAGCGAATTATTGATATCATCTATCGCGTTAACAAGCTGCTCCCCTTGAGCTCAGAATGTTCGCTACTTTCCCGGCGACCCCCGAATCTTGGCGCCCCAAAAACTCGGCGTGCCCTCACACTGCGGGGGTGCTATTTACGCCACTGACTATGCAGTGCTAGGAGCAAACATAACCTCAAGCCGGGATAACCTGTCGTGAGCCGGCAGCGGGCAGACCCAGCGGAAGCCAAGCAGTGGAGACTCACACACTGATTTATCACACAGTGACTGCTCCCTCCTGCCAGCCTACTTCACAAGCATACAAGAAGGCGAGAGAAAAAGCGGCCTCCAACAGGTTGATGATTAGCGCGCTAGTTTGCATTTGTCAGTCATCACTCTGAATTTGAATGGTCTTTCTTAAATATTGCATACACATGCAAATACACGTTAGTTTTACATTAAAGTATCTTTTCCTTTCTTTTGTCTGAGGGTATTAGGGGGGCCTGGCCTCCAAAGCCTCCTTCCTCTGACGAGCCGCCACTGGTGCTTCTAGGTTAAGGTAACCGATATAAATTATAGCTCATGGTTAGCCTCAGCTCTCAGGTGGCTTGAACATTATTGAATATATAACTGAGAAATCTTTCAAGTTTCTGTACGCTACCGAGAATATCACAAATAGTTATTTAACAATGACAAGATCTTTGAAATCTGGAATCTGATGATGAGCCTACTGGCCGAAACTTAGATCATTCACATTTAATACTGAATCATCATCAGGGAAGGTGATTCAATGAGCAATACTAAGGTAAGCAATTATATTCAATTACATTGTGTTACTACGTACACTCAGATTAACACGGATTTCATTTTAAGGTATAATTATTGTTTGAACAATTATTTCAAATATTTTGTTCTTTAGGCATTATTAAGTCTTCAAGTGCAACATTGTTATTCAAAAAAGTTATTGTAGGACTTCATAAAATTCAAACGCTATGGTTCAATTTATGCTTTATAATTAACATTAAAAAAACTTGACATCAGCAAAAGTTCAAATTTTGGAATCAAAATAGTCATTCAAGCATGGAAAGAATTTCACTGAATTACAGAAATAATAAATCAAGTTTGTTTTAATAATTAAGAACTTGAATGAATTCTTTCTTTGAGCATATGCATAGTAAATTACAAGATTTAATTAAATAATACAACTTGTAACTCAGTAGAGTCTCACAAATATCTCCTTCAATTATCTGACATTCTGTATTATTTCTCTTCCTAAGAGAAAAAATTTAAATTGTCAAAAGAAAATCACATATTTAATAACAATGGAAGTGTTGTGTTGACTAGCACATGTTTCTTTCATGTATTTTTATTTTGTTACACAGTAGAATGTTATTATTAAATTAAAGCAAAAGCTGTTATAATCTAAGTAGTTTATTACCTCCAGTGGCTCCGAGACTTGGAAAAATATCTGCTAATATTATACAAAATAAAAGCCCCAGCAAAAACCAATACTTCTTCATCAAGGCAGTGAATCTTTGACTAGTCATAGTTTCATTGCTAGATCACTGGAAAAGAAAAGCACAGTAAGATTTAAAATATTAAACTATGAGAGGAAAATATATTTGGTGTATGTGACCAATGCATGAAATGAAGTAGTCGCCCATTATTATATGGAAGGCATACAAGGGCCATCTAAATTCAGTATTCGAGTGGCAAGAAAGCTATTAGGGCAATAGCTGCATTGGGACCTAGGGCACACAGTCTAAAGGCGTTAACTAGATGGATATACTAACAGCCCCTTTTGTTAATATTCGAGACGGAAAAAAGCGTAACAACACAAGTATTAAATTTAAGCTACAACTAAAAATATTATAACCACACATTTATTTTACTCACAAAAAGAATCTATACATTTGACACAACCCTGCACAGCAGGCTGCTGCCAAATTGGCCCTACCCATCACCCTAATTCTTAGGGCTTACGTGTTACGTACAAGTCCCGTCAAGGGGATTCTCAGGTTTAGTATCGGGATTGACATTTATTTTTTTAAACCTTCTTGGTACGACTGAAGGAAGTGATACATTTTCAAATAGTTGAGTAATACGGCTAATACCTCATTTTACAGTTTACATAGTAAAATTCAAAGCCGTAACCTCTTTTGATAAAAACAAAATAGTGGCTATTTTAAGTTGGTAAGTTTTGAACTTTCTTGAGTTCAAGTTGGCGGCTTTTCTTTCTACTAATTAAGTTTTTCAATTTGATATGCAAAGTCAAAGCCTTTATTGAGCCAGATTAACAATGTACATGCATTGGCAAAGTCAATACAACTTGAACTCTGGGTTTTTCGTATTTTTACCAACTAGCTAGCTAGCTACTTAGTTTATAAGGCCATTGCCTCTAGCACAGTTTAATACGTTTTGTTAACTTACCGCTGGTCCTACTTCTAAACACTTCGAGTGTCACGACTCACGTACACATTGGACATCTTTCATTCATCCTTGGATATAATTGATTATCAATACTTTCATTAAGAGTTCTGGTCGATGGAACCTACGGTCTAGTGAATAATCGGGACACCGGACAAGACAAGATAATAGGTTAGGGTTTACATTACAAATACAAAAGTTAAACAAAATACAAAATACAACAAAACAAAACCTACCAAAAAGAAAAGAGCTTGCTGGAAAACAGACTAAAACAACCAATTCAATCATACTATAACAAGCAGAACCAGATAGATAATATACTTCATATTGTATGGGCCGTTCTAGCCTAATTGTTGTTGTTATTATATTTCCATTGTCAGCGCCAAATATTTATTCTGTTATCGAAAGCCATTGTTCCATTGACTAAAACGGCTGTTACAATTATTTATTCTTATCGGATTGTATAATGTATCCAAGTTTTTTTATTTGCGTAAATATTTATCTCATTATTCATTAAGGATATTTACCATTTTGATTCTTTGTAAAATGGCGTTTCCGTATATACAAATAAATAAATAAATAATTTATTGCATAATTACATTATACATGTATCGCAATCGTCAGTTATTAGTAGCTAAAATTTTCCACTCACACATATCTAGATCTCTTTCAGACATACAGCATTTCCAATCACACGATTCATTCATTCGAATTTTACCCACTTTAGCCCCGTGGTTAAATTAGTCGTTTTCTAATATGTTCTCCCAGTCGTGTGCCTTAAACTCGTCGGTGCTATAAAATGCTTTTGCGATCAAAACTTTTTGAGACGAGCTTTAAATGCCTTTGGCATTGGGGCACTTTTAATCGAATTTGGCAACTTGTTGACGAGTTGAACTCCTGCCTGAGAAGGCAAACGTTCATGAACTACCGTTCTGTGTCTCCCAGTTCGGTAGTTCTCCCTGCTCTAGTTTCGTAAGAGTGTATATCTATACCTCTTACGAGATCGCATTTAGTTTTGAAAAAAGACATGTTTCCAAAATGTAAAGGCAGGGTAGTGTCAACATTTTTAAGTTTTGAATGCTGGTCTGCACGACTCTCTCCATTGTAGCTTTGCAATTGTTCGAACTGCTTGTTTTGCAGAATGAACAGCCTAGAAAAGTTTACATTTGTGCAACCCCCACAACGCCAGTCCGTAGGACAAGTGTGGGTAGATTAGTCCATAATATGCCGTCATCAGTACCTGAGTCGGGCAATATTTGGCTAGTTGTCTCAGAACATAAATGCCTGAGGCTAATTTTGAACAGACACTGTCTACGTGACAATCCCACGTCAACCCTCTGTCTAGGTGTATTCCGAGGAATTTTGTCGAGTAGACTTCTTCAATCTCAGTCTCATCCAACATAACTATTGGACTACAATCTGAGACTGTCTGTCGAAGGCAAAATGAATGAAAGAAGATTTTTTTGGATTGGTTTTGAGGTTGAGATCACTGAAATGTTGAATTGAACTGTTGAGCTCAGTGAAAACGGTTGTTTCCAGTTCCTTGATTGATTTTGAACCGAAACAGAGAGTCGTGTCATCTGCGTACTGGACGAGTCGTCCGTGTTGTACCGATGAGCCAACGTCGTTGACGTAGATCAAAAATAGTAAAGGACTAAGTATGGAACCCTGGGGTACTCCATAGCTCAACCCCCTCTCAGTTGATCTGACGTCTGAAATTCCTACAAATTGTTTCCTATTACTAAGATATGATTCAAGCCAGTTGTGTGGCACTCCTCTTATCCCGTAATATTCCAGTTTGCGAAGCAGGGTGCCGTGATCCACACAGTCGAAAGCTTTTGATAAATCGAGAAAAACACTTAGTGTTTGTCTTCGACTCTCAATATCTTCTACTATCATCTCGACTAGACGGACGACTGCGTCCACTGTCGATTTTCCGCTTCGGAATCCGAATTGGTTTGATGATAATAGGTTTTGCATTTCCAAAAAGCTTGCGAGCCGAATGAGAAAAACCTTCTCAAAAACCTTGCTGAAAGCCGGTAAAATTGAAATTGGGCGGTAGTTTTGGGATGACAAAGGGTCTCCCTTTTTGAAGATTGGTGTGACTTTAGCTGTTTTGAGGGAGGAGGGAACAGTCCCTGAGCAAAAAGAGTGGTTAACCAAATGCTTCAACGGTCTCAATAAGTGCTTGGAGCATTGCTTAAGGAGCCACGTTGAAACATGGTTTGTGTCGTTTGACTTTTTGGTTGAGAAGTCTCTTATTACTCTGGCAATTTCCTCCTCCGTTACCGGGGCCAGAGCCATTGAGGCTGTTGGACTCGGGGTGGAAATCAAAGAGAGCTGACTTTGTGGCTGACCTAGACCTTGGTCAGCTCCCACTGAAGCAAAAAATTTGTTAAATTCGTCAGCAACCCTAAGGGGATCTTTGACTTGTTCATTGGCAATTTGAAGTTCTATTTGTTTGTCTGTTCGTGGGTTTTTATTGTTAATAATGGCCCATGCTGTTTTGAAATATTTTTGGACGTGAGCAGTGCACTAGTGACATCGTAAGCTTTTGCAGCCTTGATGACCTTTCTATAGATTCTTTTGTAATTTTGAAAGAACAATTTAAAATCTTCATTTAACGTGTGCTTTTTTATTTCGGAGTAAAATAACAATTTTTTCTCGAAACTAGAATACCTTTGGTAATCCATTTGCACTTTTGAGGCTTCAGGTTTTGTTGAATTTTTTGGGGACAGCTCACGTTTAAGTGAAAGTTAAAGGTTTCTTGGAACTTTTGAAACTGCTGTTCAACGGGATCACCAAAATTTAGAAAACTCCACGTTCTCTCTCGAGGAGATAGTTGAGAAGTTGAATGTTTGTGGGCCTCGTGTCTCTGATTGAAACTTATATCAATTTTTTGCTTGTTGGATCCCGTTTTGGCTCATGACCACCTATGGTGACCTGCTGGCCGTAGTGGTCTGCGATAGCTGTGTTGATCACGGCTACCTGTATGCCCGTCATGTTTGTGACAACGTTGTCAATGGCTGTTGCGGAGTGACCGGTCACCCTGGTTGGTGTGTTGATTGACCATTCCAGGCCAAAAGACTTAAGTAAGTCTCCAAAACGTTTTGTCATGGGGTTCTTGACATCTAAAACATCGATATTGAAATCCCCCATGATCACAAAGTTCTGACATTTTTTTGTCAAGTCTGACAACAGTTGTTCAAATTTTGATAAAGAAGATTCTAGGTTCGCGCTGGGAGATCTGTACAATCCGATGATTGTCAGCTGCGATAATTTTGTTTGAACTTTTACTCCTGCCCATTCGAGAATTTTGTCTGTTGGGTCCGTCAATTTGTAAGGTAAAAGGAGCAGGAGTTTTGAGTAAAACGGCACACCTCCCCTTTGGTGGAGGTGCGGCAGTGGAAATTAGCCAATTGATAATTTAGAATTTTGAAGCTATTAATGTTATATTTGTTGAAACCGTGTTCGGTAACCACGAGTAAATCGGGGTTGAGTTCCTCACACAAAAGAGTTAGCTCATCCCCCTTATTTGTTGCCATTTGTGCATTTTGGTGCACTAATGACATTTGATTAAAAAAAATGTGGATTCGATGTTGGATTTTGATTTCGAAGTTGGGGACCTATCATTGGTGTTTGGGTGCTAAAAGTGGGGTCCCTAAAAAAGTTGCAAAGGAGTAAAAATAAATGGTTCCCAATGGGCCTAACAGTACACTATCATGGTAAAAGGCGTAGACATGAATACATACAAGTCCCGCACAGATTGGAAATCGCGGCGTCAGTCCCCCAAACATACGAGTACGACCAACACTTTTCAATAAACTGCCAAACACCATAAAATTGAAATGAAATGAAAAATTCTTTATTGTCAGAGACGTTTACAATTAGCCAATGCTAAAAACACAGGCGCCATTGTCTAATTTATACTAGTTTATGTTTTATAAACAATAATACTTAAGTTACAAGTAACAAAGTTGACTGTAAAAATTACACACACACAAAATAATAATTATTATAGGAACAGAATATGTTATACAGGAACAAAATTAACCAAGATTTTGTGTTATACGCGGTCCAATATGCTTTAAAAACGCGTTCAGTACCCAATTTCGTCTCTCGCCATTTATTTTATCGATGTAGTAAGGATATGAAATATAGCTAAAGACACACTGCGTAATGGGCTTAGCCCCTGAACGAAGTTTCACTACCATAGATTCAGCTGATTTCGAGTTATAAGCGGTCCAATAAATAAATATTTTATTGAACAGACATGTTTACAAGCATGTACCTCGATCGTCTATCTAAAATTTTGCATTCATCCACATCTAGATCCCTTTTACAAACATACATAACTTATATTCGTACTATTCTCATTCACTCGAACTTTCCCAGTCTACTTTCCCTGTCAGTCTGTTTGTTACCAGTCTCACAATTGTGTGCCAAAAACTCGTTTGAGCTGTAAAATGCCTCTGCGACCAAAACTGATTTTAGACGAGCTTTGAAAGTCTGATGACGAACTGTACTTCTGCCTGTGAGGGCAAATGTTCATGAACCATCCTTCTGTGTCTCCCAATTCGATTGTGCAGTGTGCACCCTGTCTTTGGTTTCGCAAGAGTGTACATCTATACCTCTTAGAAAGTCGCATTTACAATTGAAAACATTACACGTTTCTAACATGTAGAGACAGGGTAACGTCATCAGTTTCAATTTTTCGAATGTTGGTTTGCACGACTCTCCATTGCAGTTTTTGGCGATTGTTCGCACTGCTTGATTTTGAAGGATGAACACTATAGAAAAGTTTGTGCTTGAGCAGCCTCCCCACAACGTTAGCCCGTAGGCCAGGTGTGGGTAGATTAGTCCATAATAAGCCGTCATCAGTGAGTATTTGAGTGGGGCAATATTTGGACAATTGCCTCAAAACAGTAATGCCTTAGGCTAATTTTGAGCAGACACCGTCTACGTGACAATCCCAAGTCAACCCTCGATCAAGGTGTATTCCAAGGAGTTTCTCGAGTAGACATCTTCGACCACTGTTTCATCCAATATGCCTAAAAACGTAACAGGCAGACAGGAATTTTTTGCCATCAGCTTCGTTCTTTGCAAAGTATATAAAAAACCAAATAATCAAAAACCGATGGATTCATTGCAGTGTGGCGACAAAAGTATATTTTATTTATATAGATTACTCAAACAAAATTAGTACCAGAGCCCAGTTTGGGACAATGTTAGGAGAGAGGGAGAACATCGAGAAGTCAAAGTCCAGTTCCACGAGTGCTCGCTAGCATGTAATACCTCATTCATGAGCCACTATACGGTGGCATTTTCAGAGCATGCTAGGGCTTCGTAGAAAGTAGATAGCGCTCTTAAAGTTTAAATTCGAATACAGTTAATTTTTATAGAAAGAGAAACAGTTTATCTGTGTTTTTGAAAATGAATACCAGGCAAATTTAGATAATTGAATCTTTTATTCAAGAGTTGTTTTGTCAAAATAACATTAATACTAACGTCTCCATTTTATTTCCCGCAATTCCTTGTAAAGACGCCCTCTCAAACTAGTAGAAGGCCCTTTAAGTTTAAACCCGCTTGAACTATAATATAAAATCGTATCTGTATAAACTTCGACGAGACATCGTTAAAAACACACACATTTTGGATTAAACTTATCCCAACAAAATACTCAATGTTTTGATTTATCGAATCGATATCCTGCTGTACCTATGAGCCCAGGGGAAACGCTGAGTATTTCTGCATTTGTTTGAAAACAAAAGTTTCAGCACTCGCGATGTCAATAGTCATGGGAACTAAGTTCTTGAAACACAGGATGCGCGCGCACCTACTCATATTTCTGTTGTAACATGGTCGACTTATTTGTGGTGAACACGTGAGAGGGGGTATTCGTGAAAATAACTTAACTGAACTTAGTTACTTTACTCAATTAGTTACATTAATCACAAGGTGTTTAAAAACCCCAACCCCTGAACTTTTGACAAAGGACACCTTTTAAAAAAACCCGTTCAGGAATGTTTTTATAGGGCCCTGAAGTCTTTTTACGTACCCACCCCCACTTGAAAAAAACCTGGGGAGGACGAGCAAACTCCCTTCGAGACACCTTGAAAGAAGGGTAATTTTTAAATTCCCTCCCAGGTAAATGAGAGTGCAAAAATGTGTGTATTTGAATTTCATTTCGTGTGGATTGTGAAATATTTCAAATACTGTATGTATGTCTTCCTACTAGAAGTCAGAAAGGGGGCACCCCTACCTCGGGTGCCCATGTCGGGCGCCCCTCGGGTGTGGGCGCCCATGTTTTCCTGGGCTGATTTTTAACTGCCACCCCTAAAAGCGAGGTGATCCGGATTGCCACCCCGTGAACATCGATGAGCAATTAACGACCTCGCGTGATATTTCTGAAGAGCTTAAAATGAACTATTTGGCGCATTTCTTAACGATAAGACAACAATTGCTGTTATTCCATACTCCCAAGACCCCCCCCCCTCTGAAAATAAAGCCTGGCAACGCCACTGCCAAACATAGGGTTTTGTGCCCGGGGAATATTTTCAAGTTTTAGACGTATAGAGAGAGGCTACTATTCAATAACTGTTTGAAATTAAATATTAAAGAAATTAAGCTTTTGACAAATTATTCTGTAATTAAAAAGAGAGCGTATTATGGTGAAGCATTGTTTACTTTTGGGACAGGTTAAGTTTCCAAAATCAAAATAATTATAGTTAAAAAGCAAGAAAAATTATGTCTTAATAATAAAACTTGTTTCATTTGAGTGTTACTTGTAGTTTGTGTTCAATAAGCTAAAACTATACAATGTTTTTGTACAGACTGCAAAGGTTTAGATAGTTACTGATTCCTTTGTTAGTTGTATTGTTTATGTTCTCGTACTGAGTGACTCGTGGTAAACAGTGGAAGCTGTGGGGCCGCGTGTCAAAGATGTATCGATGCGTATTGTTGCTCATCCATGTTCACGGGGTGGCAATTCGGATCACCTTATTTCACCTTTAGAGTGGCAATTGGAATCCACCCGTTTTCCTGTACCAGGGTACCCCTCCCCAACCAAGGTAGGGAGACGCCCTTGATTCAGTGATAACAAATCAATATGATTGTTTGACATGCGTGGCAGTAGCAAGCAACCTGTGGATTGCACAACCAACTCTATCTGAGTATCAGGAGTCTAGAGAGTGCTAGTAAAACTTCGCGTCGTTCACGGAGTAGATAGATAAGGTTTAGTTTTTAAACAAACCTTGTTAAAAAAGGCTAGTCTGGCTAAAAGCTTACGAAATTTGTATTCTTTGTAGTAGACCACTGACCAGACTCCCTTTGCACTTTATATTGTGAAATTAAAGACATTAATTTGTGTACCCTGTCCTTCGATGTCTTATAAAATATTGTTTACGATTTACCTACACTCTACCGGTGCCTCCACTTACAAAACTGTGTAATTTATCCCAAGACCACCAATCAGAGGCCTGCTTTCTAATTCTTAGTTAATATATTATTTTTAAAATATAAATTTACTACATACTATAATCATAACTTTCTCATGAACATGTTTATGTAAATATATCCTCTTATTTTTAATAGGTTTACACAGCAAAAACATGTCCAATGTCAACCGAATTCATCAATTCATTTTATGTGTAAAACAGTTCTGAAAAAAAAAACTAGAATGAACTATAGACTATTTTAGTTTCCATAACAGCCCTGTAAATGTTTGAAGATTACGTTAGAAATAAGGAAACTGTAAAAGAAATTTTAAAGGAAACAGTATTGTTTGTTTACGTTATTTTCAATACACACAAGAGTTGGAACTTATTTTTTACATAAACTGCTACATACTTTGGGATAGGGTTTTATGGGGTCAAATAAAAGACAAATCAACAGTAGCAACTATTCCAAACCCACTCATAAAAGCCGTTTTACGTTTCACAAATATTTTTGTCTCCAAAACCACTCAGTCGACTTTTTTGAAAGCCGGTATAGGTATAGAGATCAGATAGCTGAAAAAGAATTACACAGTATAATCGTATTACGTTACAAATATTCTTAGCCTAAGTTATTTTTAAAGGGTGTAAACATTAATCGTGGGGAAGTAGAAGTTTAGAAGAAAGGGTTAAAATTTCACTTTGAAACTCATTAATACTAGATACAGGGTGTCCCATAATTAAAGTGCCAGACTCTAGGAAAAGGCTATATGGGGCAAAATAAAGAGAAAATTAAGAATACATTTTTTCAAAAACGCTTAGTTAACCAGATATTCGCCATTTTATATTTATCACTAATTATTAATAATCTCCCACTTAACTTATCGGATTTGACTCAAACTTAGGATACATTTTTATCTAAGTAAGACTATTTATGGAAAAATTACCAGCATAATCTAACTTATAATTTTAAAACGATGGCTATTTTATGGTAATTTTAGGGAATTCTCGGCGTTACACCTTAAATAGCGAGTTAACAGTGAATTTTACGATAAAATGTAAGGAATAATGTTTTTAGTAAATTTTAATATTTATCTATTGACTTCAAAGTCAAAACAATCGATTAAGAACCAACAATGTTACAGTGGAAACCGTGGCAAACATCAAGGTGGAAAATTGTCTGTTTTCAGCCAGTTTCCCCTAAAGCTTCGTTGTTTCCCATTAGATTTTCATGACCTTGGTGTCAATAAATTATAAAATTCACTCTAAAATGTTATTTTACATTTTATCGTTAAACTGACCGTTTATTCGCTATTTAAGGTGTAACGCCAAAAATGCCCTAAAATTACCATAAAATAGCCACCGTTTTAAAATGATAAGTTAGTTCATCCCGGTAATTTCTTCAATAAATGGTCTTACTTAGATACAAATTTACGTTAAGTTTGAGACAAATCCAATAAATGGTGTGGGAGATAAAAAATAATTAGTGACAAATATAAAATGGCGAATATCTGGTAATTAACTAAGCATTTTTGGAAAAATTTGTATTCTCATTTTTCTTGTTATTTTGATCCATATAACCTTATCCTAGAGTCTGAAACTGTACTTATAGGACACCCTGTATAAAGAATCGGTTGAACTACTGAGCTATAAAGGTAAAGGTAAAGCTAGGAGAAGGTTTCCGTGTTTTCTGTTTCCTATAACTGTACACTGTATAGCTTGGGCATTTAATTTGTTTCTACCAAGGCAATGACGCTTTATGAAAAGTGCTTTTTATAAAATGGTTTTAACACGTGTTGCACCCCAGGGTCCTACTTTGACATGGTCCTATCGATGGGGTTCGGGTAGGTAAAAATAAACGGTCCAAAACAAGACACACTGCTAACAGAAAGGGGGCTGTTAGAATATCCATCTAGTTAACGCCTTTAGACTGTGTGCCCTAGGTCCCAATGCAGCCATTGCCCTAATAGCTTTCTTGCCACTCGAATACTGAATTTAGATGGCCCTTGTATGCCTCCCATAAAATAATGGGCGACTACTTCATTTCATGCATTGGTCTACGCATACACCAAATATATTTTCCTCTCATAGTTTAATATTTTAAATCTTACTGTGCTTTTCTTTTCCAGTGATCTAGCAATGAAACTATGACTAGTCAAAGATTCACTGCCTTGATGAAGAAGTATTGGTTTTTGCTGGGGCTTTTATTTTGTATAATATTAGCAGATATTTTTCCAAGTCTCGGAGCCACTGGAGGTAATAAACTACTTAGATTATAACAGCTTTTGCTTTAATTTAATAATAACATTCTACTGTAAAACAAAATAAAAATACATGAACCTAACATGAAAGAAACATGTGCTAGTCAACACAACACTTTCATTGCTATAAAATATGTGATTTTCTTTTAACAATTTAAATTTTTCTCTTAGGAAGACAAATAATACAGAATGTCAGATAATTGAAGGAGAGATTTGTGAGACTCTACTGAGTTACAAGTTGTATTATTTATTTAAATCTCGTCATTTACTATGCATATGCTCAAAGAAAGAATTCATTCAAGTTCTTAATTATTACTAAACAAACTTGATTTATTACTTCTGTAAATTGTAATTCAGTTAGATTTATTCATTGCACTCTTGATTATGTTGATTCGAAAATTTGAATGTTTGCTTATGTCAAGTTTCGTTTTAATGTTAATTAAAACGCATAAATCGAACCATAGCGTTTGAATTTTATAAAGTCCTACAGTAATTTTTCAATAACAATAATGCACTTGAAGACTTAACAATGCCTAAAGAACAAAATATTTGAAATAATTGTTCAAACAATAATAAAACCTTAAAATGAAATCCGAGTGTACGTAGTAACACAATGTAATTGAATATAATTGCTTTCCTTAGCAATCTTACTGAATCAAAATTAATGTGAATGATCTAGGTTTCGGCCAGTAGGCTCATCATCAGATTCTAGAATTCAAAGATCTCGTCAATGCTAAATAACTGTTTGTGATATTCTCGGTAGCTTAATGTACAGTAAGTTAAATGATTTCTCAGTTATATTCAATAATGTTCAAGCCACCTGAGCGCTGAGGCTAACCATGAGCTATACCATAATTTATATCGGTTACCTTAACCTAGAAACTGCTCAATATTCCTTATTTCCCTACCAGTAGACCAGAGATGCTTGGGACAAAAGGGCTCTTCCCTCAGTATTGACAACTGGTCGTATATCTCCTCATCGGCTCCTCCACATCCTAGAAACCTGATACCTCCCGTAGTATCCACGATTCCAGACGTATTTGCCACCCTAAGAAAGTAAAAATTACCTGACAGGGTAGTTTCCTTATAGCCAGGGTACAACTAGTTTTAGGGTAATCCCAGGGTAAACTAATGTTTCAGAAAAAACATGTTGGCAATATTGCATGCTGTGCTGGCGTTCATTGCACAGCGATCTCTACTTTAGTATTAGGAGTCTAGAGAAGCCTAGCAACACAAGGCAACTTGCCGCGCTTAGAGATTCACCCACCGAACAGAACCGACAGTACACGAACATTTCCGATCTTCCACATTTTTGCGATTGTATCAACGATAGTGTTTGTTGACCATATTACTTATGATTCATGCTTTACAGCGTGCAAAATCGAATTAAAGTGTTCAGTATATTTAAATATATGTATTGTTGTTGTAGCAACCCGGAAATACAACATAAAACTTTTAGCACAGCTGAAAAGTAATTTAACCGTAATTAATCAACTGGTTTTAATATATATTTCAATATTGTATTTTTAGACACATACCCATGAACTGCTTATTCAGCGTATGAAAGAGTAAACACATGTCTAAAGATACACTTGAAATGTCTTAAAACCAATTTAATAATAACAGTTAAAATTACTTTTCACATCTTTGCTAAAAATAATATGTTTTATTTCAGGTATGTTACAAGAACAAAATGCTATTCCAACTCCTTAAATGTTCCATAAGAAAACTATTTATAATCTTAATGTTATTTCCATATTTACTTTGTGACAGTCATAATTGTTCAATATTTAAAGTATTTAAAATCCCTAGCAACGGAACCTTTTGCATTATTACTCATCATGAAGATATGCAGGTGGAATGTTTCAGCCAATCAGTGACCGAAGATGGTTGTCCACAGCGAGACCAAAATATTTCAATCTAATTATGAAGTTTGGACGTGGTGTGAACTGGAAGAACAGCTAGATTACAGTTGTGACACCGGCCGTAAAAGCCTAAGAGTTAAGTATATTGAAAGTACGTTTTAATATAACCATTTAATACATAAATGCAGTTTTTAAGCCCATTTTACTAAACACATTTAAAAGCAGTGTTTAATGTATTGTGGTTGACCTAAAAGTTATATTTTAATTTTTCATGACAAACCAAATACTAGAAGTGAAATCCAGTGTAGGACCAAAGTTAAATTATTAATTACCTTGTATTAGGCCTGTAGATCCTGTTGATGTGGATGCGCATTTCGCCCGCTTGTGGGGCATCGTCATTACTTATTGTCCTTAACTAAAACATGTGGTTATTACCTAAAATTATCTTATACACACACGCACTACGCGGGTTTTGTCCGGTGGCCGTCTACGAAACATCGCACACCACCAACCTGCCAGTAGTACATTCATCCCCAGTGCGCGATGTTTCGTAGACGGCCACCGGACGAAAAACCCGCGTAGTGCGTCCCCCCCCTGTGTATAAGACAATAATTTAGTGTAAATAGTGTACCACATGTTTTAGTTAAGGACAATTAGTGTGCCGACGATGCCCCTCAAGCGGGGCGAAATGCGCATCCACATTTACAACAAAGGTAGGATCTATAGGCCTAATACAAGGTAATTAATAATTAAACCAAATAAGTTTGAAATCCAAAATAAATTAATTTAGTGTAAAATTACATGGCTATAGTACTACACTCTTATTTTTCAGTATTTTTATATATTTAAGTATAATGAGCATTATAATTTGTTGGTTTGCACGCTGTAAAGCATTAATTAGTCGCCATACAGTCTTGTCGTTTAAAGTGAACCTGATTGGCGTGGTGTCGTGTAGCCTCGATGCACACAGCTCCGATTCCCTACCTTGCACAATGCACATAGCTTAGAAGTTATATATGACTGATTTTTTAAGCTATAAGCAAAAATAACTTTGATTTCCACATCAAATATGTATTCTAGGCTATGACTAGAATATTTGATTTATTTAAACATGAATATGGGTTACAACTTTGATACACGTCGGTTCGCCGCCGAGAACTCCTCCTCATTTCTGGCGCCCGGATACTTTCTGAGATTCTGAACTTGCCCTTGCCCACGCCCAGGGCCGCCACCCATGAAAATAATTTTCCCTCGCCAGGGTCAAGTGCAGGGTATTTTAATTTTAGGGTAATTTGGAGTAATAAAGGGTATCGCTAGGCCCAATGTTCACAGCAGACATTGTCCGATAGTCGACCATCAAAATGTTTAATTCAACCATCGATTCGATTACCAAACTACTATTGGTTCTAAATTCTACTTTGCTAGTTTGCTATCAAAAGGTATCAGACAAATTACAGTTTCTATTACTAGACAGTTTGACTTTCATTAAAATTTATATATACACAAATTATGCTTTTATAAAATCCCTAGCAAAGCAACGTAGCGCGGGTCTAACTAAACATACTAATTGCGTGAATAGATGGCAACTACAAAGGAAGAGGAACAGCAGCCAACAAGCGTGGGAATAAAACTGTTGCGCCAACACGTAGCGTGGATCTAACTAAACATACTAATTGCGTGAATAGATGGCAACTAAAACAAAAAGCACCAGCAAGTCTTAATAAAAGCTGTTGCGCCAACAAGATACGTAGCGGGTCGTGAATAACTAAACATACTAATTGCGTGAATAGAGCAACTAAAGCTACAAGAGCACCAGCAAGCTGCGTGAATAGATGGAGCAACTAAATAGATGGCAACTTCAAAGCTACAGAAAACCAGCAAGAATAAAAGCTGTTGTAACACTTGAGCGTGGGTCTTAATAAATCCATACACGTTGCGTGAATAGATTTGGCACTGCAATTAAGAATAGCAAGACATAAAGCTGTTGCGCAGATCATACACTGTTATGTAGTATAAACCGTGGAAAACTGTGCAAATTGTTTGATAAAATAGGCGCTACAAATGGCAATGACACGAAAGCTGTGGAGAACCATTGCACCAGCGTTCTACAGTCTCTAATCCTTGAAACCTGCGTTTTCTTTCAAAACCATGCGATCCCATAAGAGAAAACTACCGAACTGGGCGACAGCGTTTGCCTCTAAGGCAGGAGCCCGTTTTGTCAACAAATTGCGATAAAATGTGCTCCAACGCCACAGGCGTTCAAGTATCGTCTAAAAATCAGTTTTGGCACTAAACAGTTACTAATTGCGTGAATAGATGGCAACTGCCGATATGACAAAAATAAAGTTCTCGATGTAAGAATGAGTGACAAATTTTAGCTTTAAAATATTTAAAACAGTCCTGACGAATTTCATATACCATGGTATTTGTTAACGAAATAAAATATTTATTTATTTTATTTATTTAAGTTACAAAAGGAACCAACAAGAATAAAAGCTGTTGCGCCAACACGTAGCGTGGGTCTAACTAAACATACTAATTGCGTGAATAGATGGCAACTACAAAGGTAAAAGAGGAACCAGCAAGAATAAAAGCTGTTGCGCCAACACGTAGCGTGGGTCTAACTAAACATACTAATTGCGTGAATAGATGGCAACTACAAAGTTACAAGAGGAACCAGCAAGAATAAAAGCTGTTGCGCCAACACGTAGCGTGGGTCTAACTAAACATACTAATTGCGTGAATAGATGGCAACTACAAAGCTACAAGAGGAACCAGCAAGAATAAAAGCTGTTGCGCCAACACGTAGCGTGGGTCTAACTAAACATACTAATTGCGTGAATAGATGGCAACTACAAAGTTACAAGAGGAACCAGCAAGAATAAAAGCTGTTGCGCCAACACGTAGCGTGGGTCTAACTAAACATACTAATTGCGTGAATAGATGGCAACTACAAAGCTACAAGAGGAACCAGCAAGAATAAAAGCTGTTGCGCCAACACGTAGCGTGGGTCTAACTAAACATACTAATTGCGTGAATAGATGGCAACTACAAAGCTACAAGAGGAACCAGCAAGATTAAAAGCTGTTGCGCCAACACGTAGCGTGGGTCTAACTAAACATAGTAATTGCGTGAATAGATGGCAACTACAAAGTTAACAAGAGGAACCAGCAAGAATAAAAGCTGTTGCGCCAACACGTAGCGTGGGTCTAACTAAACATACTAATTGCGTGAATAGATGGCAACTACAAAGTTAACAAGAGGAACCAGCAAGAATAAAAGCTGTTGCGCCAACACGTAGCGTGGGTCTCACTAAACATACTAATTGCGTGAATAGATGGCAACTACAAAGTTACAAGAGGAACCAGCAAGAATAAAAGCTGTTGCGCCAACACGTAGCGTGGGTCTAACTAAACATACTAATTGCGTGAATAGATGGCAACTACAAAGTTACAAGAGGAACCAGCAAGAATAAAAGCTGTTGCCCCAACACGTAGCGTGGGTCTCACTAAACATACTAATTGCGTGAATAGATGGCAACTACAAAGTTACAAGAGGAACCAGCAAGAATAAAAGCTGTTGCGCCAACACGTAGCGTGGGTCTCACTAAACATACTAATTGCGTGAATAGATGGCAACTACAAAGTTACAAGAGGAACCAGCAAGAATAAAAGCTGTTGCGCCAACACGTAGCGTGGGTCTCACTAAACATACTAATTGCGTGAATAGATGGCAACTACAAAGTTACAAAAGGAACCAACAAGAATAAAAGCTGTTGCCCCAACACGTAGCGTGGGTCTAACTAAACATACTAATTGCGTGAATAGATGGCAACTACAAAGTTACAAGAGGAACCAGCAAGAATAAAAGCTGTTGCGCCAACACGTAGCGTGGGTCTCACTAAACATACTAATTGCGTGAATAGATGGCAAC
Source organism: Matsumurasca onukii (assembly GCA_018831715.1). NCBI lineage: Eukaryota > Metazoa > Arthropoda > Insecta > Hemiptera > Cicadellidae > Matsumurasca > Matsumurasca onukii. The sequence continues at coordinate 26,293,585 of CM032064.1, forward strand.
TACAAAGTTACAAGAGGAACCAGCAAGAATAAAAGCTGTTGCCCCAACACGTAGCGTGGGTCTCACTTAACATACTAATTGCGTGAATAGATGGCAACTACAAAGTTACAAGAGGACCCAGCAAGAATAAAAGCGGTTGCGCCAACACGTAGCGTGGGTCTCACTAAACATACTAATTGCGTGAATAGATGGCAACTACATAGTTCAAACTACTTTTCAAACTCAACTATTATGGGATACGAGGATTGCCACTCAGATGGCTTGATCGTATCTTAGTAATAGATTTCACTAGGAATTTCAGACGCTGGATCCATAAATTACGTATTACAAAAGAGTTCGAACCATTGCAAAAATTCATGGGAGAAGAACCAGCGTTAAAAGTATCAACATGTTGACTCTATGTGAAACCTGCGTTTTCTTCAAAACCAAATGCGATCCCATAATTGGGTGAATAGACATACAAAGTTACTCTATGATGAACTAGAGGCAAGAACTACGACACTTGTGTGGGCGACACTAGAACGGTGGTTAATAACGTTTTTTCAGGCGTGAATAGATGGCAACTTGCAAAGTTACAAGTGGAACCAGCAAGAATAAAAGATGTTACGCTAACCCTTAAGCGTGGGTCTCACTAAACATAAATAAATAAATTGTTTATTGAGTTCACCATGTTGACATGTTATGCCAACGTCACTTAATTCCAATCAGACATACATTTTGACATTCACTCTCTCTCATTCATTCGAATTGTACCACTCTATAACTGTAGTCAGTCTGTGTGTTCCGCGTTCTCCCAGGTTATCAAAAGAAAAATTTTATTTTCTGGGAAACCTTTTGAATTCAAACTTAGTGAGAACTTTATACATTGCACTTATAGACTCAAGGCTCAATTATGGTATAGAAAATTGGGGAGGAGCAGAGAAAATTTCTATTAATCCATTAATTATAACTCGGAACCATTTTATTCGCATATTGACTTTTAAAACATTACGTGTTTCCGCTTTTCCGTTATTCAAGCTGTTGCTGACACTCCCACTCAAGCATCTATTCGTTTACAAGGTACTCAAAGTGTTCTATAACCGAAGTGGTAATTACGCCATTGAAAGAGTGTACATCAGAACAAGAAGTGTGACTCAGGAGCTCTACACTCACCCTAAAGTAAACAAAACTATTTTCAAAAAGAGATTCACATTTTTGGGTCCAAAACTGTACAACCAACTGCTAAATTCCATCAAAACAAACAATAAAAACTGTAAAAAAGTTCCTTAATAATGTAGAGAAATGGCTGTTTACCAAAGATGACGTGAGAGGTTTTTTGTTAGTAGTTGCTTGAATATCATCACGATACCAGTACACCGATTTTGCATTTTTTAAATTTTGAGGATGGTGAGGAGTTTGGGGGAGTAGAAAGGCCGGTCGGTGGCGGTATCTGCTTTCCGTTGTTCTCTCCCTATGGGCTCTCTATTTTTATAAGTAGCTTTACATTGTTGTTGTTGTAATGTGTATAAATACAATGTTTACGTTATGTTAATTTTAAGTGATTTTTCATAATGCTTCACACAAAAAGTAATGTATACTCGTATATAGTTTTTACAATTTTTTTATTATTTAAACGTACGTAAAAATTCAAGTTGTAATTCAAGTTGTATGTATATTATACGGGATACTGTAGATATGAGTATAAGTCACCATACTCACGGTTTATCATGCTTGTTTCAGTTCCTTGATACTATATGGTACAGAGCTATGGGGTAATTCCACTGACAGTCTCAACTATTTCATAAAATCATTATATTAGAACTATGTTGTACATGAATTACAATCAGTCGTGCAGATCAGTTTTAAATAATTAAATATACTAACACTTCCTTCAATGTGTATATTTAAATGTTTAATTTTCATACATAAACAAATAGATAATGTTTTAACTTTTAACCGCACATGCAGTACTCTCATAATTACAATACTGTACTATATTTAGATATGAGCTCCAATACCCAGTCCATAAACTTACGTTATTTAAAACACTCCTCATTGCATAGGTTTAAAATAACTGGTTAACAAATTACCAATATCTATTAAGATATTAAATTTAAACACGTTCAAAAATGTTATAAATAATGTATTGGTTCAAAAAGATTATTATAAAGTAAGTGATTTTTTAAATTATAGAGAGTTAGTTTATAACGTTTGATTTGTATCTTATTTGAATGAAGGTATTTTATTTTCTGTTCATTATTGTGATTAAATTAGCTAATCTATTTTGTGAAGTAAATATTCATTAATCCAAGGACTTTTACATTTTGTTTTATCATATTTATATTTTATCTCTTTTGTTTCTTTACTTAGCGAGAGTGCTTCTTGTATTGCATTATAAAGCTCCTTTAATATTGTTCATATCAACAAAATTTAGTAAGGTAGGATTCCAATCATATTTTTAAATAGTTTATTAATGAATCAAAGTTTGTTTTCTCGTAAGTTATTGTAGCGGGAGTCTTTTTTTGAAGATCTATTGATACAATTTTTACTTTTAATTACCAAAGCAATTAGACTAGACTATGATCTGTAATTTCTAAATGGAATATTCCTGCTGCAAAATATCGTAGTTCCTTATGTCTAACAAAAATATGGTATATTCATAATGATGAGACTGAGGTGACTCTTGTAAAACTGTTGATGAAGGAAGAGAACCCGTTGTTATACATTAACGAGAGATATGTTTCGACCTCAGGTTTGTCTTTTTTAAGACATATATCGACGTCAACGAGGAGAACTGCATTAGTTGTAAGCTTTTTAAAGTTGTTTCTAGTTCTTGAATAAAGGTGTGCTGGGAATAATTTTGAAGTCTGTAAACGCCAACAGTATTAAACATTGAGTTATTAACTTTTATTTCTAGAACTAAAATATCTGCAGTTTGCATTTGTATAAAGACGTTTTGGTGACTGACTGGTGAACGAGAGAAATGTTTAGGCACTTCCCGTAGAGCTACTCCCCTCAACCATCTATTCTTTTTAAAGGTCTTGTTGTAAAACCACCAGGAAACATCTGAAAACTCGACTTTGTTTAACCCCCAGCGCGGTAGCGGCCGTTAATGGCGTCGGCCGAAAATGGGGTTGTGCAGTGGTTTACTATTTTGACTGTAGCGGCTAAACTAGTGATCGGATCTTTGATTTTACGATAAAACGTAGTGTGGAATGAAGTTTTCTACAACTTTTGTATTTGAAATTTTATCCTATCTCCAATAGGTAATTTGCTATTTCGCTTTAAAGATAAACTGGTCAAAATTTACTTTTTCGTGTGTTTGGGCTTATTTAACGGGTACTTATACACCTCTTAGGACCACGAAAACCAACCTAAGTTAGAACGACTAAAAAACACTATGCGAAAAATTTAACACAAATTACATTTTTGCCATAAAATATTTTATGTACGTACTCAAAGTGCGTGCTTTCGTTAGATTTTGATATTTTTACAACGGCTATAACACCCGCAGTATAGTTCTTAAGTCAGCCAAAGTCATACTAAAAGATTCGTAAATTTATGTTCTCAAATAATATAATGAATGAAAGTCGATAGAGTGACTAGAAGTACTAAAATATAAAAATAAATGATGTGTAGTCATGGACTTTTAGGATGATTATTAACATTACAATTGTCATGAATACAAACAATTAACGCTAACTTTTGAAGCACCTAGCGAGGCCATGAGCGCAGCGAATAGCCTGTTTTTATCAAGCGAGGCCACAGGAGGAAGGGGGGTCTGGCTGGCGTAGTCCCCCAGAAGTATCGCGAACAAATGCAATTATTCCTCCACTACGATATTCCTTATTGCAATTTGCAAGACTTGTGTAACCGGGAATTTTGTTTTTTTATGTCTATTTCATAATCTAATTTGGATATTTTTGCTAAAAATAAATCAAAATTTTGTTTGAGATTTCTGATGTTTAAGTAATTGCAGTTAAGTTTGAGGTTTTGTGTGAAAAAATCTTTATTTAAATGATCAAAATTAAATTATTGCCATCTTGCATTGTATTATATTAATAAAAACAAATTGACTAGCCTTTAAGAAGTATTTTTTATGACAGGAAGCTGACTTGAAACATCCTAGTGCTATGTTCAGCTTATAAGCTACTTATAGTTCTTTAAGGCTAGCCTCACTTGTGATTCGCTTCACTCGGTCTCCGTTGTCCTTCCTGACGAAGATCTTGCCGTCCTTGGTCCATATGAACTTGTAGCCTCGGTCCCTTGCAGCCTCCTTGGTCCGGGAGGGGAGCAGCTTGTTTGCTGGCGAGAGGTGCTCGTTGATGATTACTTTGTCCTTCACCATGCGGGGGTTGATCTTGTCAGCTGTCAGGCGTCGAGTCTTCTTGAAGCCGTTGATCCACACCTCCTCGTCTCGCTTTGACTTGAACTTCACGACGATGGGGGATGCTCGCTTGCGGTTGTAGCTAGAGACACGGTGAGCAGCTTCCACAGTCCTACCCTTGTACTCCACGTCTATGGTTGATGCGATGTTTGACAGCAGGGTCTCCATGTCCTCGTTCTCTGTCTCAGGAACACCGCTGATCTCTATGTTACTGATCCGTGAGTTCCATATCCCTCATCCGGGTCTCTAGGTCGACAACAGTACTACGCAGATTCTTATTTTCTTCCTGAAGGTATCTGGCCTCGTCCTTTACATGTTCAATTTCTTCCTTTACTTCCTTCATCAGCTCTGCAGCTTGGTCAACTTTTCCAGAGAAATAGTCTGTTGAGGCTCTAAATTCCTTGAATTCTTTGCCGTATGTTTGCAGCTCGCTAAAGACCTCTCCTTTAAAAGCATTTAAAGTAGATAAAAGGAAATCTTTCGTTATCGCAGTAGCGAATATTAATAACATTTATAAATTAAATCTTCATGGTGAGCTTTATCTGTTTGCGGACGACACATTGCTTTTGTCTAAAGGGAAAAACTGGTTGGAAGTCAAAGAAAAAGCTCAGAGCGATCTGTACTTATTGAATAAATGGTTTGGTCAAAACGTGCTTTCTCCAAACACAGCAAAACTAAATTCATGCCAATACCATTGAGGGACTGCTCATATTTTGAATTACTATATACGCACACTATTTGCCACGTTGTGAACTTTAATTTGTGGGTTGCAATAATCTTTGTTCACTTTAAAAGATGTTGGAGTCGGTGCTGCTATTCCTTTGATAATATTGCTTCAGCAGCATCGGCTTCAACCTTTTTTTAAGTGAATAAAGATTATTACAACCCACAAATTAAAGTTCACAGCGTGGCAAATAGTGTGCGAATATGGTGATATACTAAATTACTAATAATGATTGGCAACTTAATTTCGTTTTACTGGTTACCATGAAATGGGTATAGCTATACAATTTTACTGTAATGTAATGGATAAACGCATTTGTTATGATGTAGCACGTAAAGCAATATCGAATAATCTCATAATTTTACTGTATTTGACTATTGATTAATTGTTGAAGTCAGTTCTTTTTTTGTTAAACAGTTTTTTAAAGACAAATTGATAGTAATAAATCTTACACTTCAGGTTTAGCATTTTTGTTACTAATAACATTTCTAAATTAAATCTTCATGGTGAGATTTATCTGTTTGCGGACGACACATTGCTTTTGTCTAAAGGGGAAAACTGGTTGGAAGTCAAAGAAAAAGCTCAGAGCGATCTGTACTTATTGAATAAATGGTTTGGTCAAAACAAAGACTTAAGCTAAAAGATTACCCTCGGAGACTCGCCAGTAAATTCACGGACACTGGAGTAGGCACCACGAACAAATATAGACCTCAGACAGGACTTGAACATCCCGCAGCTCCGATCGAGTTTAAGGCTTTGGGAAAGAATGTTGAAGAGCTTAACTGAATTCTAAACAGAATGGTTTTGAAAAAAAAGAGGAAGATTGTTTGAGGATGGAGAGATTGGTGAAATTTCTTAGTGGATATCTTGAATCGTGAATGTTGGCATGTCAAAACTATCTGTGCAAAGGAAAGTGTTTCGAGAATGTAAATTGATGGAACGGTCAGTATGTGGTGCTTTTTGAAGCAGTCTGCACAAGATTATCTTCTTGAAAGTGAGAAAATAATGTGTACAGCCTTTATTAATTTGAAGTCTAAATAGGAACAGGGATCTCTGACTCTCACGCCCTCACACTGGCATTGTATATGCAAGATAAGAATAAATGAGGCCATAGTAAGCACTTTCGCATCGACTGTTTGTCTCAGCTGTCTTAGCATAAAAATGACAGTGAAAACCTTCTTGGAAACATGCTCAGGCGAAAACTGAGATTTTAATCAATGGTTACACCTAGAAATATGGTGTCACATGAAGAATTAGGCTGAATTTCAACTGCCACCTCTAAAAGCAAAAGTTCGAGGTGATCCGAATTGCCACCCCGTGAACACCGATGAGCTTCACTTCACCGTTGACAGGATGTCTAGGCGATCTAGTCCAGCGGGTTTGGTTTGAAATTCTACCCCTCTTATAGTAATCAACTAAGCAGTTGTTTACTAATATTTACATGTAAAGTACTACGGTTTACCATATTAGTGATGAAATTTAGTTAGTATGTGCACCATGGTACACGGAAAAAATATTCAAAACTAGCGCCATCTCTCCCGGATTTACCCTATCCTTTTTTACACCAACCTGTAGTAGTCTGTACAAGTGACTGACTGTTAGTATAAATTACAAACACGTTTTTGATTACAACTTATTTATTTCTGGAGATGATTTAATGTTAGTAACCACTATCGGAATTAACATTAATAGTTGTTGACAAGCCAAGGGCCAAACATCCGAGGCGTACACCCCGATATCCCCGTAATTGTCAGGGGAAAGGCAAAAGTTCGTCATGTATCTTAAATTGTACTATATTCACAAGTAGTTTGTCATTAAATTTTAACGATTTTTCCTAGACGCAAGTAAGTTTTTAGTCGATTTATCCTGGCTTAACTATTAATAATAATATGTACTACTATTGAATTATTGGAAGTATCGGAAAATGGGTGGTTGTGAATCTTATAGGTACAAGTTGAAAACCAGGCTAGTGAAGTAAACTTCAATGGAAGGGAGGTTAACTGAAATAAACAAATCATTAATTGGATGACATAGTTTCCCATTTGCTGTATAAATAATGTAATTTTCATTTCAACATTTTGAAAATATGTTTCTTATAAGTCAAATGTCAGGCTAATTAAGAATTTTAGAGTATTTATATAGGTATTTATCAAATAATGATGTGTTGAGTTAGTTTTAAAAAGGTAGGATGTTGATTACTCAAACGTTGCTGTCATTAATTTGGCAGATATCTATTGTAAAAGGAGCCTAAAATTACCTACATAAGTTGTACACATTTTTCCGGGGAGCACATAAAAAGCGCACCCGAAAAATTTGAAAGTTAAATTTAGACATGAGACTCATGTCTCATGACACAAAATGTAGGTATTACAATTTGATTTCCTGATTAAAATGTTTTCTCAGTTTCAGATGTTGACTAACTATTTGATTTCTTGTCTTAAAACCATGTATTTATAAACTTGTCCTAGTACACGAATTAGACTTCGGAATCAACCTAAAATGCATCATTACAAGTCTTAGGCTTTAAAATTTTCCCAGGGGAGGACCCACGGACCTCCCTGGGTATTCCATACCCCCAGACCCCTTGATCACCTTCCGAAAATAAATGCTCGCAACGCCACTGCCAAAGTTAGGGTTTTGTGCCAGAGGAATATTTTCATGTTTTAGACGTATAGAGAGAGGCTACTATACAATAACAGTTTGAAATTAAACGTTAGAAAAATTAAGCTTTTGACCAATTATTCTATAATTAAAAAGAAAGCGTACTATGGTGAAGCATTGTTTACTTTTGGGTCAGGTTATGTTTCCAAAATCAAAATAATTATAATTCTATTCTAAAATAGTTATAGTTAAAATGCAAGAAAACACTGATTTTTTAATAATAAAACTTGTTTCATTTGAGTGTTACTTGTCGTTTGTGTTCAATAAGCTAAAACTATACAAGGTGTTTGGTACAGACTGCAAAAGTTGATATGATTCACAAATATTCGACAGTATTTTGGTGCTCGTACTGAGTGACTCATGGTAAACAGTGGAAGCTGTGGGGGCCACGTGTCAAATATGTGTACTGCGATGCGTACTGTAATTGCTCATCCATGTTCACAGGGTGGCAATTCGGATCACCTTAAACTTTCATTTTCAAGGGTGGCAATTGGAATTCACCCGAAGAATTAATGGTCTTCCCCCAGGAGGATCTAGGAAATTCCATCATTGGTTTAGAAGATCTCTTCGAGACAGATAAGTTTAGAGGTTGGGTCTTCCCAGGTTTGATGTGGAGGTGGTTGTCATGACACCATTGGAGAAGAGAGGTGTATTCCAAGAAATCGCTTTGCTCCAGGATTTCCTTATTCTTTACTAAATTGTTTTATTGGATCGATTGTGTTTTCCATCAACTTACGTGTGTTTTATCGATTATACAGCAGTTAGTTGACTGGTTGACTAAAATGACAATACATCTCGCTCTCGAATGGGAAAGCAAGGCGTGCATCAAGGGTCTGTGTTGGGTTCTTTGATAATTATATACAGTATATATATTACGATATATATACAGGGTGTCGGTGAACTCTCTGGACATACTTTGTAGACATGTTCCTTGGGTCAAAACAAGAATATTCTACTATATAAACAGGGGTCTCCGGCGCTTCGTTGTCCATCTGTCTGTGTGGATGTGTTTTTTACTAAAATAATTATGACAATAAAACTAATAAACTAATTTCCACCAAACTTTGGTCAAAAATTTAAAATGCCATTGTCTAATTAGGAAAAAATATTCTTTCATTTAACCTTCAAATTTCAAAATGGCGGTCATTTAAAATTTCAAAGTTGAATAGCTCAAAAATGAGTACGTTTACAACAAATTTATAAGAACAACTACTTTTAGTGTATTTATTTTCCTTTCTAAAAATGTATAAACTTTGAAAATCGAATGAGAAACAACAAAGTTATTGTAGTTTCTGTCTTACCGGCCCATGTCCGCCATGCGTTCCTCCAGTCAGCTAACGCAACAACAATGGAACTGACTACATTATTTTGATTCAGGAGTTTGTTAAATTCGTTTGGACATCTCTACAAACAATAATTAGTCTTTCCATGTATGCTACCGTGTCGAAAGTCGTCATTTCTGCTCTTGCACAAACAAATAAATAATATTTTATGTCCTCTGTTTTGGTAAATTAAATAGAAGATTAAATAAAAAGTTAAAAATGTAATGTTTTATTTTAAATTGTTTTAGTTATTGGGAATTTCAAGTTGACTTAGTTAGCTAAAAATCTTAGTTAAAACTTAAAAGTAAATTAAGTTAGTTAATGTCGGAGTTCTCCTATGAATATCTCTACTCTCTAAAACACCAAACCTAACCTAAGCTTAAAAAGGATTTTGAAGCAATAGCTTTCTAAAGATACAGTTATTACTATTATTATGAAAGTTTAATAGTTTTGAATAAGTAAAACAATATTTTTATTTAAAATTTTCCATTTATCTTCCAGAACAAAGGAAATTAAAGTTTATTTTATTTGTTCGTGCAAGAGCTGTTCAAAATGACGACCTTCGACACGGTAGCATATATGGAAAGACTAATTATTGTTTGTAGAGATGTCCAAACCAATTTAACAAACTCCTGAATCAAAATAATGTAGTCAGTTCCATTGTTGTTGCGTTAGCTGACTAGAGGAACGCATGGCGGACATGGGCCGGTAAGACAGAAACTACAATTACTTTGTTGTTGTTTCTCAATCGATTTTCAAAGTTTATACATTTTTAGAAAGGAAAATAAATACACTAAAAATAGTTGTTCTTATAGATTTGTTGTAAACGTACTCGTTTTTGAGCTATTGTGAAATGAAATAATATTTTTACCCTAATTGGACTATGCCGTTTTACATTTTTGACCAAAGTTTGGTGAAAATCAGTTCAATAGTTTTATTGACATAATTATTTTAGTAAAAAACACATCCACACAGACAGACGGACAACGAAGCGCCGGAGGCCCCTGTTTATATAGTAAAATAGTCTTGTTTCGACCCAAGGAACATGTCTACAAAGTATGTCCAGAGAGTTCACCGACACTATGTACATATATATATTCTTTGCAATAAACTATAATTACGATATATTCCATACACTTGAGGGAACAGCCATTCTGTTCACAGATGAAATGACTCTGTTGCAGATGATTATGATCCAATCCTATATTTAAATGACATGTTTTATCAGGTGAGGTGTCAATTAATAAATTCTGACTTTTTGGGCCTCACTCACCTTAAGGTTAGCGGAAGACTACGATTTCTTGAAGAATGGAGGATCTTCACGTCAAAATTACACACAGACACACACACCCACACATAAACACAACAGTCTTCCGCACTTCCCGACGTTTCGCGGCACCTACAAACGTACCGCGTTCTCAAGGGCTTTCGTCCGGTCTTTAACGCGTTGCAAACGACGAACCACTGAACGCGTTAAAGACCGGACGAAAGCCCTTGAGAACGCGGTACGTTTGTAGGTGCCGTCGGGAACGTCGGGAAGTGCGGAAGACTGTGTGTGTGTGTGTGTGTGTGTGTCAGTGTGTAATTTTGACGTTAAGATCCTCCAATCTTCAAGACATCGTAGTCTTCCGCTAACCTTAAGGTGAGTGAGGCCCAAAAGTCAGAATTTATTATGATCCAATCGTCGCTGAAATTAAAGTTAACCCAATTCTTTCCACCACAATGTTCCAAAAAGCGGTAAATGGAACATTACAGCAAGTTACAGTAGTAGTCTCCATTGACTATAAATATCTCTCTCTTAATGATACCAAGACCTCAGCTTAGACGTTTTCTCTGAGTAAAAGAGTGACATGGTAGGATTCAGACAAGATGCTTGAGTTTGTTGTATGTTCTTGATGGCGATCTCTTTTGGAAAGAGAAAATCCATGCGTGCTCTATGAAACACGGCTAAGCAGGATCTAAGAAACACGGCTAAGCAGGATCTAAGTAGGGCTCGGAAGGTTGCCGTAGGAGTGGACAAAAGTTCATGTTAGAATGCCTGATTTCCCCTCTTTCACACTGCGACCCGGTTGGCAGGCTACTATTTGATTAATTCGTTATCGAAAACAAACTACACAATTCATATTTCCTATTAGGCACATAAATGCAAAGGCGTATTATAACACCGCTTAGGAAGTAACCCTGAATAATTGAAAAGGGATAGACAATTAGGGCACAGAGTAATTCCTATAAGTATAACTCTTCAATCCACTTAATGTGACAGTGTTTATTTTAAGTACCGAACCGCCGCCCTACTTCGGTGATGGATTATTGATTGCGCTTGTGCATGATGTACTGTAGAATGTAGATAGTTATCACCGGCAGCAGCGTGTGGATTGGATCGGCACCTAGCGGTGACATTGGTGACCAGGTGAACGCGAATGAGCACTGGTGTGAGTAAGCTCGGGTGAGTGTGAGTGCGGTTCGCGGAGTAGTGGACGCGACACTCACCTGTGGATTATTCAGTAGCAGATCGCGTGGGAGGCTCCCGACCCAAATACAGACAAATAATTTTCCCACAGTCCGCTTTGTCTCACAGTCACATTGCCACGTGATCGATGAGCTCTGATTGTGTCCGGCTGCTCGCCAGTAGCCAGTAGCTAGTAGCCAGTAGCCAGTAGCCTGCAGGCTGTGTCCTGCAATCCTGAATGCTCCCGCTCTCGCCGACTCCCGAACACCCGCTTGAACCAGGTACAAATTCATTGTACACAGCTCAATTTATATACAGTATTAAATTAAACACTTAAAAGATAAATATAGTACCAAAACAATATAAACAAATAGTTTGTTGCGCAAAACAAGCTACGTGCCGTGCATTATTCGAAATTCATTTTAATCTGCTAAAATTTGCCTCTCATTCGCTAGGGCATTTTTGAGTAAACTCAGTCTTCTTGAGGAAGTGAGTTCCTGCCTGATAAAGCAAACGCTCGTTCATGCGAGCCACCGTTCTGTGTCTCACAGTAGCGAGTTTCAAATATTTGAATACTCGTACCGGTCTACACGATTTACTTCCTTTCTAATTGTGCAATCGTGCACTTCCTGAAAACAAGGACCATTTCCATTTTCAAACTCCAAATAAAGGCAATCGCCAATCCGAATCATGTTTAAACTTTTAAGGCGTTCTAACTGTGAGATCAGTTTTTCTGATAACAAATTAGTAACATTCCCATACATGTTAGAAACTCTGATTTTCATTAAAGGTAATTTTCAAAACTTTAACAATTCCTTCCTAACAATCTACACAACATCAGACCAGATCTAAAAACTCGTTGCCCTTGAATATCGCTTCACACACTGACTAGTTCTTTCAAAAGCACGCTGTTAACTCTGAAATAACTCTGTTCAACCATCCTCTTTCGAGTCTAAAATTAGAGGCAGACCTGCGTAGGTTCAAGTTTAGTTTACACTATCACTGCTACGGGAGCCTATGGGCACTTTGAGGTTTGCACATGTTACATGTCGATCGCTGTGAAAGTGTTAAAAGTTTTTTTTCATCAGGAATATTATATTGTCAAAGACCATTTTAGTGATGATGGGTTCTTTTAGCTAGTTTTAATACTGTATATATTAAATATAAAACATAGTATTTGACATAGTATTTAAATTCTGTTTGTAATATTTCCGGCTTGTTGATTTAAAATAACTATTTGACAGTCACATGTTTCGGATAAACATTCAGATTTAAGTACTTTTCTAAATTTGAAGGCAGAAGTAGTTGGGCCAGATGGTGTAGTGGTTTAGCATAACCGCCCGGCAAGCGGGAGACCCGGGTTCAAGTCCCGGTTCGGTCCAGACATTTTTGTCTTCAAATTTCTTTAGTATTAAATAAAATAGTAATAAAGTAATATTTAAAATAATATTACTAGAATTTGGTGATGAATGAGAGTTGTGAGTGTGTGTGTTACTTGTATGTTTGAATGGGATCTAGATGAGTTTTAATGTCAAAATGGTTTCATTAAATTAGCCAACCTGAAGTGTATTCTGCAAATGAAATGTTCCGATTATGATTCCCGAAAAAGTACCTCCTGTAGCAAGAAAAAGCAAGGAATATTTTTCTGCTGCGTTTACTGATCCTCTTTGCTTCTCCGTGGAGGACATAATTATACATATAGGCCTACCCTTTGCGATCGCAAGGTGAGCAGGGCCAGACATTGAGACATGACCGTTTTGTAGTCTTTTATAAAAACATTTTTTAAATATTATACATTTCAAAAGGTTTAAAGAAGTACATTTTCATTTTGTAATTAACTTTTTGATTTGTAAGTGTACATTCCTATACAAAATATGCAAGTAAAGTATGAAAAATCATCCTGAAAATAAATAAGATTTGAAAGGGTTAAGTTCTTCCAAACAGTGCAAGTAAAATTATTGAATTCGTCATAACCTTGCAGTTTAAAATCTTGTTTTAAGTCCATAACATATCACCGATCTTAAATCTAACTATCTCAAGGCTCAAGATAATTTGTTCAATCAATAGCCTGCTCACAAGTCAAAATGCATGTTTTTGTAGGTCAGTTTACACTGTATTAGATTAGATTAGATAAAGTAGGGCTGGTAATGAACCAATTGTACGTCAACCAAAGGTTTATTGTACTGCCCCGGTTATCTTAGCCTGGGAGACCCACCCCTGTGGGACCACAAAGCCTCAAGATGACTCCCCCAAGCTCAGACAAGTGAACTTCATCCCAATTACGTCCCTCTAGAAGACATCTTCTCCTAGTCTCCAGAGAGGGACATTCTAATAGGATGTGCCTAGCAGTTTCTGCTGCCTGCTCGCAAAGTCTACATAGAGTATTACCATTATGCAATCTCAATTTCTGTAGATGATGCCTGAAGTGCCCATGTCCAGTTAAATAAGATATTAAGAATCTGATGTCAGAGCGTTTTAGTTTTAAGATGCTACTGGAGAGCGCCCTGATAGGCCCTTTTAGGAGCAAAAAGGGCCTAGCAAGGCGCTCTCCAGTACACTGTATTACACTCACGTGAAACATTAGTATTTACCTTTTTTTACCTTTTAGTATTACACTAAAATGTCTGTAAGGTGACAAGTGATTTTGTTGAAAATTGTTTTTGAACCATTCGTTCACAGTTTTAATCTGTCAAACGATATCTGCAAACCTATGTAAACCTTGGAAAATAAATATATTGTTATTCTAATAGAGACCATTCTACAGCGTTGCGGAGTTTATGGAGTGACCCAACAATTGTACATGAAGGCAGAGACAATATTTGTGATGCGTTGATTTGTATGACACCATTTTAATTCTTTATATTTGTAAACAGTGCTTTTCTCACTCTCTTTATTCTCATAAACATGTCACATTTCCCATTAACTGTTGATAATCTTTGACCAATTATGTGTCCTTCCACTTTAGCCCGTCAATGCTCACTAAGTCACGTTTGTCATTGATTATCGCTCATAAGTCATTAAGTATTTTATTTGTCGGTTAAATACAATCAGTACAATAGGCCAAGTCAATATATACAATGCCAAATAAAAATCCAAGACATGCATAAATATTGTAAACAAAATTTGAACCATGAGAAAGTTAAGTTAATATTTGAAATATTTACAATAATTCATAAAAATGTTTACACTAGTTTAAAGGTAAGCCTAAGCTACAGAACAATGCAGCGTGCAAAATTCCCAATCTTATAATGTATAAATATACTAGGTACCTTCTACATAACCAAACAAGCTTAAACCAGTGCTGAAATTTGAAGCATGGTGTAGTGGTTAACTTGCATAAAATCTAAATTAGCGTAGCAGGGATTTAGGAGGAGCTATCTTTTCACAGTGGTGGAAAATCTTGCTGGAGGGAGATTGCGGACAGGATATGGCACAAGGTTAAAATACCTGATACCTGTAAGAGGAAACAATTATTAGTTTTAGAAAGTCTATTTCTGGGGATAAAGAGATCACTACTGTGTCTGGTTAAGTAAGTGTGGATTTTTAAGATAAAGCTGTCTTGACTTGATGACTAGTAAGCATTGAAATATATATTCAATTATTACAGCCAAAATTTAATTCTGAACAACAAAGACTTGCAGTGCTGAAGGAATCGTGCACCAGAGATTATTCTTAGTGCTTTCTTCTGCAAAATGAGGATTCTTTGGTCACCAGCTGAGTGTCCCCACAGCCTTGTTTCATAAGCCAAAATGGAGTGAAAGAAGGCAAAATATGCTAGCTTTAATACATGCTTAGAAAGATCACATGTTAAGCGGCTCAATAGGTACACCACTCTACTCGGACTAGTACATATACCATCAATATTATCATTTCAGAGTAACTTATTATTCAGAATAAAACCCAACAGTTTTACAGAATCAACACTTGAACACATGAACAAACTAAATGAAATTTCTTGAGTTTTGGACTCATTTAGAACTAGTTTGTTAAGAATGAACCATTGCTGTACAGAGCCCAGTCGTTCGTGAGATGAAAACAGAGTAGTGTCGTCGGCAAAAAGAACAGCACTAGCAGACACATTCTAGTGGAGATCATTTATTGCTATCAAGAATAACAAAGGCCCCTTGTAGAACTCCGTGCTTGACCCTAATGGGTCTGAGTTCATTTCTTTCCAACTCGCAATCTGAAATCTATTTGACAAATATGAATCGATAAATCGAAAAGCACAATATCTTAGGTCAATGTCTCAATTTGACCCAAGAGAACTTGGTAAAGGATTCAGTCAAATGCACGAGAAAGATCGCAAAGAATTACATGAGTAGACTACTTTGATTTTAAAGATTTGATAATCTCAACTACAAGAGAATCAACAGCTAAAGTGTTTGATTTCTTTTTTCTAAACCCGAATTGAGACGGTACAAAGAGACTGTGCTTTTCAAAGTAACAATACAATTGGCAGAACACCACAGGCTTCAAATATCTTGGCAAACACAGGTATCAATGATACTGGAATGTAGCTAGAAACAATTTTACAAGGCTTTTTTTTGTAAATTGGGTCAGTCCTAGAAACTTTAAGGACATCTGGGAAGATACCATGCTGAAAAAAGAGTTAATCAAGTTTGCTAAAACAGCCGTGAATGTTTACCATGATTTAATTTTTGACTGATAAAGATACCAGAATTTAAAGGTATTGGAATATATTGTAGTTTAAAATTTTAACATTTCCAAGCTTTTCATTAACAGACGTAGCCTACAAATGTCATAAAATAACTAATACATTGTTTCAACAAGTTAGGTGTCAGGTCGTAGACATCTTTACTGCTACATACTTTGAAATTACTAACTGTCCTAACTAAATCGTCCACAGTCACTAGGCTCCTTGAGAAACCATAAGCTACATCAGGTATGATGGTAACATACTCGGTGTCGGGAGCTGCAAGTTCAGGTATGTTGCCAACTATTTCATCCACAGACTGAATGAAAAGTCATCAGCTGAAATACCCAAATCTACCTCAGGGTCGGTTCTGGGTCTATTTCGATTTATAAGAGCCCATGCCGCTTTACATGGGTTCGAAGATTCACAGATGAATGCATCATTCGCAGAAAGTTTGGCATTCCGTATACAGAGACGTAGTAGTCTCAGTAAGGGAAGCAGGACAGGTCTGTCTTTGGACAGATCATGCAGTAAAGTAACAGTAAAACCTTTCATGCGAGCATTCATGTATGCTGCTGCTGAATTTGTGGCGATGTAAAACAAGTAAAAATTGTTATGGAAAATTAAAATCAATGCTTAAAATAAATTGATAATCAGAACAGAGGAAACGCCTGCATCACATGCATTCTGCGTCTCATGAGAAACAGGCGATTCTAGAAGTAGAGTTTACGCCTGTCTGTGGCCCATTGAAAGGTCTTGGCTGTGGGCTCGTTGATAGTTAAAATCACAAATAACAAAATACATAAATACAAACTTTAAACATTAAAATTAAACATGTTAAACAATTAAACTATAATATTGTTTATACGAATCAAGTGTTTTTAAAAGTGGGGTTTATTTATATACTGTATAATGTATATACAATATAATTTCAAATATAAACAACTTTCTTGTCCATTGCAGTGAAAGTGCAAAGACCTTAGCCGACGTACCGGACGGTGTAGGGTACGGCGGGGCAAGGAGATAGAAATCCTGCCAGCTTTGTGGCAGAGCCTGTTTCCATGTAGGCAAACGCGAAGCTGCCAGCATCCGAGCTGTGCCACAAGTTTTGCGTGCAGCATTTTGATCGGCCTGTTTACATGTAGGCAACATTTCTGCCAGCATTTTGTCTGTATGGAAACGGGGCTTGATTAACACAAAAAAGGTAACATTCCAAACAAGTACCGCGTAAAGTCCTCGACTTTGAGTCAAAACTCTCCGC
This sequence comes from Matsumurasca onukii, assembly GCA_018831715.1. NCBI lineage: Eukaryota > Metazoa > Arthropoda > Insecta > Hemiptera > Cicadellidae > Matsumurasca > Matsumurasca onukii. Next base: position 26,311,022 of record CM032064.1, read on the forward strand.
GCTACCACTTCCGACCTCTAAACTGCTATTAATGCAACTTTGAAACAGCTTAAATATTTTCTTCTGCACTTGAAGCATTTTTGAAACATTCCAGGCCAGAGCCGTGAGCGTGGTTCATTGTGGATTCTAAACTATTGTAAGAAGCTTTAAAATACCCAAATTTCGAGTCGTAAGTGCTTAGCACAAGTTCTTGTTTGCATGCCAGCCAACAATACCAAACACATAATACAGTAAGTTTCTACAACACGTTTAACAGTTTGAAGAGCGGCTATTTTAAAAGATTCAAATGCGCGATTTCGGAAGCATCTGTCCTTTGAAAATAAGCACTTGTGAGAAATTGTTGGAAAGCTTAGCTAATTTTGAACCATAGCCATTAACCAGAATCAGCTTTAATGCACTTATAAATAAAAATAAAGGAGTTTAGTAAATACCCAAAACTCTTACGTTAATGGCCACCATTTTGAAAGGCTTCATTAACAATGGGATCTGTTGTACCGATTTCATAAAATTGCTGTAAGAGAATAAGCTTTTCAGCGATATAAAGCATGATCTACCTTTACATGCAAAAAAACCGAGATTCGAACCCGTGACCTATAGTGTTGCCTCTCAGTCTATACTTGCACTAAGAGACAACACTATTCTCCCCGTAATCGTAAGTTGTGGTTTATTGGGGATACAGATTGTTTCATATTTCTAGGTCCTCTGGTTCGTCATTAGTTCGTTTGAGACAGCTTTTGTAAAATATCATTTATAGTCAGTGGATATCTGCAAATTCTTGGTTTAATTTTAAGTGGGCGTTACCGTAGTTTATTTATCAAAATGACTGGTGAGTCGAGGCAAGACTCGGTTCGTTTGACTCTCGATACCATGACAACAGTCGATGTGACCCCTTGTGTGTACGGTAGGTTACAAAGATATCAGCTGTTTCTACCAAACACCCCCTCCACTATCACCCGCACACCATCACTACCCCACCTAGCCCCTAGACACCATTAGCCGATGTTAATAATCTATGACTATAGATCGGTAGGTGTTAAACATGTATATCGTGATTCGTGATTGTGAATTGTTTTGTCGAATGTGGCGGCAGAACTAGGCACTAGGCCAAGGACACATAGCACACATCACATAGCTCAAAGCACACAGAACTCAGCACAAAGCTCAAAGCACACAGCTCAAAGCACACAGCACACAGCACGTGTTGCCGTGCACTAACTACACGCCCTGGGCATGTGAGCGGTGAACAGTGACACAGTACAAGTAAGTTGTAATTACTCATTTTAGTAGGTTGTTGTCACTGCACAAAGGTTCTTTATTTTTAAATGGCGTGATGAAATATATTTGGACACTTAACTTTGGGCCAATAATTTCATTAAGTCTATGGACAGCCCTACCCATACCGTTCCTATGTCCTATCCTGTAATTATCACTACTGTATGCACCGTAGATTATTTACTGTTTATAGGACTTTTAATTTTATTAATGTAGTTTTGGATCAGACTTCAGGCAAAGATGTAGTTTTATTTTCAAGGTTGTGAAGAGTGATACAAGTAGAAATGTAGAATCAAAAATATAAAACACACACAACAAAAATGAAAGAGAACTGACACTAAAATACAAGCATGAACCCACTTACACACATAACAAGGGGAAACACGCTTAAATCTACACGGTTCAATTCATTCGAAATATAAAAGCCATAATAAATGCTGTAGTACATAAGACATTTTAGCCGTTGACGATTTATTAAAGATATTATTTTAAGGTAAAAAAGAACATTAACTGAGTGTGCGGTGTGCCATGATTTTATGACTATTGACTAACCCAGTAACCCTCCACCTTGACTGAGAAACGGTGTGAGAAGTTAAATGTGGAAGCTCGTGTTGTCACACTATGAAGTGAGTTACATACATGGTGAGTACGTTTCCACATCTTTCAGCCAACTCCCAAACTATATATTTATCAGAACAAATCCACCATCGAGGTTTTTAAACTGGTTAAAAACAATACAAATACAATATATAAAACCCGTTCCTACTATGGATCTACAAACCCCTCTAAAGAACAAAACTTCTTCTAAGTTCAAACTTACGATCACGTATGGTAATAATATATATATATTTTTATATTTAAAATGTTAAACCAAGGGTACTTAGTTGTTCTTTTCTTCACACTTATATAACGAATAACTGTCAAAATATAAGGGGTTTTGTTCTTGAAGTGAATATATACTGTATATATCCGTATTTTATACACATTTACAACATACACATAGTATTATGTTACAGAATTTTATGGAAAATATAGGGTCTCATAGAAATTCAGTGAAGAGACCTCCTTCAAAATCAGGTAAAATTAAATAATGCCGTGAGAGAAAGTTCGTTACATGAGCTTATACAACATGGATATTTGCTACCTATTAAAGCTTGACCGTGAGGCATATTATTGACATTTGCAAATACATACTACTAAGTTAGATCTAGTTAAAACATGACTAAATTAGCAGAAATACTAAGATAACCTAAAACAAAACAATCAAACAAAACCCTATCATAAGTTCAAAACTTTTACAAAAGTCCATTAACATAGAAAACTGGAACAAAATAATAATAAATTGAATCCAGAAAAACCTAAGATAAATACATCAATGCTTTCTTACCGCAATGAACTAATAACACAACCTTAACAGCTAGTAAACATAAATTATTCATAGTAAATATTGAATTAATTTGCCGAGCATGAGCGCAGATCTCTGTTTCAACCCAACTCCACCGTTTGGCTCTTAGTTTGTCAGTCCGTCTGGTCGTAACTTAGGCCGTACCTATGGACAGATTTTCTTAAAATTTGTTAGAAACGTACTTCGTTCACAGGCTACGTGAGTGTTAGGAGATTCGACATTTTTTAATTTCAAGACGGTGGCAGTAGTAGGGTGCCCAAGATGACGATGTAGTCGGACTGATGACTGTCTACGGGCGTTAAAAGATCGTACGTTTGTTAGTTGTTTGAAACTACAAAACCTCTCTTCAACTTTGAACAAGCTACAACTACTTTAGTGGCTTTACAATCCAACAAACGCTGTTCTCACGTGACGAGTTGTACTATAACATTATTTTATCAAACAGATTATCTAGGACGCATTCGACCACATTTTTGAAATTCCACTTGTAAATGGAATTTCAGACCTTAAAAAGTACTGTATTTCTATTAGCTTTTCAAAGTAAACTTATTCTTGGATCAAAACTTTGAATTCGGAAAATCAGCTTCCAATCCACCATAAACAATATTTATAAAAATATAAGGACAGGTATTCCGTTCTAAACTTGTGCATAACAATAATTATCATTCTTTATTTGTATTATAATTAAATAAAACCGGGTTCTGTGATTGTCCTTTTAAAAATTAGGTTAGGCAATGTTATGTTGCCGAGAAGATGGGCTCAGTCCCGAAACCGGTTGTGTGACAAATTAAAATTGTTGAAAGGGTACTATTCTGTCCACGTCTTTTTGGTAATATACAGAGTGTCCCATAAGTAAAGTGCCAGACTCTAGGAAAAGATTATATGGGTCATAATAAAGAGAAAATTAAGAATAAAATTTTTCCAAAAACGCTCAGTTAACCAGATATTCGCCATTTTATATTTGTCACTAATTATTTATCATCTCCCACACCACTTATCAGGTTTGACTCAAACTTAGCATACATTTGTATCTAAGTAAGACCATTTATGGGAAAAATTACCAGCATAATCTAACTTATAATTTTAAAATGGTGTCTATTATATGGTATTTTTAGGGAATTTCTGGCGTTACACCTTAAATAGCGAATAAACGGTGAGTTCAACGATAAAATTAAAAGAATAACGTTTTGTAGTGAATTTTGTTACCTATCTATTGACACCAAGGTCACAAAATTCTATTGGGAAAAAACAGACAACTTCCAACTTATTATCTTGATGTTTGCCACGGTTTCCTCTGTAACTTTGTTGATTCTTAATAGATTTTTTTGACCTTGGTTGTAATAGATATGTACAAAACGGCAGTCTTCACATTTTATCGTAAAACTCACCGTTTATTCGCTATTTAAGGTGTAACGCCAGAAATGCCCTAAAAATACCATAAAATAACCACAATTTTAAAATGAAAAGTTAGATTATGCTGGTAATTTTTTCCATAAATGGTCTTACTTAGATACAAATTTACGCTAAGTTTGAGTCAAATCCGATAAGTGGTGTGGGAGATAATATATAATTAGTGACAAATATAAAATGGCAAATATCTGGTTAACTAGGCGACTTAAAAATCCAATGATTAAATGCTAACAATATGTAGTATACGGCCAAGTAGAACTTGTACTGATCAAGAGGGCGACTGACAAGTACAAGTCCACCAACCAGAACGAGATAGGTATTCTCCTGTCAACCTGTCAACTCATGTTGTATGTTGAGCAAAGAGAGTTGAGTGTTGACACAACACTCCAGCACTCCAGCACTCCAGCTAGAGTTGGTTACTCGAGTGTAATTACAGACCAAGTTTTTGTTATTTCTCTCCTCGGTAAAGGTAGAAAATATCCATTATGTGGTGTGAACCTCTATTATGACCAGCTGCAAAGGTATGCGTAGTATTGCAATGATTATGGTGAGTACCATTTCTCATACACATTCAGCAAGACGGCGATATCCCAAGTTCCTGAAACGGGAATCGAAATAGTGACATCCGCTAGTGGAAGTAGTTTTTTGTTTGAAATGTGTTACCATCGTTAATAAATTTTCATATTTAAGATATTATTGCGGACATTTTGCATAGTTTTGTGACAAGAAGTACACAACGTTTTGGAATCTGCAATGACTGGGCGTGAATCTGCACGCCAACACTCCGATGACTATCATTGCCACAACTCCCTTCTCTCTGCAGGAGAACACTCCGCGTCTTTAGTTATGTTTTTATTTTAACTGTCATTCTGTCAGTTACCTTTACTGACCACTGTCAGTCTTAACTAAGAAATTAGGATTTTCAATTATATTTTGCCGGTTGAAGCTTGGCAAGAAACCAGTTCACACGGAAAACATCCCGCCGCAATTGCGATGTTAGATAACTCGGCAAGGATGAGAATATTTAACCAATCATGCCACACTTTTAAATGTTAGGTTACAAAGATATTTTAGCTAGTATTACCCCATAGTATTTTTTTATATTGTTCATGTTGTTTGTAGCTGCTTATGTTATCTGTTTGACAACTTGTAAAGTTATTGTGAAAGAATAAAGCGTGTGTAGTGTTAAGTTACTCGAGTCAATTCGTTAAAGGGTATCTACTGAAATTCGCTCTCAATTAAAGGGATTTTATTTGTTCATTTATTCTATTCCTTTTTTCTAGGAGATGAAGAAGAAAGTTCCTTAGAGGTCGATCAGAGCAGAAGGTCAGCGCCGGGATCCTGCCACTCTTTGACCGCGGGTTCGTCAGGAGGTCGCAGAGTTTCCTTCGACGCAGAGGTGTACCGGTTCCAGGAGCGGCAGGATAATCAGGGGCAGAGATGGAGGCGGCGGAGGCAGTCCCTGGGTGACGTACCAGAAGCACTTGAGGTGCGTCCACAGCAGCAGCGAGCAGACCCTGTCCTCGCCATCAACCTCAACCTCGGCCTCGGTAAGTAATATACAGAGTTCGGCATCTGAGATGTGTCAGCAGCAGTACCCTCATCAATACACCTCGTTATTGCGAGCAGCTTAACCTCAACCTAGGTAGAGATGTAAGATGTAAGTTAAAGGGGAACCAAATTGATTCAACCATCAAGAAATTAGGAACCGGAAGAATGTGTGAGCAGTTTATCCTTATTGTACCAACTAACGGAGAGAAATTACAGTCATCGTTTAAGGTGGGATAGGGAAAGGTCAGTAATCAGTGCCTAAGGTGGCACTGAAAGACTTCATCTAATGTCCGCCACGCTTAGCGTTACAACTGTCCAGCGGGGGTTCATGATCGTTAAGATGTTGATGCTAGTTGGGCTTAGATCTGGAGATCGAAGAAAGTATTATACTAGTACACGATGGACTGATGGTAACAGGAGAGGTGTGGGGAAAGCTTGAGGTGACAGTCCCTCGGTGAGGTACTGAACTGAACTGAAGCTGCTAGTAGTTTAGTAGTGCTAGTAGAGTACTGTAGTTCTCTAAATGAATTGGCAGTGAGTTTGACTAAAGACAATCGAAATTAGATTGACTAATTTATTCTCTGGGGTAGAATAAAAAGAATGTATAAGAGGTCTATTGAGTCAGCAATTATTTGAATGTCTGTCTGTTAGGTGGATTCCAAGGTAGAGAAAAGTTGTTTTCCAGGTGCTCCGTCCACCCGTTCAACAACCACACCGTCCACCAAGCCTTCGGTAACGTGCAACTGTTAATTTTGCCCAATGTTTCACCCTCCTCTACCAGTAGCCAAAAAGTTGTTTTCCAGGTGCTCTAGATGCGTCCACCCGTTCAACACACCACACCGTCCACCAAGCCTTACCGGCTCCTAGTGACTGGCGCTATGTTTCCTAGATGCTCAACGTGCAACTGTTGCAAGTTGATGTTGCCCAATGTTTCACCCTCCTCTACCAGTAGCCACCTTTCCTATCTACCGCTCCTAGTGCACTGGCAGCCACTATGTTTCCTAGATGCTCAGTCCACCCGTTCAACAACCACACCGTCCACCAAGCCTTCGGTAACGTGCAACTGTTGATGTTGCCCAATGTTTCACCCTCCTCTACCAGTAGCCACCTTTCCTATCTACCGCCCCTAGTGCACTGGCAGCCACTATGTTTCCCAGATGCTCCGTCCACCCGTCTGGAAATCTCAAGTAGCTTAGTTTGCTCACTCAATATAATAAAACAATTTGTCAGCAGCTTGTTCAGCACTTTATCCTAATTTATTGTAAGCACTAATCTTAATATTCGTCATTGATGTGTGTGTGTCTGCTAACCTTATGGTAAGTTTCAAATTAAAATTATGTATTCTGTAAGTCAACAAAACACTGCACGCTGCGCTTTGGAAGGCCCATGTTACTTGGTAATAAATCTTAGGGCGGGATCTACTATCATTCCAGGGCGTGGACTTAACAGGCATAATTGAAAATATAAACTGCATTTTCTTAGTAATATTTATTATTATTGTCTTTATATACTTCCTAATGTGCATCATCCTGTTTGGTGACTTCTCTCAGTTGGCTGAAGAGGTTTTTGGATTCAACAACGACATCATACTAACTACGTGTGTTTTAATTTCCCTCACACTGGCTGGACTGGATCACCTCAAGCTACTGATGAATCTTCATGACCATCATTGATTTTCCCAACTTTTATGGTCCCAAGCAGTCAAACAAATTTGCAAATATTCGCTGAGTCACACAGGATCTTGTGTTATCTTCAATTATTTCTACGGACAACGTCCCGGCTTCTGATACTCTTCTCCTTGGAGATAAACACCCACATGCTTTGGAATTTACTTTTGCCATATCTGAACCAGCATGTACTGATTGTATTAATTTTGTTCCTGATTTTGGAAAATACGACATTGGTGAAATATTGAATCGCATACAAGATTTTGAATAGCCCTCTCAGGATTCCCAGCCTGATGATGAACAGTAATTTAGCTTTCCCTCAATATCTCACAGAAAACACCTATGCAGAGAATCGTTATTTCAAGTTTCCTTAAGTGGTTCCCTCACGACTTGAAAGCCTGGTTATCGGGAAGAAAGTCGCTCCCAAGAAGCGCAATATTACTGGAAACCTGCTCGATTAAAGACAAGGTAAAATTAGTGCAGCTAAATGTCAAGTCATGAAATATTGGAAGAGTGAAAGGTATAATTTCTGACAACATTAAATTCCTTTGATTGAATCAAGCTTAAAGGGTACTTTTGGTTTAGTGATTTTCCACCTACGATGACCCAAAATAACAGGGTTGCTCATAACCCGTCAGCAAGTGCAATTTGTTTGCAGAACACTTTTCTAACGTATTATGTGATGGTGATGACCCAGTATTATCTCTTAACTCGCACAGCTTTCCCAGAAAACAATTCTGTAGGAAATATGGGCTTGAATCAACCCAAAATATGTCATTCGTAAGAAAACGCTAGTGCACTGATAAGATAACTTTCGTAGCAAAAGTATTCCCGATGTTATCCTACAGATCGCATCACTGTGGTGATCCTACAAGAGTTTTTAAAAATCTAGGTTCAGAACTAAAAACTTCAGATGATCTGCCTGAAAAATTGGTTTGTTGTCTGTAGTAATATTAAAATCTTAGGTCACGGTCGAGTTACCAAATTTCATAACATTGTTTTTGATAGTGAATTTTTAAGTTGATTTTTGCAAAGTACACATGAAGAGGTGGACAAATCAATATCTGAGTCAGCAAGGAGTGGGGGGAGGGGGTGCAGAAAGGTTAGTAACTTTATAAATCCCTCCCCTACCTGGAAACTAATCACTGGCCAAGTACGGTACCGACCCTTTGGGGGTCAAGCCAACAATTGTTTTAGAAAGGATAAACCCTGTTATGATTTGGTTCTGTGTGTCTTTGCATGTGATTGCAATACGTGTGCACGGTGCACATACGGAGCTGAGTAGGCGCTTCACGCTTGTGCCGTTATACATACAGTACTCGTACGAGTATATCCGCCTCAGTACCGCAGCGACACCCGGTCCAAGGATCTGCAAGAAGCCAAAACACACCGACAATTAAAAGCAAATTGAATGCATGAATCGCTTTTCTTAAAATTGTACCTACCTTTACAAGTCAATTTGAAAGAGTAGTACAATAAATAATAGTTGGGAGAGTACAACACCTCTTCGAGTTTCAAAATTAACAAATTTGTTAGTTTAGAAACTATTTTGAAATGTGTAAAACGTACCCGCGTAAACCTTTACAAGCGGTTTGATAGATTGCATCAGTTGAAAGAAGGTCCGAGTTTTAGTTAGTCGTTATTTGCGCAGTGTGTTGTGTTCATTATACGAAGAATTTACCTCGTCCGAACTCTGAGGTTTCCACTGAGGCGGACCCTTCAAACCACCGTCATTAAAGCATTTTTATGAATTACGTGAGTTTGCATGCCATACTTACGTGCTTTATACGCTAGCTCAATAGTAACCGAGACGTTTCGTTTCCACACACTTGTTTGTTACTTAGGCTCAGGGGATGAAGACGTTATCCCAGGCACTCCACTGCCCCGACACAGGACTCGCCTGAGCTGCCCTTCTCTGGTGAGGTGCGTGTGCCCGTGGAGTCCGACTCTGACTCTAACGATGCCGAGGAAAACCCCCTCGAGGACTCCACCGGCGGCCTCCCCTCCTTGCCGTACAGCCAGGTAACCTTTCAGTGTTGAGGTATTGTTATTTGTCTGTGGGTTGGGAAGCCACATCCCAACATCGCAAGCACCCCGCTGCCCCGGACAAAGACTCGTCTGAGCTGCCCTCCCCTGATGAGGTGCACGAGCATATTTAGAGCCATATTTATTAATCCAAGTATAATTAGTGAGTTACAGGAGGGAAATGAATATACTGGGAACAGGAAAGAGCAAATAAATTGATAGTTCACCAGACATTAAGTACCCTTCTCCCAGTGCAAAACCGTTTTTCATTCATCATATAATTATATACAATGACTATGAGTAACTTGGTATTAGGTACATGTACTATTTTTAAACCATAATATTAGTCATTAGTCATGTCTCTATTATTATTTTATTAAAAGATTTCAACAAACTTGGTGACATAAAACTTTAATAAGATTTGCTACAAAGGACACTCTTAAATATATGTAATATCTTCCACAGTCTTTTGCTATTTCAATAATTGATTTGTAACTGGCCGTAATTTAGAAAATTGATTAGTTTCCTTCTAACGTAAGCTTTGTAAACGATATCACCACACCAAAGTAAAGCAAGTGTAGGGAGGGTTCAGGCCGTTGCCGCGAGGAGTTTGACCCTGAGGTGGGAGGAAACTGACAGTGTCGTGTGTCATGTGTCGTGTGTGTCTTGTCTTGTGTCGTGTGTCTTGTGTCTTGTGTTGTTGTGTCGTGGTTGTGTCGCGCCTTCCTGTGTCGTGTCTTGTGTTCACGCGGTCTTGTGTCATGTGTCTTGTGTATTATTGTCTTGTGTCGTGTGTGTGTGTATCTTTATTGTCATGTGTCGTGTGTCTTGTGTCGTGTGTGTGTCAATTGTAGGGTGTGTCGTATGTATTGTGTCGTGTCTTGTGTCGTCGTGTCTTGTGTCGCGTGTCTTGTGTGTGTGTCTTGTGTCGCCGTGTCTTGTGTGTGCCGTGTGTCTTGTGTCGTGTCTTTATTGTGCGTCTGTGTCTTGGTAGTGTCTTGTGGGTCTGTGTGTCTTGTGTCGTTTGTCATGTGCCGTGTGGTCCTTGTGTCGTGTGTCGTGTTCTTGTGTCTTGTGTCGTGTGTGTGTGTCTTGTATCTTGTGTCGTGTGTCGTGCGTTGTGTATCGAGTAATGCCGGAATGAATGGTGGTTGTATGCCTGTATCGACGACATACGCTACAATGTACGTACACAGGTTCTATTGTGGCAATACAAAACACAATACTACCCCGATATATCGATGCTATTACCTATAACAGTTACCTATAGCACTCTTGTAATATATTCTACAAGATAGTACTTTACGTACTTTTGAAAATTTGCACTTTTGATCAACAGTGGCAGTTTTCTTAAGTACCGTATGCAAAATCTAGCATGCAGGAGGCAGTGCCGGCTCGTCAGAGGAGGCAACGGAGGCCCGACCTCCTTAAAACCTCAAGCAAAAGAAGAAAGTATAACTTAAAATGTTTTCTTTAGTTTTTGGAAAATAACGCTGTAATTTAAGTACTGTAATATCTATGTTTACTACAGGATTTTTATTATAGGCCCCTTACTTTGATGCATAATAACTTGTATGGAAGAAAATGCTAAAGAGTTCTAGTTTTTAGTAAATGGTTAATTATCTATTGCCCAACAATGAGATAACATCAAAAATATGGCGTAAGTTATTAAAGATAACTTATTCAAGCGAGTGTGTACAAAACATGGTTTTACGTACATTTCAAATAAGTATTGGCTTTTTTAAAACGTATCATTAATTATAGTTGTCCAAAAAAATATTTCTTGTGCAACAAAGCTTCTTACTTTGTTGGTAACAAAGTAAAATACATTTTGAGTTTTTATTTGCAATATTTTTAAGTTATTAATAGTTTTGCAAGACTTGAGTATCTCAAAAGTATGTATAAATGCAAACATTCAAAAATCCGATAGTAGTAAGAAAGGCCGTGTAAAGTAACGTGTAACGCCTGCACACTAGCGCGCCAATCGTCAACGTGGTACAGTACGAGTATAAGGCCGCACTAGAACACTGATAAGGCTTACCTGTGTACTGATAGTGCGGGCGTGAGAGATGTGAAGCCTTAACAATGTCGTACTTGATGTGTCATTGTGTAGACTATAGGAACCATACATTGGAACTTGGTCAAACCACACCAAAACTGTCCTGGTGGTATGACCGTACGACCAACATAAATGGCTATGTCGTTGTAGGAAAATTCAAAATTAAACTGTTAACTTTGTTTATTGCTCAACACTAAAAATACTGTCTGGTCTTTTTAAGGGTTAGATTTTTGAAAGATGTATCAGTCATATTAGATGTATGGTAACAATATAGATGTATACACTACTCTAGCTTATGTGAATTATTACTTTTTCTTACAGAATGAATGACATAGTAAAAAGAACAAAATAGAAAATCTTAACTATAACATTATAAAGGTTGAATAATTACTAATCAACACGCAAAATTAATCAGTGTTAACCAAAAAGAAAACAAAACTTAATACTCTTGCATATTGTAAAAATGTATTACGTTGTACCTACATTTAAAAAGTCACATATATTTCTAGTATTTCTAGTATAATTAAAATAACACATGTCCACTAAGTAAGTTCGTCAAGCAAAATTGAATCCTAAATTGATCCTAAAAAAGCTTAAAAACTCGTTTTGAGTAACCCTATTTTACACATTTTCAGGGGAAGGACCCCCGGACCCTCTTTTGCCTGGGGGGGGTATTCCTATTCCACACCCCCCAGACCCCGGTATTCGCCGCCCTGACCAGGCCTCCTCTGTCATTTCACCCATGAACCGCCACTGGTAGGGGGATATCGTTTTAAAGCTTTGATGACCCTAAAACTAAATCTGTATTTTTTTACAACATTTGGAAAACAATAGCGACGGCCTTAATTTAACTGCTCAAACAAAGAAACTCATTTTGGGCCGAAATTTTAAACAGGGGCATCGCACAATTTTTAATGGTATCAAGGAATTTTTTTTTACACTTATTCAAATGAGGAGTCAATTGATTTGGTAAATTAAAATGTCTAGGGGTCGCCCCCTACTACGTACCCTTATTTACGGGTGAGGGAAACCCTCAATATATGCCAAAAGGTTGACTTAAATTCAGTTTACCTTAACAGTTTGTTTTGTCCCATAAGAACAGTGTAAAAACAAGCATTTCCTTGAGACCCCTCACGCGTACAATTTCCATAAAATCTGTTTGAAAGAATTTTATTTGATTTTGGTAGAAGAAATAAAAATTGCATGTAAAAGATGCAAGTATGCGCACTCCTTATGCCCGTGTCAGTACTGACAAACGATAAAGAAAGTGAACGAGTTGATAATTTGAATCCGCTGACCGCTGATTCACGTTTACTATTTTGAAAGAAACATGAAAAAAAATTGTATTGTCAAAATGTCGAGCATTGTTTTTTGTTTAAAATTATGTATAATATGGCCCACCTTTGCATTGAAAAATCTCGAGTTTTGACCATGTGAGTTTTGGTATTAATACACCTTGTATTTTGCGAATCTTAAAAATATGTTCCTGAAGTCTCCATGTACGATTTTCAGAAAATAAAGTTTGTTTCATCTTTCTAGCTCTAATAGTACTCCTGTAACCTGTTTAGGACACTTTATCGTTGTCAGCCAGTATATACTTATTTATGACTTATATTATTGGAAGAAAATATTTAGTTTTAAATTTAAGTACTTGTTGCCCGAAGATGACTGAGATCGAAACCGGTGGCAATAATTCAAATATGTTGAAAAAAAGTGTATTATGTTGTTTAACTTTATATATATTGTACAAATACAAATTATTAAGTTAATACAACAAAAGTATAAACATAATTATGGTTTTTGGCGAAATGTTGCACATTATATCTCAAAATTAGTAATCATTAAGAAAACCAAAGTGACTCCTTGCAGTATGTTACTAGGGTAACAGTATGTTACTTTAAAGGAACAGTTGAACAATGAAAAATTCTTTAGAAAATCACAAGAATACGGACTATAAGTTTAAACAGTTTAATAGGACATTTTTAAATGATTTAAACAAGTCATGTCCTTATTACAGAACCTATTTTATCAATCTCAAACCTACAGGCTGTGTAACGAAAGGAGTTTTAGTATCTCGAGGTAGTCTTTTAGAGAAGTGAGAACATGGAAAATCCATAAGAACAATCGTGAGCCAAACTTTAAACCCTACTTACAGGTTGATAAGTGTGTTAAAACAAATGTTATTATAGCTAGGGGAGGGGGTTATTGAAAACCCCTACTCACGAATGGTCAACTGCGATCATTGAGGACAGAGATATTGTATTTCCTTCCAGTTTGTTAAATTGCGTGCTAAGACACCGAAAACGAAACCCCACCGCCTGGCCACCCTGCTGCCACCCCTTCATGTAATATTTAGACCGTCACACGCGCTAGTTATTCCCGTACTGACATTTCGATCCACTAAATAAGTTATCACCCATTAGTACAGTTATCATTCTCTTAATTGCATTTACCTTGAGTCTTACAGGGTCGATAGTTCCTCGGTCCTTGCTCACGAGTCACGAGCCGCGACTGCACAGCGCACTGTGTACAGCGGCGGATCCTGGGGGGGGGGGTGATTAGGGCTTTTAAAACCAAAGTCATGATGACAGTGTTTTCTAGACCACCTAATCAAGTTTATAAGAATCAATAGTCATTTATAGCACTACGAACGTGTAAATAAGCTATTGAAAACCGTGAAATACGGTACCTAAAAGTTCGCAGGGATTGAGTCGAAATAGTTTAAGTTTTCATAATTATCCTATCCCTAACCCTGTTTATTCTAGTTTGAAATAATTGACGAATTATCAATGTGACCAACTATTATCGGCTATTTAATAAGCCTGCCTACATAAAGTGTATTAATCAGGTGGTGGACGCAGGCTAGGTATATATTAGATTTTTGAAGCATATGTGTTAGAGGCAGATAGGGTTGAAAGATAAGGATAAGATGCAGATTAGGCTGTTGAATGCCACAACAAAGGGTATAATCCATCCCCGTGCGTAGAACGTGTACATAGGCTAGCCTAAGATTCTAAGAATAAAGAACACCAAACTACGAAGATACCCCAAGAACGAGCAATTAGATGACTAGCAGCTCGCAGAGCTTGATTTCTGGAGGGAGCTCAAAATTCCTTGCGGAATATAACAATCACATCAAATAACTAAACCCGGCTACACACTATCGCACTTTTCTCCAATCCAGACCTCGAACCGAGCAGGGATAAGGAAGAATTGAAGGTCGCCTTGAACTATGCAAACTTTGCTCCGTACATTTGTTCGAGCCAGACATTGGATCGAACGGATTGGGTGCGAAAAGCGCCGAGCGGTAGAAAAGGGGTTAAATAAGGTAACACTCAGTATGTGTAAGTCTGTATAATCCTGTATGCCTATGGTTGAATGAGTGGTATAATTCATTGTGAATAAATTAGTTTAAAAACAATCAAGTCTAAATTTTGAAAGGTTTGCTCGATCCCTCAAAAAATGAAGCCACCAGGTTATCCAACTCTTTTTCTAGTTTTTAAGCGGCTTCCCTTTCCCATAACCTCCGAAACCTCACGCCGCCACGCGTCGATCCTTTTCACTTTATTTACGACCGTGAAAATAATGACATGAATAAAAAAGCAGCGTATTAGTTCTTCAAACCACTCCATGGGTGACGACAAGTACAGACGTAAACATCTAACTTTACCTAAACACATAAAACATAAATACGGAACTCAACACATGGGTAGGGCTCCGGGTGGCGCTCGGGGCAGCACGGAGGTGCTACATTGTTGAGGGTACCCCGATCAAGACATCGGACTGAGCTGGGAGAAGGGACCGATTTGAGCTTTCGTCCAGGGCCGTTTCGAAGGCACTCGCCTCCCTGTTCGTGGCGATGTCCGATCCCACATCTGGTTCGGAGTTCGGACTCCCTACACACTATCGGACAAGCTCCCTTCGACCTCCCAGCTCCGTTCTCGGCTCGGGGTCTGGATCGGAGAAAGGTCTGGTAGTGTGTAGACGGCATAATCCAAGCAGTAACAAAGATCTTCACCGACCACCTTCGCCTCTTCACCAGCACAATACAGACGCGAAACCACAGAATCTCCTTCCACATGCTACAGCGGATGGTTCAAGTACTGGTGTACGTGTACAGGCTGACTCGGAGACGTTGTTCTTCCGTGACAACAAGCGCAGGATCGACCTGGTGCTCGTGTATGAGGAGGAGGACCTCAGCGTGGGAGTACTGACCGAGCAGCAGACGTTGAGGCAGCAGTACCGCCAGCAGTTCCTTGAAAATGTTATTCAGGAGGGCCTCGAAGTAGAGCTGGAAGATAAAAAGGTAATCTTTTTTACTTTCTCTGCACTAAATTCACGTGAAGATTGTTGTGCATCGTAAAAAGTGGATATAAAGTGTTGGTAAGTTTAATGTTGGTATTTTGTTTTGCAATTTGTATGAGTAGAACCGTCTGAAGACATTGTGGCTCACTGCGAATGACCATGGCGATGCAGGCTCCCCCCGACAGCCCATAATAGACTACCTTTGCTACAGATAAATTATGTTTAAAACAAAACGTGACTACATCGTGCATACTCGTATGGACACACTTAGTTTGATTAAAAAGTACTGTAGCTAAAAGGGTTACTTGTATAATTATTGTGGAAAAGAAAAACTAAAAACTGTTTAGCATCTTGAAAAAATATAAACACAGGACATTATCTACGCGTAGTGTGATTTATAAGTAAGCACTTACATTATAACATGAAGCCTAGAACGATAGAATCAAAACGTGAGAAATCAAAATACATAGACACGACTGGTACAAATATTCTTAAATTAATAAATTATTATCTGGTGACGAAGTATTGTATACAGGGTGAGTTTTAAATGCCCCCACCTTAACTTTTGAAAAATAAATATTTTTAAAACCCCTTGAGAGAATGTTTTTATAATTCTAAAGTTAGTTTTGACGTACTTTGCGTCACACCCCAAAACCGGAAAGGGTCCCCAATTGTTTTAAATACAAACACCTTCCCCCCTAGTGGTACCTCAAAAGAAACGGAATTTGGATACAAATTCAACGACGCAAAGAAAATTTTTTATCACGACTAGTTTTTTTTTCTAATACCCATTTACAAATTACAAGAAATCAGGTTCAAAGTGCCACATTACACATACAATTGTTTTATGACAAACTTTTCTTGAAAATCCTCAGAGGGAAAAATCACAACCCTGTAACATAGTCCCATAGAGTAATTTGAAGAAAAATTTGTCATTTAAAAAGTTGTATGTGAAATATGTTATTTTAAACCTGATTTCTTGTAATCTTTAATTGAGTATTACAAAAACGAGTCGAGATACACAATTTTTCTTTGCATCGTTGAATTTGTATTTAAATTCCCTTCCTTTTGAGGTGCCACAAAGGAGGGGGTTTTTATTTAAACACTTTGGGGCCCCCCCGGTTCTTGGGTTTTGATTTTCCTATCAAATTGTTGCAATACCATGAATGAATAATACAAAGTTCACCTTGTATAGTAACGTTTTACTTTCTCAATCGATCAAAACAACTCTCGTTGCTCAAGAACCTACCGTTTTAAAGTTATTTCTGTTTAATTGCTTAATCCGACATTCCAAATTTTGACATTCAAAGAACTGGGCATAAATTAAGCTGTTGCGTTATTACTTACTAGACTAGGTTACCTTGGAAACAGAAAGCAAACAACTTTCTTATTTTAAAACAAATACAACTGTTAACAAGCTCTTGTGTATTTACTATTCACAACTGTAGAATAAATGAGCAAATCTTAAAAATTACTATTAGTGTATATTATAATTTCGTACCATTTAGAATAGATAAATGAAAACCTTTCTGTTTTATTAAAAATTCGCTAAGACGTAACACGAGGCTAAAAAGGTAAAGGTAAAGTTTGTCTTGTTTAACGAGGCGAAGGTATAACACGTCCTCTACCACTCAACCTCTAGACCTTTACCTAGCGTCACCGAACGTTACAAATGTGGGTGACTGGGGGCATAGAACAGCTCCGAGTCAAGGTTTAAACTATTGCACTAACTTAGGCTGTCGGCTATGTTTTAAAGTGGTCAGATCGGATTTAATAGTCAGTTAGTAATATCCATTATATAACAACGCAACTATATAACACAAATTATTAGATTGTATATGTTGAGTACCTATTAGTAAGTCCATGGTAGTTGCATTTTAATGGATTGAATAACTTACTTATTTTTGTAATTTATTTTAGGTTTCATTTGATCAAAAGACATATTTTGTAAAAATCCACGTCCCGTGGAAGGTGATACAAAGGTACGCTGACGCAATGAATCTGAAGATGCCTATAAAGGTAGGTAATTAACTATGTATTGAAAGTGTATACACTATTTGTATCGTCATTCATGTTCTACCGGTATTTTAATTCAAACTAGTATCTGCCCCATAGTACTAGTATATTATAAATACTATTTTGTAATAATAAGGAACATAAATTAGATACAATATAAAAACTTGGACGCAACGCTCTGAACAGCGAAAGTACAAGTAGACTACTTGTGAGCCTCGTAAGGTAGCTAAACATCGAGAACGCCCATCTGGGTTGCTTGTCTGATGGGCATTATACAGTTGATTTGCGACAAGAAATCTAGTTTTCGGAGGCCCTGTCTGCAGTCTGCAGGCTACATTCCAACAATGTAACAAAACATTTCAACAATGTAACAAAACATTTCAACAATGTAACAACATTTCAACAATGTAACAAAACATTTCAACAATGTAACAAAACATTTCAACAATGTAACAAAACATTTCAAGAGCTTTTGGAAAATTGTGAACTTCAACATTGGACTGATTGAATAGGTAGATAACACGCAAACTACATTTCGAAACTGTATACACATTGATAGTAAGTTAAATGCCCTTAACTGTAAAACTGATTTAAGAAAAAACATCGTTATTACTAAATAATCTGTAAATATATAATTTAATCCAATAATTAGGTACTATAGGTTCTGTCAGTGTGTGTACATTGTCTGATCACAACACTACCACTGTGTTGTTAGGAAATAAACCTACTAAATATTTTGGGTTTAGGTTTTATTTTATTTTTAATGAACGTATTAACGTATTAAATAATCGTATTAAATATTATGTATCCCAAAGCTTTAAAACTCACCATTTCGCATACAAGTTTAGCAAATTTTCTGAAAGTGGCCCCCCCTTTCCCGGTAGTTTATGCTTAGAAAGGACCTCATGATCCTGGCTTCGTTACTGCAGGATGTCCATCGCATTCGTTTCTTAAACGATCATGTACCGGTATCTATTGAAATGTGTAACTAAATAGATAATCTTGCGTGTCTTGTTGAACTGAATACAGCGTTCTTGGTTTTGTTTCAGAGGTTTCTCTCCATCTCTGTGAAAGCTTGGGTAAGTGCCGAGTGCTGAGTGCTGTGTTGCCTCGACGTGTACACATATATTTGTAATTTGTGTACGGTAAACTGTTCACGATTCAATGTTCACACTTCACAGCATGCACATTAATAACCACTACAAACTTAGTACCCACACTTTATACTTCTTACGCGTAACTTTATTATATACAATATTCTTTCTAATTTAATTGCAATGTTCGATGTTCTGATTTCAAATACAATGTACAGTTAAAAAAATGAAAACCTGAACTAAGTTGTTTAATAGAAATTGTTGTTAGATCAAAAGCAAATATTTCAAGAAATAAAATAACCAAGGATTGTAGGTAAGTTATTCAAGTATGTTCTTAACACGTTTCTAATTAAGATCTAAGGCTTCCGGTTTACACCACGTCACAGTTGAAATATAATTACTGCTAAACATTTCGACCTCGCTGTGGAGAGTCATCCTCAGTAGCTTGTTGACTGGCTGAGACTGGATTGGCCGGCCGTGGCGTCTTCTTATATACCCCCTTTCTGTCAAACCTGATTGGCCGAAGTGGACTGCTCGTTGTCGAAGATCGGCTGGCCAATAGGCCTTCTGAAGAGCTGGCTGCCAAGTTTTGATAATTTGATGTTTTTGATAAAATTATCAAAACGGCCAATAGTTCGACAACGAGCAACAGGCCCCGCCCTACAATCGTAGGACCCCCCACCCATGAAGAAATCGCCACGGCCGGCCAATCCAGTCTCAGCCAGTCAACAAGCTACCGAGGATGACTCTCCACAGCGAGGTCGAAACGTTTAGCAGTAATTATATTCCAACTGTGACGCGGTGTAAACCGGAAGCCTTAGATCTTAGTGATGACACCGGCCGCGAAAGCCTAAGAGTTAAGACGTTTCTAATTTTGGCAAGATTCTCTAGACCTCACAGTGGTTATATTACATATATATACATATCCACATTATATATACATTCCAGTTAAATAGAATTAAAGCTTTATACTCTCTCTGGTATGTACTAACCACAAGTTCAGGAGCGAATAGAATGGCGTGAAACTGTGGAGCCCCACAAATGTTCCACATCCAAACAAAGGTAAGTAGTAAGCACAATACACAGTAATTGTGTAGAGAAATTGAGAGGAATTCATATACTACTCTCAAACTAACCGTAACTGTGCAGAAAATAGCTTTAAAAACAATTTCGTGTAAGAAAGTACGACTCTTCTGTTCCCTTATTTCCGTTTCTCGATGTTTTCAAGTTAAGCCAAATATAACTATGTTGTATTTTAAGTTTTCAGTAAAAATCTATTCAGAACTATACAAATATTTAGACTGACTAGAAATTATGAGGGATGCTGGTGATGAAAACACCAGTAAAAGCAATTCCACAATAAAGTTGAAGAAATGTTCAACCATAGTTTTGTAAACTTATTTATTTATTAACCAACGGTAACCCATTTTACATAAAATAGTTACATAGTGAATTACTTCAAGGGGACATGCATATGAATATGATATAATAATAAATTAACATGATAGAATGGTTAGACTGCATAATAGTAAAAGTTATGGTAACAATATAATATGTATAAGTTAAACGGAATATAACCTTAAACAGATATAATATTAAATTTGATAGATATGAGTTGTACAAGTGAAGAATCAAAATATGAATTAAATTAATAATTTACAATAAAATAATTAAAATTAAGATTTTATTAGTCTAATTCCAAAACAAGGAAATGTTATCAATAATATTTTGATTTTGTGATAAACTGAACTGATCACGGACTTGAATTGTGTGGTAATAAATATTTGTTATGTTGAAAACCGCGCGTTCGTGGCTGTTTCGTGTATATTTGTAAACCTTGTAACTTGCCCTTGTTACAATGCAACTTGAATGTACCGGGTGTTTATAAATGAATATCGGGATTTTAATGCTTTACAATATTTATTACACTGAACTTATAATAAACTATACGTCAAATGAAAGAACCACTCAAACAGTTTTGTTTGTTTGCACCAAGGTGCATGTACACGCAACGTTTCGTGCAATTAAAGATGCAATTGCTTTTAACAACACTCTACAGTCTACCTGATTGCTGGATTGGTCGCAAAGAGCCTAATGACAGAGCTTGTTTAGCATGGCCTCTACGGTCACCAGATCCAACGCCATGCGATTTCTACCTTTGGGGCTTTATCAAAGCCTTTATATTATCAAATATTGTGTGTATGTGCCTCCGCTACCAGCTGTCTTCCCCGAATTAAGAAACAGGATTGTAGCGGCTGTTTTAACAACTACCCAAGACGCACTTTACAACATTTAGCAAAAACGCGAATATAGACTTGATGTGTGCCGGGAGATAAATAGCTCTCATATTGAACACTTGTCAGATTTTAGGTAAAACTGTTTGAGTTGCTTTTTCATTTGACACATCATTCATAACTGTAAGTTTAATTTAATAGATATTATAAAGCGTTAAAACCCCGATATTCATTTAGAAATACCTGGTAGATTATATACTATTTTACTATACATCACAGAAAACATAGACACAGTTTGAAGTGTTTAACTTATGGACTGTGCACGCTGCCATAGGCGTAGCGTGACCTCTTTGATGAGTTGCGCACCGGGTGGTAATCCGGAAGGATTGTTATGGAAATCCCCAAGCAAAGAGGGTGGAACCCTCCATGGGGTCTTCCCATGGAAAATGTTGAAAGATAACGATACCCATTGTCCAAATCATTGTTTAGGTCTTTATTTAGGAACAAGCTTAATTATTTAGGTCTTACTTACACTTGCCCCCAGCGTGACGTGTGTGTAGTTGGCATAATGAGCATAGATAGATCAGAGCTCCTTGCGCCTCTCACCCGGTGACATGGTGACGTCACATATCCGTGACGTACTGTATACTGTACGGAAGTGCATGGCCCTGCGTTGCAGGAGGGCGAAGAGCGACACCGGGCTGCCGAAGCTCAGCGAGGCTTCTCTTGGCGGCGGATGTTCGACTTGGACCCTAAAGTGATAGCGGAAGAGCCCTCCTTCTACAGCGCTTCACACAGCGTTGACAGAGAAGAACAGTGAGTATTCACAACCATGTACTTTACCATTAACTGAGAGACCGGGCCCTCCACACTAAAGGTGCATTGTCAGTGGTGTCCATTGTCACTGAAATGTGCACCGACCCTGACCCCCAGAATACGTTTAGAACATTTTTGAAAACTTTATATGCATATGTATATATGTGTGTAATAAGATCTAAGGTCCGGTTTACACCGCGTCACAGTTGAAAATGATTACTGCAACGTTTCAACCTTCATGTGATCATAAACTCAGTAGCTTGTTGACTGGCTGAGACTGGATGGCCGGTCGTGAGCGTTATCTTATATACCCACAGGTGGGGAGGGTCCTGTCACCTGATTGGCCGAAGTGGGCGAAAGAATAGAGCCTGTTGCTCGTTCACACTAATCGAACTGGATTGACCCCAAGCTGTTTCATGCGATAGAACTTCTGAAGAATAAATGGCTGCCAAGTTTTGAATTGGTAATATCGTCTTCTTTGTTAAAGTTGTCTCATGCTTGATTCCGAGCAATTTCTATGGTTTCAAAATATTATGACATCCTTCCGACCATAATAATAGTGTGAAATTTTGCCAAGACTTTGGTTTACAAATACACCGTCAAAATCAATCCATCCAGTAAGCTGTGTTCTGCTATTGCCGCTCTATGTCAATTTTGTTTCAGGTGTGCCGTACGTGCTCTTGTCGTGTGAGATTAGCCGCTAGTTGTCACTCATATAGACTGAGCCGCAACTGCAAGGTATCTCATATCCTCCCAGGTGTACAAAGATGAATGTTTTCTTCATCACGGGTCGTAAACAGTTCCTGATTTTGTTGGCCGGCTTGAATATGGTTGATGTTATGTCAGAATTCTCCCAACCTTGTCTGTAGACCTCTTGACGTATGGAATGTAGGCTCGTTTCGGTGGAACATTATTATTTATTTTGTACAATTGTAGCTGGCTCACGTTGGATATACCCAAAACAGCTATTTTGGCTGAGCATA
Source organism: Matsumurasca onukii (assembly GCA_018831715.1). Classification (NCBI taxonomy): domain Eukaryota; kingdom Metazoa; phylum Arthropoda; class Insecta; order Hemiptera; family Cicadellidae; genus Matsumurasca; species Matsumurasca onukii. The sequence continues at coordinate 26,333,859 of CM032064.1, forward strand.
TATATTATGTACATTCTTGCAATCTGTCGAAAGTGCCTTGTTGATTTGATGGTATATTAAAATTATTACGAGCTTATTCTTCCAACGGTCAAAAGACCAATATACACACATCATAGTGATACATAATAAATAGTAGTGATAAATAATACATAAGAAATAAGAAACGTTAAACAAAGTTCAAAGATGGCTATTCAAGAGATGAAACACGCAATACATATGAGTAAATAAAATGAACAAATAAATAATACATAACTGTATAGTTTACTGAATAAATTTGAGCTAACTGTAGCTAATTATTTTTGTATAACTTAATTGAACGATAACGGTAAAAAGACGATTAACAATAAATAAATATAACTCAAAATGAACATATAAATATAATTGTGAATTGAATAAATAACAATAAACTTCTATGAACAATAAGTAAACAATACATTAATTCGAAAATTTTCTAAATTTGTTTTTGTCTACAGTCTACAATTTCAGAAGGTTCGTCTTGAAGGAAGTACGGCTCAAGTGAAGAAGTCAGGTTAGGCAAACTGTTAGCAAGGCGTTGTAGTCGAGGGAAGGATGGAACATGTCTTTGTTCCTTTTGTACTTCAGTAATAATGATGTGCACTTCAAATCTCCCTCAGTTTGATGACACCTTCTTTCCATATCTCTAAACATTAAAACGTTTGAAATATAAATATCTCATGGAGCAAAATTTATTTTGAGTCAGTCCAATGGTTTAATGGCTCGGCTCTGGTAAACTCAATTAAGTGAACTTTTTGCGATCCCAAATAGGGGAGCTAATGGGCTCTAGTACCTCCTAAGTCAAAAGTACAATTTAATAAGGGGTCTATAGATGTGAACTGGACATTCTATACGAACCTGATGAGGGTTCATGTTTTGTTGGTTGCTTTACTGCCGCCAGCTTTTCTACGAACATTAAGTACAAGAAAATGATACTGTCTTTTCTTTATTGACATTCAACAATAAATTATTTAATCGAAGAGTCCTCTGCAAAACAGATACATCCTATCACTATTTATTTCAGATAATTACAGTTTTAATATCTAAAGAAGACATTTTGAACAAATCAAACTTGGCAAATCAAGCATTTATAAAGAACCTAAAACAATAAAGGAAGGTTTGATCCCTGTACAGTCAACTTTTCAATCAATACTACACTTCCCAGAAGGTTTTCTTAGAATTTCACGAATTGTGACGGTCGTTTGAAGCAATTCTCAACACTCAATCCTTTTTCAATCACGGCATGGTGAAATTTACTAATGGCATTCAGCTCTTCAACAACCTCCCTTCATCCCTCCAACAGGAACCAAAATTGAATTGAGTGGTTAACTTTATCAAAAGCTTTCGAAGTCAGTGTATAACCTCTTGCCAGGTGGTTCATTCTTAACAAAAGGCTAGAAGATATGTCCGATGCTATGAATTCCATTATAGAAACAGTGGATCTATAAGGAAGGAACCCATGCTGTTGAATATTTTGGAAAGGACTCAAACCTTAGCGAAAGAGTTTATTAATGCATTGTTTGTTAATTTTTGGAACATGTAGTCAAATTAGATTTTTGGTAAGATAGTGCCGCTTTGCAAATAATTGATTGTGGCGACGAAGATGTTGTAGACTAAAGTCCAACTCACAAGCAGGCTAGAATATGTTAGAAGTGATCAAACTTCTAGCAACATTAAGTCATTGATCACACGTCCAGAAGGAGTTTGGATTGATCAAATCTATTGTTCTTGCAATTAAAGAACTTTGAACAGTTCATCAAACCCTAAACGGAGGCTAACAATAAGCCGGACAAAACCACATTTCTTGCAGTTTTTTTCTGGAGAGTAATATTTTCTTTTCTGAATTTCAACTGTTTATCTGATATTAACCTGGATGGCTCTGTTTAATAGTGTGTCCAAAGCCCCGTTCTTCTGTGCTGGGATGACAACGAGCAACAGGCTCCGTTCGGCCAATCAGGTGACTGGACCCCCCTGCACAAGATCCACCTTTTTGGGTATATAAGAAAGACGCCGCCGGCCAATCCAGTCTCAACCAGTCAACAAGCTAAGGATGACTCTCCACAGCGAGGTCGAAACGTTTAAAGAGCAGTAATTATGAACTGTGACGCGGTGTAAACCGAAAATGAAGCCTGGCCTTGGTGATGAACCATTGCATTAGAGCATTTTTGAAAACTCTATGTACCAGTGCTTGCGTGGAAAGCTTCAGCCCAAAGAAATGCGAAATACTTACCCTCTTTGTAGCCTCTTTGTGTACTCTCTACAAATCACATTTTTTGTTCGATTTTCATGAAATTTCGTACGAATGTTCCTTTTGTAAATAAGCCTACCTTGGTCAAATTCGTTTGCAGCAAAATTGGTCTATCGGAAGTACCCTTTTGGGGAGTTTTTGTATCAAAAAAGTGGTTTTTAATTATTTAAAGTAAATGTCATCCTATTTTGATGGAATTTAAAATAAATATGTATTTTGATAGTACCCATCAATAAACCAAAAATTATGAAAATCAGATGTTTCATAGACTTAGGGTTTTCAATAAAGTATGTTCATTTAAACTATTTTTATGATGACTAATATCTATTTAAGATATTTCGTTATAATTATGTACGTAACTCTAGTATATTTTTAATTTACATTCCAAAACGCGTACTGAAACTGCAAGTCAAATTGACAAAGTTTGACATTCATGTCAGTAAATTAGTTTTGCAAGTGTCAGGTGTACTTCAGGTTCATTGTCAAAGACCGGGAGTCCTACTTCACCTCTGCCCAGCGGAGCCAGGTCGTGTGGCAGATTCTCACCAGGACCAAGTTCGACGAGGGCCGCAGGGTAAGCAGTTATATGAGCCCACAATATGCTTTATAAGGACAGATTCTTGAGAACAACACACTGTATTTAACCTTCTGTCAAGTGCAGTTCAGATCTTCGTGAGTACAGAAGGCCACTGCAGCCAAAACTGAGGTGTATTTATTTCGACAAACTTGAGAATGGTTTAGGTTATGAGATCACTTACAATGGTTTATCGTAGAAACAACCCGATTTTATTCGAATTTTTAGCAGCAAGCCACCACCTTTACAATCAATGCGTTTTGGCCGTTGTCTAAATATTACCAAAAACACTCGTAGCTAATGAGTCAGTTAACGAGATGAAAGAGCCAAGCTATATTATCTTCAAAGTTCAAAAGTAAATTTTCCACCCTGCAGCATTTTCTCGGTTTCGTGTGCGTTTTTGATCAATGAACGCATTCCTGTTGTTCGTTTTATGAGATTGTTATTGGCGATGGGAAAATTTAAGGGCTTTAAATATTTGCCCTGAAATCTTACATGAGCAAGACGTTTACGACGAGTTGGATATTGCAATTTAATTCCGTTTTTAGACGAGAAGGACCTAGAAAGTAACAAAGGTATCAAATCAAGAAATTGACTGACCGGCCAGTTTCTTCTCATTCGAAGACAGAGTCATATAACAGATTACGAATTGTCAAATAGTCTTGCTCAAAAATCAATGGAAAACACCCGCATTGATGAATCTGATGCATATCTGACAAATATGTTGTACTGGACAGTAATCTGTTGTTTTATTTTTGTAGTTTCCACCTACAACTAGTTTTTGGTGGCAAAATTGTTCCATATGTACATATGTTGTTATTCATGTATTGTTGATGAAATAAAATATACTCTTATTCTTACTTGTACTTGTAGGTCGGGATCAGGAGACTGCTGAACAATGGCACCTACGTCAGTGCGTTCCCTCTTCACGAGGGCAGCTACAAGTACGCCTCGAGTAACGGCTTCATGTACGACAGACGGGTGAGTCCAAGTCGTTTGATACCTACTAGCCGGCGTGGTGGCTGAGTCGGTAGCGCGCGAGACTGTGGATCTGAGGTTCGCAGGATCGCACCCCACCTCAACCAACAGTCGGTAGTTAATTCGTCACTAAGGTCACCGTACAGGCTGCATAGGCACATGGTGACTGGCGGATTAACTTTAGTACAAAAAAAGAAGATGACTCATTTATATTCCGGGGGGATAGGTACATAGATTACAATAACGCCTGTGTTTGTCTGAACTCACTTGACAGTATTCAAATATTAGAGGTCAAATAGAAATAAAAAATAATTTATTCGCACAGTATTACGGATTACTTTTTCCTTCGACCTCGTGCGGCCAACATGATGGAAGATGATGTCACTGGATCGTGCTCTGCTGGACACATGTGCTCGCTCGGCTCAATTTAAATACATAGGAACACTCATGTTTTGCGTTTTTCTGTGCTGGAAAATGTGCGCGACGCTTTATGCGAATGCCCAGAGTTCAAATAATTTAAGTACTTAGTACTTATGCCTGGAGATCCTAGGTATTTTGCTGGGGTTACGAGTGTATATATTTAGCCATCCCCTATGTCGGCGCTCTTCCTTCTTCAAGAGTATTCGGAATCCCAGTTCTCTTAATTCAAGCCACCCCAGGTACGTTCAGTGAGGCTGGGGCCTATTCACCGGACCGGATCTATTCATACTTTTGACCGGAGTCACTTGGTCCCCAGACTATCCTGCCGTTGCAATGGCCAGCCCGACCGACTCAGCGCAGTGCAGCTGCAGCATATTCCACTGTGAATGCCTTGGGTGGACAAATCCGTTACTCAGCGTCTGGGATAAAGGATTGTCTATCCTTCTTTACGGGTGGCGGTCAGTAGTGCACCTCTGTACCTTTCAGCCCGCGTCACTAAACCATCCTGCTGATTTCACCAGTCGGCCGAAGCCTGCCATTGTGACATTGCCCCTGCCAGAGTTGCTTTTGCCCAGCATGTGACCGTCGCCACGGCCTGGAATAGGCCAAGGTGCGTAGAATCCGCGCCTTGGTGATAGACTACCCTATAGGAAAACCTAGGCGTCAACAGCCAACGAATCCCCCCACCAAGGTTATCCCCTGTGAAGGGTTCCTATTCCTTTCTTTGACCGGGATCCTGAGTTTAAGAGGGCTTTGACCACCCCCGAGCAACCCCTCCTCCAGTATGGAAGTTGTCATTGGCGTCGCTGATGAGGATTACCATTCCCCAGACGGAGATAACTCGTGCGTTAGAGTCGTCAGACTACTGCTGAATACACCAGTCGACGTTTCAGTCCGAGGACTTTCAGACCCGCCACTATAGATTTATGTCTGCCTTTGCTAGTTGTTAGCCCCAGTCGTTGCCCAACTGGGATTGGCTACCCAGGCCAGATTTAATGGGGCAAGCGCTAGCGTGAACGACCCTGTCCCCCCTCTCAGGGTCCTGTCCAAGAACTTCAAGTTGCGTTTTAAGAGCGGTCCAGGTCCCCTTTGTGGTTCCCCACGCGGGTTCGCAGCCAATAGGGTAGCCATCCCCAACGAGGCTTCAAGTTTAACAGCCACTGTTGTAACGTCAAAAATTCCGACCAGTAAAGTGTTCACTATTTGAATTGTGCGGATCAGGAAGGAGTTTACAGGTTTGGCCGCCACAACGCGCTTTTCAGACTTGAGTTCACGCACTGTCAGCGAACCGCGCTCTATTATCACCATTGATAAGACGTGAGCCCGCTGACTTCACGCTCATTCTCTCGCAAACAATCAGCAATAGCAATAGACTCTGGTCTACGAAACCTTTAGATTTCATTCCGTCCTTTTTTCGATTTTAATTCGCTGCCCGTTAAAATCCATAGGGAAGTAGATGTAGAACGTTATTTATTTAATATGTATCAACTGGTCTAAGTATATTTTGTATTACAATTTACTTGATTGTCTTAACGAAATCTATCGTTGGGTATAGTAAGTCATATTGAAGTTGCTGTCCATCGTTCTTTTATTTTACAAAGTCCTTTATTTTTTATATGTTGTATCTGGCGAAGGAGCCGTGACATTTTAGTTTTGGCGTTAGCAGCGCTGCGTGGGATTATTTTACGTTAGTGGCAGACACACGCTCTTAACTGTGTTCACTGTTCAGTTGCTGTACTTGGAGTGGGCACGGCCGGGCGCTGGTACAAGAAGCAACCACTGTTTTAACTGTGTTACTGGTTGCAGAGTGGGCACGGCCGGGGCGCTGGTACAAGAAGCAACCACTGTGCTTTAACTGTGTTCACTGTTCAGTTGCTGTACTTGAGTGGGCACGGCCGGGGCGCGTTGGTACAAGAAGCAACCACTGTGCTTTAACTGTGTTCACTGTTCAGTTGCTGTACTTGGGTGGGCACGGCCGGGGCGCTGGTACAAGAAGCAACCACTGTGCTTTAACTGTGTTCACTGTTCAGTTGCTGTGCTTGGTGGGCATAACTGTGTTCACTGTTCAGTTGCTGTACTTGGGTGGGCACGGCCGCGTGGTACAAGAAGCAACCACTGTTGTAACTGTTCAGTGCTCACTGGTTCAGCTGCTGTGGGCACGGCCGGGGCGCTGGTACAAGAAGCAACCACTGTGCTTTAACTGTGTTCACCATGCTGTCACTTGCCAAGGTGGGCACGGCCGGGGCGCTGGTACAAGAAGCAACCACTGCTTTAACTGTGTTCACCAGTGCTGTGCTTTAACTTGTAATTGTGGGCACGGCCGGGGCGCTGGTACAAGAAGCAACCACTGTGCTTTAACTGTGTTCACTGTTCAGTTGCTGTACAGTGGGCACGGCCGGGGCGCTGGTACAAGAAGCAACAGACTGTGTTCACTGTTCAGTTGCTGTACTGGGCACGGCCGGGGCGCTGGTACAAGAAGCAACCACTGTGCTTTAACTGTGTTCACTGTTGTTCTGCTGTCTTGAGTGGGCACGGCCGGGGCGCTGGTACAAGAAGCAACCACTGTGCTTTAACTGTGTTCACTGTTCAGTTGCTGTACTTGGAGTGGGCACGGCCGGGGCGCTGGTACAAGAAGCAACCACTGTGCTTTAACTGTGTTCACTGTTCAGTTGCTGTACTTGGAGTGGGCACGGCCGGGGCGCTGGTACAAGAAGCAACCACTGTGCTAACTGTGTTCACTGTTCAGTTGCTGTACTTGGAGTGGGCACGGCCGGGGCGCTGGTACAAGAAGCAACCACTGTGCTTTAACTGTGTTCACTGTTCAGTTGCTGTACTTGGAGTGGGCACGGCCGGGGCGCTGGTACAAGAAGCAACCACTGTGGTTGGTCCGCAAGTACTTCGGGGACAAGATTGCCCTCTATTTCACCTGGCTCGGCTTCTACACCAAGATGTTGATCCCAGCCTCCATCGTCGGCCTCTTGTGTTTCCTCTACGGTCTTCTCTCTATGGACTCCTCTGACAACATTCCAAGGTGGGGTTTAACATTTCCCTTGTTGGTGTTCCTCTCTGATCTACAGTGTTTGCTAGTTAACGGGATACTACTGGTAGGTGAGGGGAGTGTATGTATTGCAACCTTTAAAAGTCATATTAACTCCTGTACTCTAGACCTATTATTTCTAGATTATCACTAGACCTCCATGATTTCTATTTCCTTGCACATCCAGTTTCTTTATGATAATCTATTATCAAATTAATTAATAAAATAAATAATTGTATTTTATCCAACCACAACTTGAACCTCTTAAGAGTTCTTGACCAAAATTAGTTTAGTTGTTAAAATATGTTATGTAATTAATTTATTTATATCGTCACAATTTTAATTTATTTATTTGTTTAAATAGAACTGTTGTATTCATGGGTTCAGGTAAATTGATACAAATTTTGTATATACATACCGACAGCTGAGTGCAACAATATTTGTAAACAAGGTGACGGTTCAGTTTGGAGACGGTTTGATAACTTTAGAACGGCGCAAGCAAAACGCACCAAACTTTACATCCCTATTTTAAGTATTATATTACTACTTTAAAACGTAATATAATTTTAAGGATTGTATTACTACCTTTCTACGACTCGGTGGCGCCGGTGGTTAGTAGAACTGATTTTGCAGATAGCTATAGCAAATTATTGCACATTGTTGAAGAAAATATATGTTTTCAACACAAACATTGCCGGGTACTGCACTTTTGAGAAATAATTCAATCAAAGTTTAAAATGTTGTAATACAAACAATTCAAAGATACGCTTAACAGGTACGCGCTACAGGTTACGCTGAAAGTACGGCAAGTTGCAAATCGTAAAACGGTATCTTTTTACCAAAAACAATGTTGTAAACTTAGTTTTAAATACTTGAAAACTTGAAGATACTTGGAGCCCTTAGCCCTTAGGAGATGTTTAGCGGATCCGTGGCGGATTGGTATCGCACGTGACTCCGGAGCTCATCACTCCGGTGGTGCGGGTTCGATTCCCGCAGTCACCACTTACATTTGTAATGTGACTAATACGGTGACGCTAGGTAAAGGTCGAGGTTGAGTGGTAGAGAGGACTTTGTAGTCCTAACTTCGCCTCGTTAAACAAGACAAACTTTACCTTTACCTTTTTTTAGTCCTGCCTAACAAGTGATTCCATTACTTTTATCAAATTCGCTAACACTTCACTCGAATTTCGCTTATTAAACAAACTTCTTATTTTAAAATAATTACATTTGTTCATAAATGTATTGTAGTACAATCATGACAACCTAAACTAATTTATGTGAGAATTGTCTTCTGAAGAATCCTGCAGTCAAGAAATGACGGTTGAATGAAGCAAGACGCTACTAGCAGAGACTGACGGAGAGCGCCGTACAACTAGAGTAGGCAATGCCCGCTACACACGTCTGTATTGCGGGTATAGTCTAGTCAGAAAACGCACGGCGCTGTCCATGTACACTTTCCCTGGCGCGACTTTTCCAAATCAAAGGGCTCTTATATTTTATTACTAATTGGTAACACAACAATATTATTATGGTCCTGAATCGAAATTTCGGATTCATAAGGACTATATAGATCCGAAACAAAATGAGGATTTTGAATGCAATATTATTTTAGTAAAAAGAAAGAAACGGACTTTTTCCTGCCACTTCCGGAGAAAAACTACTCCTAACGTTTCGGGTAGTTAAAACTCCACCCGTCTTCAGAGGACTACACTAATCTAGGAACTACATTTAATTAATATTTTAACTTAAGGTCTAACCTAAGACTATTCCAACCAATATTTAAAAATACCGCTACATCATAAAAATTGATAGCTTGTCAAAAATACAATTAAAAATATAACCAAGCAAAATGAGGACACGTTATAGGAATAAAACTACATGTTAGCCTTATCAGAAAAGAAAAAGCTGAAAAAAACAAATAACTGAAAAAACGCAGAAATGTGGTTGGTAATTAATTATTAATTGAAAGGATCTCACCCAGACACGGACGACGAACCTTGCACTACGGGGGCCACGCACTAACTGAGTTTTTTTGTTATTAGTTGACCGGAAAAATCCAAAAGGGTTTATTTTGAAACGTATAACAATATTTAGAATGTTTATATTTATTTTGTAACATCATTGTTTGTTTAGTGTTTTAACGATTTGAAAAGTACCAATTTGTATGTGGTTTTGACTTTTTTGTAAAAACATATGCGATACTACTTTTATATTTGCATAAGGTTATTGGTTTCATACATTTTATACAAAACCAACTTAAATAAAGTCTAATGAAAGACAGATGGTTATAAAAGAGTAATGTGCGCCGGGGCCCCATACGATCTGGGTAACCTAACGTTAACGTCAAGTTGGATGTGGTGTTTCAGCAAGGAGATTTGCGACAAGAACATCGGAGGTAGCATCACTCTGTGTCCTCAATGCGACAAGGCGTGCACATACCAGACACTCAGGGAGTCCTGCATGTTCGCCAAGATCACCTATCTCTTCGACAACCCGGCCACCGTCTTCTTCGCCATCTTCATGTCCTTTTGGGGTAAACACAAGCTCAGCACCTTGAACAGTATGATCTGAGGTTCATCGGACTGGCATTTTTATTTTGGGTCGGGTCGTGTAGAATAAATCGAAACACGATGGTCATGAGCTATGCGGAAACGATGGAAACACGTGAATAGAGAGTGAGCGTCAGTTGTGGATGGGCCACCGTAAAGCTAGTGTGGGCTGAATGGAGAGGATGAAAGGGGTCGCTTTTAGTGGAATGATGGGGATCAGTTTTGACGGTTGCAAACCCTAACGGTGACTGACCAGGTCGCTAAGGTAATGGGGACAGATAGTTACCGTGAAAGTTGATGCAATTCATAATGTAGCGGTAGACAACGGAGTCAAATTCATCGTCGCAAACGCTAACGAGCCGATCTTGTCGCGGACGAGAATATTGGACCGATTAGTAGTCTTCGGTAGTTATAGTGATCGTAAACCGGGGTAAAAAGCTGTTATAATCGCTGACAGGGCCGATCTGGCTGTGAACGATAACGGAGCCGATCGATGGTGGATAGGCCGTCGCAAACGGTAACTGCATCAAGGTTTTGCCACGCCAGCATAACAGTGACCCGACGTAGTTAAGGCCCTGCGGATATCTGCATCGTCTAATCAGTGTCAACGCAATGAATTGATTTTCAAAAACAGATTCGTCTCAATCAAACGATTACCACGGTTGAATTCGAATCTTATTTCGGTTTAAATTTAGCCACTATAAATTCAGATACGGCGAGAATTTAGATACTTATATCCTATATATGATTTAGATACCTCGTATATAGTATAATAATTATAATTAACAACCATACCAACAAATAATACCTCATGACAAACCATTAAATCCAAACATTGACGATTGTTGTCTGTTGAGTTGAATTTATACATGGAAATTGGCAAGAAAGGTTTGAATAATGCGATTCATTCCAAATGTAGTCATGTGAAACATTTGATTACTGGTTTCAAGCGAAAGTGAATATTGTTTGCAGCGACCACGTTCCTGGAGCTGTGGAAGCGGAAACAGGCCGTGGTGGCCTGGGAGTGGGACCTGCAGCACATAGAGGACGAGGAGGAGCCGAGGCCCGAGTTCGAGGCGACGGTGACTACTACGCGTACCAACCCCGTGACACGCCGCAAGGAACCCTACATCCCGCTGTGGAACAAGATGCTGCGCTTCGCGGCCACCTCCAGCATGGTCTTCTTCATGGTCAGTCCCAGCTGCACTAGTTACAACATTCAAGTCCCAGCTGCACTACGTCAAGTCCCACTAGGACATTCAAGTCCCAGCTGCACTAGTTACGACATTCAAGTTAGTTACAACAAGTTACGACATTCAAGTCCCAGCTGCACTAGTTACGACATTCAAGTCCCAGCTGCACTAGTTACGACATTCAAGTCCCAGCTGCACTAGTTACGACATTCAAGTCCCAGCTGCACTAGTTACGACATTCAAGTCCCAGCTGCACTAGTTACGACATTCAAGTCCCAGCTGCACTAGTTACGACATTCAAGTCCCAGCTGCACTAGTTACGACATTCAAGTCCCAGCTGCACTAGTTACGACATTCAAGTCCCAGCTGCACTAGTTACGACATTCAAGTCCTAGCTGCACTAGTTACGACATTCAAGTGGCCACATGCATTGAATAAAAACCTCCTAGAAGTGTTGGATTAGAATTTTATTGTCACAAAATACATCTCTTACACGTGACCTTCAAATAAGTTCACTAAGAGGCTACATTGTCGGACTAACTTGGTATTATAAATACAGTAGAATATCTAAACTATTATCATTATAATATACAAGTATGAGTGAAATACAAAATTCAAAAACTGTAATGACTCGTTAAAATTTACTTATTTTGTAGTATTGGATTTTTTAGAAAGAGATACGTAAGGCTGCTTTTGAAATTATTTGTGTGTATTAACGATTTTATACTGAGAGGTAACTGTTTAAACAATGTTTTCCCAAGTTGAACTATTATTGCGGACATTTTCCATCGTTAGTGAACAAAAGGGATCACGACGTTTCGGGATCTGCAATCTGATTCCGTCTTCAGGTGAAAATAACCTAAAACATAACACAGAACATTAGAAAATGAGCTAGCCTAAAGTAGTCAGCGTAGCTGATCGGTCAAACTCTACCAAACAACATGTAGTTGTTAAGTCAAACAACAAATTGAATCTTAGAATTTAGTAATAGCCTAGAGAAAAACAAAACTACAATATTACAAACACAAGCCACACTATGAAAGTCACCGGAGTAAATTCAAAACGAATCACAAAACACGTCCACTAACAGAACGAGCTAACCCTAGACTAACTGGTTGGCCGGTGACAGGCCAATCACACACACTAGCAGCAGGCTAGCCAACTGTAACAAAGAAACACAAAACTCCCTATTTATGCACAGCCAATGGGAGAAGGAGGCATAAAACAGCATGGTATTAAGGACGCAAAACAGGCCACAGAGAACTTAACTCACGTAAGCCGCCCCTTCTCCCATTGGCTGTGCATAAATAGGAATTTTTGTGTTTCTTTGTTACAGTTGGCTAGCCGGCCAACCAGTTAGTCTAGGGTTAGCTCGTTCAGTTAGTGGACGTGTTTTGTGATTCGTTTTGAATTTACTCCGGTGACTTGTTTACTTTCATAGTGTGGCTTGTGTTTGTAATATTGTAGTTTTGTTTTTCTCTAGGCTATTACTAAATTCTAAGATTCAATTTGTTGTTTGACTTAACAACTACATGTTGTTTGGTAGAGTTTGACTGTCAGCTACGCTGACTACTTTAGGTTAGCTCATTTTCTAATGTTCTGTGTTATGTTTTAGGTTATTTTCACCTGAAGACGGGATCAGATTGCAGATCCCGAAACGTCGTGATCCTTTTGTTCACCAACGATGGAAAATGTCCGCAATAATAGTTCAACTTCTGAAATCCTCCCATCGTCAACAACAAACTTCAAACAAAGAAATGTTTTCCCCATGCACGATTGTGTTCTCTCGACTAAGATGGTGTTTAGGGTTTTGAACATTGGTTTTGAACCTTGTATTATAGTCACGTATGAAATTTTCGTTGTATAATTTGTTATAATTAGCTTTTAAAAATAACAACGTTCTGAACATTACTAAACCTAAACTACTAAGAGTTAAAATTGTCGTAATCAATACAAATAATACAGACAGTTTTTAACCGACTTCAGAGAAACGAGGAGGTTATACAAGTTGACCTGTGGCGATTTTTATTTTTATGCCTGTTCACGAATAACTTTTGAACGCGGCTATCGTTTTACACGCAGTTTGCGTTGATTGATAAATCTTAACTCCATAATGATCCCATTCAAATATACAGAGTGTCCACAAATGATTAGTACAACTTTGAATATTCATACACCTGTTATTATTGAACATATGACTGTCAAATACGGCTCATTTTGTGAGCCATATGGACCGTGATTGGTACTTGGTGGACGGACGTTGGTGAGTCGTGCTGGAGCAAGAAGGCTGCGGAGAGTCTGCGATGAAGGATGGGAGCTGTTATCAACGGTCTTCAGCTGTTAGCAACCGAATTATTTCTCTTGAGATCTTTGCTTTGCCTTTCCTGTTCAGATGGAGTTCGTGGTGCGTGTATAGGAGTCGGATGTAGTTCATGGATAGGTAGTAGTTTAACTGTCGGGGAGCTCATGACAAATTTTCAATTAATGTGTTAATTTGAGACAATTGTAAGTCTAGTCTTGGCTTGTCGTGCCTCATAGGTAAAGTTGCAACAATAATATCAGTGGTATGATCTAGTTGTTTTACAGTTTTGAATAGGTCACTGATTAATCGCTTAACGCTGGTTTTCTACACACTATTTGTGCCAGCCACTAGCAAGAAAATCTTCTTTAGTAAAGTCTTTTGCAAGGATATGGACATCATGTGTTACTTAATAATAGATAGCTTCTGGTCGGAGAAACGACTGCACGCTGACAGATGTTCTTGGATGTATATAGAACTATATGCAGATGTATGTATGACCATTAGGGCTTCGGTCATTTCCATGACTCTCTGCCACAATCACAAGCTTGCTCTTATCTCCAAATGAAGGTTTTGTCAGAAATATTTCAAGCAAATTATAACGATGATTTGAATCGATGTGAACCTGAATAACTAGATTATAGTAATGAAACGTTTGTTCGCAGATCTGTGTAGTACTGAGTGCAGTGCTGGGCACCATCATCTACCGCATCACCATAGTCACCGTCATCTATGAAGGAGGAAATCTGTTTGTCAAACGACACGCCAAGATATTCACCTCCATGACAGCGGCCCTTATCAATCTTATCATCATTATGCTTCTCACCAAGGTATCTACGTCACGCGACTACTAATTGTACAGTACGCCGTCAACTCGCGTTTCAAAAGCAAAGAATTGTCAAGCTGGAGGGCTATCCCCTTGGTAGAAAATATATAAACTGTCTCATCTATATTTATACAATGATGGCATTCATTCACTAGAATCGTGACAGAGCACTGCCTTCTCCGATACATGATATAAGTGTTCCTTAAATATTCAAGAAAGGCAGATCGGATTCCCTTTCTTAATAACGGTGCTTAATTTGAGACACCGACGAATGAGGTTTCGGTTGAGGGGGGTTCCAGGAGAATTTTAGATGACGGTTGAGTGTGTTACTTCTATTTTTAGGGTTGCTTTCATTTACATATTATAAAACTCTGTTATGTCAAAGCTACTGCCAACCCTGAAAAATCGTTTTAGATATCTTAAATTAAAAACAAAGATTGATTTGGCAAGTTACTGTACGAAAATTGATTGTGTTTATAGAATTAAAGTTTTCACATCAGCAATTAGTTGAGAAAAGTTTCTGTAAAAATTAACTTTCTTTCTTTCTTTGTCCAAAACAATCACTTTAACAACTGTGTTTTCCCTCGTGAGAGGTCAACCTGAATTTCGTTTTGCCAACTCAGCATGTAGGAACACCTTCATAATGATATCCCACATGGCCATTTTTCTTAAGCTAAAACCCGAAAATCCTCCCTCCCCCACCATCGCCAATCCTAAAACCATGTTCCAGTTGTTTCCGGTTTGAGACTAATCGGATCTTGATTCCCACTGATATGAAGAATAGCGAACGTTTCAATCTTGAACAAATGTTGTCATTTATTTTATCCACTTTGACTGTACTATTTTGCTAACTTCCAGGTGTACCACCATCTTGCTCTGTGGTTGACAAACCAGGAGAACCCTCGCACGCAGACCGAGTATGAGGACAGCTACACATTCAAGATATTCCTTTTTGAGTTCATGAACTTCTACTCTTCACTCATATACATAGCTTTTTTCAAGGTGAGCTTCAAGTTTGCAAGATTAGGGAAAACTACGTGTATATGCAGATAAACTGCATACTCTGGTGCCCTCATTGTTTTCTATATCTTAAAAAGAAATTAATAATTGTGCTTACGCTGATGGCAAATTTATTATCATTCAAACATTAATAACATTCTCTTGATTGCTTCCTGGGCACGGAGACACCAATGAGATCACCCGTGGAGAGTATTTCAAGGTGAATATAATGTGGTGGGGGGAGGGAATGGGGGGCATTTGGTGAAGCGTGGGTTTAATAAAAATCTAGAGCAAAGTTTTTCTGATAAGCCCAAACATTATTGTCAAGACTGAATTTTATTGATGGATCCTTAACCCATCATGGACCCCTTTATGTTGTATGAATGGCGATGGTGTGTTATTTTTCTACATTGTTAGTATTTGAAAGTAAACAAGCAAATTGTCCTTTGTTATTTTTCTTTGTTAAATTTAGTTTAGGCTAATATAAATTTAAATTATTGTACATATACAAGTAATCCGTTTTCTTCAATAATTAGTTTAACTGTGGTTTTCATTGTGGATCGTTGGGGAAAAGTTGTTATTTGGATGAAGGTGTAACTTAGGGATCATCAGGTCGTTTTAGTTTTGTCAATGTTGTTAAATTTGAAAGGAATAAAAACTACATCAGCTTTATGCTCAGAATAAATTTTTAAATATATTCGACTTTTCATGGAAAAAGCTCTGAAATCCTTGGGTACCTATGCAAGTCATGACGTGCTACTCACTATATTGACTATTGGAAACCCCCATTTAGGAAAAATGTTAAAAGATAACTGAAGTGTTCAATACTGTGTGTGTGGGTAGGGTCGGTTCTACAGCTACCCGGGGGATAAGGACGCGCGCAGCTCCCAGTTTCTGAGGCTGAAGGGAGACATCTGCGACCCGGCCGGGTGTCTCAGCGAGCTGTGCATACAGCTGGCCATCATCATGGTGGGCAAGCAGTGCTTCAACAACTTTCTGGAGCTGGCATACCCGTAAGTACTCGTAGTCTCGTACCTTACCTGTAAACGTAGTTTGAAAGTGACCGGCAGTTTATATGATATGTAAATGTCCTCGGTAAATGTGGCGTCCATATGATATGAGAGCATAAGATAGGTTTTTAGTACGAGCTTTTACAACGTTTCCTGTTGCGGAATGAGTTTATAAAAGCTAATACAGGGTGGACAAAAGGTCCGGTCCAACGTTATATCTTAAAAACGGTGCAAGTTAGAAAAACACCACATTTGCTACACGATTGCTAGTGGACGAAAGCAGATATTATCACCAGGGTCAGAATACCCACCAGGAGTCAGAATAAAATCTGTAACTAAAGGATAGGTCATGTGGAACACCAAAAGTAGTGCCGACGTCAGTTTTAAAATTGAAAACTTTAACTCGTTAGAGTCGATCTTTTGACCTCAGGTTGGTGGCATTGTGATATACTAACCTAGACCTTCATTTTGATAAACAACTGAAACTAGTCCCTTCCATCAACTTTTCTTCGGCCACCACACAGAATGCAGATGTTGGAACTGTATTGAGTTGTACATACAAATAGAGGACTTAAATTAGTATATAACAATGCCACAAACCAAAGCTCAAAAGACTGACTCCAACAAAAATGGAGTTTCAAAGTTAAAAATTCCCAATTTAAAAACTGACACCGTTTCTGACAAGGTCATCCTATACCTATACCGATGTGGTTTGAGATATTGTACTCTTCTTACTAAGACCTTCATTTTGGTGTCCCGTGTGCCAAAGGTACTAAAATGTCACTGCGCTTATTAAAGATTTTCTTCTGACTCCTCGTGAGCCGCTCCCCAGTGGTGACTTCTGGTTACTAAAGTCCATTAAAAGTAGCTTGCTACTTCTAGTTATTATTAAACGGTGCACGTGATGTATGGAAGGCACACATTTCTTTCCCATTCACACTATGTTAAGTCCAGGACCATTAAAAGAATGACAGAAAAGAAAGAATGAATTCAAAGCCATGTGCTTGGAAACCCCACATTACTAACCATAAGAAAGATCGGTCTCATTCGCAAAAAGACAAGAACCTTATGATTTGACTTAACTTTTGAAGAGCAATCTTGAACTGGTGGCGGTACCGAAAGCAGCGCAATGACACGAAAGACACGACCAGACCCTACACCAGGTGGGAAGAAGACTATCAACTGCAGGACCCCGGCAGACTGGCTCTCTTCGAGGAGTATCTGGAGATGGGTAAGTAACACTCAAACGTGAAACATGCTTTGTAGATGAAAGGCATGCCAGGACCCTACACCAGGTGGGAGAAGACTATCAACTGCAGGACCCCGGCAGACTGGCTCTCTTCGAGGAGTATCTGGAGATGGGTAAGTAACACTCAAACGTGAAACATGCTTTGTAGATGAAAGGCATGACAGGACCCTACACCAGGTGGGAGGAAGACTATCAACTGCAGGACCCCGGCAGACTGGCTCTCTTCGAGGAGTATCTGGAGATGGGTAAGTAACACTCAAACGTGAAACATGCTTGGCAGATGAAAGGCATGCCAGGACCCTACACCAGGTGGGAAGAAGACTATCAACTGCAGGACCCCGGCAGACTGGCTCTCTTCGAGGAGTATCTGGAGATGGGTAAGTAACACTCAAACGTGAAACATGCTTGGCAGATGAAAGGCATGACAGGACCCTACACCAGGTGGGAAGGAAGACTATCAACTGCAGGACCCCGGCAGACTGGTTTCTCGAGGAGTATCGAGGAGTTCGAGGTATCTAGAGATGGGTAAGTAACACTCAAACGTGAAACATGCTTGGCAGATGAAAGGCATGACAGGACCCTTATGATAGTCTCTAACCACCAGGTGGGAGAAAGACTATCAACTGCAGGGCCCCGGTAGACTGACTCTCTCCAACGAGTATCTGGAGGTGGGTAGGAAACGACCAATTGTGAAACATTCTTTGTAGATCATCTTTTACCACCGTGCTCACTGACGACATGGATGAGCATTCAACCTTTAGTTCATATAGGCTGAAGTTCGGTACACTAGAACCTGGTATTTCCAACCTAAGAAAATCAGGTTAATGTAAACAGGATGTTGTAGTAAATTTTAACGGTTACAAGCACCAGTGTTTTTGTTTCACAGTTGAATGGATTTTTCACATGTGCAATACTGGTTTTAGGACCTATATATTATATATATGTATATTCATCTCCGAGGGTCGTTCTTCCGTGGGGTCTTGCTAGGTATCTGTAATTTAGAAAAGATTTACTTTATTCAAACGTTCACAGAAATCATCAAACAGCCTCTAGTCCAAATAAGTTTGGATGAGTAAAAACGATCTACCTACTAACTCAGAAAGACGGACTCGGATCTGGGATGATACCGAGATTAAAATAATTTATCCTGAATCACCTTTATGGATTATGGCTTTATACTAAAATGCTTGAGGAGAAAAATTTAGACGGGTTATTAAACATTTATCTTTCATTACCGTAAATCAAGTTAAGTCATGGATGTTTTGAACGGTGGAACAGTGAAAACTAAAGCCACAGCTTGGTGTTTAGCCGTGCCTGTACACCCAGCATGGTAACGGTAATGGTTTTGTTCTGGTTACAGTGATCCAGTACGGGTTTGTGACTCTGTTTGTGGCAGCGTTCCCACTGGCCCCTCTGTTCGCACTACTCAACAACATAGGCGAGATACGCCTGGACGCCTACAAGATGGTGACTCAGGCGCGACGTCCCCTGGCAGAGAGAGTCGAGGATATCGGTGCTTGGTACGGCATACTCCAGTGCATCACCTACTGTGCCGTCGTATCCAATGTCAGTATCAGAATCATTTGAGTACTGTACTTCCTTATGAAAATCGTGCTATTCGCCAGCATGGTGAGACCGTAGAGCATACAGAGATTTTGTAGGGTAAGGCAAGTGAATTTAGTCTCAAACCCTTCACCGAGCGCATTTGCCATTTTCTTGCTCGCTTTCTCGTACGCCCGTGATCTTAGGCGAGGGTGTGAGCGATAGAGAGAACAGTACCGTAACGCTGATGGCAATGGAGTCTACTTACAGTACATCTGAAGCATGATGTTAACTAACCACAAGTGAAATCGTCGGAGTAATTTTTTGTACAACAAATTACTTAAATAAATTATTCGGATCAAACGCATACATTAAGGTTGCTGGTGTCCTTAACTCAAATAGATCACCAAAACAAAGTTTCTGTTCAAGGGAAATAATTGCAACTTTGGAACTTCACTACATAATTATGTCAAAACCCACTACTTTCTGAACGAAAATACGAAATAACTGTTTAGCTCTTTCTAGGTATCTTTAGCTGTTTATAAAGTCTCAAACGTAAGCTGAAAACTGTCAGAGTTATTATTTCTCCCAAATAACATGAGATTGTTTTTCTAATTTCCGTTGTTAAAATTTAAAATTCTTTATTTTGTAAATTGACAATCCACATTGTGATACAATCGTCATTTATAAATCCGTCATAACATTAGCCATATTTTGTGTTCGGTTTCAGGCATTTGTCATTGCGTACACCAGTGACTACATCCCTCGTATTGTCTACGCGTTTGTGTATTCTCCAACCAAAAACTTAAAAGGCTACATCGATTCCTCTTTATCAGGTAAAATAGCGTACAGATTCACATGGAAATATGTTTCCTTTTCTTATGAAAATACTTTAGTTATGTGTATGTTAACAGTAGTTCATTGTGGTGAACTGTTTCAGTTTCGTTAAATTATTTCACCATGTTCTTTCCTAAAACTCAAATAGTTAGAGATTTTAAGAAGTAGAGCTATTCATTTCTCTCGACAAAGAGAAGGACACGTCGTACAAGGTGACGCTCAATAACGACACATTCTAATAACGACACAGGTGAATAACGACACATTCCGATTTGGACACATTGATAAGGCAGCATAACCAACATACGCAAGATACAAGAATTATACCTCATAAAATAAACTCCCCACGACAACCGCAAGAGGGAGGAATTTAGTACCTTTATCCCAAGAGGGATAAAATAAATACCCCACAGACCAGATATCACCTATTCAGAGCGGATCTATGGCGGTTTGGTATCGCGTGCGAGTCCAGACCTCATCTCTCTGCTGGCGCGGGTTCGATCCCCGCAGTCTCCTCTGTCAATTTTGCTTATGTGACTAAGTGGTAACTCTAGGTAAAGGTGTATTTTATAACTTGTACTACTGTAGGTTGTTGGTAGTAAACCCATTGATTACAGGTAATCAAAAAATATACATGATGTTAAAAAATTCCCCCCGTCCCCACCTTAACGTTTTAACGGCTGAACATTTCTAAACGTGCTTTGGTACTGGTAACTTAAAGTACATTTTAGCGTGGTTTTGCCCCACGCCTCAAAATGAGGGGTTTGGGGGCAAGTCCAAAATGTCTTGTAGGAACCCCTATTGTGTTACACCTTATTCGAAAGGTCATAAAAATACAAAATAACGATACACTCGAAAAAAATCCGACGCCTCATTACCGGATGGCAGACTAAAACGTGTATTTTTTGTTCATATTAATGGTTACCAAAGCTTTAGTTGGAAAAATTCATAAACCTAACTAAATATTCAGTTTTAGGGTGTCAAGACATGAAAACAGATGCGACTGTTCTTGTATGAAAACAGATGCGACCGACGGAGGGTTATTACAATAATTTAAATAATTTTTGAACCATCACGTGTTGAAGAGAAATTTTCACTCAATTTCGTGTCGTAATAGAATGCCCGTTTTGCAATTTGAAGTATGTTCCGCAGAAATCTGCCTAACCAAATGTTTGAAAATGTTTACTGAATATGCCTTGTACTATCGAATCAAAATCGTCCACAAATATATACTAAGTGTCTGCAAACTTTGGTGTTTAAATGAGGTGCAAATAAATAATATGCAATAAATTAATTTTGCACGGGTAGCCGGCTAGTAATTTAATAAACAACTATTTATCCATAAGTATGTGTTTTTGGTTTATTTAGCAAATATGTATCCAAAGAAAGTACTGTATTTTGATCCTTTATAAGTTTTTTTTGCGTGATCTGTACAAATGTTTAAGATTTATAAAATATGTACGATTCCAACAGTTAACATCAGATTGTTCATTTTAGTATGTACAGATTTGGTTAGTATACATTTGTACGTATTATGTAGGGTAACCGGAAGTACAAATTTAGTAAAAATCAACACTCATATTTTCATTAAGATATTCTCACACATTCAAAATATCCTCGCAAGTACCTTTTTAGCACACACAGGCCAAAGAACACCGCTATCAGTACGGCTCTGGTGGGAAAATCGGGAACCAATGATGATACCTAAAAGTGTCCCTTGTGAGAATATTTGAAAAAGAAACAAATGACATAATTTCTGAAACCTACGAGTCTAAATCTAATCGCGTGGAATATGTTTGGCGTTCTGAGCATATGCTCGAAAGGGTGGATAAGCTCACAAGTGACGTGTGAAGCCGACGAATATCCTCACAAGTGTATATGTCAGTACGCGACCCGCTGGACGAGAACACAAGAACGCAATTTCAAAAATACATCAGATCAGACAAAAATCCCACCACGAAGCGAATAATCCCTTTTAATCTTTACTACAAATACCTCTTTCCCTTTTAAACTAACTTTTAAACACTTTTCTTTCCACAGGTTGGCTAAGCTGCCTTATTAATGTGTCCAAATCGGAATGTGTCGTTATTCACCTGTGTCGTTATTGAGCGTCACCGTCGTAGAACGGTGCGGTTTGCGCTTTTCGCTTCCTAACACCTCCCTCAAATGTGCCACCACTCTACAGGTCGAGTTTTTGGTCCGATTTTTCTGAAATTCATACAAATGTTCCTTTTGTACATTTCTAAATAAAGTTTGCTAACCATCAGTTTCAAAATGGCAATTAAAAGTTTAATTTTAGCTATACATTGTATTAAGAGTTTCCTAGATTTTTACTTTTCGACCAAAACAACTTCCGTTGTTCCAAAACCTACAGTTTGTAGGTTATTTGAAATAAATTATACAATCAAAGTTTCTTCACTTTGCCGTTTAAAAACTGGGCAGAAATTAAATGTTGTAAAAACTGTAAAATCTCTGTGTATTCAATAGAAAACATAAATAAATCAGCTGTTATTTAATTCACTAGCCTAGGTTTCCTTGAATACACAAAGTTAACATTTTTATCTAACATTTTTTAAATGAGATATTCATGCCGTCAGCATGGTAAGACCTTGACACAGGACCGTGAAATGAGCACCGATTGTGACGCCCAGAATACTTTTTGAGCATTTTTACAAGACTTAGTTAGGCTACATATGTATTGTATATACTCGTATGTATACAGAATGTCCAGTAATTACGGATTAAACTTCACCGGATGAGTTGTCAAGTCATTTAAACAAAACATGTCCTATAGCACATAGGCCTATCTCGCTTGGATCTCCGTCTGATGTCTGTCTGTGTTTTTCATTAAATAATTTTTACCTCCGAGGTCAATTAAGTTATAAACTTAAAACTGAGTTATAACTTTGCACACTTGTTCGTATCATTAAAACAAGTATTTAAAAATAAATGTTACTGGTCTTTACTTAAATATCAGTACAATTTATTAAATGTTCTAAGCTTAATAACTCAAACCCTTAAACTTTATGGTAAATACACAAGAATAACAATATGTGGAAACTTAGACTATGAACTTTTTAAGATAAAGTTTGTTGTGCTGCCATAAGTAACAACGGAGTAATTAAGGTTTTCCTCAGCACAAAACTTTATTTGCATATGTTTCCCAAATGTAAAAAGAAGAGTGTGTTCATGAAAACTTTAATACCTCCGTTATTATTTGTTACAACACAAATTATTTGGTCTTAAAATTTTCATAAAAACATTTGCCACGTATTGTTATTCTTGTGCATTTACCATAAAGGTAAGGGTTTTGAGTTATTAAGCTTAGAACATTTAATATGGCCTCACTTTAAAAACAAACGTGAATTAGTAAAATTAAGTTTAGCAGTAATAGTTTTAAGTTTACAACTTAATTGGCCTCGGAGAAATAAATTATTCAGTGAAAAACACAGACATACAGACAGACCGAAAACTATGCGACATAGACTTATGTATTATGGGGATGTTTTGTTCATTATGACCTAAGAAATCACCTGGTGCAGTTGGTCCCGTAACTACTGGACACCCAGTATAAAGTTTCGCCATATGACTCAGGAGGTAAAGGTAAAAGGTAAAGTTTGTATTGTTTAACGAGGCGAAGTTAGGACTTTAAAGTCCTCTCTACCAATCAACCTCAACCTTTACCTAGCGTCACCGTATTAGTCACATTACAAATGTAAGTGGTGACTGCGGGGATCGAACCCGCGCCACCGAAGTGATGAGCTCCGGAGTCGCGTGCGATACCAATCCGCCACGGATCCGCTAAGGTGTTGGGAAGCAATGCACTGTAAACTGCACCTTTCTACGACGTGTCCTTCTCTTTGGCGCGAGAAATGAATAGCTCTATTTCCTATGGAAATTCACTAATAACGGAGATATTAACGTTTTTCCTGAACAAACTCCTCCATTTACAATTGAGAACTATATGTAAATAAAGGTTTGTGCTAAGGAAAACTTTAATACAGGAGCAGGCCTAAAACGATGTTTCATTATAGCTAATTACGGGTGCGCGGAAAAACTATTTTGATGGCTGTATGAAATGGGCCTTAACTCTTCGTTTGAAGTTTGTTGTTGACGATGGGAGGATTTCAGAAGTTGAACTATTATTGCGGACATTTTCCATCGTTAGTGAACAAAAAGGATCACAACGTTTCGGGATCTGCAATCTGTAATATTGTAGTTTTGTTTTCTCTAGGCTATTACTAAATTCTAAGATTTAATTTGTTGTTTGACTTAACAACTACATGTTGTTTAGTAGAGGTTGACTTATCAGCTACGCTGACTACTTTAGGCTAGCTCATTTTCTAATGTTCTGTGTTATGTTTTAGGTTATTTTCACCTGAAGACGGGATCAGATTGCAGATCCCAAAACGTCGTGATGCTTTTTGTTCACTAACGATGGAAAATGTCCGCAATAATAGTTCAACTTCAATAATAGTTTAACTATCGCACTTTCTCCATTCTTGACCTTATATGAAAATTGTCTAGTTTGCGAGATCCCCATTGTGACCATAAAATTAACAGTCTGTATATGTGTACTCTCTACAGGTCGTATTTTTCGATTTTATGGAATTTGGTACAATTGTTCCTTTTGTAAATATCTCGATCAAGTTTGTTAACTAGCAAAATCGTGCTACCAGAACCTCCCTTTTGGTGAAGAGTTTTGGTTTTAAAAAAGTGGGTTTGATTATCTTAAAACAGTACATTTTATCCGATTTTGATGAAATTAAGAATAAACATGTATTTAGATATTATGCATCAATGTACACAAGTTTATGGAAATGCATTGAATCGTTTCAAAATGGTGGCAAAAAGTGATTTTTATAACAGCGTTATTAGTAGTCCACTTTCAATAAAATTTAAAATAAGTTTTACCTCCACGATATGTAATAAAACTTCCAATAAAAGAAGCTATTGGAAGTCTCTACTAAAGAAGCTCTACTGTCGTAAGTCTCTGGTAGAAGGCTGTGAGTGTGACGAACCCGTGGTCACACTGAAGGCTGAATCCAGGCTGTGAGCGTAACGAATAAGAGTAACAAATTGCAGAGGAAATTCGATTCACTCATGCAAGCGGTGCTTTAGCGCTAAACTGTGTGTTGGCCTGGTTTATATTTCAAACCATCAAATAAAAAGAACAAAACTATAGCATCTGTTGTTAGTTTATTATAAAATATTCATTACAACGTAGTTTTATTCCAATTCAAGTCTCACAGAGTAAATAGATCTAAACTTAAAAAGGAAATTTTAAAAATTAATAATAGTATATAACAGGGTTTTGTCAAATTTAAACAAGAAATATGAAAACATGTATAGTTTTATTTATACTCTTATAGTTTTATTTATACTCTTATAGTTTTATTTATACTCTTATAGTTTTATTTATACTCTTATAGTTTTATTTATACTCTTATAGTTTTATTTGGAAATTCGTTAGTATTCAAGGTAGAGTTAGTAGAGTAGAGTCAAAACAACGTGTGCATCACAATCACAGAGTATTGATTATAGATTGTTGTATATTCTAACACAAGTTCTCTCTTTCACCTCCAGCTCAAAGGTTGTCTGTCGATAACAAAGATTGCACTTATGAACGATTTTTGTCAAGTTAGAAAAACTATTAATCATCAATCTATAATTCAGTATGTGAAACTAAACAGTATTTTAGGATGGTTAAAACAAGGCTAACACAAATTAAGATTTTTATAAAAGGTTTTAAGACTATAAAAGACAGTTTGAAAAAGCTGGTTCTCGGTGGTAAGTCTGCGAGTATGTTTTCTTCATATAGCTTTGCAGTAATAGCTTTGCTCTTAGGTGGACCGATGCTTCTAGGTGTCAAACGCGGCAACGCACTTTAACCTTATGATTTCAAGTCTCGACTCGTCGAGCCAAGTAATGCCAACTAGTGGCCCAGTCAACTAGTGACTGTCTCAACAATCGCGTGTTAGCTAGCTTCTGAAGCACTACCACGTTTCCCTACACCTCAGGAGCGGACTTTGTTCACCTTTTGCCACTCTTATTGACGAACTTGATAAATGCTTGTACTGTATATTACGTTATGAGAACTAAATGGGTTGGAGCACCTTTAACAATACAACATAAACACACGCAGTGCAAAGTGCAGACGAAACACACCTCACACTCGTGCAAAATCTGCTGTTTCATAGCCTTGCCGGGGGAAGTTTGGGGAGAAGTTGGATAAGCTGTAGTCTGCCACGTGACTTTCACATAGACGTGGATAACTGATAATTAATACAGGTATACGGATTGTTGTCAATCACGTTTAATCCATTGAAGCAAGTTATAAGCTTTTATGTATTTAAGTATATAATTATTTACGTTTTATTACTTAGTCAGGATCTCTTTACTTTGACATTTAGATTGAATTAAATTTTGTCAATAATGGTAAGACTCAATGTGTATTAACACCAGGCTGACACGCAGCTAAACGCTAAAGCACCGCTGGCGTGAGTGAATCGAATTTCTTTTAATGTGTTACTCCAATTCGCTACACTCACAGCCTCACTTCGGCTTCGGCGTCAGCTTGGCCTCCTATATGATCACGAGCATTACGAGGCTGTTCCCTGAGCTCAGATTTACGGGTTTATTTTATTGGAAGTTGTTATACTACATATCATGAGAGGAAATAATATTTTGAACTTCAATAAAATCAGACTACTCATTCCGCTGTTATAGTGAAAACTACCTTTTTTGGTCGCCATTTTGAAACAACTTGACGGATTTTCCTAATTTATAATACCTAAAAACATATTTATTTCAAACGTCATCAAAATCAGACGAAATTTACGGTTTTTAGATCAATAAACCTTTTTTTTAGAAAAGTTCTCCCACAGGGGATTCCGGTAGTCTGACTTTGCTGGTTTATGAACGTGACCGAGATATTTAGTACCAAATTTGGTGAAAATCGAAGAAAAATGCGACATGTAGAGATGATACACATTTATACATATACACTGTATACACGATTTACACAATATTAAAAAACAACAAGTCAACGAATAGGCGTATATTAAGCGACTTACATAGCTTATTCTTTAGCTAACACAAAGCTATGTGCATATGTACATAATATGTATAATTGTATATACAGTTTTGAAAACAGTGCTCAAAACGTGTTCTAGGGGTCAGGATTGGTACTCATATGGTCCCGGGCCCGGGTTTTACCTTTGAATATCTCATTTTTCCAAAGGAAATTCGATAATAAAGAGAATTGATAGTACGGGTGGAATGTAGACGGGGATAGTTAATCGATACTTCAAGAACCCCCCAACAAGCACCCCTTTGTCGCGGGAAGGGGAAGGGGGTTACGTGCCCACTACAAACCCCCAGACCACGCGCCATTTTTCTAAAGAAAATTCTATAATAAAAACATTGCGATAAAATCAGTTGTTTTTTATTACTAGCCTAGGTTTCCTAGGATACAGAAAGTAAACGATTTTCTTATTTCATAATAAACTATAACAGCTGTTGTTTGCTCAATATAAAATATTCCTTATAACGTTAGTGAATTTCAATTCTAGCCAAAGCACAGAGTAAATAGATCAAAACATAAAACATAAATTGTAAAAATGCTAATTTGTATATAAACGAGTCTTGTATAGTTCAAAAAACTATAAACGAAACCCCTTTTATTTTATTGTAAATTCACTAAGATTCACCGTAGCGCTTGTGGTCACGTGTCGGCTCTGTTTTCCTGGAAGTTGCTTGCGCAAAGCACGCAGCAACAAGTGTTCCACTTTCAGTTGTCAACCTGTTATCTTTACCAAACCTCCAAGGAAACCCGAAACTGAGTGGAAGATCTGTCTTTCCACAAGTCGAAGACAGAAAAAAATGCTGTATTTAGTAGAAACGCAACAAATCCTCGCAACTTGTGGAAAACTTAGTTGAGGGCTTTGGTATAAACGCGGCTGGTCACACTGTCACCTCTCCCACATCTTCTTGCGCAAGAAATTGTGCACTTTAAAGTAAATTATGATGTCGGGTTCACAGTATTTAACACTTCGGACTTCGAGGCAGACATGGGCGTGGACCGTGACAGCCTAGACCAAGAAGATGAGCCCGGGACGTGTCAGTACAGAGGCTACCGCAACGGTCCCGACCACCCTGACGACAAGTACGGGCTGTCCCCGCAGTACTGGCATGTATTCGCCGCCAGGCTCGCCTTCGTAGTGGTCTTCGAGGTACGTAACCACACCAACAAAACAACTGTACACTGTACTGGCTGGTTCCCTGGTTCCCGTCTGCCCAAGTTGGAGTCATAACAACTGGCTAGGTTAGGCAGAACAACGGGTAAAATACTCCATTCATTACCCTGCGACTTAATTTGGCTATCATCTATTTTTAATAGTGGCATATTTTAAAATCTTTGGTGTATCTTTCAGTCATTTAGTCCGATGAAATATAATACAGATTTTAAAAAGGATTAACCAAAACACCTAGGAGGATTTGGACTGGTTGAAAACTTTGTGACCAGCCAGTTTCACAGGTCTTTATTTATAGAACCTTTCTGAGCATGTAGAAATCAGAAACGTCCTTGTGTATGGACTTTATAATTGAAAAAATGCGTAATGATTCGAGCAGATCCGTGGTGAGTTGGTATCGCACCCGACTCCGGAGCTCACCACTCCGGTGGCGCGGGTTCAATTCCGGCAGTCACCACTTACAATTTGTGTGTCACACGGTAACTTTAGGTCAAGGTCAAGGTTGTGTGGCAGAGAGGACTTCGTAGTCCTAACTTCGCCTCGTTAAACAAGACAAACTTTACCTTGTTTTTACCTTTTAAGAATCCTATCAGTGTAGGAGTTTTTCAGTTACTTGATGGTATTTACCAAAGACAATATCCGTACAAGCTTGTAACGGATGTCACTCCCATTCGGAATCTGAATGATACTCATGCCTGTGCGGATAATCTGATACTGGGGCACAGCAAAGAGAGATCATCTCTAAAGATGGATAGGTTTTTGGCTACTCGGTGCGGAAATCCCTTTCAAGGGGTCAAGAGAGGGACTATCCGGAGGTGCGCTAAAGAAGAGTCGCCTTTGAGAGTTAATTGGCAGCAGGAAACTCTGAAGAGAGAGTGGATATAATTGGTAACTTATTTGGTATGGATCTGGAAGACCCATGTCAGCAGTTTAGAGACGATATAAAAATAACAAACCAATGCTTTGATCCTGGTCGAAGGCCAAATCAGTCACCCAAGTATGATGCTAGCAGACTCATTCCATTACTCATTACCTTGTTCCATATCCTTCCCACTCCATTGTCTTGCGCAACAAACCTGAGACTGCGATTTTCCAAACAAGCTTTTCCTTGGCTGGTGGCCCTTAATTGTGGCCCAGCCAATTTGTAAAACAAATGTAACTCATGTGGATTGGCAATGTTGCAGCACGTTGTGTTTGCCCTGACGGGGATCATGGCGTATGTGATCCCGGACGTCCCAAGTGAAGTAAAAACGCAGATACAGCGAGAGCGTATGCTGACCAAAGAGGAAAAGTTTGAGAAGGGGACAACACGTGTCGATGAGTACGATGAACTGTTAAGTGCGATACGCAACACGCGCAACTCTAGCCAGCTCAGTGATGTCATCAGGCGTACATCCTGGGACCGACGCTTCAGCAAGCCAGACCAATCGGAAGTCAGGTATACAATGAGGCGGTGAACCCACACACAACAAGCTACACCACTCGGAGGTCAGGTATACAATGACGCGGTGATCCCACACACAACAAGCCAGGCCACTCGGTGGTCAGGTATACAATGAGGCGGTGATCCCACACACAACAAGCCAGCCACTCGGTCAGGTATACAATGACGCGGTGATGAGGCGGTGACCCACACACAACAAGCCAGACCACTCGGTGGTCAGGTATACAATGACGCGGTGATCCCACACACAACAAGCCGCCACTCGGAGGTCAGGTATACAATGACGCGGTGATCCCACACACAACAAGCCAGGCCACTCGGTGGTCAGGTATACAATGACGCGGTGATCCCACACACAACAAGCCAGACCACTCGGTGGTCAGGTATACAATGACGCGGTGATCCCACACACAACAAGCCAGTCCACTCGGAGGTCAGGTATACAATGACGCGGTGATCCCACACACAACAAGCCAGTCCACTCGGAGGTCAGGTATACAATGACGCGGTGATCCCACACACAACAAGCCAGACCACTCGGAGGTCAGGTATACAATGACGCGGTGATCCCACACACAACAAGCCAGTCCACTCGGAGGTCAGGTATACAATGACGCGGTGATCCACACACAACAAGCCAGTCCACTCGGAGGTCAGGTATACAATGACGCGGTGATCCCACACACAACAAGCCAGTCCACTCGGAGGTCAGGTATACAATGACGCGGTGATCCCACACAACAAGCCAGTCCACTCGGAGGTCAGGTATACAATGACGCGGTGACAAGCCAGTCCACTCGGAGGTCAGGTATACAATGACGCGGTGATCCCACACACAACAAGCCAGTCCACTCGGAGGTCAGGTATACAATGACGCGGTGATCCCACACACAACAAGCCAGACCACTCGGAGGTCAGGTATACAATGACGCGGTGATCCCACACACAACAAGCCAGTCCACTCGGAGGTCAGGTATACAATGAGGTATCCCACACACAACAAGCCAGTCCACTCGGAGGTCAGGTATACAATGACGCGGTGATCCCACACACAACAAGCCAGTCCACTCGGAGGTCAGGTATACAATGACGCGGTGATCCCACACACAACAAGCCAGTCCACTCGGAGGTCAGGTATACAATGACGCGGTGATCCCACACACAACAAGCCAGTCCACTCGGAGGTCAGGTATACAATGACGCGGTGATCCCACACACAACAAGCCAGTCCACTCGGAGGTCAGGTATACAATGACGCGGTGATCCCACACACAACAAGCCAGTCCACTCGGAGGTCAGGTATACAATGAGGCGGTGATCCCACACACAACAAGCCAGTCCACTCGGAGGTCAGGTATACAATGACGCGGTGATCCCACACACAACAAGCCAGTCCACTCGGAGGTCAACAATGACGCGGTGAACAATGACGGTGACACACACAACAAGCCAGTCCACTCGGAGGTCAGGTCAATGAGGTGATGGGCAGGTATACAATGAGGCGGTGAACCCACACACAACAAGCCAGTCCACTCGGAGGTCAGGTATACAATGACGCGGTGATCCCACACACAACAAGCCAGTCCACTCGGAGGTCAGGTATACAATGACGCGGTGATCCCACACACAACAAGCCAGTCCACTCGGAGGTCAGGTATACAATGACGCGGTGATCCCACACACAACAAGCCAGACCATTCGGAGGTCAGGCATACAATGACGCGGTGATCCCACACACAACAAGCCAGTCCACTCGGAGGTCAGTTATACAATGACGCCGTGATCCCACACACTACAATCCAGGCCACTCGGAGGCACCATGTGTACACCATGTGGCAGCGGTTCCACACAAAACAACCCAGACTACTAAGAGGTCAGGTACACTACGAGAAGATGGTCGCACAAAAACCAATCCGGAATACTTGGAGGTTAGATACACCATGGTTTGGATCAGGCTGAAACTTCGGGGAGGCTTGTTGTGATCTGGGGGAGAGACCCCCGAGTGTTGGCATGGACTCTCCATAATTTAGGGGGTAAAGTTTCCTTGAGAGTTAGTCAGTGGCCTTGCTTGTCGCGTCATCTCACGAATCTCATTGATTATAATCTTATTAGTTGAACAAGGTCCTATTCTCCTCCCGGATTCAGAATTTTCTCTCGTAAAGTGGCAACGCAGTATGCCCTACAAATGTAGCAGACTTGCAGAAGGGTACAAATTCTCTGACCAGTTTACCTGACCTTCCGAATTTGAGAGATTTTTAATGGGTGTCATTTGTCAATTACATTGTAAATCAAGTTTCCATGAAATGGCTGATTTAAAATTTGATAAACCTATTTTAATTATGTGCCACGATTATCTGAAAACACACTTAATTTAAATGCCTACAACGCCTATATGTGTTTGGCTCACGAATTTCACTTGAAGTCTGTCTGTACAGGATAATTCTGGTGATACAAAAGGGAAAGTCAAAACTTGTTTTCCCACAACTGGAATGTAGTGCCTTTGTTTTATGAAACTTTGTTTTAATTGTTAAGCTAGTGGTAAGGATAAAAAGGTATGAAACGAATGTTGTCAATCGTATTCTTAGATCTAGAAAGTAGACACTAGGCGTCAAGACACAAAGATCGCTTGCTTGCTGCCGAAAAACGTTGCGCCAAACTCTTTTACGTTGTAACTAGAGATCTAAAATTCGGAAAAATATTTGTGCACTGTCTAAAAGTCACATAAGACATAAAAATATATAAACCAGGCCGACACGCAGCTAAGCACTAAAGCGCCGCTTGCATGAGTGAATCAAATTTCCTTTGCAATTTGTTTCTGCTATTCGTTCCGTTCACAGCCTCGCTTTGGCATTCGGCCGTTCTATTACCACGGGCGCAACGTGGCTGTTCGCTACTCTCACAGCCTCACTACGGCCTTCGACCTCAGACTTACGTCTTGTTTTACTGCAAGCTTTATTACATATCATGAAGGGAAAACGTGTTTCAATTGGGCTACTTATAACGCTGTTATAGAAAAATCATTTTTGCCGCTATTGTGAAACGGCTCAATGGATTTTCATTTTTGATACATTGATGGATACTATTTAAATACATATCTACTACAGTACTACATATCTACATATACACTACATTTGCTTCTAGCGGTTCCGGAGTTATGTTGTCTACACCTAAGGCTTTTCAAGTGTTTAGTTCTTTGAGAGCTGTTAATATTTCTGCCTTTGTTGGTACAACAGTACTTATTCTAGGATCTGCCTGAAAATTTTGTTTCATGACATGCTTCTCCTTATAACCTATTCTTCATAATTTTCCATCCCTCTATTGAATAGCTCCTCAAAATATGCATTCCATCTCTTCATTTGATCAGCCTCCATGACTAGCAGTTCTCTATTTACGCTTTTGATCGGATTTCTAGCAAAGAATGTCTTATTTGATAGAGCTTTAGTTATTTTGTGAAGCTCTTTACTGTTGCCTTCTCCAGTAGTCTCCTGTACTTCTTTTGCTAGATCTTCTGTTCATTGTCGTTTAACTCTTCTGACACTTCTTTTTACTTTTGTATGTTTAGAATTGTATGCTTCTGTAGCCAATTTTTCTCTTCTTCCCCTTCTACCTTGTTTCTCATTTCTTTCAGCTCTCTTCTTTCTTCTATTCTTTCCATAGTTTCATCAGATATCCATGGCTTCCCTCTTTTCCTCCGATGTCCCAATATAGTTTCACCAACACCTACTATCACTTCTTTAGTAGTGTTCCATTTATCTTCAATACTTTCCGGTTCTTCTGGAGTTGAAAATCTGTTTTGTAGCTCTTGACTGAATTTTCTCGCTGTTTCCTTTTCCCCTAGTGTTTCTGTATTTAGCATTTGTTGTCTTTTCTCTAACTGTACTTTCTGTGAGGCTACTT
The DNA here is from genome assembly GCA_018831715.1 of Matsumurasca onukii. Classification (NCBI taxonomy): domain Eukaryota; kingdom Metazoa; phylum Arthropoda; class Insecta; order Hemiptera; family Cicadellidae; genus Matsumurasca; species Matsumurasca onukii. The sequence continues at coordinate 26,367,231 of CM032064.1, forward strand.
TTAGTCTAATATCTGCAGTCACTAGGTGGTGGTTACTTCTATAGTCTGCTTCTCTTCTGGCTCTCACATCTAGGAGTGATTTTCTCCATTTCTTACTAATTATGATGTGATCAAATTGATTTTCAACAGTTCCGTAAGGATAAGTCCAGGTTATCTTGTGGAATCTTTTGCGATGAAACAAGGTTCCTCCAATTACCATTTCTTCCTCTCCACAAAAGTCCACTAGTCTACTTCCATTGTCATTGATAGTTCCTAGTCACTGTCTTGCAAGAATTCCTTCCATTCCCCTATTGTCACTTCCTACTTTGGCGTTAAAATGGTCCATGAGAATAGTTATGTCCTGTTTCTTCACTTTTCTTCTTGTAACTTCCAGAAGGCCATAGAAATTGGTCTTGTCCTCTTTTGTTGCTTCTTCGGTTGGGGCATAACACTGTATTATGGAGACTTGACGTACTTTTGTTTTAAAACGTGCCATGATTATTCTTTCTGATATTGGCTTCCACCCAGTAAGTGTCAGTCTAGCTTTGGGGGTCATAAAAAGACCCACCCCTGATCGCCTGGGTGCATTTTCCTCTTCAAGCCCAGAGTATATTAGGAAAAATCCCTCTTGTGTCTTCATCTCACCGAAGCTATTCCATCTTATCTCACTTAGTCCTAGTATGACCAGTTTTTTTGCTCTTTCTCTATTAGTCATTTATTGTCATCATTTACATCAAGTTACGTTGATTGTAAATTACTCTCAAAATGATTGCTCTCAAAACACCGATATCACTCATAGTCCTTACATTCCAGCATCAAATTCTTCTCCTTATTTTCATGCCTAAGGTCTTAGCCAGTAGATCCGTCTGGTTTAAATGATTTATTGCAGTTTCAGTAATAGGTTTGGTTTAAGAAAAGCAGGTTATTAGCCCACCTCTTCCGATCCTGATGATGGGGCTGCCACCTTCGACCTCAGGCTGCCGGATTTCTGTTAGGGTTCCCCTGAGCCTTCAAAGGTCCCTCTTCAAACCACAAGACAGTTGTTTTATATCTATTTCACCTCAGATAGACAGGTTGCCTCCTCCGCCAGCTCCACCGTACCAAAGAACTTCCTTTCCGCCTGTGCTACCGTTGAGGACCTCACCGTAACTCTGACAAGGGTGCTACCATTCGGGACAGATGGACTCTGTTTTTTTTCACGAGGTTGGTACTCCTCCGGCTCCTCCTCCCCCCGGTGGATGGGTCCCGGGCTTGCTACCGGCTCAGGCGAAGTTACAAGCTCAAGTTGTTGTGCTTGTTCTCGACACTTGATAATGACCTTAATATGGTCGAATTATATAGTGTTATTACACACATTTGTTTGCATTTTCAGCGTTTAATTTCAAATTATATTATACAAGTTGACATGCGACGATTTTTTTAATGTCTGTTCACAAATAACTTTTTAACGCGGCCATCGTTTTACACCCAATTTGCGTTGATTCATAGTGACGGACAGGGGGCCCCTGTCTGTCACAGCGTGGGTTCGAATCCCACCCGGGTGCGCTCTAGTACGGTGCAATGCTAGTCGTTGGATCATTCCGGGTGCGGGGGCCACAATGACCCCCTGAGGATCAATGAAGAGCAAATGGCTCATCAAATCCAGTGAAGCGGGGAGTGGCACTTTTTGAGCTTAGGAAGTCGCTAAATCCCCGCGCTTAGAGGAGTGGTTCAATGACTGATAATGCACCGTACCAGAGAGCGGTTTTGCTGAAATTTTGCTTACAGGGGACTGGGGAAACCCATACGGGAGGCTTTTTACGAAAATTAAAAAAATGAGACCGCAAAACGTTAATGCTTTAAAAACAGTAAATTGCATCCGATTTTGATGAAATTTGAAACAAATATTAATTTTTATAGTATCCATCACTAGACCAAAAACTATAAAAATGAATTGAGCCGTTTTAAAAAAGCTGCCAAAAAAGTTATTTTTCGCTATAACAGCGGGAAGTGTAGGCCGAAGGCCGAAGCAAGGCTGTAAGCGTCGCGAACAGCCTTGTACCGACCGTGATAATAGACCACGTAAGGCCCCACAGGAAGCAAGGCTGTAAGCGTCGCGAACAGCCTTGTACCGACCGTGATAATAGACCACGTAAGGTCCCACAGGAAGCAAGGCTGTAAGCGTCGCGAACAGCCTTGTACCGACCGTGATAATAGACCACGTAAGTCTAAGGCCGAAGGTCCCACAGGAGGCAAAGCTGAGGCCGAAGGCCAAATCGAGGCTGTGATAGTAGCAAACAGCCACGTAACGCCCGTGTTATAGAACAGCCGAATTCCGAAACGAGGCTGTGAACGAACCTAAACAAATTGCAAGGGAAATTCAATTCACTCATGCTAGTGGCGCTTAGCTGCGTATCGGCCTGGTTTACTAAGAGATGGCCAAACTTGACAAAGTAGATAATGAACTATTAATGTAGCAACAAATCAAAGTAACTGGAATTGATAGGTAAACATATTTATATTTTATATTTAAACACAAATTAGAGACGTGAGATTAGGCTAAATAAATGTGTAATACTTATTTTTAGGGGCAGCAAATCTTAAGGTACGGTATTAACTGTATACTATTCTTAAGTGTTACTTAGATTGTAGCTTTTAATACTTAATTTAATAACACTGTATAGTGTCTAAACAAAGTGTCAACTTCAAATCTTCTGGTCCAACAGTTTCATTTCTTGATACAGTAATTGGTTTCCAGCTAGTGGTATCAAACTAAATCCCGACAAGACTCAACTAATGAACTTTCACAACCACTGCCTGTCATCTCAAAACGATTCATCTTATTCGCCTGATAAGTTTAACGTTGTGCCTTCTTTAAGATTTCTTAGTGTGAATTAGATTAGATTAGATTGTTAGGGAAAGTGGCTCTAGACCTCGTGCACATCAACCCTTTGGTTTATTGTGCTGGCTCCCTCTTCTCCTGTTTAGTCAACCCCACCCCGTTTGCACACAATGCTCGAGGATCACGCTACCCAATTCAGATGGATGTAAATCCTGCCACTCACGAGCCCCCAGAAGACCTCTTCTCCCTGACCTGCATTCGATAAGAACGTGTTTTGCGGACTCAGGAGTACGCTCACATAACCTACAACTACTATCTTCTGAGTGGAGACCCATTTTGGCTAGGTGATTTCTGAAGTGTCCATGACATGTGATATATGAGATTACAGTCTGATGTTCTGGCGACTAAGACTGGTCAGATGTTTAGTAAGCATCCTTGACAGATTCTTGACTAAACGTTTGGCGGGTTCCTGATATGGTAGTTGTTTCCATCGCTTAGTGTGTTGCTTTTGCCCTATCAGCTAGCATAGTTTTGTCAATAGAGGGACTGATTCCGTTGGTTCTGGACCAGCAAAGAACGACAGCACTCCCTTTCTAGCCAGCAAATAGGCTTTTTTTGTTTCCTTTGAAACCCTGATGCCCCGGTATCCATTCAAGCCGAATATTGCTCATAATTACTCAACGCCCGTGGTCACACAGGAGTCCAAGATGAGGCCGAAGGCCGATGTGAGCACAGCGAAACAACAAATTCTCTTCAATTTGCACCTTAACCACTGCTTTTGCAGCTTTCCCGAGTACATCACTTGGTCATCGGGATAGTCCATACCATACAAAAAGAGCTCAGGGTTTGCGAAGCTAAGAAGTTGTTCTTTTCTTTAAATACGAAATGCGTAAGCGACTTTTATTTAACTTAATGTTGTCTTGTTAAGATCTTAATACAGAGGATAAAATATTATTACGGACGTTTTCCATAGATTTTGAGTGAAAAGTAAAAAGACTCCGTCTTCAGGCGAAAAGTAACCTAAAACATAACACAAAACATCAATCAATCAATCTGAATGGATTCTTTCTCACAATCTGTTTACAAAAAAACACATCATTATCTATGTACGTTAGTGAAGGTGCCCACATAAACAAAAGTTTGTGCGTGGGCACCAGTTCTACCATCACTTATAATTAACTCATTCTAACCTATTCAAATTATTTCTTTGTCATACTACTTTAAACAAAAACGAATACTTTTTTATATGGAGAAATTCAGGGTAGGTTCTACGGACGGTTCATATCTAAACTGTTGTTGTTAAATAAAAAAAATTTGGATACAATCCATTGAAAATGTTTTAATATTTAAACACAAAACGTTTCGTCTAAACTGTGTTAGACATCGTCAGTTGGATACAAAGAATAGTATAAAATATTATTACTAAAGTAAACAAAACACTTTAAAAATGCCCAATAAAAGCTCGGTTTTAAAGTTTTTTTATTACTATTTATTGTAAGTCAAACGACAGTTTCTGTTTTCAATATTATTACGAAAGAAATTTGAAGACAAAAATGTTTGGACCGAACCAGGACTTGAACCCGGGTCTCCCGCTTGCCGGGCGGTTATGCTAAACCTCTACACCCGGGTTCAAGTCCCGGTTCGGTCCAAACATTGTCTTCAAATTTCTTTAGTAATAAATTAGCTTTTTAGCGTTTATACAAATTAAGATCTATAATACTATATATAATTATCTGTTATTAAGATCTAATATACATATATATAAAAAATGTAAAAATATGAAATGTATGAGAAGTATAAACATTTTTTTTTATAAAACCTATCTGTATAAAAAAAGCTAGGTTTTATAAGCATATTTTTTTAAAGTGGTCTCATTGCTTGTTACGTCATAATAATATTTTAACCTCAGAAATTGTAGCTACCATCGTTAACAACAAACTTCAAACAAAAAATCTTAATACTTAATAATCTAAATTTTAATCAGTAGTAAATTTTGATATTTTAATGAATATGTCCTTGTAAGTGTATACGTGTGTTGTAAATATTTGTGACAGTGTAAACAAATAATTGATGTCTATGATACAAATAAATTACTATAACTGTAATTGTTTTTGAGTTAAGAATGAAAGCCCAATAAGTCAAACTCTGTACACAAAAAGCACAACATTACACTAGAATGCCGCTTCTACATTTAGATAGTTTTTTCCATTGATCTTTTGCAATGTCCTCTTGATAGGATAACAATGACATATTGAATCAGCAAAGAGCAGGTAAAAGCGTCTCTGATGTATTTGAACACGGTCTTTTAACGTTCTAACTAGTAGAAACTAGAAAGTCTGTATTTTGGCTACGTGTTTGTGAACCGAGTGGTGTCAGAACTATACAGTATATACGGATTCTATCGCAGAAAGGTGTTGAAATAGTAGGCTACAATACTGTTTATTCAATGAGTAAAGTGCTACAAAGTAAGAGAAGCCAATTCTATTGTATAACATAGCATGCATACAGCATCAACACCCCATTCTGTCGCCTCAGCAAGACCAGAGACAGTTTCCCTGTCCTCGCCATAAAAATCTTTAATAAACTACCAGCTACAATCAAAAGTTTGGACGACAAGCAGTTCCATACGATCCTCAAGAAATGGTTGAAGGATAGGGCGTACTACTCTGTCACCGAGTTCCTTAATGATAATGTTGAGGGACTTGTCTAGATCTGCCGCCAAGATCCAAAAATTTTTAATGTTGACAATCTTTTTAACAAAGAGTATAATTATAGTATAGTTTTATATTTTTATGACACAACCTATCCGAAAGGGTCTCGGCAAAGAAGAAAGGTATAAGGTATAAGCATAAAATTATAAATTTGTGTGATTGGAAACTTTAGCAAACTAATAAACTGACTTCAAAAAAGATTAAAATAAAAATTGTTTTAAAAACTATATCAAAAATTGTGAAATAAAAACTTTTTAACAAAAAAATTGAACAGACTTCAAAAATAAACCCTCAATAAAATGTTCTAAACAGTTTGAAATAATTGTAAATCAGTAAATGCAATGATGTATTGCTTAACATGCTCGAATACATACGAGTACATCATGCATAACAAATGAGTTTCTGATGTTCTGCAGTGTTCAGACAATAATTTGTCGATTACGCTACAGTAAGATATTACACCTGTATTCATTTTACAATAACCAATATAATCAATATTAAGTTGCTAATACATATTAGAATACCACTATATACGCACACTATTTGCCATATTGTGAACTTTAATTTGGGGGTTGTTATTATCTTTTTCAAATAAAAAAACTGTTGGAGTTAATACTGTTACTCCTTTGATAATATTTCTTCAGCAGCACCATCTCCAACAATTTGTTAAGTGAATAAAGGTAATAACAACCCCCAAATTAAAGTTCACAATATGGCAAATAGTGTGCATATAGTGGTATTCTATATATATATTAGCACCTTAATATTGATTATATTGGTTACCATCAAATGAATACAGGTGTAATATCTTACTGTAGCATAATCGACAAATTATTGTGAACACTGCAGAACATCAGAAACTCATTTTTTATGAATGATGTATGTATTCGAGCATGTTAAGCAATACATCATTGCATTTACCCAATTATTTCAAACTGTTTAGAACATTTTACTGAGGGTTTATTTTTGAAGTTGGTTCAATTTTTTTGTTAAAAGTTTTTATTGTTATTATTAAATTGCCACGAAAGGTGTCAAACTACTGGGAGTGTCTAACTATTGAGTTTCTACTGGACATGTTGAGTTAGTTGAATGCATCTACTGTACTTTTGTACTTGTGTACTCTGTGTGCTAACTAACTTGTTCAAGATGCTCTAGAGCTTTAGAGTTTAGATCGATACGATATGTTTCAACGTTGTTAATTTGTACCTTTCTAATGTAGATGTTTTCTCGTTGTTATTTGGCTAAGCCAATGACAGTTTGGACGAACAACTCCTTCTAAAAGTTGCCAAATTGCCAAGCGAAATAGAAAAGCGATTAGTTCTTAGATAAATCTTGGTTGAGATAAGTGAAGAGTGCCTGAGCGCTCGGCTTGAGTGGGTTCGAACAAGGAACACAATACTCCAAGGAACATGGGTTATGTCGTATTGGACATGCATCTTCTTCAACGGATTAACACAACTGCACGATAACCTAGCGCTTGTGAGCGATTACCCAGGTGAGTTTTCCCCTATCAAAGTCATCTACGAATAAATATAACTTGACGGTTGTTTACAAAAATAAATGTGCCACCCTTGTACAGAGTTCCATGTCATATCAACATTCTAATTGTTGTTTAAGTCAACCAGGAATTGTCCAAGTGCCATTGTTCTCACACTTAACACTAAAGTTCAGAAATGTTCTCTGTAGAGATGTAGACGGTGTTTTAAACTCTAAAACAAGTCTAAGTACTCGTAAGTATTCCTTGAATAATTGACCACTGCTTTGAAAATTTGAATTGGATTTAACTTTAACTGGTTTGGTTTTGTTCTTTATTGCATTTCACTGGTATATTGAACCTTAAATATAAAAGACATATTCTTGATACTATCTGAAAGAAATCGAACAAGAACACTTGGAACTCGAGAGTCAGAATGATTTCTTGATAATGATCATATACTAAAACATAGGTAGTACTTGTAATCTCAAACACTCATTGATAACCTGTTCATTTGTATTTTGTGAACGCTTTTAAATGTAATAAAATGTCTTTATATGTATGTTTCTATTTGGTTTCACTGAGTTAATTCCCTGTTTAAGTTTAATTGCATTGGCTAAAGGGTTATGTTTAAAGCTCCTTTAATAAAGGCTTTATTCCACAATTTCGTCGAATATTTATTCCACAATTTCTTATTTACGTTATTAAACTATAACAACTAACACTATTTTGACAATGTAGTCATTTTTGAATTGGTTGTTATAATTTGCCTGGACAATTTAGTCGAGGGACGATTTTTTCGAGGGGTTGAACATACTACTTCAGTTATCCACAGTTTTACTTTCGATTATTCTTTTGGTCCTTTTTGTGAACATGAAACTTGTTTCAGGTGGCTCTAACACGCAGTATTATATTAATAAAATACGACCTTCAAAAAATGTCAATAAGGAAATTGTGGAATTTTCTTGGGGTAGTTTGTGATTAAAACGTGTTTTCTTTCCAAATGTATCTTAAATTCCCATTTTAGCATAGTTTCTTACCTAAGAGACGTTTACTCAAAACTGATACATTTTTCGTAATCCGCCTAACCATTTTTATAATAAACTAATGTACGGTATTGTAAGTATGAAAACGTTTGCTAGAACCGTCTACCCACTTCCCTTCTTTAGTTATCTAAAGTTTGTCTCATGATGACTGGCTATATTTCTTAAATGAATTATGTACCCGAGTAGTACAGTTCGTCAGGTTTAGCATGGCCGGTGAGATGGGCTATAGGCCATAAGCGGCCAGCAGGAAATCTCAAGGCCACCGGCCATGCTATACCTAACGAACTGTAATAACCTGCCTTTGTACAAAAGTCTTTGCAGTCATGATACTATAACATAATTTTTTTGTAGTCAAGCACGGGTACACAGCTGGTTCTTACTAAAAGCGTGGCACACGTAGAATTAAAATGGTTAGAGTTCAAGTTAAGTATAATAAGGGATTTTACTAAAATAAACTGGAAAAATGATACACTAAGTACACAAAAATATACCCTTTTACGGTAAGTCATTCACAATGATCTCTAAAATGAGAGCTGATACTTTAACCAGACCATCATTAATGCACTGCGAAATTGCACATTCAAATAGGCTTCATTCAGAAGAAATGCACTTAACGTACTTTTCCCCTACCATTTATTTACTATGTTAAATGAAAAACTTTGTTTACCGCTCTTTTCATTTTACAAGCAGTAAGAAAAAAACTAACCCTGGCAGTGGCAAAGAGAGGAATGTGAAGAAATTACACACAAGTTAGAACGGAACAATTTTATCTTGTATGAAAAACTAAAATGAACAAAATTACACACCTTGTAATGTTTCATTCAAACAAACATGTACTTCTCATGTCTTAAACATATTTTTACATTCAAACTACCGTACATGTATTTTAACTTTAACAATAGAGAATGTAAAACGTAACAATAGATAACATTTATTAAGTAGAAAAGTTATTAACAAGAGTAAACATAAACAAGGGCACTTTGGTATTACATTGTCAGATTATACAACAATGGTTCTTTGTACAGAAAGTTGACTGACAGCAATCACAAGCATTTCTGGTTCCAGGTTAGTTCATTTAGTCACTTTGTTCAGATCAGAACGATGTGTGGCTTTGGTCTGTGCAGATCAACTGCTAAAGCTGAATGAATTTATGGAGACCACTTGTGACAAATCAACTCTGGTAACTGACAAAACATCTTAAAGCGAGAAATTACCCTTAAAATCAAAGACAATGAGTAGCTTGGAAAACTATATGTTTCATAGAGCGTTTGTTAAACAATGTTAAACTATAACATTCTGTAACAAGATTTATGTACTATGAAGTACATATACTTGCTCTTTTAAACATCGTACAAGTGTGTAATATTAATATACTAATGAATTAATAGCAATTATGTTGCTTTGCTTTAGCCAAATTGAACACAAATATTGTTCAGATTGTAACATATATTTACTAGAAAGAAGAACAAGAATTTATGAATAATGAGAACATCTCAACAAAATAACTTAATAATAGAGCCTTGGCAGCACTGTCGTCCCCTAAGTGGCCAACAAAGCCTGTACACAGAACAGCAGTCGTTTTTGGTATAAATGTAGAAATAGGAGTATGCAAATATATACTTTATACAAGAAACTATACAATACAAAAGTGCCATTCTGGAGCTCGGGATTTGATAAGGGCTTGCTGGCCAGGTTGAATAGGAATACCCTGCAACAATTAAATAAACATTACAATACTTTCAAAACTTTGGCCAGTAAAATGGTTAATTTCCTTGTGGGATTTGATTTCAGTTTCTGACCAAACATAAAGTTTTGTAAATAAAAATTAACTGGACTAGATAGCTCAGTAGTCAGTATCCTTTGAGGATTGCAAACTGGACGTTTTTATTAACCTGAGAAGATTTTCAGTGTGTTAAAACAAATAAACTCTGAAGTGACGGTAAACATAGTCAAAACAAGTCAAGTTAATGGTTTGGGGCTGGTCAAACCCGGTAAAAAAGTGGTCAAACCAAACTGTACAATTTTGTGTTTTGTGTTTCCCTACTACAGTCAACTCCCGATTATCCGGGCTAATTAAGGGGAGGAGAGGCACGGATAACCAAAAAACACGGATAATCTAAAACTAGACCAAAAATTGACAAAATTAAGAGGATAAAATTTGCAAACCGTCTGCTCTCCCACCCGGTACTGCACAGCAAGCGATTTAACTGTGTTGCCATTTTCCGTTTTCTCAATTATTTCCAACTTTTGGTGAATTGATAAAACAGTTCGTTTCCTCTTCTTATCCATCACTAGGGCACGTGCGCATAAATTATAGTCTCAACTGCACCACTTTCACTTTGACCTGTCAGTGACCTTGGCTGAGAGACGGAAGCGAATATCGATCCGCGCAAGGTCGATCCTGACTCAATCTCATTTGCTCCGCTTGCGTTATAGTGCCTGGCGGCGCGAGGATACAACGCGCGCGGTGTAGCGTCAGCTGTATCGATCTGCGCTGTCCTTGAACTAGCCTCAGTTTTGGAGCCCACAGATTACACAATATTGTGCAACAATCACAGAGTGCGTAATTAGTGAAACCAGTATGTGATCCCTTTACTGTATTGGCGATTTCTTTTACTTTCATGACATCCGTTCCTATGGTAGTTGCTCATAATTTCAATTTTTTTTCTAGTAGCTAACCTGGTTGATCTGCAACCCAGATAATAAGCACCCGGTTAATCGAGAGTTGACTGTACAATCTAAATTCAATATCAGTAGTGAATTTCAAATGGGTACCTGAAGACTCGGATACTACGTGGTGTGGGACACCAGAGATCATGTGTCAGTCTGATGGTCTGGAGGCTGTTGAGCAGGGATAGACTCCAGGTACGACAGTGTTCTCACAGCTTCTGACTTCTTGGCTGGAGGCAAGGCTTGGAACATCTCTACCAGGGCGTCCAGTGCTACATCAGGTGAGTTCTGTAAACACACACACCTCCAGTCACAGATCTCCAGTTTCAGTATTTTACAAACAAGTTTTGGTATTTGAAATTTAAGATACAGTGGTGTAAGTATGTTTCATGGCCCCCTTCCCCTCGAGACCGTCAGTTTGGCGCCCCCCTTCGCTCCTCACACCTCGACCAAGGCCCGCTAGATACACCCTCAACCCCCCTTACTGTATGCGCTATCTTACTTCTACTATACAATACTGATCGCTATAGGCTATACAGTTATAAAATAGCTACTTTATAAAGTAGTTTTCCTTATAATAAAATTAGTGAGGGATGATTAATAGAATGCGTACATTAAGATTTATTTATTTAAAAATTACATGACTTTTGCAGTGACTTGTTAAAAACCTCTTCTTTTCTTTAATTCAAAAAAGTTAGTTGCAAGCTTCTCTAAATTAAGAGCACGTGCCCGTTGTCGCTCTATATTTAGTAGGGCTAGAGACCTCAGTCTTGTGTTTGAGATTGAATTCTTCAAATATCCACTGCTCAGCGGTCTGCTGCATCTTCAATTCCACACGGGTGAGGCTGTAATGGCCGCTCTGCATTACTACAGACAAGCTTGTCTGAGGCAGTAAGATTTTAGTGTCTCGTTAGGTTATTTTCCTCGTTTGCACATTATTTTCCAATTTAAATCATTATCATATGCGGGGGAGCTATTTACACCACTGTTAAAATACATGTAAGTTTTTCTTAGTGTAAGGATTTAAATTAAAAATTTGACATAAATAGGTCGAATGGTTTGGCCACGAGACGTGTACTAATTGTAATGAAACATTTTCCTTTATGTTGGCTAGCAGGCCACAATTATGTTTTTATTAAAAAACACACTCTTAGGCTTGCTTGTAGGTACGTTTGTAAAATTCAACCATAAAAAGTTTTTGAACAAACGACTGTTTCTTTAAACAGATACTATTTTACACGGTGTGAAAAACGCAGTGAAAAGAAATAACTGAGGAAGACAGTGTGTGTGCAAAGGTTACCTCGAGAGCAGTCTTGACCTGTTGGATGATCGCGTCTCGCATCACGGACTTGAGGTTGTTGCTGATGATCGAGTCGCTGGAGGCGAGGCAGTCTTGCAGCCAGGAGACCACGGCTTCGTTGTTCTCCCACAGGTAAGCCTGAACAGTGAACATAACCATCAGGCACTTTTCTGTCTTTACAAGCAAACCCAAAGCAAATGTCTTTTAAAGCCTTGAATTTATGAGTATGTGATCAAACAATTATTACATTTAAAGAAATATGAAAAATTAAATACATAAAATGTTAGTAATGATCTGATGGAATTACACATGATGATTCCCATTTTCATCCCTAGTAGGGCCGCATCACCACCGTGGACACAGGCCCAGCCTTAACTAGCTTCAATCAACTTTTTAGTACCCAACTTTCATTTTTGATAGGAGCCAACTTGTAGGGGTGGACTCCTACCTAAATCTGTCGACCATAATAACTCAGCCTCAGAGACAATCGGTACAACTGAAACATACGGTGGTTGAAAGTTCAAAACTTTTTAAACCTCTTAACTTCAAACTTCCACCATTTTGTTCTTTTCTTGGCAAAACTTTTTAAACTTAAGTTTGTACTGTTGGTTTTCACTTATAGATCTCTTCATCTTGATGTGTCACATGTTCAATTGGTGATTAAGTGGCTCTGAGCACTTGCACTTACGTAAGTGGTTCCCTTGTCTTCCACGAACCACCGCCTGATCATGGCTTGCAGCTGCTTCTCGTTCATGTTTGGTTGACACTTGATGATCTCCTTCTTCACTTGGTTCTCGTACAGAAGCCTCTTCATCCTCCAGTACAGGATACACCTCGACATGCGCCACGGTACTTGATCCTATCAACATATACCATGTACTGTTATATCAAAGTAGTAAGTGATGAAAAATTGTTTTAAACAATGTTAATGGCTTTAAATAGAAAACATGTTTGTACTGAATTCAATTTTTTACTTCTTAACTGGAATGGAGGACAACCTGCAAGATATCAGAAGAAAATCATTGACAAGAATCTCATTCAAAAGGGTTTCTTAGAATTTGTGACAGTTAAGCAAACAAAATTGGACCATTTCATGGTTGTTGTGTGATCATTCAATACCAATAAATTATTTGTTTCCCAGTCAAGAATCTTGTTTTTACAGACCACTTTTTAATTATTTTTGACCTAAGAGCAGGCTGACCAAGTGGAACAAACGTCTTTTGTCATTGGTGCTTCCTCGCCCGGCCAAACCAATCACTTTGTCGAGAACCTTCACCGGGTGCGGACGTGTTTCATTGAGTTGTTTCTTGTAGTTAAGTTTTTAGTGTGTCTTATACTTGTAATTTTGGTCAGTTTATGCTGATTACTTTAGGCTAGCTCGTTTTCTAATGTTCTGTGTTATGTTTTAGGTTACTTTTCAACTGACGACGGGATAAGATTACAGATCCCAAAACGTTGTGATCATCTTGCTCACTAAAGATGGAAAATGTTCGCAATAATAGTTTAAACTCTGAAATTCTACCATCGTTAACAACAAACTTTAAACAAGAAATGCCAACTATAATAAGTTAGCCAGAAATGTTTGGTCCGAAGTCAACTGAAAAGTAATTTTAGCATGCTCTGCCTTGTTGAAAACTCCCGAGGGTTGTAACTTATTCTGTATCCTTTAGTGGTGCTGACTGGTAGACACTTACGCTGATGACACCCTTCTCCTGCATGCGCTCGGGTGTGTCGTGCAGATCGGCAAAGTGCACTGCCACCTGGTGGTACATCGGCAGCAGATACTTCTCTCTGTCCGCCATCACCTTCTCTACTGCCGCCTTGTCATCTGTACTCAACTCAGTGCTCAGTTTCGCCTTGTTGGATATCAACACCGGGTCCACACGGTACATCGTCTTCAACAGATCCTTCTCCTTGAACTTGATCTCCACTGTGCCCTCAGGCTCCAGCACACCTCCTCTGTAACCACAAATCAACACTGTTAATGATATATGGTGATAATTGTCATGTTGGCTTTCAACATTTCCCACTCGTTCTGACTCAACTTTTCTTGTACATCGGTGTGGAAGACTTGATTGGAATTTTCATTTCCAATGAAAGGTTGATTGTGTACAGTATAAAGCAGGCCCCAAGTTAGGGATTACTTTCATATTCATTCTGAACTGGTGAGGATCGCGATGTGACTACTTGCACTACTGAATGCCCCCTACTTCAGACAGGACTGACATCAAGTTGTTGGGTACTCTCCCAGTGCTTCCAGCTTAGAAATTAAGGAGTCGAAAGCTTTATTCTCTGGTAATATTCCAGAAAGAAAATTATGAAAAATTCTAGCTATTCCATTATTTCTTCTATAAAACTAACAACACCTTTGGTTTGTATGTTACTTAAATTTGACCATTCCTGTCTCTAATAAAAACAATACATCAAAAGTGGAGATCAAGATGAGACTTTTTTCTCAACGAGAATTTTTATTCTCCAATAATTGGACAAGGAATAAATCCGGATTTCGGAATACTATAAAATTGACCAGAAGTGATTATAAACACAAGTTTCATTGTAAACCAAAGATTCATTTCAAAAAATGAAAAGATATTAAGTGCCAGCAGTTTAAATAATGACATTTTTTGATAATGGGCTAACTAAAACTTGCTGTGATAGGGTGGAATAGAGAATAATAATTACCGTACAATTATTTAAATATCTATATTCTTTATGTCATAACCTTAATAATTTAGTTTAATATTTCTGGTAGGCATAGGTTATTTAAAATTTGGATTTGACTTGTAATGTTCAGCTATATTGCTATTGCTGTGGTATAATAGCTTAGGCCTAGCTAGTTACAGCTTGATAATTAATTTTTTGACTCTTTTAAATGTGAGATAATGATAATACATAATAATTTGGTAATTAAAACTAGACCAATATTTATTTATGTGAACAATACTGAAACTAAAGAAGCACTCCGGAAAAATAAAACACACAGCATTTTCAATATTACAATAATATCCTAGAACAACTTAGCAAACTACTTAAAAACAGCAATAACAAACAGGGTGAAAATATACTTTTTGTTGATTCTTAAGATCTCTGCTGATTCTTGTCTCGACCTTAAAAATACCTACCCTTCCACATCTCTAATCAAGAATTTCTTAGTAAGCAAAACCAGTGGATAAAAACTTTTCTTTAACACTTTATTTGTGTTTATCTGTGTTACCCTATGTACCTTTATTACATCTAATGCTGCACTCAAAATGACATCAGTCAGGCCGCCTACCTGGTAGCACTGGGCAACCCTGCCTGACCTCAGATCCCACAAACAATGAACATCTGTCTCGTGAACCATGAACGATGAACCATTATCATCTGGCTCGTGAGGCCACGTTTCATTAAACCAGAGAAACCGGTAGTAACAAGTAACAACTGTTCAACTGCTAACCTGCTGTTGGGGTCAGCGTACATCTCCATGTGTACAGGGTTGATCGTCGGGTCGACAACGGCCCAAGCTCCTCCTCGCAACTCCCCGTTGGGTGGAATGTATGTCAGAATCGGCTGTTTGTATGTCCTCAGTCCGTCCACAATGTAAGCTCCAAACTTCAAGATTTGTTCGTACATGTCTGGAATCAAGTAATTGCTGTACTTAGCATTTTTTTTAAAGCTCTGGCTAGACCTGTACAATTTAACAAATGATAATCAGGTGAAATTTATGGGTGCCTCTTGCATGCGGCTTGCATTCCAGTATGTACGGTATTTTGTGTAAAAACATGTTGTATTGTGGATTGTACGCAAAGCCAAGTACACATTAATCAAGTAAAACTGTATTTAGTAGTTGTGAAGTTCAGTTGGAAAGGCTTTACAAGTGTTTAACTGTTCAAAAATAATCAAAATAATGATCCTCTATTATTTTGATTGCAAAAACATTACTCTCCTTAAAATTGAGTGCACAGGGTAAATGTTGAGAAATTAGAGTTTCTGGATGAATCCCAGAACTAGTTCTACGTAATACCGAATTCCCAGGTTCAGGAAAACTGGTCGGGATTGAAAGCCCTATTACAAGGTGTCCAGCGTTCAGGAAAAACCAAAATACCGTATTTTCCTGAGTAAATTTCGCTGATTTCTTGTATTTCCCTGATCCCTAAAGAGAGTCATAGTTACTCCTGCCGATTTTGGCTATTTTGTCGAAACCACAATTTTCTCCTGCGTTCACGACAAAATCACGGCTACATTATCGTTTGCGGCGAAATATTGACTTTGATACCGTTCACGGCGATCTCTTAACTCCTGCTAGAGCCCGGGACGAAATCACGACTTTCATTATTGTTCACAACAATCTCTTGACTCTCCCTAGCGCCCGCAACAAAATCACGACTTACGTTACCGTCCACGACGAAGTCTTGACTCCCGTTACGCCTGCAGGGAAATAACAAATTCGATACCGTTTACGGCAATCTCTTGACAACCGCTAGCTTCTGCTACGAAATCACGACTTTCGTTACCGTTCACAACAATCCACTGACTCCTGCCAGCGCCCGGGACAAAATCACGACTTTGATAGTGTTCGCCGTTGTATCTAGACTCGTCCTTGACATGATCACCACTTCCGCCATCCCTCTTGCAAAATTTCCGGTTTAGGGACAAAATTCCCGTATACTGTAGTTCCCGTTTTTCCTGTATACTGTATAGAAAATTCCTGTATAATTCCGGTTTTCCCGGAATTCCCATATGCTGGACACCCTGTATTACAGACACACTGATGAGCTGTACCTTTCATGCCGCCGCTGAACCCTCTCCAATTGGGGAAGATGATGAGAGGCAGTCCCTCCTTGTCAAAGTCCATGATGGCTTGTGCTGTCTTGAAGGCAGAGTCCGGGAACCAGACTTGACCAGCTTGAGACACGGTCTGCAGACAAGCCAACCACAATCAATCTACTATCTCACGGCAAATTTCATTTGTCAAATGCCCTCCGAGTGTGTTTCAATTGATCAACATCTTGTCTTCCTCCAAGGAGTAAATTCAACTTAGCCACAAATAGAACCCAGGGAACAATCTAAAACTATATGATAACAATTTGAACAGTAAATAAGGAATGCTGAAAAAATTATGTTCATACAAGCAAAGAGGATGATTATGTTCAACTCAAACAGCTATCATCACATTCTAGTGTTTTATAGAGTTAGTAATCAGTTGTCTAAATATATTTTGCAACTTCTAAAATATTTTTAAGAGGTTAAAATCACCTTTAACTTCAGCTGGAACTGAAAATGTTTTATAACATTACAGTTAAAACCTCCCTATAGTTTTAACGATTTGTTCCACTCTTTATTTGTTGATGGTCAATAGAGCAAATTGTTTTGAAAGCAAACTCTCTTGTCAGCTATCATTTAAGAGTGAAGATAGTGACCGAAGTGGGCTGCAGTACGTATCTAAAGCTTCAGACTCTGTGTCACTATGGATCTGAGAGTTTACCTTGGCTTCAGAGTCGAGGTTGGCAGGGTCAGCGGGCAGCTTGAGCTCCACAGTCCGGGTCTCCACTGCGATGACACCTACCGGGATACCTCCCAGGCGAGCCCGGCCACACACTACTGTCTGGGCCCAGGGCTGCATGATCTCATCCCAGCTGCCCTTGTCGAAGAAACCAGACTCCCACTGCTCCTCGTTGCCTGGAATTTACATATGCTACAAATTATACACACACATTTTCCTGTCCCCGTACATTTTCTTTCTTGGCACAACAATAATTTTAAATGAATAAAAAACTAGTTTAGTTATCTTCAAGGGGAGTGTAACAAATACTCCCATCATGTAGAGAACAAGACTGTTTAACCTGAGACAGACGTCACCTGAACGTTAATTAAGTGGTAAATGTGGTGACTAGGGATGGGTAGATACCGATACTTGAATGCAGTCGATACCAGTGGTATTGAAGTATCGACGATACTTGGTACTTTCTGAGTTTGGACCAATACTGTTTAAAACCTAACGCTAATCTAGGCTACAATGGCTTAGTCTAAGTCATTTTAAACAAATAATAATTAAGTGAAAGATGTTATTAATAATTATAGTATTTTTACAACATCGGTATCGGCCCATCCCTAGTGGTTACCATAGCTCTTTAACTCTGAAGCTACTCAAAACAACTGGTCAGTCAAAAGTCAAGTTCCAACCACAAAATGGCCAAATTTGTTTGGAAGCTCAAAAATTAAGACATTTACATCATTATGTATCATCACTAAAAACTATTAGTGTCTGCAAGAATTACAATTCCTGATGTTGCCTGGGTTTTTCAAGAGAGTTTTCACAAGGGGGTGAATATCGTGATAACAGGTTACATACTTGGGTTTTGTCGGCCAGCCAGCATCCACCTCGGGTCGTAAGGGCTCTTGGTGGGCATGAACCCGACCTCCCGGTCTACCGGGTCCACTGGCTTGATCTCGGGCACCGGCGACATCTTGTCCTGTACACACCCACACACATATAGTCAGTTCACAACAGCAGGGTTGCCTGAAAGCAGCTTCAACAGGTATGTAAAACAAAACCCTTACAAAACACCTTACAAGTACAGAATGTCCAGCGTTCAGGAAAAGCGAAATTCCCGGATA